>CM061752.1:85115687-85715687 GCA_030979885.1 Lolium multiflorum | reverse complement strand
AAACCAAAAACAGCAGTAAACAGCAACTGGCTCTTCGGCATCTTGTTAATAGGTTAGTGCCGGAAAATGCGTAAATACGACATATAATGTGTATAAAACATGTAGATATCATCAATAATGTAGCATGGAACATAAGAAATTATCGATACGTTTGAGACGTATCAGCAGCTCACAAGATCTAAACATGATGGCACAATAGGAGAAGACAACCATCTAGCTACTGCTATGGACCCGTAGTCCAAGGATGAACTACTCACGCATCAGTCCGAGGCGGGCATGGTGATGTAGCCCTCCGGTGATGATTCCCCTCTCCGGCAGGTGCCGGAGGAGATCTTCTGAACCCCGAGTTAGGGTTGACGGCGGCGGCGTCTCCGGGAACTGTTCTGGTATTTTGGCTCTTGCTACGGTTTTGGGCGAAGGAATAAATAGGCGAAGGGGCAGCGTCTGGGAGCCAGCCCCTCCCCCACGTGTCGGCGCCTCTATGGGGTAGGCCCCCGCCTCCTTCCTCGACTCCTCTTCGGTCTTCGGAACACTCCGTGGAAAATAGGGCCGTGGGCTTTTGTTTCGTCCAATTCCGAGAATATTTGTAAAACAACTTTTCTGAAATCAAAAACAGCAGAAAATAGGAACTGGCACTGTGGCATCTTGTTAATAGGTTAGTCCCAGAAAATTCATAAAAACATTATAAAGTATGAATAAAACATGTAGGTATTGTCATAAAACTAGTATGGAACATAAGAAATTATAGATACGTTGGAGACGTATCAAGCGGTGTGTTTTTTCTGTGTCGGCATTGTTGAATATCGGCGGCATGGTGCATCGGTGTCTCGGAGATGGACGCAGTGTGATGGATGCACGCAGGATGGTGGTGTCGTCTGGCGTCGTGGCAACGTTGATAGCAAGCCTAGAAAGGTCAATGCGATGATCCCTGTTGGAGATGGGTTCGCGGAAGAAGGCGGTGGTGATTCTGCACCGTATGCAATTGTGTGCATTGAGGATCTGCTAGACTCATTGTGCTTCTCACCTGCCAATGGGCGGCTTGCGCAGACACTATGTTTTTAGATGATGTGCGTTGGTGTGAGTTCAGGGTACTGGCTATGTTCTTGGTCACCCCCTGACGAGGGAGCTCCTCGGCAATACCCACCATGAGAGGCTTAGGGTTGATGGAATCCTGCAGGTTAGCATGAGACATCGGATACCAAACGAATAGAAGGCGAGATTTACCCAGGTTCGGGGCCCTCGATGAGGTAAAACCCTTACTCCTGCTTGTCTGATCTAGACTTATCGATGAAAAATGTTACAATGGGGCAGCCGATAGACTGCGTTGTGCTGATCTCGTCGGAAGGCAAGGTTTCTAGGGTTTGGTGTATGCGAGATTGCGTAGGTCGAATCGGGGTCCTCTGGCAGGCCCTCTCCTAGCCTTTGTATAGGATGCCAGGTTCCGAGAGTCCTGCACGGATTCAACTATGTTACAGTATGATCTAGTATATCCTTTCCTTATCCTTTCCTTATTCGACGT
Organism: Lolium multiflorum; assembly: GCA_030979885.1. Classification (NCBI taxonomy): domain Eukaryota; kingdom Viridiplantae; phylum Streptophyta; class Magnoliopsida; order Poales; family Poaceae; genus Lolium; species Lolium multiflorum. Next base: position 85,714,168 of record CM061752.1, on the reverse strand, counting down.
TCCCTCGCCTTGTCCATCAAGAATCTGTCTCCTTCTAGCTTTCCTCTGTTGCAACAGACGTACTGGTCCATCTTGGGCTCCAGTGATCCTCATGGGTCCCTTATTCGGCCAAAGGAGGTAGGCCAATGTTGGGTACTGTTGCCTGCCAAAACCCACCGGCGAGCAGTGGTTAAGCAACACGAAGAGCCGGGAGGCTTCCAAGGCTGCAGAGGGCCCTGGTCCCTCGACGTCGTCCCGCAAATGCTCCGGCACACGACCTAGCGGGTGCAAGGGCGTGCCACCTGACCTATACCTGGTCGGAAGGTGTTGGATTGCTTCGATTAGTTTCCATGCAGACACGTAAACATTAAATACGAGCCCGATCGGCTCTCAGGTTGCCCCGTGGATCGGCTCAAAGAGCCGATCGCCCCATGGTTTATGTCGGGTTGACGATGGCATGGGGCTCCTGCTTGATCAGTATAAAGCTAAACCAATCTACGACAGCTTAGGGTTTTCACCGTATGATCGGAACATCCTACGCGTAGTTGAGCCTAATAGACACGAAAGATAATGGAAAACTAATCCTAAAAGAGGCCTAAAAACCAACATTAAGTTAATTCCCGGAACATCCCTCTTAGGATTAACAAACCATACCTAACGTACTACCGGATCGTTCAACCCGTTTGCAAGGCCTAACCATACAGATATTAAACCAATCCTTGAAGAATCAAGGAGCAGCTATAACGGATCAGATCTACTAAACAACGAACAAGCAAGACGCTGCCCTTACACCTGGATAGGTGTAAGGGCATATCGAGGGACGGCACAGCTAAGCAGATATGCATAAGAAAAGCATCTATGCAAGCCCCAAAACATCTATGATAAGTAGTGCTACTCGCCATCAACAACGCTTCAGTACGAGCAACACAAGGTAAACGAATAAACGTGTGCTGCCTAGATCGCAAGATGCGATCTAGGAAGCATGATGCTTACCCGGGAGAAACCCTCGAAAGAAGGGGTGGCGATGCGCCTGATTTGTGTTTGTTGTGAACGTGATTGTCCTCCTTTTCCGATAACCCTAGATACATATTTATAGTCCAAGGGACTTTCTAATTCGGGCGTGCACCTAACCGTGCACGAGTTAAACTCTATCTTTTACTTCTAAACTAATATGCGATCTACTATATTACAGATACACGGGCAATTAAGCCCAAACTCTTCGTGCAAGGCCGCTTCAAAGATGCTCCACGCGTGTATCTTTCAAGCCCATCTTCACTTACGGCCCATCTCCTGATTTGGCCAAAATCCGGTGATAACACATGCCCCCTGGTTTTGGTAATGATAATTTCAAAACCACTGTTTTTCCTTCGAGGGGTCATGTCGTGCGCAGAGCGTAACCGTCGCAGATATTCTTCATCATGACGCCTTGCGTTCTCAACTTCTCCGCACGATTTGACAGCTTTTGGCACCACATCCTCGAAAACGGCTTAAGCATTAAATCTCTCGCTATATCCCCTTTTATTTAGCCACTTCTTGCGCTCCCTTCTTCATCCCCTTCGCACTAGCACTCCAAAAGCCCTCCTCCCACCATGTCTTCTTCTTCCTCCTCTTCTCATCTCTCTCCAATCCTCCCCCCTCCGAGAACCGACGCCGGAGTGGGACCCGATGGAGGCCCACGCGGCCCGCATTCGCCGCGCCATCGAGGACGGGGACGAGTCCAGCCATGACTTCTCCGTCTGGTCTGAGGACGACAAGTCCTCGACCGATGGGGAGAGCGACCTCCGTTTCCTCGCGACGGTGAATCGGAGGAGGAGAGCGACGACGATCGCCTCTCCTGGGGCGATTTCACCTCCTCCGAGGAGGTAAGGAAGAAGAAGAGGAGGAGGACGACACCTCCTCCGACGAGCCGCCGGCCAAGCGTCGCCCTTGGCCGGCAACCTCAGCGACTTCGACAGCGACGACGACGACGCGATGAAGAGGACGAGGACAACGAGGGTCCTCCTGGCGGCCGCGGTAGCAGCGACGACGAGCCCGCCGAGAGCCGACAGCGGCGGCGATGGCGACGACGAGGGCAGCACGGCCCGTAGATAGGATCCTTAGAATAGGACCAGTAGTAGTAGATGGGGCAATGTATCCCCCTAGTTCTTCCTTTTGAGAGCAATCTCTTTTATGTAAGAAATCTTATTATCAATGAAGAAATTCCCCCAATTTGACTCTGCCGATTCCTTTCATATTGATTTAGCCGATTTTCCCTCAATTGATTTTGCCGACTGTCAACTTGGTCGATGCTCAATGAGCCGATGACAATGCATCAGTTTTTCACAATAAATTGCAAGACAGGTTAGTCCAGTTATCCTCTCAGATAGTCACTTGCAATCCCTACTCAAATTCAGATCCCAATTTTCCAATCGAACAGGTCCAGCCCACAGCCGTGGGACCTCTAGACTTTGGATTCCAAATCACCCGATCGTGATATTAGACCTGACGACAAAACTCCTGAATTAACGCCTCCAGGAAAGCTTCTAGGACCGTTGCTGAAAACCTTGATGTTGAAGCTGACACTCCTGCAAAACAGGTGCCATTTGCCCACAACTTTCCTTGTGATGCTCTGTTTCTTTGCAGCAACAAACTGGCCCAGAGCCTATCGATGATGACGGCTCCTTCTTCAAACTTCTCTCATCAACCCTGGTGGTTTTTTTTCCTTTTTTTTTCTTCTGCAAGAACTCGCCACCTTTCAACACGGTTGTGATGCAGAGACAGCCGATTTCAACACAATCGGCTCCGAGCAAAGAATCTTCAGGGCCAGCTGCCCCCCGAGCCTCAGTCAGGGCGAGTAGCAGCGAAATAGATGGCTGCCAGGACAACTTTGAAGGGCAAACACCCTTCTAGGCTTCAAGCATGTTAAGTCCATAATCTGCTCTCGAGACCTCTACGAAGGTAATATCAGCGAGTCCAGCCGACGAAGCTCCAGCTCGGGCATCTCTGAGGGTACCACCACGCAAAACCGGCCAGATGTGCCATCATCGGCCTCCAAGAAGAGGTCAGTCCCTGAACTTGCTACCCTTCTAGCTCATCAAAAACAGGGTACCATCTTTGCAAGAATCTTCCAGTGGGGATACTGATGAAGTTCTGATGCCCTCCACACTGACGGTGACGTTGACCAAGTCACCACTTTGGCCAAACCCCAGGCAGAAACGCCACAGCCGATTGCGTCGTCATCGGCTGTTCCCATGGTCCTAGGAGAAGCATGCTCCTTTATTGGGCTCATCCTTACCCCGATCTGCATGCTTATGCTGCTCTTGTTGTTTGTCAGGGTTGTGATGAACTCCAATGCTTCAAAGCTCTGCTTTCTTCACCCATTGAAACATTGGTCAAAAATTCCGAGGAGGTGAAGAACATCCTTGAAGAAATCCCGCCCCACGTCCCAATGACGAGCAATGGATTTCTGTGTCTTAGAGATGTCCTCCTTCATCGAGCTTAAACTCTGTAATTCTAAAGTCGATGGCTACGCATCGGCTGTTTATTCTTGAGTCGATGTCCGAGCATCGGCTGTGCTTAAATTTTTTGTATTTTCGATTTTTTATCCGCCGATAGATTTCATGAATCGGCTCCCCTTGGGTACATACTTCGTGGCCTTGTACGCCTCTCTGTGTGTATGCCCCCCGAGCCGAATCCTTCAAGTGATTGAAGATATCAGCTTTTCAGCCAATTCAAGCTTGTCTCACAAGTTACCATGCTAAATAGCACAGCGACTAGCAAATGTAGTGAGACTGATTTTAGCCGATTGCTGGAATCGGCTTCCGGTTGTTGATCCGACCATCTGCTGATAAATGTTGGTCGTGGCTTATCCCCAGGACCAATGTCGATCTCTTCTAGCCCATCAGCTGCTGTAAACCCATACCCCAGCTTTCTATCGCCTGCCAAATCAATGATGAACACCGGCAGAAGGCATGGTGAGGTTGATTTTGGCCGATTGCTAGAATCGGCCTCCTTTTCCATTGCAATGTTTACTGAGGGTTTACAACTTCTTGGTTCTCTGCTATAGCTACGTGGCCTGCTTGAGGTGAAATCCTTACTTTTTATTTTTTGGGGCCGATCACAGGGATCGGCCTTGCCACGTACGTCCATAGACTTGGATCTTGCTACTCTGTCAGGCCAGTGGATAAGACCAGCCTCACCCCATTTTTTGTAGCTTCGATGCGCTCACAGCCGTCTTGATTCCAAAGAGCGGCTCTTGGTCATTTGCTTCCCAGATGTTCATGGCAGCCAAAGAAATGTCGATCGAGTCGTCTGCATGAACAACCTCCACTTCATCTCCATCCCATTGTATGATGCACTGATGCATTGTGGATGGAATGCAACAGTTAGCATGGATCCAATCCCTTCCTAGCAGGACGCGTAAGTGCTCTTGCTGTCGACGATGAAGAAGGACGTAGGGATGGTCTTTCTACCGACGCTAAGTCCACGTTCGCACACCCTGGCTTCCGACGGGCCATTGAAATCGCTTAGCGGACGTTGGTCTTGATCGATCTTCGCAGAACGTCCCAAACGTCGTAACATGGAGTACGGCATTATGTTGACTGCCGCTCGTGTCAACCAACATCTTGCCGATAGGCTGCCCATTGATATAACCCTTCGTATAGGGCTTTCGATGCCGTAGCTCTTCTCTCGTGGCTTTTCAAAGATAACTGGTCGTGGTCGATGTCTACGGTGCTTCTATTCTTGTAGACGTTGGGGCCTCCAAGAGCAGAGGTTTGTAGAACAGCAGCAAGTTTCCTTAAGTGGATCACCCAAGGTTTATCGAACTCGGAGGAAGAGGTCAAAGATATCCCTCTCATGCTACCCTGCAACCACAAAGCAAGAAGTCTCTTGTATCCCCAACACACATAATAGGTGCACTAGTTCGGCGAAGAGATAGTGAAATACAAGTGGTATGAATGAATATGAGCAGTAGTACGGCGCCAGAAAATAGCTTCGCCGCGGTGATGATGGTAGTAATATTGTAGGAAGTAAACATGCGTAGTAACGCGCAATAGTAACGCAAGAAACAAGAATAAGCATAGCCGTATTTAGGAACAAGGCCTAGGGATTAGACTTTCACTAGTGGACACTCTCAACATTGATCACATAACCGAATAGATAAATGCATACTCTACACTCTCTTGTTGGATGATGAACACATTGCGTAGGATTACACGAACCCTCAATGCCGGAGTTAACAAGCTCCACAATTAAATGTTCATATTTAAATAACCTTAGAGTGCAAGAAAGATCGATACGACTAAACCAAGTACTAACATAGCATGCACACTGTCACCTTCACGCTATGTAGGAGGAATAATACACATCAATACTATCATAGCAATAGTTAACTTCGCAATCTACAAGAGATCATGATCATAGCATAAACCAAGTACTAACACGGATGCACACACTGTCACCATTACATCGTGTAGGAGGAATAAAACTACTTTAATAACATTGCTAGAGTAGCACATAGATAAATTGTGATACAAAATACATTGCAATCATAAAGAGATATAAATAAGCACTTCACTATGCCATTCATAACAGTGAATAAGTATTCTTCCTATAAATGTTCAAAGATTACCCGCCCATTGGAGGCACATGAGAGGGGCAAAATCATCTGGATCGTTGGTTTGGGCTTGCACAGTAAATACCAAGTCCCACTTTTCACCACAGCCGTTAGATGCAGTAAAAACTTTCTCACCTATACGTCTTCTGAGATAGTCCATGACGAGTAGGACCAGCAACCTGGGGGGGCCCGAGTGTGTGAGACAGGCGCGCACTCTCGTTCGCGTGAGCTTTCTATGCGCGTGAGGGCCGGGTGAAAACCTAGATCGGGCCAGCTCTCTCCAATCAGTCTTCTCTCCTCCCCCAATCCCCACCTCCTCCTCTCCTCTCCTCTCCAATGGCAGCCTCCTCTCCTCCCCCATTTCCATTTATTCGCTCTCCCCCTCTACAGCGGGAGTGGCGCTCGAGTGACGCGAGCCAGCGGCGGCAGGGACATTGTGCCGAGGCGGCTGGAGGCGGGAGCCGGCGGCAGCAGGACTACGCGCCTACTGGAGGCGTTCGGCGCGTCGAGGACGGCCGCCGCCGCCGGGGCTGACGACCGGACGTGCGGGGACGGAGCCGCAGACCCTTTCGTGGGCAGCGACGACCGCTACCAGGCCGGCGACGCGGCGAGCCTCATGGGAGGGTTTGTGTTGATTTTAGGCAGCGGTGGAGGAAAGCCGGCCGGCTGATGCCTAGGAGATGCGGGTCAGGCGACAGCACGGGGCTAAGGTTCGTCTTGCTTCTCCCTCCTCTCTTTCTCTATCTCTTCCTCTGTCTATCTCTCTCTCATCTCTCACTCTGGTTTCTCTTGTTTTTCTCATGGACGAGGGCACAACTGCAGGGTTTGTGGCCGGTGGTGTGATGGAGGCCAAGAGGAGGAGCTGCAACAATGTGAGGTTCGGTCCTGCTCCCTTTCCTCTCTCCCTACTCCCCACCCTATATATTTTGTCTTATCTTTCAGTTCGTTTTCTGCCAATTTAGACAATTCTGATAATTGTTTCTTCCTCATATGATTGGATTTATGTGTTTAGTGGAGCAGATATGGATCAAACATGCATATACGGGAGAAAGAAGGTGCTCATGGGACTCGCTGCAATGTCAAGGTCAGAATCTCCTGCTCCTCGCACAAATTTGTTTGCTAACTATTCTTCCAACTTGCCGAACGAAAGACAATGGGCTCTCTAATTATTTCTGAATCAACCAAATGGATCTGGCCATCTGGGCACTGCCAGTGCATTCTTCTCTCCCTGCATGGAAGCCAAAATCATTGGAAATTATCCTTTGGCGTTTGGCACAGATTGCCTGGCTACTGGTCACCATCTGCAGCGATACCTCATTCCAGCTAGCCACTTATCATGATCTTCTGTTGCACAAAGATCTGCAGATGGATTTTGCTTGTTCTTCTTCAGTCTCTACGCTATGGAGTGTCAAAACGTATCTTGGAGATTATCATCTTAAGGTGAGACTATGTCAGTGTGGCGTTCTTTCTTGTGCTATTGCTGCCGGTGAGTTTTGAGCACTTGGTAGTGATGTTATGTGTTCCTTGCAGGAATTTATTAACTTCACTCCGCATTAAATTGCGACTTGGATAACCTAGTTAAAAGGTTTGTGCAGATTCCTGTTAGAGAATTTTGTCGTTGCTGCCTCTTGACTAGCGGAGTAAATGTTTTCTGATAGCTCATTCTTGTCAGCACAGGGGCATACTAAGTATTAAATATAGTTTGTGGAAATTGGATAAACAAATAACCTTGCACTTCTTATTGTCTCTTGTCTGGCACTGCAATTCAGTTTGTCTTTTAGAACCACATAGAAAACTTGTGATGCTCTTTAACTGTATATGGCACTGCAATTCAGTTTGTCTTTTAGAACCACATAGAAAACATGTGATGCTCTTTAACTGTATATGCTGTTGTATTTGCATCTTTTTAGCACCCTCCCTTTCAGTATTAATATTGTTTGTCATCAAAAGTACCGAAAGATTATGTTGATCCATCGTCCATGTATGAGTGGAGATACCGAGTGTACCAATGAGAATGTCTTTGCAGTCATTATTTATTTTGTTTACATCTTTTAACATGACTGTACCCATAGCGACTCTTCTATTTTTAATCATTGCCATGAAGCTCAAGTGATTTGACAGAACCATATCTATGTTTGTGGTTTTACAGGTTCACTTCCAATCATTCTCTTCAATTCTTATCCTTTTCCTTCCAATGATTGAAGAAGCCATTTTCTTATCCTTTCAATCTCATGCTCCTTATAGATGGATGATATATATATCAGGTAGTAAGTTGGTTAATATATTTGAGGGTTGCAGCAGGCACAAAACAATTTGGTCGTTAGCTTCCATATTTTTTCCCAAATAATCAATTTAATATCTTTCATCTGATTATACTATCTTTTTTGCTTTCTTGGTGTGTTTATTGTTAGAAGTAATAACTTGCTTATATACTTGCACTAACTGGACGGGTAAATCTTGAGTCTATGCCCATTTGTTTTTTGTTTTCTAATTTATTCTGCATCTGGTTCAGATACCATCACCGAATGATGCTTTAATGTTCTTTGTGTACGGCTACTTGTGTATCAGGCGTGCTTTGGCTCCTCTTATTTCTTAGCTCCTTCGTTTTTATCTGTACATGGTTTTGATGCCTGAATATTTTCTTCTACCGATTCCTAATTCTAGAATGCTCTTATTTTTCATATGGATGGAAATTTTGTGTTTCCGTGTTTATTCAGTAGCCACTTTCCTCAACCAGTGAATACAATAAGCATCTAAAATTTATGGCTTTCTCTGAAGTTTTCTCTTTATGTACCAATGCCCTAATCCTTGTGTTTCTTTTGGTCTGATGTTTATCAGTATGCAAAAAAATCATTCCTGCTATCAGAGCTTGCACGAAAGCGAGGCCACAATTGCAGTTCTTCTGTAAGACACTCATTGCGAGTGATGCAAGCACACATGGAGGCTCCTCTGTGCCTTGCCGTGCTGCGGAGAAGATATCCCTGCCCTGGTAAGCAGGCATGAGGTTTCCAAGTCTTTTACGCAATAAAAATTGTTTATTGCATGAGGATTAAGAAAAGGATCGATAACTATACCTGTATCCATAGCCTATCATGTATTATCATGTAACATCTCAACTGATCTTTCTATGACGTTGAAGTTTATTGCAAGTTTTGCACCTATTTGTCAACAATTCAAGCAGCGGTGTTGTAGAAAATGGTCCGCAACCTGCATTACATACACCTTGTGCTACAAAGTATTCTAAATTATTCCAGTGTTTCCCTGAATATCACTACTAAAATAGATCGTCTCCTTGGTTTCTGGAATTTAGCTATAGGGTATAAAACTTGCATTATCTGAGGTACTACTTTTCCACGTAACTTATACGAGATATGTCAATTGCAGAACTGTACGTAAGGTTTAGTTTGAATACTAAGAGATGTCTGGAACGGTTCTGATCCTCTAGAATATAATATTGCTGGTATTCAGATCCGTTCTTGCATATCCGAGTTCTTAAACTTACGCCTATGTTGGGTCAAGGAGAAGAAGATTGCGGTATATGAATGATATTCATGCCCTGGTGATTTCTTAATATCTTTCTTTTATTTTCACATGCACATACTTTCATTTATTCTCTCTGTGCAAAGCATGATGATTTAATCAATAATTATGTCCTGGCTTATTTTTGTTTTATCCTTGGAGTGCTGCAGTTTGTACTCAATGCTTGGCTTCTTTCAGATGCTCTTTTTTTCTCCTTGTAGGACAATGGCATGCTACTTTCTCTGTTTATGTACTCCACGCGGGATTAAAGTGCAGAGGATGATTTCCCTTGAATAACAGATGACACGATCCAGTACAAACTACTACAGTAGCAGCACTCATGTTGTGACCTCTTTCATTCTGTTTTTCCAATTCTCTGTATGAATTTGTGAGGAGCTCACGTAGTTATGTAAAGTTTCTTTAGGGCAAAAAATAATTCTGTGACCTTTGATGCCGTATGCCTGCGGTGGAAGCTAGCACTAATGGACAACTTTTATACCATAAAAATGCAGAAGGAACTGTTAAAAATTCAGCAAATATTTTTGGAACCCCTCTCAGTTGCCTATGGTACCGTGGTCTTTCAGCAGAACGCGTTGATTCATACTATGGGTAAATATTTCAGGGTGAGAAGATTCTGTTTCATATGCAATTATAACAACTATTTAGTTATTTAGTGAATCTTCTATAGTTTCTCTTTTGTTATGCCCCCCCTTGGTAAGTATACTACCTTTGCGTTTATCGGCTATGTTTGTTTGTTACACAAGTCTCATGGTTTGTGGATCTTTTCTTTCAGATTCCAGCGCCACAATTGCATTGTCTTAGCTCCTATCAGGTACACGACTATTCTTCTCTATCTCCTTTAGTGGTTACTTATTTAAGGACACAATATTGACTATTAGTTTGGCTCTGGTACACGACTATTCTTCTCTATCTCCTTTAGTGGTTACTTATTTAAGGACACAATATTGACTATTAGTTTGGCTCTAGGAATCGCCGCATAATTTATTTGGATGCATCTTTTACTTTTATTTTACTTCAGATTTACCTTTTCAGTTCTGTGCGCAGGGTTGGATGGTACGGTGCCTCTTGTCATGGTAACGAGAATCAAGGGCAGCCAGATCAGCTGCCAAGCGATGTATTTTGCGAAGATGCGGTTGTTGGTGCAGAGTCAGCGGTTATCATGATGTCTAAGTATGATTTTATTATGTTCAGCCGTATAAATCTTCGAATCAAGAAGCATAATGCTTTAATTTAAGAGGGCTTGGGTGCATGACGTGTATTTTTGATTACAGGGTGTCCTCAATAATATCATCCAGGCATGCAATTGTTTCTGCTGGTTATGCATTGGAAGCTTTGAAGCTTGTCTCTGCCTGCATTATAAGTGTGTCAAATTATCTCACGTGAGTTTCATTGCATCATGCCCCATTCTTAGTTTGTTACTCAAATAGTTGGTGCCACCAAAGAGTAAGAACAAAGGTTCTATTAATGAGCTGTTTATAAATATGTCTATTCTTATATATTATCCAAATATATTACCATCTAAATGAAAATATATGTAGGCAAACACTCTTGCAGTTTTAAAGTGGACCATGCATGACTGCAGTGATTTATTCAGATATGCATGGCACAATGTGTTCAGAAAATGCCACACGTTTACCATTTCTTGGATAGCTCATGGAGATTTGTTTTTGTTAGAAAATGACCGAAGGAAATTCACACTTCAAGGAGTTGGGAATAGTGTGGTTTCCCTCTCCCAAGTTTGCTAACAATTTGATCATTTCTTGGTGCATTGCAGGTTTGCCACAAAAACAATTTGATCATTTCTTGTAAGCCATATGGTCAAATTTGCTTCCCAACTTTAGCCACTGAAACTATCTTTGCTGTTGGAGACAAGATCCACATCTGATTGTGAGAAATATCAGTTCGTGTTGCTCCTGCAAAGTATCAACTCAGCCACACGTCCTTCTTGCTCAGGTTTGTATACATACTTCAGCCTCTCTTTTTTCCTTTATGCGTGTGTTGATTTTGTTGGCATTATGTTAGCTAGCTCGACCCGTCTCTTCTTTTCAACAGGCATATACTAATTTCTCTGAACATTTGTTGGACATTGCCCATGTAACACTACAGCTCCTATCACCTTAGCCCCAGGTGATACCGATGCGTCACCCACGTGTGTATTGTGCTAATATCTACCATGCATCTGCATTGTCTGCTTGACTGCATTAGAAGAGTACGGATGTATGTGCTGCTTGGCATGCCAGTTAATAAATGCTAATTCTGAAGTGTGTCGAGCAGTTGGCCATGGTTGGGAGCCAGGGAGCATCACGGCGTATGTTCTACTTGGTAGTGGCAACACGGCATGAGGGTATGACACTCAGGCAATCAGTTGTATTCCTTTATCTATTTTGTGTTGCTCAATATATTTTGTTTAAATATTATATGTTAATAAGGCCTTGGTATCTGTTGGTTATTCCTTGGTTGGCCTTTCCCCTTTTCTCTTTTCCATGTGCTGGTTTGATTGAAACCGTAGCCTTTTTTTTTATTCAGTTCAGATGTTAAAACAATTATGTTACTTTCGAAAAAATGCTGATGTGATGTCTCTGAATTTCCTTTTTCATGTGTGTTCTGCTATCTCTACCAAAGATTCATGTCCGGGCACCTATCATGCCTGCTAGGTGAAACCATAGGATTTCATATATTTCCCTTGACATTTCTATATTGAGTACTAAGTAGCTTGTTCAATTGAGCATCAGGATGTAGATTATCATTTTGCATGGTGACCTCAAAGTAAGTATCACCATATAGTTGTGATCGTGATATTATGAGCGTTTCCTTAGTAATAGTTTTTTTTGTCTCAGTTGCACTACACGGTACTATATATATTCAAACTTCTATTTTTCCTTTCAGGGATTAGATGAGTATGAAACAACGGAGTTGATGCCCATGTGTGCTTTCTCTTTACATGTTTCCTTTCTCTTTACGTGTTGCGTTTAGGTGGGCTGCAGCTAAAGAAACTGTACTTTTTGTTCGAGGGAACTATGTTGGTTTAATCGGTTTAATCATTATAGATATTGACAAAGATAATTGAAATCCACAAATGTGTGCTTTCGACGCTTCAGAGATATGCACAAACTTTATGGCCTTTAAAGTTGTCAGTGCAAAAGACTACTGAAGGTATTGTTTCTTTCTTTCTTTTCATACCTCCAAACATTGGTGCAGAGGATACTGAAGTTAGAGTTTCTATACGCAAAGAGGAATACTCCATTGTGTATAAACTGTTATAGAGCTCTTAGATCTAATGCATAAACATTTTCTAATAGATATGTATTGGAATTTTAATTTGCGCCTTCGCGGCAACTTGAGAAAGAACCAGTCAATATGTCAGTGATAAGTTCATTCTCCGGAATTGCACCTTCTTTTGTCTTTAATTGTAGCGCACAATCTCACATGTTCATGATATATCATTGCTCCTTGGTATTATGTTATATTAATTTATGTGTGTTGTGCATTGTTCCAGGAGCCCCCCAAGTGTATGAAGCATGCAAAAATGACAAATGTGACCGCAGATTATGTTAACAGTGCTCTCAGCCTCAGGAATGTTGAGGTTCCTTTCCTTCCAAAAGTAAAAAAATGTGAATATAAAAAATGCAGAGTTGGTAGATAATTAGACATAGCATGCCTGTATATGTGACTTTGGTAGTTAAATTATCTTGGTACATTTTCCCTTGATTTTGTTCTGGAATCAAGTTTAGAAGTTTTCAAGCAGTCTAGCTGTTGCCATGTGCTTTATTGCTTTGGATTTTCACTCAGCATGTATACGAATTTGCTTCTGGTGACCCCTTGCGATTTAAAAGATCTGTGGGCCATAAGGATCTCTTCTATATCTTGGACACGGTTAAAGAATACACATTCCCTTTTTTGGTCACTCTATGAAATTGCCTGATATTAAATATTATCAAGATGAGTAACGAGGGATTTGTTTTTTTAGAATTATGGTATGAGTTTCTGTTAACTCTGTTTTTCATCTTTCGCAAGTGCTTTTATAAGCTTATCCTAGGTTCAATATTCATACTTAGTCTAGCAGTAATGCTAATTTCGGCGAACTTCTTTTATCCTCTTGCCACTACCACTTAGGAACGTTATACTGCTCTGTTATGACTGATTGCATATTTGAACTGGTTCGAATTCTATACTTTCTTCGAAACAAACTTACAGTTTTTGTAGGTTATGTCGATTGTTATGTCAAAGAAAATATATCTCTGTTAATTGCATTGTTAAAGCCTATTTCATTGTGACTGCCTGAATTAAGAGGCAATGCGAAGAAACGGGAGTTTGGCTATTAGAGAAAGAAAGGTGGATACCATGTTCTGAATGCGAGCGAGCTGTTGCAGAAACAAAGGTGGATACCATGTTCTGAACGCGAGTGGGATCTTAGTGCAACAATGTGAAAGGCTTCAAGGAAATGGAATTTCTGATGCAATCATGTTTAATGAATATATATTTCTAAATTTACATGTATTACGGATGCTCTGAATCTGCATGTTTTCCTTGCTCCTTTGTAGGAGTTTTTTGTTTGTTTCTTTTTCGTGTAAAGCTTGCTGCACCTCTCTCTTGTCCTTATCATGTATTTTTTTTTGTCTTGATTAACCCAAGGTACATGATGATTGTTATTGATGTTTGTTACTAATTTCTATTAAGATATGATTCCCATCATTTTGTATGTTGCTCTAAAAAAAGAATCAAATTTTGTGATGACGACTATTTGCTTCCTTGTTAATTGCATGCTCACATTCTACGTTTAATTCTTCTTGGTTTAAAGTGAAATATACTTTTTCACATTAGGTCCAGCTCTGGCTATCAAAAATGAAATATACTTTTTTGCACTAGGTCCAGCTCTGGCTATCAAAAATAGGGACCTGCCATGCTCACATTCTACGTTTAATTCATCTTGGTTTAAAGCCAATGGATCTCAATCAGAGACATCAACATGGATAAAATTTATGGCTACAATATTAGCTCGATTCTGCTGTTGTTAGTCTCATATACTCCCTATAAAAACATAAAGTTGTTATGTGACATGGTATTTAGCAGTCATATGATCGATATCTTGGCCAACAACAACTTGCATTGCCTTTTATGTCTCAAGAAAAGGAGACAAATGGATGGAAGTTCCATTGTTGGTTTTGAGGTCTTTCGTATAAGTGAAAGACCTCAAAACCAACAATGGAACTTTTTTTGAAATAGGTTAAGAGAAAGAGATTGGACTGTTAAGCTGAAAAATAGTGTGAAATCATACTAAATTATCATATCTTACTACAACACCCTCAATCTCGATGGAATGGTGTTTCTACAAGATACTAAAGCAGATAAATTTCGAGAAATTCTTAATACTCCCTCCGTCCATTTTAATTGACTCAGATTTTGGTATACGGAGGGAGTACTAAAATAAGCTAAAACTTATGGTTTAAATTTTGGCTTGATTCTGCCAATTGCGCGATAGCGCAACAGGTCATCTAGTTCTGTGAAATATAGCCTAAGAGACCCACACGGTGCACACACTGTCACCTTTACACACGTGGGACAAGGAGTCTCCGGAGATCACATAAGTAAAACTCACTTGACTAGCACAATGACATCTAGATTACAAGCATCATCATATGAATCTCAATCATGTAAGGCAGCTCATGAGATTATTGTATTGAAGTACATAGGAGAGAGATGAACCACATAGCTACCGTACAGCCCCGAGCCTCGATGGAGAACTACTCCTCCTCATGGGAGCAGCAGCGGTGATGAAGATGGCGGTGGAGATGGCAGCGGTGTCGATGGAGAAGCCTTCCGGGGGCACTTCCCCGCGTGCCGGAACAGAGACTCCCGTCCCCGCATCTTGGCTTCGCGATGGCGGCGCTGGGAAGGTTTCGCGTACCATGGCTTCTTCCGTAAGGGTTTTCGATGTGGGCTTTATATAGGCGAAAGGGCAGCCCTGAGGGTCGAAGAGGCGGAGACACCATAGGCTGGCGCGGGGAGGCCAGGCCGCGCCACCTTATCATCCTGGGCCCACAGGGCCTCGCGGCTCTCGGGTGTTCTGGATGCTTCCGGCAAAATAGGAACCGGCGTTGATTTCGTCCAATTCCGAGAATATTTCGTTACTAGGATTTCTGAAACCAAAAACAGCAGAAAACAGGAACTGCACTTCGCATCTTGTTAATAGGTTAGTTCCAGAAAATGCACGAATATGACATAAAGTGTGCATAAAACATGTAGGTATCATCAATAAAGTAGCATGGAACATAAGAAATTATCGATACGTTGGAGACGTATCATGGCCCGCAATCAAACTGTGCCACTGATACTTCCTCATCTCTTGGAGCACAAAACTCTGATGGGAGAACGAACACCATGTTTGTATCAGCCGATGTCCCTGCATCGGCTTTTGTCTGCTTGGGTCGCCACACTTTCTTTGGTGGGCGAGCCTCTGTCTCCAGTGTTTGCTGAATTTTCATGGCCAGATCAGGCCGTGCTTTCCTCTACGTGTACAGGTACTGCGCCTCGGCTTCTTCCAAGTTTCTTAGCCGTTGCACTCTGTGCTTTTGGGAGTGGCTGAGTCCATCAGGACACCACCTTGGACGGTGATATCTATCTTCTTCCTCTGACTCCTCGAAGTCTTCATCTTGAGATGACTCAGCTCGTTTGTTCTGAGGTGGGAGAGGTCCTAGATGCTTGAACACTGAAACTTCATTTGTTCCCTTCCTCTTATGTCTACATTCTGGGCAGTTCTCGATTGTAGGCAATCGGCTCATTCCGAGTCCCAGCAATGTTTGAAGAAAGGACAGTTCCAATGCCTATTCATGTCCTCCTCTCTTGACCTCCCCTCTAGCGTGACGCTCATACCCTTCGTGTCGACGGTATTTCCTGTTGTCTGCATCAGACCGACGATATCTATCATCATCTACGTCGTAGCATCGACGTCGGTCGTACTGCTGCTCATATTTGTTAAGGAGGTGCGTGGAAAGTGGTCGTTGATACCGCACACTAATCACCTCTTCCTCAGTCAAATACCGTCTCACACTCGGGCCGGTCGCGTGGATCGGCCTCCCTTTATCTTTGCCACGGGAACGACCGCTCTCGTTTGTCCTCGCCATGGCGATCCCAAGCCCCCGCCATATTGATATCAAACGAGAAACCTGGCTCGCGTCCTATGCTGATCGAGATCGACCATGTTGACTTCCGGAAACGGCTGCGTGTCAACTCTCATGGCAAACTGACCGAAGAGTAATCGGCCTTGTTCTATCGCCATTTGAATCTGTTCGCGCAAGACTTTGTAGTCGTTGGTGGCATGGGTGAACGTGTGATGCCATTTGCAGTATGGCCTGCCGTTCATCTCTTGTACCGTGGGGATTTTGTGGCCTTCGGTAACTTCACTGTTTTTCTTTCAGCAGCAAATCAAAAATTTGCTCCGTTTTGCTCAAATCGAAGTCGAACCCCTTCGCAGGCCCTGGTTGTTTCACCCACTTGCAGACACGGTTTTGCCCCTGGTCCACTCAGCTACGCGACCTCCGATCTCCGGATCTTCATCTTCGTCTGCCTCGATCGGGCGACGCGCTTGACTTGTCCCGGTACAATTCGGATGGCGCTGTTCATACGCTCAACTTCTGAACCATGTGTGCCAGTGAATTGTACTCATCTTGGAAGGTCACATCCTTGAGTGGCGCCGACAGGCCTGCTATCGCTAGCTCGCATGCTTCCTTCTCAGATAGACGAACCGAATAACATCGGTTCCTGACGGCCCTGAAGCACTGAATGTATTCAGACACCGTCTCTCCTCGCCTTTGCCGAACCTGGTAGATCGGCAATGCCAGCTTCAGTAGCTTCTGAGTGATATTGTACGTGAAACTGCTCTTCCAGCTGCTTCCACGTCCGAACCGAGTCTGGTAGCAACGAGGTGTACCATCCAAAGGCCGGACCCGTGAGAGACTGAGAAGAATCTCACACGTAGCTCGTCGAGGCTGAGACCATACCAACTGTGCCAAGTATCGGCTCACGTGCTCAATTGAGCTGGTTCCTTCGGATCCACTGAATTTTGTGAAGTCAGGGAGCCGATACTTAGGTGGTAGTGGGATCAGGTCGTACTCGTTGGGATACGGCTTGGAATAGCCGATCATTCTCTTCTTCGGCAGGATGCCGAACTGATCTCTCATGATTGCGGTGATCTCATCCACCGTGGAGCTGCAGGTTGAGCGTTCATGACCTGTCTGGGCATATTTAGTTAGCCACGCTCGTTTCTCGCATCTGCTCCAGAATCGCTTCCCGCTCCAACGACTCCTGCTGTGGGCGTCCTTCCTGCTGTAACCGGGGTCCAGCTTGTTGCAGTCCGCACGTATGTGCACATGTATCCATGTGGAATCTCCTTGGGCGGATCATACAGGAATTGTCGCCAGGATCACCTCCAACCTTGTAAACGACGTACGCCGGTGAACCTTGTTGTTGTGGAGCGGCAAACGTGTATTGCAGTGGTGGCCTTGTATAGAGCGGTATCTCCCCTTGGTGAGTTCCTAGAGCAGGTCCTGACGGAGAGTACTTGTGCTTCATGATTTCTTGCACCACATTGAGCGTGACACGCTCCAGAGTGTTCACCAGGCTCTCAGAATGCCGATGTAGCGAATGAGCAACGGCATAGTTGACTTCCTGTCGCAGGGCTCTGGTATGTTCGTCGGAAGGGAGAGATAGATCTAGTCCCTCTAACGCACCTTCGGGTTGGAACCCTTTGAACTTGATCCCGTGCGAACGGGTTTTCTCAAAAGCGCCGATGAGCTCGGCTCCAAGATTGCCTTGAGATCATCATATTTCTTCTTATGCTCAGGCAGATCTTCATACTTGACCGGTTCTTCCGCCATCTCGGATGTTGACGTGGTTGTTGCGGAAGATGGTCCCACCGGGCGTGCCGAATGTGTTGCCCGCCAAAACCCACCGGCGAGCAATGGTTAAGCAACACGAAGAGCCGAGGCTTCAGTGGGCCCTGGTCCCTCGACGTCGTCCCGCAAATGCTCCGGCACACGACCTAGCGGTTGCAAGGGCGTGCCACCTAACCTATACCTGGTCAGGAAGTGTCGTTGCCTAATCGACGATACCCCGGAGGAGGGATCCTCACGAGGGGGAGAAGAAGTAGGGGCCATAGGGCGGAGTGCACACGGGACGGTGGTACGCGAGTTACCCAGCTTCGGAACACCCGCACGATGACAGGGCCTACTGCTGCTTGTCGGCGCTTGCGCGTTGTTACAATGGTTGTGGTTGTGCCTCTAGGGCTCCCAGATCCGGCTTATAAAGGCGCACGGATCTAGGGTTTACATGGAGAGTCCTAGCCGGAATACAAGTTGCCTAACTACGTACAATATCTTGCCGTGTACGTCAAGGATCCGCCTTCCTTATGGCCGTACTGGATCCGGATACTTTATGGGCCTCCACGGATCCGGCCTCCTTCGTAGGTCGGTTAGGATCCGGCTCCAGGTTCCTGAGCTGGACTTCATCCTTCTTGATCAACAGCAACTGGGCCGCCCGATGGGCCCCATGCCACCATCACCGTCTGTGGGCCACCCGGGCTTGCCGGATCTAGGCCATGTCGTTGATATACCCATAAAGTATACCCACAACAGTAGCCCCCGAAGTTCTCCGAGATTCATCATTCTTCCGTCTTCAAATAACTCGGAACCGAAGAGAATCTTGAAGAGCTTCCAAACTTTCCTGTTTCCGATATCATTTAATCGGAAATCCTCATGTCCTTCAGTATCGATAATGTAACGGAGTTTGCATTTTTCCCGCGCACAACTTCCTATCTTCCCGCGCTAAATTTTCGGAGATGCGAATCTTTAGCCGGAAATTTCGGGAGCGCATGGTTAAATCACCTCCACGTCATTTTACCGTTTTTAACCTAAGACACGTGTCATGCATCCAACGGTGAGACCGTTCAGTTTCCGCCGTCGGATCCGGAACGCGAATCTCCGCGCGTGGTCTATAAATACCCCGACACGCGGTGATTTCTCATTCTTTTCACCCGTTCACCACTTCATCTTCTTCCTCCAGCCGCGCCGCCAGCCAGATCTTAACTCCGACGAGCTCCGCCGCAGAGACCTTCGCGCCCGGTCGCTCCAAGCCTCCCTTCGCTCCAAGATCGTCGCGGTTGATCGGGAAATCTCCCCCGCCGCCGATTCGTGGTCACGCGGGCCGTTTCTCAGCAAGCTCGACGACCTTCGTCCTCGCCGGAACATCGTCGGTCCGCCGCGCCATTGACGGTACGTGCACCGGACTTGTAGAAGAAGAAGTAGAGTAGATTCCGGTTACTCAAACACTTTGCATGGGTGCAGCCGGAAGCATGCCAATCGACTCTCATTGTACTGGTAGTTCTCCGAACAGCCCGGATCCCAGTTCATTAGAGCCTATCTGTCCGGATCCCATAGCATATCTACCACCATATGTTTCCGACATCCGGCTGGCTCAACCTTTTTCCGCATCTTCCAGCACCAAGTTAGGCCGGATCCCAACCGCACAAGAAATCGAAGAAGAACTTCAAGGGCAAGCTAGAATGGCTGCCAAGGTGCAAGAGACGGAGAACAAGAAAGCCTCTAAGGCCCGGAACCGCGAAGGAGAGCGGGGTCAATGGTGGCCCTGCGAAACCACCGATACGGAGCTTAGAGAGCTTCAGAACGAAGGTATGATCTCCGCACATTGGAGTTTCATACGCGACACCGTCGTCCCCAAGCCAGGAGCCGGAGAAGTGGTCATGACCAAGGCTTGGGTGGAACGCGGATTATCGCTCCCTTGCTCGGAATTTTTCCTCTCCATCCTCACAACATACGGGCTTCAGCCCCACAACATCTGCCCCAACTCCTACCTTCTGCTCTCCAACTTCGCAACTCTCTGCGAAGGGCATCTCGGAATCCGGCCAGACGTCAAGTTATGGCAGTTTTTCTTCCGAGTGAAGAAAGAAACAAAAGACAAAGCTATGCTGAACTGCGGGAGCATGACATTCATGCTCCGACCTGGTCGTATGTATCCTCCACACGACTCGCACGAATCCGTCCGGTACTGGAATGCCGGATGGTTTTACGAGAAGAATGTGCCAGTTCCGGAGATCCATGATGGTCTCCCCAAATTCAACAACGAGCCTCCGGAAGAGCTCGCAAGCTGGAGCTTCATCCCGTCGCTTTCCCTAACTCCCATCCTGGAGAAGGCAGCGCGGAGAATCTCCTGGTTAGTCCACGACGGGCTAACCGGAACCCAGCTTACACTGAGCTGGTTCACTCGGCGGATCCAGCCTCTACGATATAACGCGCGATTAATCTGCGCATACACCGGGGCGGACGACCAGCTCCGAGCTACCCGCCACGATCTTCCGGCTGATTCTCTCAAAAGGAGATTCAAGACGCTGGTGAAGGTGGGCCGGGGTCAACCGATCCCGGAACTGATCAAAGATATTTACACGAACGACCAGTGTCCTCCGGTAAGCTTCGATCCTTTCGTTACTTCAAACTTCACAAGTTTTTGGATATTGACTAACACTTGATATCTTTCCCTCCAGCTCGCTACATTGGCGGAGGAAAACTTACGCACCATTCTTCGCGTCCCCGTCAGCGGCGACACGGCGGAGGAGGTTCCGGAAGACGAAGAAGAGGAAGAGGAGCCTGCACCCCGCAAGGCAGCTCCTCGACCTACGAAACGTCCCCGCGCCAAAGCTTCCGGCTCCGAAGCCGGAGCCAGCGGCGAGGCCTCCGCCAAGAAGCCCAAGGTCGTCAAGCCCCCTCCGCTCGACTCAAGGAAGGCGGAGCGGGAACGTTTGAAAATGCTTTCAACAGCAGGCAAACGCTCACGCCCCAACATCCCCGGCGCCCCGTAAGTTTCCGGGCATGGTACATATTTACTTTGATGCATCTGTTACTTATGCGATCTTCTTCTATTTGTTCGCAGGACTCCGACTACCACCGCCACTCGGACCGCCAGCCAAAAACCCATCACAGAATTCATGAAGAAATCTCCGGCTGTCGGTCCTGCCACCCCAGCTCCGCCAAGTGCTTCCCACACTGCTCCTCCGCCGTCCCCTCCTCAGGAATCAATCTCCCCCTCCTGCCGCAAACACTCCACCGGAGATAATTCCGGTCAGCAGCGAGAAGATAGGCGGAGAAGATCCCAAGGCCAAAGGCCCTGCCCAAGAAGAAACTCAAGACCAAGGAGAGGCTGAAGTCACCTCCTCCGAGAAGGTCGGAGCCGGTGCTGGCGATGTCGTCGTTTTTCCAAAGAACTTCGGAGATCCGACTGACCTCACCTCCACCCCCAAGGCATATGCTACAAAATTTTTCAAACAGCTCACTGAGGCGGAAAAATGGGAGCTTGAACAAGACTTGCTCAATGCTATGCTGAACAATGCCTGGGGGAAGCCGGACGCCGGTACGTCGGAAATCCAGGACTTCAAGAAGGGTGTCGGCGAGTTCTTCGACAAGCTCATCTGCAAACAAAAGGTACTCCCCAGTAGCCCCCAAGCATGTAGACGGAAACTAGGTACTAGTTAGCGCTTAGATGCTTTAGAGTACAGCCACTTTTGGGAAGATTTGTTTAAAATGTCACAGTAGCCCCCAAGCATGATGTCGGAAAGATTCCGGCAATAATGCTTCAAAAGGACACCACTGTGTTGCAGGCGGAATTTTTACTCCTGCTCTGTTTGTTTTTTACAGGAACAGCAGGCACTGCACTATGAGCTGCATAAAAACATTGCTCTGCAGCGCCGCGTTACCTTGGGTCAAGCGGAAAACATCCGGACCCTTACAGATAAGAATGCAGAACTGAACAAACAGCTGGCGGACGCCCAAGGTTGGTTTCCGACCTTTCTTGTTATCAGTTCACGTTCCGACTTTGAATTGTATTTAATTTGAATCCTTATAGGCGCATCTTCCTCCCTGGCTACGACCTCCTCCGAACTGGAAAACCTGCGCTCCTCCTACCAAGAGTTGGAGATAAAGCTGAAGGAGGCGGAGCAGCAGAAGGAGCGTGCCGAGAAGCAACTGGCGGAGAAAAACTCCGAGTTCATCAAGGAGAAGGGCGAACACGTGCTGAAGCGTAATGCTGATAGCGAGACCATCAAGAGGCAGCAGAAGGAGCTCAATGGACTCCGGAAGTACATGGAGACTGCAGAGCATCATTGGGATCTGCTGGCCGAAAATATCCTGGGTACGTATACTTGGAATTTCTTATCTCGATGGATAATCTCTTGTGCTCAACTTGAATGTTTATTCCTGTGTTTTTGTGCAGAGCCACTCGGATACCCTGAAAAGCGCCGGAACAAATTCCCCCGGGACGACGTTCTTTCTCTTGCTGGCGATGACTGCAAGGATCTTATATCCGCTTCTCGGAAGATATGCCATAACTTGTCACTGAAGAGGAGCCGCACCTGCGGTCTGCGCAAACTGATCAAGCGAATGGACATTCTTCCGGAGCTGGTAACAGATCTACAAGCGTCATCAGCCCGAGGTGCAGCTGCCATGACTTTAACCATGTGCTTGGCGCATAACCCGAAGATGGATCTGGACCGGGTGACTTCTGGTGTTCCTCCGACCGCAGATGTCGGAAAGCTTCTTGATGCAGTGAGTGGCTATGACACCCGCATCGCGCGGAGGATCCGTCACGAGGAATTCTACGACAAGGTGGTTCTCCCAGCGGACGAGCCCCTTGAAGATGAACTTCAAAAAGAGCGCGACGCGGAGGCCCGTCCTGCGGAATCCGGAACCCAGTTTACCTGGACCAGCTCCAAGGATGCTCCCGAAGAGGAAGAGCCCAGGACCAGCGCTGCAACCTCCGACGAAGATGAAGAGAGCGATGAAGATGTGTCGTCTCCGGCTGAGGGCGCCAAAGGAAAAGATCCAGAAGGCAATGCTTCCCCGTCCAAGGCGGAGTGAAAACGTTTATGTCCTGCGGGATAAAACAATGCATCATTTTGGCCCCAGCGAGGGTTTGTAATATAACTTAAATTCTTAAGTAGTTAGGGACGAAACAAGCATGCATGTGTGGGCGGAAAATACTTATCCTGCTATCCGTTTTAATATTATGTGCATGTGTTGTTTCTTGAAAGCAAGTGCTGGTTTGATAATTTCCGGCTTGCCCACTTGACCTTCCACGAGCCGGAAGACCCGTGCCGGAAACGCTCGCCAGCGGCGACGAAGCCCAATGGCAATCCGTCAATAACCGCGGAAACAAGCCCCCAGCCCAAGTGCCGGAAGTCGCTACCAGGAATCCATGGGTTCGCAACAGAAAAAATTTCCGCCAGAAAACTTAAGCTTACGTCCTAAGGGACGATTTTGAAAATCACAACTTTCATACACGCCTAGGCGGAAAGATCCAGCTCTGCGGTTTTAGTCGGAAAAACATACACGATCCAAAATGAAAAATTAAAGGAGGTAAAAGACTCTAAGAGTGAACCAAAAGCTTTATTTCATTGATCATGTATCATAGATATTACAAGGTATGTAATGCGTAAAGCGCTAAGTGTGGAAAGGACGTAGCTGTGCTATGTTCCAGGGACGATCTGTTTCATCATATATGTCACCCGGATCTTCTCGTTTTCGTTTCCGGTGCCAGTTGGCAGGTCTATCCTTTAGTTCCCGGAAATCAACGAGATAGTAGGATCCGTTGTGTAGTACTTTGCTGATGACAAAAGGTCCTTCCCATGGAGTCTGCAACTTGTGATCTTTCACCTGGCGAAGGCGGAGGACTAAGTCTCCGACCATGAACGAGCGGTTCCGAACTCGACGGCTGTGATAGCGGCGGAGCTTCTGCTGGTAAATGGTGGAGCGTTGGTCAGCTAGATTCCGAGCCTCTTCGATCAGGTCCACAGATAGCCGTCGAGCCTCGTCAGCTTTTCTCATTGTGGCTGAAACTCGCGGTGAATCATGGATGATGTCGGTGGGGAGCACAGCCGGATCCGTATACCAGGAAGAAAGGAGTAAATCCTGTTGACCTGTTAGGGGTAGTTCGTAAACTCCAGGCCAGTCCAGCTCCATCGCCCTCCTGCTGCGCGGCGGTTTTCTTCAAGGCGAGGTTTGATTCCGGCTAGTATAAGGCCATTGGCTCGTTCGACCTGACCGTTGGATTGTGGGTGAGCCACAGATGCAAGGTCAAGCCGGATCCCAACTTCATCGATAATCCTTGAGTTCTCCTGCGCAAAGTTTGTGCCATTGTCTGTGATTATGCTGTGGGATGCCGAATCTCGTCACGAGGCTACAAACAAATTTTAGTGCCGTAGCACCATCGGCTTTTCTCACTGGCTTTGCCTCGATCCACTTACTGAACTTATCAATAGCGACCAGGAGGTATTCATGACCACCAGGAGATGATTTCTTTAACTTACCAACCATATCGAGCCCCCAGACCGCAAACGGCCAGGTGATAGGTATGGTCTTCAGCTCTTGGGCTGGAGCGTTTGGTTGAGTAGCATAGTACTGACAACCGCGGCAAGTTTTCACCAGCTTGTCAGCGTCTTCTTTAGCTGTTAGCCAGTAAAATCCTAACCGAAAAGCTTTTGCAACGAGGGACCTGGGGGCGGCATGATGCCCGCAATCCCCTGCATGGATCTCTCTGAGGATTTCAATGCCATCTTGATTGGAGACGCATTTGAGAAATACCCCGTTTGCGCTTCGTTTGTAGAGCTGTCCATCAACAATTGTGTAGGATCTTGCTCGTCTGATGATCTGTCGTGCGTGGACCTCGTCCTCCGGCAACTTTTGATCAATGAGGTAATCCAAGAACGGCTGAGTCCAGGCCGGAATGATTGCCATCACTTCCTTAGCCGGAGAAACTGCCAGATCGGGATTTTCCGGGTTTGCACCCTTTACTGATGGTACTCGTAGATGCTCAAGGAAAATTCCAGGCGGAATTGGCTTTCTGCCGGATCCGAGCTTGGACAGCATGTCTGCTGCTGTGTTATCGTCTCTCCTGACGTACTTGACTTCGTATCCGAGGAAGCACTTGGCGATCTCGTCAACTTCGTCTCTGTAAGCCGCCATGACGGAGTTTCTGGCGTTCCAGGTTCCGGCTACTTGTTGTGCCACCAGGTCGGAATCTCCGCAGCATATGATGTGCTTGATCCCAATTTCCTTAGCGATGCGCAGACCGTGTAGTAGAGCCTCGTATTCCGCCATGTTGTTGGTTGCTTCGAAGTGAATCTGCAGAACGTACTGCAGTTCTTCTCCGGTAGGTGACTTCAGGGTAACTCCAGCCCCGAGCCTTGATGTTGCTTGGATCCGTCAAAGTGCATGACCCAAGCTTCAGGTTCCGGCACAGGTGTGCCCTCCGGTGCTTCAGTCCAATCCGCGATGAAATCCGCTAGAACTTGAGACTTGATTGCGGTTCGGGCTTCGTAGTTGATGTCGAAGGCAGATAACTCGATGCCCCATTTTGCTACGCGTCCTGTTGCGTCGGAGTTGTTGATGATCGTTGCCAGGGGAGCCTTGCTCACCACTGTCATTGGGTGCTCCTGGAAGTAGTGTCTCAGCTTCCGGCTGCCTAGGAAAACTCCGTATGCTAGCTTCTGAAAGTGAGGGTATCTCTGCTTGGATTCCGTCAAGACTTCGCTAATGTAATAGACAGGCCTTTGGACTCCGTGCTCAAATCCTTCTTCCTTTCGCACCACCACGATTACGAGGCTGATAACTTTGTTGGTAGCCGCTATGTAGAGGAGCATAGGCTCTGACTCAGCTGGAGCTGCCAATATAGGTGGGGAGGAGAGTATGTTCTTCAACTCCTGAAGTGCTTTATCTGCTGCCTCGTCCCAGACAAACTTGTCGGTTTTCTTCAGCAGCTTGTATAGAGGTAAGGCTTTCTCGCCAAGACGGCTAACAAATCTACTGATTGCCGCAACGCAACCAGTTAATCGTTGCACATCTTTGAGACAAGTTGGCCTTTTGATGTTCAGGATAGCCTTGATTTTTTCCGGGTTAACTTCAATGCCCTGTGAGAAACAATGAAGCCAAGGAGTTTTCCGGCTGGTACGCCAAAGCACTTAGCGATTCAACATCATCTTGTGGTCGGAGATTATCAAAGGTTTCCTTGAGTCGCTCAGAGGTCGGATCCCTTCCGGGTCATGACCGCGATGTCGTCGACGTAGGCGTGCACGTTCCAATTTGGTCCTTCAGCACCGCTGCATCGTCCGTTGGTATGTGGCACTGCGTTTTCAAACCAAAAGGCATGGTAACATAGCAGTATGTGCCAAAGGGTGTGATGAAAGAGGTCGCCTTTTGGTCAGACTCCTTCATCAAGATCTGATGATACCCGGAATATGCGTCAAGAAAACACAGAAGCTCCGCCCCTGCCGTCGAATCAATGACTTGGTCAATGCGCGGCAAAGGGAACGGATCTTTCGGACAATGCTTATTCACGCCGGAGTAATCGATGCACATTCTTAGTATTTCAGAATTCTTTTTGGGTACAAGGACGGGGTTTGCGACCCAATCAGTATGGATAACTTCTACTACAAAACCTGCCTCTAGTAACTTTGCTAATTCCATTCCTATGGCGCGGCGCTTCTTATCTCCAAAGCGTCGCATAGCTTGCTTCACCGGTTTTGCACCCGGATTTATGTTGAGGTAGTGCTCGGCGAGTTCCCTTGGTACTCCGGACATGTCAGAAGGTTGCCATGCGAAGATATCCATGTTAGCTCTGAGGAACTCGACGAGCGCGCTTTCCTATTTGGGGTCCATGTTGGCTCCGACTGAAACCTGCTTGGAGTTGTCCCCTTCAACGAGGTCATGCTTCTTGGTTTCTATCGCGGCCTTGAACGAGGTCTTCTGTTCGGAGATCTGCTTCTTGGTGGTCTGCATCTCAGTCGGATCCACCGCGGCTCTGTAGCCTTGCAGCTCCTCTCCAGATATGACGGATTCTGCAAAGGCGGCTTCGCCTTCCTCGCAGTCCCTAGCTTTCTTGTAGTCTCCGGACACGGTGATCCAACCGTTAGGACCCGGAATCTTGAGCTTGTTGTAGATGTAGCATGCCCTGGCGTGGAACTTGTGGTAGGTGGGCCTGCCGAAGATCACGTGGTAGGAGCTTTTGAAGGGCACCACTTCAAACGTGATCATTTCTTCGCGGTAATTGCCAAAGGCCACGGGAAGTTTGATGCTGCCCAGAGAGTTTGCCTTCTTACCCGGAACCACACCATGAAATTCAGTGGTGCTGTGCTTGAGCTGGTCCTTGGTGAGGTTCATCTTCTCCAGGTCTCCAGGTACATGATGTTCAGGCTAGCTCCTCCGTCCATAAGACACTTGGAGAAGTCATACCCGTCTATGCGGGGACTCACAACCAGGGCGTAGCACTCTTTGGGGATGATGGCCGGGTGATCCGACCTGTCAAAATACAGGCTTTTATATACTTTATGTATATGATAAATGTTTATATACCATGCTATAATTGTATTAACCGAAACATTGATACATGTGTGATATGTAAACAACAAGAAGTCCCTAGTAAGCCTCTTAACTAGCTTGTTGATTAATAGATGATTAGTTTCATAATCATGAACATTGGATGTTATTAATAACAAGATTATATCATTATATGAATGATGTAATGGACACACCCAAATTAAGCGTAGCATAAGATCACGTCATTAAGTTATTTGCTATAAGCTTTCGTACATAGTTACCTAGTCCTTATGACCATGAGATCATGTAAATCACTTATACCGGAAAGGTACTTTGATTACATCAAACGCCACTGCGTAAATGGGTGGTTATAAAGGTGGGATTAAGTATCCGGAAAGTATGAGTTGAGGCATATGGATCAACAGTGGGATTTGTCCATCCCGATGACGGATAGATATACTCTGGGCCCTCTCGGTGGAATGTCGTCTAATGTCTTGCAAGCATATGAATAAGTTCATAAGAGACCACATACCACGGTACGAGTAAAGAGTACTTGTCAGGAGACGAGGTTGAACAAGGTATAGAGTGATACCGATGATCAAACCTCGGACAAGTAAAATATCGCGTGACAAAGGGAATTGGTATCGTATGTGAATGGTTCATTCGATCACTAAAGTCATCGTTGAATATGTAGGAGCCATTATGGATCTCCAGATCCCGCTATTGGTTATTGGTCGGAGTGAGTACTCAACCATGTCCGCATAGTTCGCGAACCGTAGGGTGACACACTTAAAGTTGGATGTTGAAATGGTAGAACTTGAATATGGAATGGAGTTCGAATATTTGTTCGGAGTCCCGGATGAGATCCCGGACATCACGAGGAGTTCCGGAATGGTCCGGAGAATAAGATTCATATATAGGATGTCATTTTATGTGAATTAAAATGATTCGGAAGGTTCTATGGAAGGTTCTAGAAGGTTCTAGAAAAGTCCGGAAGAACACACCTAGGAAGGTGGAGTCCACATGGGACTCCACCTCCATGGCCGGCCAACCCTAGTGGGGTGGAGTCCCAAGTGGACTCCCCCAAGGGGCCGGCCACCCCCCCATATGGTAGGTGGAATTCCCACCTCTAGTGGGAGTCCTAGCTTGGGAAGGTTTCCCACCATATGGAAGGTTTTGGGTTCGGGTCTTATTCGGAGACTTGTAGTCCAACACTTGGGGCTTCCACCTATATAATGAGGGGCATAGGGGAGGGGGCCGGCCACACCAAAGCCACCACCTTGGCCGCCCCCTATAGTGGCCGGCCACCCTCTCCCCAAACCCTAGCGCCCGCTCCTCCACCATATCCGCACGCAGCGAAGCTCCGCCGGATTTCTCCACCGCCACCGACACCACGCCGTCGTGCGTCGGATTCAAGAGGAGCTACTACTTCCGCTGCCCGCTTGGAACGGGGAGGTGGACGTCGTCTTCATCAACAACCGAACGTGTGACCGAGTACGGAGGTGCTGCCCGTTCGTGGCGCCGTGATCAAGATCTTCTACGCGCTTTTGCAAGCGGCAAGTGATCGTCTCCGCAGCAACAAGAGCCTCATCTTGTAGGCTTTGGAATCTCTTCAAGGGTGAGACTCGATAATCCCCTCGTTGCTACCGTCTTCTAGATTGCATCTTGGCTTGGATTGCGTGTTGCGATAGGAATTTTTGTTTTCTATGCTACGTTCTCCTACAGTGGTATCGGAGCCGTGTCTATGCATAGATGGTTGCACGAGTAGAACACAATGGTTTTGTGGGCGTTGATGCTTATGTTGTCTTTAGTTTGAGTACTTTGCATCTTTGTGGCATAGTGGGATGAAGCGGCTCGGGCTAACTTTACATGACCGCGTTCATGAGATTTGCTCCACGCTCGACATGCAACTTGTATTGCATAAGTGGCTTTGGGGTGTCTGTCTCTCCTACTATAGTGAAGATTCAATTTACTCTTCTATTGACAACACTAGTATCACCGTTGTGGTTGATGTTCGTAGGTAGATTGGATCTTACTCGAAAACCCTAAACCACGTAAAATATGCAAACCAAATTAGAGAACGTCTAACTTGTTTTTGCAGGGTTTGGTGATGTGATATGGCCATAATGTGATGATGACTATGTATGAGATGATCATTATTGTATTGTGGCAACGGCGGGAGCCTTATGGTTGTCTTTAAATTTCATGTTGAGTAGTATTTCAAAGTAGTTGTAATAGTTGCTACATGGAGGACGATCATGAAGACGGCGCCATTGACCTTGGTGCTTCGCCGACGATGATGGAGATCATGCCCGTTGATGATGGAGATCATGTCCGTGCTTTGGAGATGAAGATCAAAGGCGCAAAGACAAAAGGGCCATATCATATCACATATGAACTGCATGTGATGTTAATCCTTTTATGCATCTTATTTTGCTTAGATCGCGACGTTAGCATTATAAGATGATCCCTCTCACTAAAATTTCAAGATAATAAAGTGTTCATCCTTAGTAGCACCGTTGCCAAGACTTGTCGTTTCGAAGCATCTCGTGATGATCGGGTGTGATAGAATCAACAAGTGCATACAACGGGTGCAAGTCAGTTTTGCACATGCGGATACTAAGGTGGCCTTGACGAGCCTAGCATGTACAGACATGGTCTCGGAACACGTGATACCGAAAGGTAGAGCATGAATCATATGATTGATATGATGAACACTTTGAGTGTTCGCCATTGAAATTACATCTTGTCTCGTGATGATCGGGCATAGGTGTGATGGAGTTGGTTCGTGTGATCACTAAGACAATGCGAGGGATATTGTTTTGAGTGGGAGTTCACCTAGTTTTTAATTTTGTTAAATTAAAATTTGAACTCAATTTGTCATAAACATTAGTCTAAACTATTGCAAATATGTTGTAGATATGGCGTCCCCAATCAATTTTAACCAGTTCCTAGAGAAAGAAAAGCTTAAGAGCAACGGTAGCAACTTCACCGACTGGTTCCGTCATGTGAGGATCTTCCTCAATGGCGGAAACCTGCAATATGTGCTTGATGCACCGCTAGGTGACCCTCCTGCAGAAACTGAAACCGATGAAGTAAAGAATGTTTACGCGACTCGGAAAACTCGGTACTCTCAAGTTCAGTGTGCCATCTTGTGCAGTCTGGAAGCCGATCTTCAAAAACGTTTTGAGCACCACGATCCACATGAGTTAATCAATGAGTTAAAGACTATCTTTGAGACTCATGCGGCCGTGGAATGCTATGAAGCATCGAAACACTTCTTCAGTTGCATGATGGAAGAAGGCAGCTCCGTTAGTGAGCACATGCTCGCCATGACCGGGCATGCGAAGAAACTCAGTGACTTGGGAATAGTGATTCCTAACAGACTGGGGATTAATCGTGTCCTTCAATCACTGCCACCTAGTTATAAGAACTTTGTGATGAATTACAATATGCAGAACATGAACAAAGAGTTACCTGAACTTTTTGCCATGCTAAAATCTGCTGAGATTGAAATTAAGAAAGAGCACCAAGTGTTGATGGTCAACAAGACCACCAGCTTCAAGAAACAGGGCAAGTCTAAAGGCAAGAACAAGAAGAGTGGCAAGAAAGCTGCCACGCCTCCTGTGAAACCTAAGTCGGCCCTAAGCCTGATGCTGAGTGCTATTACTGCAAGGAGAAGGGACACTGGAAGCGTAATTGCTCCAAGTATTTGGCGGATCTGAAGAGCGGCCTTGTCAAGAAGAAGAAAGAAGGTATATCTGATATACATGTTATAGATGTTTATCTCATGGTTCTCGTACTAGTACCTGGGTATTTGATACTGGTTCGGTTGCTCATATTTGTAACTCGAAACAGGAACTAAAGAATAAACGAAGACTACTGAAGGATGAAGTGACGATGCGCGTTGGAAATGGATCCAAAGTCGATGTGATCGCTGTCGGCACACTTCCTCTACATCTACCTTCGGGATTAGTTTTAAGCCTAAATAATTGTTATTTTGTACCCGCGTTAAGCATGAACATTATATCTGGATCTTGTTTAATGCAAGACGGTTATTCATTCAAGTCTGAGAATAATGGTTGTTCTATTTTTATGAATAATATCTTTTATGGTCGAGCACCTGAAAAGGCTTATTTCTGTTAGATCTCGATAGTAGTGATACACATATACATAACATTGACGCTAAGCGAATTAAATTGAATGATAATTCTACTTATATGTGGCACTGTCGTCTTGGTCATATTGGAGTGAAACGCATGAAGAAACTCCATACCGATGGATTACTTGAATCACTTGACTTTGAGTCACTTGATAGATGCGAAGCATGTCTGATGGGAAAAATGACTAAGACTCCATTCTCGGGTATGATGGAGCGAGCTACTGACTTATTGGAAATCATACATACAGATGTGTGTGGACCAATGAGTGTAGCATCGCGCGGTGGTTATCGTTATGTTCTAACCTTCACAGATGATTTGAGTAGATATGGGTATATCTATTTAATGAAACATAAATCCGAAACTTTCGAGAAGTTTAAGGAATTCCAAAGTGAAGTAGAAAATCAACATAACAAGAAGATTAAATTTCTACGATCTGATCGCGGAGGTGAATATCTGAGTTATGAGTTTGGCATGCATTTAAAGAAATGCGGAATACTTTCACAATTGACACCGCCGGGAACACCACAACGAAACGGTGTGTCCGAACGTCGTAATCGAACTCTCTTAGATATGGTTCGTTCTATGATGTCTCTTACTGATTTGCCGTTATCATTTTGGAGTTATGCATTAGAAACAGCCGCATTCACTTTAAATAGAGCACCATCAAAATCCGTTGAAACGACACCGTATGAATTATGGTTTAATAAGAAACCTAAGCTGTCGTTCCTAAAAGTTTGGGGTTGCGAAGCCTATGTAAAAAAGTTACAACCGGACAAGCTAGAACCCAAAGCGGAGAAATGCGTCTTCATAGGATACCCTAAGGAAACTATAGGGTACACTTTCTATCACAGATCCGAAGGCAAGATCTTTGTTGCTAAGAACGGAACCTTTCTTGAGAAAGAATTTCTCACTAAAGAAGTGACTGGAAGAAAAGTAGAACTCGATGAGATTGAAGAATCTCTGCTCGTTGATCAGAGTAGCGCAGTGCCGGAAGATGTTCCTGTGCCGCCTGCACCGGCAACAGAGGAAGCTAATGACAATGATCATGAAACTTCAAATGAGATAACTACTGAACCTCGCAGATCGACAAGGGAACGTGCCACTCCTGATTGGTATGATCCTTGTCTAAATGTCATGATTGTGGATAACAATGATGAAGACCCTGCGACGTATGAAGAAGCGATGATGAGCCCAGATTCCAACAAATGGCAAGAAGCCATCCGAAATGGGATCCATGTATGATACAAAGTATGGACTTTGGTAGACTTACCTGATAGCCGAAAGGCTGTCGAGAATAAATGGATCTTCAAGAGAAAAACAGATGCTGATGGTAATATTACTGTCTATAAAGCTCGACTTGTCGCAAAGGGTTTCCGACAAATTCAAGGTGTTGACTACGATGAGACTTTCTCACCTGTAGCGAAGCTAAAATCTGTGAGGATTTTGTTAGCAATAGCTGCATTTTTCGATTATGAGATTTGGCAGATGGATGTCAAAACGGCGTTCCTTAATGGAGACATTGAGGAAGAGTTGTATATGGTACAACCCAAAGGTTTTGTCGATCCTAAAAATGCTGACAAAGTATGCAAACTTCAGCGTTCAATCTATGGACTGAAGCAAGCATCAAGAAGTTGGAACCGATGCTTTGATAAGGTGATCAAAGACTTCGGGTTTATACAGTGTCATGGAGAGGCCTGTATTTACAAGAAAGTGAGTGGGAGCTCTGTAGCGTTCCTGATATTATATGTAGATGACATATTATTGATTGGGAATGATATAGAACTATTAAGCAGTGTAAAAGGTTATTTGAATAATAGTTTTTCAATGAAAGACCTTGGTGAAGCATCATATATATTAGGCATCAAGATTTATAGAGATAGATCAAGACGTCTAATAGGGCTATCACAGAGTACATACCTGGACAAGATTCTAAAGAAGTTTAGAATGGACGAAAGTAAGAAAGGATTCTTACCTATGTTACCAGGCAAGGTCTTGAGTAAGACTCAAGGTCCGGCTACGGCAGAAGAAAGAGAAAGGATGAGTCAAATCCCCTATGCCTCGGCAGTAGGCTCTATCATGTATGCCATGCTATGTACAAGACCGGATATAGCACATGCTGTTAGTTTGACTAGCAGATATCAAAGTGATCCAGGAATGGAACACTGGACAGCGGTCAAGAATATCCTGAAGTACTTGAAAAGAACTAAGGATATGTTTCTTTGTTATGGAGGTGACCAAGAGCTCGTTGTAACAAGTTACACCGATGCAAGTTGGAACACTGATCCTGATGACTCTAAGTCACAATGGGTACGTGTTTATATTGAATGGTGCTGCAGTAAGCTGGGCAAGCTCGAAGCAGTGCACGGTGGCGAAATCCTCAACAGAATCGGAGTACATAGCGGCTTCAGAGGCTTCATCAGAAGCGGTATGGATGAAGAGGTTCATTGTAGAGCTCGGTGTGGTTCCTAGTGCATTGGACCCACTAGTCATCTACTGTGACAACATGGGTGCCATCGCCAATGCACAAGAACCAAGGTCACACAAGAGGCTGAAGCATATCAAGCTGCGTTATCATTCGATTCGCGAGTACATCGAAGATGGAGAAGTAAAGATTTGCAAAGTACACAACGATCTGAATGTAGCAGATCCATTGACTAAAGCTCTCCCTAGGGCAAAGCATGACCAACACCGTAATGCCATGGGTGTTAGGTACCTTACAATGTAATCTAGATTATTGACTCTAGTGCAAGTGGGAGACTGTTGGAGATATGCCCAAGAGGCAATAATAAAAGTGGTTATTATATATCTTTATGTTTATGATAAATGTTTATATACCATGCTATAATTGTATTAACCGAAACATTGATACATGTGTGATATGTAAACAACAAAGAGTCCCTAGTAAGCCTCTTAACTAGCTTGTTGATTAATAGATGATTAGTTTCATAATCATGAACATTGGATGTTATTAATAACAAGATTATATCATTATATGAATGATGTAATGGACACACCCAAATTAAGCGTAGCATAAGATCACGTCATTAAGTTATTTGCTATAAGCTTTCTTACATAGTTACCTAGTCCTTATGACCATGAGATCATGTAAATCACTTATACCGGAAAGGTACTTTGATTACATCAAACGCCACTGCGTAAATGGGTGGTTATAAAGGTGGGATTAAGTATCCGGAAAGTATGAGTTGAGGCATATGGATCAACAGTGGGATTTGTCCATCCCGATGACGGATAGATATACTCTGGGCCCTCTCGGTGGAATGTCGTCTAATGTCTTGCAAGCATATGAATAAGTTCATAAGAGACCACATACCACGGTACGAGTAAAGAGTACTTGTCAGAGACGAGGTTGAACAAGGTATAGTGTGATACCGATGATCAAACCTCGGACAAGTAAAATATCGCGTGACAAAGGGAATTGGTATCGTATGTGAATGGTTCATTCGATCACTAAAGTCATCGTTGAATATGTGGGAGCCATTATGGATCTCCAGATCCCGCTATTGGTTATTGGTCGGAGTGAGTACTCAACCATGTCCGCATAGTTCGCGAACCGTAGGGTGACACACTTAAAGTTGGATGTTGAAATGGTAGAACTTGAATATGGAATGGAGTTCGAATATTTGTTCGGAGTCCCGGATGAGATCCCGGACATCACGAGGAGTTCCGGAATGGTCCGGAGAATAAGATTCATATATAGGATGTCATTTTATGTGAATTAAAATGATTCGGAAGGTTCTATGGAAGGTTCTAGAAGGTTCTAGAAAAGTCCGGAAGAACACACCTAGGAAGGTGGAGTCCACATGGGACTCCACCTCCATGGCCGGCCAACCCTAGTGGGGTGGAGTCCCAAGTGGACTCCCCCATAAGGGGCCGGCCACCCCCCCATATGGTAGGTGGAATTCCCACCTCTAGTGGGAATCCTAGCTTGGGAAGGTTTCCCACCATATGGAAGGTTTTGGGTTCGGGTCTTATTCGGAGACTTGTAGTCCAACACTTGGGGCTTCCACCTATATAATGAGGGGCATAGGGGAGGGGGCCGGCCACACCAAAGCCACCACCTTGGCCGCCCCCTATAGTGGCCGGCCACCCCCTCTCCCCAAACCCTAGCGCCCCGCTCCTCCACCATATCCCGCACGCTTAGCGAAGCTCCGCCGGATTTCTCCACCGCCACCGACACCACGCCGTCGTGCTGTCGGATTCAAGAGGAGCTACTACTTCCGCTGCCCGCTGGAACGGGGAGGTGGACGTCGTCTTCATCAACAACCGAACGTGACCGAGTACGGAGGTGCTGCCCGTTCGTGGCGCCGTGATCAAGATCTTCTACGCGCTTTTGCAAGCGGCAAGTGATCGTCTACCGCAGCAACAAGAGCCTCATCTTGTAGGCTTTGGAATCTCTTCAAGGGTGAGACTCGATAATCCCCTCGTTGCTACCGTCTTCTAGATTGCATCTTGGCTTGAATTGCGTGTTCGCGATAGGAATTTTTTGTTTTCTATGCTACGTTCTCCTACAGTGGTATCAGAGCCGTGTCTATGCATAGATGGTTGCACGAGTAGAACACAATGGTTTTGTGGGCGTTGATGCTTATGTTATCTTTAGCTTGAGTACTTTGCATCTTTGTGGCATAGTGGGATGAAGCGGCTCGGGCTAACTTTACATGACCGCGTTCATGAGATTTGCTCCACGCTTGACATGCAACTTGTATTGCATAAGTGGCTTTGCGGGTGTCTGTCTCTCCTACTATAGTGAAGATTCAATTTACTCTTCTATTGACAACACTAGTATCACCGTTGTGGTTGATGTTCGTAGGTAGATTGGATCTTGCTCGAAAACCCTAAACCACGTAAAATATGCAAACCAAATTAGAGAACGTATAACTTGTTTTTGCAGGGTTTGGTGATGTGATATGGCCATAATGTGATGATGAATATGTATGAGATGATCATTATTGTATTGTGGCAACCGGCAGGAGCCTTATGGTTGTCTTTAAATTTCATGTTGAGTAGTATTTCAAAGTAGTTGTAATAGTTGCTACATGGAGGACGATCATGAAGACGGCGCCATTGACCTTGGTGCTTCGCCGACGATGATGGAGATCATGCCCGTTGATGATGGAGATCATGTCCGTGCTTTGAAGATGAAGATCAAAGGCGCAAAGACAAAAGGGCCATATCATATCACATATGAACCGCATGTGATGTTAATCCTTTTGCATCTTATTTTGCTTAGATCGCGACGGTAGCATTATAAGATGATCCCTCTCACTAAAATTTCAAGATAATAAAGTGTTCATCCTTAGTAGCACCGTTGCCAAGACTTGTCGTTTCGAAGCATCTCGTGATGATCGGGTGTGATAGAATCAACAAGTGCATACAACGGGTGCAAGTCAGTTTTGCACATGCGGATACTAAGGTGGCCTTGACGAGCCTAGCATGTACAGACATGGTCTCGGAACACATGATACCGAAAGGTAGAGCATGAATCATATGATTGATATGATGAACACTTTGAGTGTTCGCCATTGAAATTACATCTTGTCTCGTGATGATCGGGCATAGGTGTGATGGAGTTGGTTCGTGTGATCACTAAGACAATGCGAGGATATTGTTTTGAGTGGGAGTTCACCTAGTTTTTAATTTTGTTAAATTAAAATTTGAACTCAATTTGTCATAAACATTAGTCTAAACTATTGCAAATATGTTGTAGATATGGCGTCCCCAATCAATTTTAACCAGTTCCTAGAGAAAGAAAAGCTTAAGAGCAACGGTAGCAACTTCACCGACTGGTTCCGTCATGTGAGGATCTTCCTCAATGGCGGAAACCTGCAATATGTGCTTGATGCACCGCTAGGTGACCCTCCTGCAGAAACTGAAACCGATGAAGTAAAGAATGTTTACGCGACTCGGAAAACTCGGTACTCTCAAGTTCAGTGTGCCATCCTATGCAGTCTGGAAGCCGATCTTCAAAAACGTTTTGAGCACCACGATCCACATGAGTTAATCAATGAGTTAAAGACTATCTTTGAGACTCATGCGGCCGTGGAATGCTATGAAGCATCGAAACACTTCTTCAGCTGCATGATGGAAGAAGGCAGCTCCGTTAGTGAGCACATGCTCGCCATGACCGGGCATGCGAAGAAACTCAGTGACTTGGGAATAGTGATTCCTAACAGACTGGGGATTAATCGTGTCCTTCAATCACTGCCACCTAGTTATAAGAACTTTGTGATGAATTACAATATGCAGAACATGAACAAAGAGTTACCTGAAGATCGCTGGTGGTGGCCGGTCTCTTGTAGGTACCCCTGAAGTGGTTCTCGAAAGCCTTCTTCAGGTCCAACCAGCAAAAGATAGTATTCTCCTCAAGGTCGCTGAGCCAAACACGAGCTGGACCAATAAGGTACAACTGGAGCATGCGGCAGGCTATATTCGGGGTTCCTCCGGCGAAGGTTACCGCATTGTAGTAATCCTCGATCCAGGTATCCGGCCTCTCGCTGCCATCATAATGCTTCAGATTTCCTGGTAGCTTAAGGTTCAAGCTTCTTGGCTTTGGTTCCTCTCGGATCATCTGGCCAAAGCACCTTGGACCAATGTAGTCGGATCTATACTCGTTGAGGCGATCCCGGGCATCACGAGGGGCACCGCCGGGTGATTTTGAGCGGGAACGGGATCTCCGGCCTCTGCCTCCGCCTCCACCTCCTCCTCCACTTGGTGGTGGTGAGGGAGATCTGCGAGGGGGCCTGTAGGATGATCTTCCGCCTTCGGACTCGTGGCGTGGCTCCCTCGGCTGGCTCCGGCTTCGGTGGCTCCTTTCCTCTTGGTGGTGGTCGCCTCCGTCGTTCCGGCTCCTGCGTGGCTCAGGTGCGTACTCCTCATTCCGGCTCCTCCTTGGTTCCGGATCGCGTCCTTGGCTTCTGCGAGGCTCAGGGTCGCGTTCTTGGTTCCGACGAGGCTCAGGCTCGCGGTCTTGATTCCGGCTTCTGCGTTGCTCCAGCGTACGCTCCCTGTTCCTGTCTCTAGGTGCTGGCATGCTGTCGCGGATGTTGATTCCTCCCGGCCCATGGGGCCTGGGGTTTCCGGCGGGACTGCGACGTCGAGGGGGTAGCGGAGGACGCGAAGCTCGGGGTGGTGGTGATGGAACACGATATTTGTCTCTGCCAGTGTACATCGCACCCTTTCCCTTTTCCTGATCTTTCGGAGCTGAATCCGATG
The DNA here is from genome assembly GCA_030979885.1 of Lolium multiflorum. Taxonomy (NCBI): domain Eukaryota; kingdom Viridiplantae; phylum Streptophyta; class Magnoliopsida; order Poales; family Poaceae; genus Lolium; species Lolium multiflorum. The sequence continues at coordinate 85,675,292 of CM061752.1, read as the reverse complement.
GTATTGGGATTGGATTTGGATGATCTCTGACTTTCCTCCTGCGCTCCGTAGATCCGGTGCGCGACTCGTCATCACGATGTTGACTTGGTATGGCGTCCTTCTGCGCGGTGGATATGCATTGTTCCGGATTGGATGCTAACCTGCGCGAAGTGTCTGCCTTGCTCTGTTGCTGCATTGCTGAAGCAACGAGCTTCCGGACGTAGTTGATGTCAATCTCCTCGTCCTTCTTCTTTAGGAGCTCCGCAGCCTTCTTCATGTTATCCTTTGGAGTTGCGAGCGGCTGCTGCTCTGTGGGTGTTGCGAAGGTAATCCTGCGGGGAGGGATGGCTTCGCGAGCGATTCTATCAGCCTCCGCCTGCAAAGAATCTAACCTTTTCTGCCACTCCTTTCGGAGTCCTGTGGCTGTAGCCATCATCTCGTCGACTTTGCGATCCTTCTTTAGGGAGTAGTCCACAAAATTTGCAGCCAAGGTTCTTTCCTCCGCCATTGCGGCTGCAGTCCTGGCGAACTTCTGAGCTGTTGCCAGCATCTCCTGCCGTTTGGCTTCTAAGGCCTCCGGGTCTGCAGCCTCTTCTGGAGTTATTGGCTTGTTGAGAATATCAGACTTCGCGACTAGATCCATGCGTGCTTGCTCGACTATCTCTTCTGGAGACAGGACACCCCTGTGCGGTTGCGGTCCCAAGGGAGGCCGTACGTTGGATGATCCTGGGCTGGAGTTGGAGGCTTCGTCTTCCGTGTCCGGCTGATCCAGTGGTGCCACGGTTGCTAGAACCTGCATCGGCTGGGCGGATTCCACTTCAGCTTGCTCACCGCCTCCGAGTTCCTCGAGCTTGCGGTTGAATTCCTCTGTATTCATGGATGAAGCGGCGTCATCTTCTTCCCCGATTGCGAGCTCCTTCGTCAAGCGATTGTATTCTTCTGTGCCTATTGAGGAGGCATCATCGGAATCTGGGCTCAAGTTTCCGAGGATAGATTCCTCAGGGTTTCCGGCCTCCTCTGTCCCGGAGCGTCGCTATCTCCGACTGCTCTGGCAGATCCGGAGCGACGTTGTTTCCGGGTTCCTCAACCTGCAAAGGATCGGCCTCGTCCTGGTGGAGGGCGTCTCCTGCGGTATGAGCCAAGAAGTGCACGAAGTGACACCTTTGCTTCTCTAACACCTGGGAGACCCAGGCGGATCTGCATTGGTCTTCCACCGTTTTCTCCTGCTCAGGGGCGGATTGGGTGGGTTTTGATTTTTCAGGTCTAAGGCGGAATCTTCCTTAAGAAGCTCCTGCGACTCAGATCGGATCTTCGCGACGGCGTCCAGCTCAGCGGCGGACGCGTCAGCGTTACTTACCAATGCGTTTCCGTCGGAATCGACGGTCTCGCCGATGAAGATGTGGATGCCGCCGATTGGGACGATGGAGAGCTTGACGGGGTTTGACCTGCCGGAATCCAGAATTCGTCCGGAGGGACGATCGGAAAATTCCCGGCGTAAAGTACGCGCCCCACAGCGATCGAGTCGTCGTAGCTTCCCATGGCGGAGCCCTCCCGGTTCCGGCCTCCAGACGCCTCGGGCCCCACGGTGGGCGCCAACGTCGTTGCCTATCGACGATACCGGAGGAGGGATCCTCACGAGGGGAGAAGAAGTAGGGGCCATAGGGCGGAGTGCACACGGGACGGTGGTACGCGAGTTACCCGGCCGGGTGCACGATGCAGGGCCTACTGCTTTGGAATTATCGGGCGCTTGCGCGTTGTTACAATGGTTGTGGTTGTGCCTCTAGGGCTCCCGGGATCCGGCTTATAAAGGCGCACGGATCTAGGGTTTACATGGAGAGTCCTAGCCGGAATACAAGTTGCCTAACTACGGTACAATATCTTGCCGTGTACGTCAAGGATCCGCCTTCCTTATGGCCGTACTGGATCCGGATACTTTATGGGCCTCCACGGATCCGGCCTCCTTCGTAGGTCGGTTAGGATCCGGCTCCAGGTTCCTGGGCTGGACTTCATCCTTCTTGATCAACAGCAACTGGGCCGCCCGATGGGCCCCATGCCACCATCACCGTCTGTGGGCCACCCGGGCTTGCCGGATCTAGGCCATGTCGTTGATATACCCATAAAGTATACCCACAACAGGAAGGTGTTGGATTGCTTCGATTAGTTTCCTGCATGGCAGACACGTAAACATTAAATACGAGCCCGATCGGCTCTCAGGTTGCCCTGTGGATCGGCTCAAAGAGCCGATCGCCCCATGGTTTATGTCGGGTTGACGATGGCATGGGGCTCCTGCTTGATCAGTATAAAGCTAAACCAATCTACGACAGCTTAGGGTTTTCACCGTATGATCGGAACATCCTACGCGTAGTTGAGCCTAATAGACACGAAAGATAATGGAAAACTAATCCTAAAAGAGGCCTAAAAACCAACATTAAGTTAATTCCCGGAACATCCCTCTTAGGATTAACAAACCATACCTTACGTGCTACCGGATCGTTCAACCCGTTTGCAAGGCCTAACCATACAGATATTAAACCAATCCTTGAAGAATCAAGGAGCAGCTATAACGGATCAGATCTACTAAACAACAAGCAAGACGCTGCCCTTACACCTGGATAGGTGTAAGGGCAGCTAGATATCGAGGACGGCACAGCTAAGCAGATATGCATAAAAAAGCATCTATGCAAGCCCCAAAACATCTATGATAAGTAGTGCTACTCGCCATCAACAACGCTTCAGCACGAGCAGCACAAGGTAAACGAATAAACGTGTGCTGCCTAGATCGCAAGATGCGATCTAGGCAGCATGATGCTTACCCGGGAGAAACCCTCGAAAGAAGGGGTGGTGTAACATCCCAAGTTTTAACAATAATGAAATCAAGGAGAGATCAATTACTCAAAATTTGCAACAAACAAAAACTTTTTATATGCATATGGTGCCACATACAAGTTCATGCATATGAGTGATTTTCTTTGGTGCATATGCCATGATAAGTGTTGATATGATTATCACTTGCTCTTAAACCCTAATATATGATCATAACACCCCTCTTTGAGAAAAATAAAAGAAATACCAAATTTGATCTAAAACCCTCTCATACACATAGGTCAAATATGCAAATCATCACCAAAGGCCACCATGGCTTGATCTTTTGTTTCTAAAATGCTTATACAACTCAAACAAACCTAAATGCATCAAAGAAACCAAAATTAAATCAAATTTGAACTCAAAACCATCTCACATGTGATGATGGTCACTTATGCACTTTTTAACATGATCCCCTCTTTACCCCTCTGGTTAAATCAATTCTTAAACTAAACTTGGTCAACCAAAGCCATGTCATCCAAGACCATGTCAAGGTGATGAACTTTCATGTTGACCACCCTGGCTAGAGTTGACTAGGTTGACCAGTAAAAGAGTGACAAGTGAGGACTTTGAATCTATGTGAAGATCATGCCCATTTTGGATTTTTGCAAACTACCTCAATTTTGACCACCACCACCACCACACTACTGCAAATAATATATAAATCAAACCCTACAAATTTCACTCAAAAATTCTAAAAATTAGTTCTTGCGGCCATTTGACCGAGCACCTTGTGTGCATGGGTTTGCCAACCCTAGGCATTGCAAAACCCAGTGGATTTTGGCCTTCCCCATCGAGCTTAGATCATCCCCAGTACCTCTCTGACCCCTCTGAGCATTGCCAAGCGCTATGGACAAGAAGTGATGCAAGAACTCATCACCATCTGACCAAGATCATCCATGCCGTGGCATGGCATGGACATGGACATGCCCCCTCTCTCTCTGGCCCTTTCCAACGTGTCAAACCTTGTCAGCCGTGTTCCCCACACTCACCTGAGTCAGCTAGACATCGCCGTCGACGCATGGTGCACCACACGCTCCAGATCGTGCACGCCCAGACACGCCCAGGACACGCACGCGCACGACAGAGCGTGCAAGGCATGCTCCCCAGACGCGCCGGCCACGTCGACGCCATGAGCTGCTCCGTTGACCCCAGCCCTCCCCAGCGCCAAACGCTCCACGACGCCACCCTGCACCGCCCAGACACGCCATTGGCCCGCGGGAACGCCGTGCGCCTCGCCCACGCCGACGACGTCCGCCACGGTACTGGCCGCTCCCGTCATGCGCACGAGCTCGCCTGTGCCTCGTTTTCCCCACAATCAGGCCCTGCGTCACCGCCAGGACGTCGCCTGCACGCCTGCGTCATCGCCAGTCCATCACCGCCGCTGTAGCACCGTCGACGACGACGACATCATCCGAGCGCCCCGGCACCTCTCGCCGCTATAAAAGGGGACCTCCTCTCTTCGAATTCGCCACACCAGCACTCTTCCCTCTCACCCTCGATCAGTTCTAGCCACTTCCCCCTCCACATTGGCCACTCCCTCGCCGGAATTTGAAGCTCGGAGCCCGCGGAGGTGCTGAGAAGATCGCCGGAGAAGGAGACCACCTCAGCACGCGCCACTGCTTCCCTCTGCTTCCTCTACCTCGACAACGTCACCGCCGCACGTCGCCGAGCCTCGCCGCGCCGCCGGTGAGCCGTCGACCCCCTACCTGAGCCGCCGGTGCTCGTCATTCTCGCCGGAGACGACGATGAATGTCGTGCGTCCGATCGCCCTCTAATCCTACGGCTCACCTCCTCTGTACCGATTCGGGGTTTTAAACCCACTGACAGGTGGCTCCCACCTTGTCAGTTGGCCCGTGGCGTTGGACGCGCTACTGGGCCGGCCCATTCCCTTCCTCCTCTGCTTAGCCCGTTAACGTTTCCCGCCAGCCCAGTGAATTCAAATATTAATTTTCGAATTTTGGTAATTACTCTCAGATGCTGTTTTCAAAATTAAATAGAATAAAATCTACCAAACCAAATTTGACAAATTTTATATATTTGGAAACCTTGTGAAAATATCTACAAAACTACACTGGTCCCAACCCTAGATTGTTTGTCGAATAAATCTGAGAAAATAAACAAGGCAGGGCCTTTTTCCACTTCAATTAATTATTAAAAATTGAATAAAAATGCTTTTAAGTTGAAACCAACTCCCAAAAATCATATTTCAATATATCTATCTTAATATGTAAAAATATTGCATAGTTGTTTGTATGATCATATCCTTGTTTAAAAATTGGCCCTAAGGCTATTTAAAGTACTTTTTAAATGAGCTTACCCATTATTAATATGTATGAGAGCATCTCTCTCATTTAAATCTTGTCTCAACTAGGTTAATATGAGGAAGAGACCATGGTCCAATTAAACCTCATATTAAATTAGTTGATGATATTAAATCATTAATCAAGAGTTATTAAAAGGCATGAGGTGATATACCTCATTTAAATCTTTTTCCCAAATAATGATTATGAAGAGGTTGACCTTGGTCAACCTAGGTCATATGATATTAATTGAGGAAATTAAATCTTAATAAGACTTAATGAGGGGAAATTATTCTCTCTCAAGAACTAAATAAAAATACAAATCTATATTTATATGAGAAGAAATTATTCTTTTAAGAATAATAATTAAATCAATTCACTTAATAAGCATGTTGTTATGATAGCCTAGTAAGAGTGATTCATGTGTGTGCTTAGCTTAGTATTTGAGTTGTGTGGTGATTGTGTGTATTATACTCGTATTTAGACGCTAGTACCGAGGAGTACGCCGAGGAGGAGGAGGTCTACACTCAAGGAGAGGAAGACCACTTTGACCAGTACAACCACCAAGGCAAGCTAATACACTTGCAAAGTGCAAAGCTCCCAAGAGCAAAGCACCCCACCATTTTGTTTTATCTTTACTAAGCCTATCCCAGTTTTACTACAAGTTTTGCTTTCAAGTTTTACTACTTTACTTTATCAAAGTACTTTTTGATTCATGATTCACTTGATCTAGAGTAGGACAATATCATCAAAGTTAGTTTATTGCAAACAAGCTAAGTTAGCACCCCTCATGACTAGTGGCTAGTGCTAAATACCTAAAATTGACTACTCTAGATGGGAACATTGTGGTATGAGATGATGATGATGAAATTATGCAAGGAATTTTGAAGGTGAATAAGACCAAGAGAAGATAGTGATTTTTGATTAAAAACTAATGTTGGTTTAGATGCGATACCTTTCCAATAATTGAGTACCCCCACAATACCTGATTATGGGTAAGGCTTAACTAGAAGTTTATGTATCTTAGTATGGGTTCCCTCTGAACACACATCATAGGGGTTATGCCGAGGCTGCCTCCGTTGTTGAGAAATGATGTGAATTGAGGTGAATTGTCCGGCCAAGCCCTGTGCAGTTCCCAGGTTGACAGTTGGTCTTCACTGGGAGGCCAAGCTCATGGGGAGAGGTGCTCATACTAGGGTTAGTAAATGAAAGGTTATGGTTGATGATCCGCGTACTGTGTTACGATGATTCGGGAAATCCCGACGGATGAAATCAAATGTCACAAGTGTGCAACCTCTGCAGAGTGTAAACCTATTCGAATAGCCGTGTCCATGGTTACGGACGGTTGGAAAGGCCATCTAGTTTCCAGTATTAGAATCTGAAAATATGAATGGTGAATGATGAATAATGGTGAATCAAATAATGGTGAATCACAACTGAGTTGTGGGAATGACACTAATGTTCCCACTTGAGTTAGTTAATTGATGAATGGTCTATATGAAATGATTATGAACTAAGATTGGCTTTATGCAAATAAATCTAGAGCTTAGCACCCTTCCTTTAAAATAGTTAGTGATTACTTTGGTATTAGTTTGTGAGTACTTTAAAGTACTCACGGCTGTGTCCCTGGCTATTCAAATGGCCAATATGAAGAAGAGCAATAGATGAGGACGACGGTCAGCAGGACGTCAACAACTAGGAGTCGCCTGACGTCAAGCGTTGGCCTGTGGAATAGATAGTCCACTCCTATTACGCTTCCGCTACTATGTTGTTCGTTGATCAATAGATCAACTATTTGTGTAATATTGGATCATGTGATCCCCTTTTGTAAGACAATGATGGTATGTAATGAATGATGACTTATGGTATCAACTGTTATGTCTCGCAACAACAATATTCCTGGGATTGCGATGAATGACATAATAGGCATCCGGACTTAAAAATCCGGGTGTTGACAAGTTGGTATCAGAGCCATTGTTTGACCTTAGGAGACCCTAGTTTAGAATGGACGTTCTGAAAAATTTAGTTTCTAAAACAAATGAAGTGAATACTTGGAAAAACTTACTCATTTGCTTCTCTACAAGATCTTTTCAAAAAAAAATGATGACCATGCTCCTCCTTTTAAATCCATCTAAAATTTTTGCCACACTTGTTCACATCTCTAACTTACTCATCCATTTCACTTTCAGATGGAGCCCTACGTCCAGACGGAGACCTACGATCTGGAAAACGGAGGAAGTCTGGTGTTTGAGCGCGACTTGTACCTGGTGTCCGAGAAGCTCGAACGCCCACCTCCCCAGTTCCACGGAGTCCGGATCCACGACACCCCCACCGGGGAGCAGCAGTGGATGATCACCGCTGACTTGAAGGGAAGCCCGGAGCCTCCCATCTCGGAGAGGATCCTTTTCTCCTTCAAGGCATACAGCTGGGTGGACGGTCTTGCTCACGCCCTTCAGGAGGGACTTGCCCGAGTGTGCGGACAGAACATCGCCGCACTCCGGGGAAGCCGCTTCGCCTACTTCGCGAGGCACGACACCATGGGAGAGCCCATGGCACTCTCTTCGCACCCGGTGCTCAAGATTCATGTGGAGCATTTGGACTTTATGCTTCATGAGACCCGGAAGGACCTGGAGCTGACGCGTGTCCACGCCCACCGTGCCCAGATGGCTTTGGCTCATCATGCCGATGCCATCAGGATGCTCGCCAAGGACCGCAAGTCACTCCGCCTGCAGCGCGCCAAGAAGGATGCCACTATCAGCCGTCTTCGCGAGAAGATCCGCACTTTGGAGGTGACTGTCCGGACCCAGCAGGACCAGATCCAGGAGATGGAGGAGGATGGAGAAGACATCCAGGGAGGCGATGACTTCCTGAGTGACGACAACGACTTTGAGGATGATGAGTTCACTGATGAGGAGGACTACGCGTTTCTGGAGTCCGAGGAGGATGGGATCATTCCCATCGATGTGGATGAAGACGATGAGGAGTAGTTGCACTAGCTTCACTTACGTAGGTGTGAGTTGTATCCCGCACCATGTATCGTAGTTTGTGGAAGAAGGGTTCTTAAAACCCTTAGTGTGTTAACCTGTAATGTGTGATGTTGTGTGAATAAATAAAATGTGTGTTATGTCCATCATGAAAATATTTCAAGTTTTAAGTTTAAACTTAACTCAAAATAAGCCATAGAAATTCCCTCTCATCTCATGATCTATCTATCTGTTCAGATGGCCCCTCCGAACCGCAACCAGGATGCAATGCTACAATTACTGCAAACTCTGTTGGCTGACCGAGAAGATGAAAGGGCTGAAAGGCAAGCCAACATAGCAGCACTGCAGCAGATCGCCAATCAGGGCCATGGAAACCATGATCATCCTGGATCCAAACTTAAGAACTTCCAAAACACCAACCCACCTGTCTTCAGTAAGACGGAGGAACCCTTAGATGCAGATGATTGGCTGCAAACCATGGAAAACAACTTGGAGGTAGCCGGAGTAGATGAAAATGAGAAGGTGCTGTTTGCTACGCACTACCTAGCCGGACCAGCAAGAGCTTGGTGGACAAGCGCCCGTGCATTAAATGCCGGACAGATGATGACTTGGGCTGATTTCAAGCTCAAGTTTAGCAAGTATCATGTGCCACCAGGTTTGATCAAGAAAATGAGGGATGAATTCCGGGAACTGAAGCAAGGAAGAATGTCGGTGGTAGAATACCACGACAGGTTCCTCACCCTGTCAAGGTACGCCCCCGATGAAACCGACACCACAGAGAAAAGAAAGGAGAGATTCCTCAACGGTCTGCACGATGAGATGCAAACAGTCTTAGTCAACATCCCTTCGCCGACCTAGAAGCCCTTGTGGACTCTGCCATCTAGATGGAAGGCAAACTGCACCAGGCAAATGAAAACCGCAAACGCCGCATGATGAATCAGAGTGGGCCCAGCAATACCCCCCGCCCCAGCTCAAGCGGTGGTTTCAACCCCCGCAACACCAAGCCCCAAAACCAGATGTCGCGCCCCGGTTTTCAGAACCGGAGCGGAGGAAACCCAAGGCCAGGAGGCCCCCACCACAACAATAACTATGTACACCACAACAGCAACTTCGCGCCCGCCGCGAACCCCCAACCACAACCATAACAACAACAACACCAACACTGCACCCAGGACAGGAAGCAATGCCATCCCCGTTGCAACCAAGGACAAGTCCACCATCACCTGCTATGAATGTGGAGTTGTGGGACACTTCTCCAATGAGTGCCCCCAAAGGCTGGCCAAGCTCGCAGGCAACACCTCTGCACCAGCTCAGCAGCAGCGCCGTGTCTCCACCGGCAAGAAGTTCGCCCCCAACAACCCGAACAACCGCGGAGGTCGCCCGCCACATGAACGCCGAGGAAGCCAGGAAGCACCAGATGGGGTATGTTCTCTGTTAACTCAATACCAGCAAGATTGTTGTTTGATTCAGGAGCATCGATTCATTTGTTACCGAAGATTTTGTGAGCACTAGTAAGATTCAACCCATCGCTTGAAACATGTCATGATAGTTCAAATACCTGGATCAACCACTAAAGCTAGAAAATTTTGCAAAGAAGTACCCATAAGAATTCAAGAAATAGTGTTTTTCGCAAACTTAATTGTTCTGGGAACAAAAGGATTGGAAGTAGTACTGGGTATGGATTGGATGGCGAAACATCATGGATTGATAGACTGCGCCAAGAAGGCCATCACCATGACTAGTAGCACCGGAATAACCATAGAACATGTGTCCGAAAAACTACCCAGAAATTTCACCTGCAACCAAAGTTTAGCCAAACCAACTCTGGATCAGATCAGGGTCGTCTGTCGATACCATGTGTTTCGGATGATCTACCCGGTATGCCCCCGATCGGGATATCGAGTTTATCATCGAGTTAATCCTCGAACCTGACCTATAGCCCAGAGCTTATAGCATGAACCCAGCAGAGTTAGTAGAGCTGAAGAAGCAACTGGATGATATGTTGTTCAAGGGTCTGATTCGACCAAGTGCGTCGCCTTGGAGATCACCAGTGTTGTTTGTGGATAAGAAGGATGGTGCCAACCGGTTATGTACGGATTATCGTAAACTTAACGATGTCACCATCAAAAACAAATACCCCTTGCCAAAGATAGAAGACCTGTTTGACCAGTTGACCGGTGCCACCGTGTTCTCTAAGATTGATCTTAGGACTGGTTACCATCAGCTGAAGATCCGTGCATCGGATATCCCCAAGACTGCCTTTACCACCAGATATGGGTTGTATGAATACAATGTCATGTCATTTGGATTAACCAATGCCCCTGCCTACTTCATGAACCTCATGAATAAGATTTTCATGAACTTCCTGGATAAGTTTGTCGTTGTCTTCATCGACGACATCCTTATCTACTCCAAAACCGAAGAGGAACACGAGCAACATTTGGAGGTTATCCTAGAAACCCTTAGACAGCACAAGTTGTACGCCAAGTTCAGCAAGTGCGAGTTTTGGTTGAAAGAGGTTGGATTCCTGGGACATATCTTGTCTGCAGGAGGAATTGCTGTAGACCCAGCCAAAATCAAAACCGTTGAAGAATGGAAAACCCCAACCACACAGACCGAGGTCCGTGCATTTCTTGGATTAGCCGGATATTACCGCAGATTTGTTGAGGGGTTCTCAAGCATTGCCAGGCCAATGACACAACTGTTGAAGAAAGATAAGAAGTTTGAATGGACTGATAAATGTGAAGCCAGCTTCCAGCAACTTAAAACCAGATTAACCACAGCCCCCATCCTAATCATGCCGGACATCACCAAGCCCTTTGACGTTTATTGTGACGCATCTAAGATTGGTCTTGGATGTGTGTTGATGCAAGAAGGAAAGGTGATATCTTATCTGTCCCGGCAGTTGAAACAGCATGAGCAAAACTACCCAACCCATGACCTCGAACTTGCAGCCGTAGTGTTAGCATTGAAAGTTTGGCGTCATTACCTCATGGGTAATCGATGCGAGATCTATTCAGATCACAAGAGCCTGAAGTATATCTTCACCCAGAAAGAGCTGAATATGAGGCAAAGAAGATGGTTGGAACTGATAAAGGACTATGATATGGAAATCCACTATCACCCCGGCAAGGCCAACGTGGTAGCAGATGCCTTGAGTAGACAGCCGTGTCAGCTGAACTCCATGATAGCAGCCGAACAACCTAGCCTGCATGAAGAGTTTGAACAGTTTAGGTTGGAGCTAGTTAGTGAAGGATACCTAGCCAGCATAGAGCTGCAACCTACTTTGATTGGTCAAATCAAGGAAGCCCAGAAGGGAAATGCAAGCATTGACGGAATCAAGAGTCAAATGGCAGCAGGAAAGGCACCGGGATTCACAGAAGATGAAGAAGGAGTACTTTGGTACAACGGTCGCCTATGTGTGCCGTCAGACTCAGAATTGAAACAAGTCATACTGCAGGAGGCCCACGACACTTTATACTCCATCCACCCCGGAGGTACCAAGATGTACCAAGATTTGAAGGAACAATTTTGGTGGCATGGAATGAAGCGAGAAATCGGGAGCTACATAGCTAAGTGTGATATCTCGTCGAGAGTCAAGGCAGAACATCAACGACCCGCCGGACTGTTGCAACCCTTACAGATTCCGAATGGAAGTGGGACTCAGTCGGAATGGACTTTATCACCGGACTGCCCAAATCTAGCAGAGGAAATGATTCTATTTGGGTAGTGGTAGACAGATTAACCAAGGTAGCCCATTTTATTCCCGTCAAAACCACTTATCAAGGCCCGAAGCTAGCAGAGTTGTACATCTCAAGAATAGTCGCCCTGCACGGAACACCGAAGTCAATAGTGTCAGATAGAGGATCGCAGTTCACCTCAAGATTCCAGAAAGTACATGAAGGACTTGGAACCCGGCTGAATTTCAGCACCGCTATCACCCCAGACTGATGGACAGACTGAAAGAGTCAACCGATACTCGAGCATGCTCGTAGCCTGTGTACTGGAATATGGATCCAAGTGGGAAGACTGTTTGCCTTACGCAGAATTCGTACAACAACAGTTATCAAGCCACGCGATGGCCCCCTTTGAAGCCCCGTACGGAAGAAAGTGGCGTCCCCGAATTGGTCGGAAGTCGGAGAAAGCCAAGTCTTTGGACCGGATGTTCTTCGAGAAGCCGAAGAGAAGGTGCACAAGATTGCGAGTACCTCAAGACCGCGCAATCAAGACAGAAGAGCTACGCCGACAAGAGACGCCGAGAGATGACATTCGAGATTGAGATTTCGTTTATCTCAAGGTGTCACCCCTCAGGAATGCAGAGATTCCAGGTTAAAGGAAAGCTCGCGCCCCGATATGTCGGACCCTTCAAAGTTCTGAGCCGCCGCGGAGAAGTATCTTATCAACTGGAACTACCAGAAGAAATGGCGGCTGTACACAATGTGTTTCATATCTCACTGCTCCGGAAGTGCCTTGAAGTACCGGAGAAGACTGAAGTGTTCAAGAATATTGATCACAGATCAGTGGACATCAACTCAGACTTGACGTATCGCGAAGTGCCCATTCGCATTCTGGAAGAAGCATACAGAACCACCCGCACCAGGAGTATCAAGTTCCTGAAGATTCAGAGCAAGAAGAAGCAAACTGAGCGAGAGGAAGACATGAAGAAGGAATACCCAGATCTCTTTAGTACCTAGTTTTCTTTAAGATCTCGGGACGAGATCTTTTGTAAGGGGGAAGGGTTTGTAACATCCCAAGTTTTAACAATAATGAAATCAAGGAGAGATCAATTACTCAAAATTTGCAACAAACAAAAACTTTTTATATGCATATGGTGCCACATACAAGTTCATGCATATGAGTGATTTTCTTTGGTGCATATGCCATGATAAGTGTTGATATGATTATCACTTGCTCTTAAACCCTAATATATGATCATAACACCCCTCTTTGAGAAAAATAAAAGAAATACCAAATTTGATCTAAAACCCTCTCATACACATAGGTCAAATATGCAAATCATCACCAAAGGCCACCATGGCTTGATCTTTTGTTTCTAAAATGCTTATACAACTCAAACAAACCTAAATGCATCAAAGAAACCAAAATTAAATCAAATTTTAACTCAAAACCATCTCACATGTGATGATGGTCACTTATGCACTTTTGAACATGATCCCCTCTTTACCCCTCTGGTTAAATCAATTCTTAAACTAAACTTGGTCAACCAAAGCCATGTCATCCAAGACCATGTCAAGGTGATGAACTTTCATGTTGACCACCCTGGCTAGAGTTGACTAGGTTGACCAGTAAAAGAGTGACAAGTGAGGACTTTGAATCTATGTGAAGATCATGCCCATTTTGGATTTTTGCAAACTACCTCAATTTTGACCACCACCACCACCACACTACTGCAAATAATATATAAATCAAACCCTACAAATTTCACTCAAAAATTCTAAAATTTAGTTCTTGCGGCCATTTGACCGAGCACCTTGTGTGCATGGGTCTGCCAACCCTAGGCATTGCAAAAACCAGTGGATTTTGGCCTTCCCCATCGAGCTTAGATCATCCCCAGTACCTCTCTGACCCCTCTGAGCATTGCCAAGCGCTATGGACAAGAAGTGGTACAAGAACTCATCACCATTTCGACCAGAACATGCCATGCCGTGGCATGGCATGGACATGGACATGCTCACTCTCTCTCTGCTCCTTCTCAGCATGCACCACCTTGTCACGTTGGTTCTCCACACTCACTGAGTAGCCTCGACATCGCCGTCGACGATTGGTGCACCACACGCTCTAGCGTGCACGCCCAGAGGCGCCCAGACACGCACGCGCACGACAGAGCGTGCAAGCATGCTCCAGAACGCGCCCGGCCACGTCGACGCCATGACGCTTCCGTTGACCCCAGCCCTCCACCCACGCGCCAAACGCTCCGCGACGCCACCCTGCACCGCCCAGACACGACCATTGGCCCGCGGGAACGCCGTGCGCCTCGCCCACGCCGACGACGTCCGCCACGGTACTGGCCGCTCCCGTCATGCGCACGAGCTCGCCTGTGCCTCGTTTTCCCCACAATCAGGCCCTGCGTCACCGCCAGGACGTCGCCTGCACGCCTGCGTCATCGCCAGTCCATCACCGCCGCTGTAGCACCGTCGACGACGACATCATTCGAGCGCCCCGCCACCTCTCGCCGCTATAAAAGGGGACCTCCTCTCTTCGAATTCGCCACACCAGCACTCTTCCCTCTCACCCTCGATCAGTTCTAGCCACTTCCCCCTCCACATTGGCCACTCCCTCGCCGGAATTTGAAGCTCGGAGCCCGCGGAGGTGCTGAGAAGATCGCCGGAGAAGGAGACCACCTCAGCACGCGCCACTGCTTCCCTCTGCTTCCTCTACCTCGACAACGTCGCCGCCGCACGTCGCCGAGCCTCGCCGCGCCGCCGGTGAGCCGTCGACCCCCTAGCCTCGCCGCGCCAGTGGCCGCTTCTCGCCGGAGACGACGATGAATGTCGTGCGTCCGATCGCCCTCTAATCCTACGGCTCACCTCCTCTCCGATGGGGTTTTAAACCCACTGACAGGTGGCTCCCACCTTGTCAGCGGCCCGTGGCGTTGGACGCGCTACTGGGCCGGCCCATTCCCTTCCTCCTCTGCTTAGCCCGTTAACGTTTCCCGCCAGCCCAGTGAATTCAAATATTAATTTTCGAATTTTGGTAATTACTCTCAGATGCTGTTTTCAAAATTAAATAGAATAAAATCTACCAAACCAAATTTGACAAATTTTATATATTTGGAAACCTTGTGAAAATATCTACAAAACTACACTGGTCCCAACCCTAGATTGTTTGTCGAATAAATCTGAGAAAATAAACAAGGCAGGGCCTTTTTCCACTTCAATTAATTATTAAAAATTGAATAAAAATGCTTTTAAGTTGAAACCAACTCCCAAAAATCATATTTCAATATATCTATCTTAATATGTAAAAATATTGCATAGTTGTTTGTATGATCATATCCTTGTTTAAAAATTGGCCCTAAGGCTATTTAAAGTACTTTTTAAATGAGCTTACCCATTATTAATATGTATGAGAGCATCTCTCTCATTTAAATCTTGTCTCAACTAGGTTAATATGAGGAAGAGACCATGGTCCAATTAAACCTCATATTAAATTAGTTGATGATATTAAATCATTAATCAAGAGTTATTAAAAGGCATGAGGTGATATACCTCATTTAAATCTTTTTCCCAAATAATGATTATGAAGAGGTTGACCTTGGTCAACCTAGGTCATATGATATTAATTGAGGAAATTAAATCTTAATAAGACTTAATGAGGGGAAATTATTCTCTCTCAAGAACTAAATAAAAATACAAATCTATATTTATATGAGAAGAAATTATTCTTTTAAGAATAATAATTAAATCAATTCACTTAATAAGCATGTTGTTATGATAGCCTAGTAAGAGTGATTCATGGGTGTGCTTAGCTTAGTATTTGAGTTGTGTGGTGATTGTGTGTATTATACTCGTATTTAGACGCTAGTACCGAGGAGTACGCCGAGGAGGAGGAGGTCTACACTCAAGGAGAGGAAGACCACTTTGACCAGTACAACCACCAAGGCAAGCTAATACACTTGCAAAGTGCAAAGCTCCCAAGAGCAAAGCACCCCACCATTTTGTTTTATCTTTACTAAGCCTATCCCAGTTTTACTACAAGTTTTGCTTTCAAGTTTTACTACTTTACTTTATCAAAGTACTTTTTGATTCATGATTCACTTGATCTAGAGTAGGACAATATCATCAAAGTTAGTTTATTGCAAACAAGCTAAGTTAGCACCCCTCATGACTAGTGGCTAGTGCTAAATACCTAAAATTGACTACTCTAGATGGGAACATTGTGGTATGAGATGATGATGATGAAATTATGCAAGGAATTTTGAAGGTGAATAAGACCAAGAGAAGATAGTGATTTTTGATTAAAAACTAATGTTGGTTTGGATGCGATACCTTTCCAATAATTGAGTACCCCCACAATACCTGATTATGGGTAAGGCTTAACTAGAAGTTTATGTATCTTAGTATGGGTTCCCTCTGAACACACATCATAGGGGTTATGCCGAGGCTGCCTCCGTTGTTGAGAAATGATGTGAATTGAGGTGAATTGTCCGGCCAAGCCCTGTGCAGTTCACAGGTTGACAGTTGGTCTTCACTGGGAGGCCAAGCTCATGGGGAGAGGTGCTCATACTAGGGTTAGTAAATGAAAGGTTATGGTTGATGATCCGCGTACTGTGTTACGATGATTCGGGAAATCCCGACGGATGAAATCAAATGTTGTGGCACAAGTGTGCAACCTCTGCAGAGTGTAAACCTATTCGAATAGCCGTGTCCACGGATACGGACGGTTGGAAAGGCCATCTAGTTTCCAGTATTAGAATCTGAAAATATGAATGGTGAATGATGAATAATGGTGAATCACAACTGAGTTGTGGGAATGACACTAATGTTCCCACTTGAGTTAGTTAATTGATGAATGGTCTATATGAAATGATTATGAACTAAAATTGGCTTTATGCAAATAAAACTAGAGCTTAGCACCCTTCCTTTGAAATAGTTAGTGATTACTTTGGTATTAGTTTGCGAGTACTTTAAAGTACTCACGGCTGTGTCCCTGGCTATTCAAATGGCCAGAATATGAAGAAGAGCAACAGTATGAGGACGACGGTCAGCAGGACGTCTACAACAACTAGGAGTCGCCTGACGTCAAGCGTTGGCCTGTGGAATAGATAGTCCACTCCTATTACGCTTCCGCTACTATGTTGTTCGTTGATCAATAGATCAACTATTTGTGTAATATTGGATCATGTGATCCCCTTTTGTAAGACAATGATGGTATGTAATGAATGATGACTTATGGTATCAACTGTTATGTCTCGCAACAACAATATTCCTGGGATTGCGATGAATGACATAATAGGCATCCGGACTTAAAAATCCGGGTGTTGACAGGTGGCGATGCGCCTGATTTGTGTTTGTTGTGAACGTGATTGTCCTCCTTTTCCGATAACCCTAGATACATATTTATAGTCCAAGGGACTTTCTAATTCGGGCGTGCACCTAACCGTGCACGAGTTACTTCTAAACTAATATGCGATCTACTATATTACAGATACACGGGCAATTAAGCCCAAACTCTTCGTGCAAGGCCGCTTCAAAGATGCTCCACGCGTGTATCTTTCAAGCCCATCTTCACTTACGGCCCATCTCCTGATTTGGCCAAAATCTGGTGATAACAGGTACCCGGTCGAATGGTAATGCCCACATCAGTAGCCCCTGAGTGACTGGTTGCTTCGGCCAGGGACTAAATTTGCCATCGTCCGAACGTCTTGATCAGTCGAAGAATGTTGAATCATGTGTTTGTTGTAAAATTGAAATCATCTGTTATCAGGTGCGCGAATAGCGCTCCCGATAGGAGTAGCCCCAGAGTCTATGGGCGGAAGCTTGCAAGTTGCAACCGTGCGTAGACTCAAGTTGTACTACTCGAAGGTCTTGCTGTTGATGTCGATGTTCTTGAATCTTCTTCTTCATCCGATGTCTTTTGAATGTATCGGGTCCTTAAGGAATGCAGACTTTGAAAGAAGCCGACAAGTTGATCGTATGTAAGGGACAAAAGTAACGAGCCTAGGTTTACTGGGTGAACCGAGACTGGTTAACTGTCGAAGCAAAACAGCGTTACCCTACATAGATTGAAGTCCCTGAGCTCGAACCTGGATTGTTAGAACCTTCAGGTCCGTTCTTCCTTGAATGATTTTTGTCGACGAGGCTTCTCTCTTTTTATCGGGTGCGCGGACAGCGCTCCTGATGGGAGTAGCCCCTGAGCCTGTGGAAGACTGCGAAGTAGTCATGCATAGGCTATAAGTTGCCCAGTTGAATATCGTAAGTTCCTTCGAGTTCTAATAATATTTGGGTGCTCCATTGTGGAGGAGCCGATGATTTTGATGATGTCATCAACGACGTGGCAATTGTTGCGGCGAGGTTGACGGGACGTGGCCTAATGGGCCTACCCCACGTCTGCGCGGTCAGTTAGGAAATGACCAGACCTTGTGCGTGACCGAGGCGTTTCCTTGATCCTCGTGCGTAGTGGAGGTAGTGGGCCGCCGGTTTCTCTCCTCTTGCGACACGTGTAGAGTTAGATTTTCGTCCATTTTAGCGATGTGTATTTGACGGCCAAGATCTAAAATAAATTCTCTCTTATAAAAGGGAGATAAGGGTTAATCTAGATCAACCCTGCTCCATTGCTCGTCTTCTTCCTCGCTTCCCGTTTGCCATTGTCACTGTACTCAAGTCTCCAAAGCTCGAAAGAGAACTCCCCAGCGCCATGGGTAAGAAAAGGACCGCCGCGTCTTCCATCGCCGTCGTGAGCGCTACTGGTTCAAAGGCGCCCACCGTCGCGCAGAGGTCCACCGCCGTCGCTGATATGTCCAAAACGTATCTACTTTCCCGAACACTTTTGCTATTGTTTTGCCTCTAATTTGTGTATTTTGGATACAACTAACACGGACTAACGCCGTTTTCAGCAGAATTGCAGTGTCTCGTTTTTGTGCAGAAACTCGACTTTCAGGAAAATCCCCGGAAATAATCGCAATGGGCCTATTTTCACCGTGAAGATGAGAGGCCGAAAGGGCGAGCCAGGGGGGCCATGGCCCCCACACCATAGGCCGGCGCGGCCTACAGGGGGGCGCGCCGCCCTATGGTTAGGGCGCCTCGGCGGCCCCCCGACGCTCTCCTTCGGGCTACAAACCCCTTCGACCTAAAAACGCCAGGGGGTTCGACCATATTTCTAGAAGACGTCCAGAACTCCGCCGCCATCGCGAAACTCCATCTTGGGACCAGAAACTCCGTTCTGGCACTCCGCCGGGACAGGGAATTGGAGGAGATCATTGCCGCCATCAGCACCGACGCCTCCATCGACCAGCCATGTTTCCCCATCCATGTGTGAGTAATTCCCGCTGTAGGCTGAAGGGGATGGTAGGGATTGGATGAGATTGATCATGTAATAGTCATAAGATTGTTAGGGCATGGTGCCTAGTATCCGTAGATGGTACTTTTATGATATTGTTGCAACTTGTTATGCTTAATGCTTGTCACTAGGGCCCGAGTGCCATGATCTCAGATCTGAACATGTTATTGATTCATGAAGATATTCATTGTTTTATGATCTTACCTGCAAGTTGTATACACATATTTGTTGTCTGGAACCCGAGGCCCCAAAGTGACGGAAATTGGGACAACCGGAGGGGAAGGCGGTGATGTGAGGATCACATGTGTTCACGGAGTGTTAATGCTTTGCTCCGGTACTCTATTAAAAGGAGTACCTTAATTCCAGTAGTTTCCCTAGAGGCCCGGCTGTCACCGGCTGGTAGGACAAAAGATGTTGTGCAAGTTTCTCATTGCGAGCACGTACAACTATATACGGAACACATGCCTATGGATTGATTAGTACTTGGATACCGTTTATTATTATCTGCAAATGCCCTACCTTGATTGTTATATGAATTCTCTCATCCATGCAACGCCCGTTCATCCATCCCTGTGCCTACAGTATTTTAATCCTGCTTTTTAAAATCACTACTGCTGTCTTTGTTACACTTCTGCTGTTATTTCACTACTCCTACTGCTATAAAACTGTTGCTACTGATAAAATCTTGCGAGCAAGTCTGTTTCCAGGTGCAGCTGAATTGATAACTCCGCTGTTAAGGCTTACAAATATTCTTTGGCTCCTTGTGTCGAATCAATAAATTGGGTTTTACTTCCTCGAAGACTGTTGCGATCCCCTATACTTGTGGGTCATCAAGACTATTTTCCTGGCGCCGTTGCCGGGGAGCATAGCTTTATTTGCAAGTTCACCTGAATTGATATTGTTCGCTGCAAATCCTCCATCATGGGTAAAACTCGCGATGCTAAAGTCGCCATATTACCATCCACTACAAGAAAAGGTACAACTCTGAGTACCTCTGCTGCTCTTGATTCACCATCTGTGATAAGTCAACTTGTTTCACCACCACAAACTTCACGTGTTGGTATTTCTGCTGAATCTGAAAATTCCTCTGATAATTTTGATGATGCTTCTACTGTGCTTGATAATACTGGTTCATTAGGTCCTTTTCTAGATGCTACAATTGCTAGGTCTAGACAAATTGAAAATACTGAAACTCCTAATGAAAATACTGTTACACCTGTTAATTCACCTGAGTCTGATGACCTTGATGAAGATTATGTGGAACTTGATGATGATTTTATTGATAAATGCAATGCTACTACTAGTACAAGTAACCTTAAAAAGCTTATTGCACAACATGTTGTTAGATATAAACTGTCTCCCGATCCTAAATTTTCCACATCTCCTATAAACATTAAGGATAAAGATTATGATTTTTCTCTCGATTTATCACATATATCTATTGTTGAGAAAACACCTTTCTGTGGTACTGAAAAAGAAAGTGCTGTAGAGAACATGAATGAGATTTCTACTTTAAGTAGATTGTTTTCTGATGATGTTAAGATGCGTACTTATTTTGTTGCTAAATTTTTTTCCTTTCTCATTAAAGGATGATGCTAAGATTTGGTATAATAGTTTGCCTCCTGATTCTATTGATAGTCCAAGTTGTTTGCTTGATGTTTTCTTTCGAAAATATTTTCCTGCTAGTGCTCAACATATTGCTCTGCAGAGAATTTATAGTTTTGATCAAGAAGATGGAGAGAAATTGCTGAAGCTTGGGCAAGATTTTGCTCTCTTATTAGAGCTCGGCCTGGACATGATTTGGAGAAGCATGATTTACTTGATATATTTTATAGTGGACTAACCATTGAGTCTAGGGCATACCTGGATAGTTGTGTTGATTGTGTTTTCAGGAAAAGAACTCCGGACGAAGCTGAAGAATTATTGGCTAAAATAAGAAAAAATCATGATGATTGGTCTACACCTGAACCAACCCCAACACCAATATTGAAGAAGAGGGGTATGATTGAATTAATGATGAAGATATGAGGGAAGCCAAGAAATCTCTTATGGAGAAAGGTATTAAATCTGAAGATGTGAAGAATTTACCTCCTATAGAAGACCTATGTAAGATAATTCCCCCTTCATCCACAATTGAGGTACATTCTCTTCAACGCTTTGATAGAGGAGATATCCCTTATTCAAAACCTCCTGATCAATGTTTAGATGAATTTGATAATTATGTTGTTAAGCAAAATAACTTTAATATGAGAGTAGAGAATCATCTAATGGAAAATTCTCAAGCTATTAGTAAATTGCATGATATTGTGGAGAGAACCTCCAATGATGTTAATATGCTTGTTAAACATTTTAATATGATTCAAACTCAAATTGATCAACTTACTAAAGTGCAAAATGACTTGTTAAAAAAACTCATGAAGAAAAACATGCTTATGAAGTAACAACTAGAGGCGGTGTTTCTACCCAGGATCCTCTATATCCTTAAGGGCATCCCAAAAGAATTGAACAAGATTCTCAACGAACTAAAGAAACATAAAACTGTTGTAGAATCCTCTGAACCTGTTAATGATCCTAATAGTATTTCTATTTCTGATGCTGAAACTGAAAGTGGTAATGAACATGATGAAGATAATGATAAGAATGATACTCCCGATAAAGAAGAAATTGAAAAAGAACCTGAAAAGCATGCTAAAAATAAAAAGTACACTAAAGAAGATTTTATTCCTAAGAAACTTGGTAATGAAAGAGAACCTTGGGTTCAAAAGCAAATGCCTTTTCCTGCTAAGAAATTAAAATCAAAGGAGGAGGAACACTATAATAAATTTTGTGATTGGATGAAACCTTTATTTTTGCAAATCCCTTTGACTGATGCTATTAAATTGCCTCCTTATTCGAAGTATATGAAAGATATTGTCTCTAACAAAAGGAAAATTCCAAATGAGGAGATTTCCACTATGCTCGCTAATTACTCTTTCAATGGCAAGGTTCCAAAGAAGCTGGGAGACCCAGGTATACCGACTATTCCTTGTTCAATCAAGAATAATTATGTTAGAACTGCTCTATGTGATTTGGGAGCAGGAGTTAGTGTGATGCCTTTTCTCTTTACAAGAGACTTGATTTAGATAAGTTGATACCAACTGATATATCTTTGCAAATGGCTGATAAATCTACTGCTATTCCTGTTGGTGTATGTGAAGATGTTCCTGTTCAAGTTACTCAAAATTGCTTAATATTAACTGATTTCGTTGTGTTGGAAATGCCTGAAGATGATAATATGTCTATTATTCTTGGAAGACCCTTTCTTAATACTGCAGGGGCTGTTATTGATTGCAATAAAGGAAAAGTTACTTTCAATGTCGAAGATAAGGAACATACTGTCTATTTTCCCAAGAGGATTGATAAAGTATATGGAGTTAATACAATTTTTAATTTGAAAACTATCAAGGTGGGATCCATTGATTGTCCTATATATGAGCATAAAGAAGAATATCAAACTCTTGTGATTGGATCCATATCAATTCAATATAAGGTAACATGATTGATTTGAGGTTTATTTCTTCTTATGTCATATAAAATCTATTTGGTAGCAAGACTTGATCAACCTTGTTAACAAGTATATTTTAAATGCATAGAAGAGCTAAACAACATTTCTTTCTTCCTCCACTTGTTTTACTTGCTGTAGCACTTTTGTTTTGCAAGATGCTTTAGTTGTTTAAGATTTTGGAAATCATTTTCCTGCGCAGTAATAATTACTTTAACACCCAGAAATGTGCATTTTTCGAAGTTCTCAAAAATTTACAAAAATTATACCATAGTCTTATTTTTCAAGGGCTACCTGGGAGCACGGGGCTGACCAGTGGGGCACCCAGGGGCTGGACCCCATGGGCCGGCGCGGCCAGCAAGAGGGGCGCGCCACCCTGTGGTGTGGGCCCCTCCTTGCCCCACTCACTCATCTCTTCCTCCCATCTCACTCTCTCCCGAAAAAACTCGTACTCACTTTCTCTCACTCGCGTTTCTGCTCAAGAGCTCAAGATTTCTCGATCTCTTTGCTCAGCCCAGATTTCTGTCTGAAATTTGGCACATTTGCTCTCCGGTATGTGACTCCTTTGATTATCCAAATAGAATTTTGTTTGGTTGATTATATGTTGAATATTTTGCTGCTGTAGGTAACATGTTTAGTGAGCTTGCATGCTTGTTCTAAGTTGTAAAAATTAGTTTTGATGCATGTTTAGTACTCTAGCAAGTTCCTATAGTAGTTTCCCTCAATTATATACCTTTAAATCAAATTTTATAATAATTGTTGAAAAATTTCAGAAAAGGAAAATGGACAACCACAACTTTGGAGAGGTGTTCGAAAGAGAAACGACGAGCACGGGAAGGCCCTCAAGGGCATCCACTCGGATTAGACGATCCTATAATGAGGACGTCATCGCACCGAGCTTCGAAGTTGAAGAGGATAATGGAGTCCCTAATGCTTCATCTTTTCCATGTTATGACTTTTTGCGTAATGCAGGGTTGCTCGATGAGTTCTTATTCCTCGTCAATAATGTGGGCTTAACCACCTATATGGAAGACGAGA
This sequence comes from Lolium multiflorum, assembly GCA_030979885.1. NCBI lineage: Eukaryota > Viridiplantae > Streptophyta > Magnoliopsida > Poales > Poaceae > Lolium > Lolium multiflorum. The sequence continues at coordinate 85,651,566 of CM061752.1, read as the reverse complement.
GGAGCCAATATTACATGTTAACCAAAATCTTTGTTGACAGCTTCAAGTTCAACAACTCGCACTTCACGCCAACAGTTACATTCAGGATTTATGATAATCCTATTACTATGAAGTTGAAGGATTTTTGTGCTGCATTGGATATTGCCCCTGTAGGTACCGCAAAGAAGATCGAGAATAATCCCAAGGCTTTGGTGGAGCTCTACCGAGGAGTCACCAATGATGATAGCCGCACCATTCAGCGTGGCAAGATAAGAAACATCCAACTCCCCGCCATTAAATATTTCGCTTACTATATTGCTACTAGCATTCTTGGTAGGGAGAATACTAGCAATATTTCTAGTTATCATCTTGCTTTCTTAGTTGCTGCACTTACTGGAGAAACACCTTATCATCTTGGTTCTCTTATTGCCCGTCGTTTGTCCACTAAGGGACCTATATATGGAGGAATTATTGCATCGCGCATTTTGGCACATCTAGATCTTCCTCTTGACCCTACTGATGTGAAACTAACCCCTGCTAGGCTTGATATTGCTGCTATGAAGAGTCACCAATTTGTTACAACTGACTCTAGTTTAGATAATATTGTTTATAAAATGTTGTTTATTGACGGGGATGAGAGGGAAATCCCCTTGCCGCAGACCGATTTGTTCAGTGTTCACAGGAAACCGTGGTCGCGCTCCAAGGAGGAGGTGGATGAGCAGCTGAGGATACATGGTTTCCACCAGCAGCATGACTCCGAGGATGCCGAGCCCTCCTACGGGTACACCGTCACGTATCCTGGTGCGTCCTCCAGCACACCCGGAACAGGATCCTTCTTCGTCATACTACGGAGACGCCACTTCATGGGAACCGTGGGAATGACCTCCACTTAGGCCAAAAGCCTAAGCTTGGGGGGAGGTATGCCGGCATCACTCATTCATTGCATATTACAATTGCTGGATACTTGTATATACTTGTTTAGCTTCTTAAAGTGGTTTCTAATGAGAGGGAGATGATATTTGGGGAAGTGCTGTCTAAAAACAGATTCTGGGCTGTTACTAAAAAAATTCCTGCGCACAGCCAGAACGTTATTTTGAGTTGCAAATTTTTGTGCATGTTCCCCAGGTTGTTATCTAAATTTCATTAGTTAACACTTTTCGAACTGAGTAGCGGAAGATTTTTAAAAATCGATTACTGTACTGCTGTCAGGTTTTGGCAGATTTCTGCCATATTGCTTTTCTGTGTTTCTTTTAGTTTTCATTCTCTTGTTTTTGCTTTGTTTCTTTCCTAAAACACAAAAATACCAAAAATATTTTTGTTGTTTCTCTTCACCATTTGTTTATTTGGTTCTTTGCTCCTATTTTACCTTATTTGCTATCGTTAGTTTGCTATGAGAAAATCCAAAAGATTTTGCTTTGTTTGCTTGTTTCCTTTTGTTCTTATTTCTAACCCAAAACACCAAAAATATTTGTTGTTCTTCTTTGGTTTTGTAAAGTTTATTAGGGAGTTCAGCGGTCTTCGGTGGTTGGAGCTTGGTTTTCATTCCATATTATTATTCAAGCTACACAAGTGAAAGGCAATAATGACTACGGCAACTTGACTGTGGTGAGAGGCTGGTATGAACTCTATTTGTTTTCATTTTTGTACATATACTCATCCATGTGAGCATGCTTAGTTGGTTCATGTGAGGTATATGTCATTTAATAAAAGTCTAGTAGTTCATGATCTCTCATGATTAATTCCAATCTATTAATGAGTAGCATGTCATGAATATTTGCTTGCATTGTTTTATTCATAGATAGGTATGACATTGTGGTATCCTCCTCTGAATAATTCACTTGAATCGACTTGGCACATGCTCACGCATGCATATGACTAAACAAAAGTCAATTAAGCCTCGATGATTTACTTTGCTTCAGAGTTCTTGTATCACTTTTATGCCTCTGTTAATTTTATTTTGTCGCAAGCATGATTATGACAGTTATTGCTCTCTTGATTGTCGCTTCCCAGTCTATTGCTAGCCTTCACTGAGCGGGAACGCTGCTCGTGCTTCCATATACCTTAAAACCAAGTTGTTCCAAAGTTTCCACCATAAATACCTATGCATGGCATTTCAAACCATTCCAAGTAAATTCTCATGTGCTACCTTTAAACCTTCAAACTACTTCTCAATTTGTGTCAATGTTTTATAGCTCATGAGGAAGTATGTGGTGTTTTATCTTTCAACCTTGTCATTTACTCCTGACATACTTTCACCAATGGACTAGTGGCACATCCGCTTATCAATAATTTTGCAAAAAGAGCTGGCAACGGGGTTCCCAGCCCCACTTAATTAACCTTCATTAATAATTCTCTTCACGTGTTTTGCTCTGATTCATCAGTAAGCAACTTAACCTGCAAATAGATACTCCCCCATGGTATGTGAATGTTGGAAGGCACCCGAGGATTCGGTTAGCCATGGCTTGTGTAAGCAAAGGTTGGGAGGAGTGTCATCCATAATGAAACTAAAATGCATGTGTAAACAAAAGAGAAGAGGATGATCTACCTTGTTGGTAGAGATAACGTCCTTCATGGGAGCCGCTCTTGAGAGTCTGGTTGGCGAGGTGGTTAGAGTACCCACTATCATTCGTTGACAACAACAAACACCTCTCAAAATAATTTTACTTATTTTTGAAAATGAAAAGCTCTAGCACATGTTAATCACTGCTTCCCTCTGTGAAGGGTCAATCTTTTACTTTTATGTTGAGTCACCATCCTTCTTTGAGCACCTTCTTGAGAGCATAACTGTCATTCTTAGTATAATATGCTTGTCCCAAAATATGATCAATTGTGGTATAACTTTGATGCTTTTATCTTTGACAATCTTTACTTCTAGTCTTTCCATGAACTTCAGAGGTGCCTGGGCATTTATGTTTTGTTGTACAAATAGGCAAGCGAGATACCACTTTATCATATCTTTCTATGAACATTGCAATCCTGCTTATGGAAGTGTTTCATGATGCTTATTAGTTTGTTGGTATCTCTTTCATGATTGACACAGCTATTAGATGACTTTATTTGCATGTATTTTATTATGAATTGCTTAAGTACTTGCCATATCATGAGAATATTTACATCATATGAGCAAATGTGTCCGTGAAAGTTCTTTTATCGCAGAGACTTCCATGCTCACCCAATTTCCTAAGTTTGGGGGGAGTTGATACGTCCCAAACGTATCTACTCCCCGAACACTTTTGCTATTGTTTTGCCTATAATTTGTGTATTTTGGATACAACTAACACGGACTAACGCTGTTTTCAGCAGAATTGCTCTGGTGTCTCGTTTTGTGCAGAAATCCAACTTTCAGGAAAATCCCCGGAAATAATCGCAATGGGCCTATTTTCACCGTGAAGATGAGAGGCCGAAAGGGCGAGCCAGGGGGGCCCATGGCCCCCACACCATAGGCCGGCGCGGCCTACAGGGGGGCTACTAAACCCCTTCGACATAAAAACGTCAGGGGGTTCGACCATATTTCCAGAAGACGTCCAGAACTCCACCGCCATCGCGAACTCATCTCGGGACCAGAAACTCGTTCTGCACCTCCGGCCGGGACTGGGTTGACAGGTCACCCATCCACCACCGACGCCCTCCATCGACCAGCCATGTTTCCCCATCCATGTGTGAGTAATTCCCTGCAGCTGAGGCTGAAGGGGATGGTAGGGATTGGATGAGATTGATCATGTAATAGTCATAAGATTGTTAGGGCATGGTGCCTAGTATCCGTAGATGGTACTTTTATGATATTGTTGCAACTTGTTATGCTTAATGCTTGTCACTAGGGCCCGAGTGATGATCTCAGATCTGAACTTGTTATTGATTCATGAAGATATTCATTGTTTTATGATCTTACCTGCAAGTTGTATACACATATTGTTGTCCGAACCCGAGGCCCCAAAGTGACAGAAATTGGGCAACCGGAGGGGAAGGCGGTGATGTGAGGATCACATGTGTTCATGGAGTGTTAATGCTTTGCTCCGGTACTCTATTAAAAGGAGTACCTTAATTTCCAATAGTTTCCCTAGAGGCCCGGCTGCCACCGGTTGGTAGGACAAAAGATGTTGTGCAAGTTTCTCATTGCACACGTACAACTATATACGGAACACATGCCTATGGATTGATTAGTACTTGGATACCGCTTTATTATTATCTGCAAATGCCCTACCATGATTGTTATATGAATTCTCTCATCCATGCAACGCCCATTCATCCATCCCTGTGCCTAGAGTATTTTAATCCTGCTAAAATCAGTACTGCTGTCTTTGTTACATTGTCAGCATTATTTCACTACTCCCTACTTGCTATAAAACTTTTGCTGTTTGATAAACTCTGCGAGCAAGTGTTTCAGTGCGGCTAGATTGACAACTCCGGCGGTAAGAACACAAATATTCTTTGGCTCCCCTTGTGTCGAATCAATAAATTGGGTTTTACTTCCTGCGAAGACTGTTGCGATCCTCTATACTTGTGGGTCATCGGTCCTAGGATCTTCAATGCGGTGGACAACCCTCCATCACCAAGCGTGATGAGAAGAAAATAGGAGCTTGGGGCTGATTTCTGCGATGAGAAGGGCGTCCACTTCCCGGGTTCCAAATCTCGCCCCTAATCCACTGGTTACCGTCATGTTTCATGCCTTCTTGGTCCGTGGGCTATCCCTTCCATCCACGGTTCCTTTGTTGCCTTCTCTTTCCTCGGCATTCAGCTCGCTTGGGCGACGCGAACTCCATCTTGCATGCGTGATCTTTATCCCAGCATGCTGCCAAGGCCTTTCTCGGCATCGACCCTGACTAGTACTGTGGAAGAAAATATTTTCGTCAAGCGCCACGGCGGAGTGGCGGCCCCCATGTTGTTCGGAGGAGTCGAAACCGTCGCTTGGAAGGAAGTGCTTCTTCCAACTAGATGAGAGGAGCCCGTTCAAGAATTTGTGATCAAGTGGTACTACCTGCAAGGGACCGACCGGCAGGTCACCACTCCAACCTGCCGGCATTCAAAGATGTTGGTGGCAACACCAAAAAATTCTTATTCAGAATATCTGCTTACCTTAATGAAAAGGCAATAGCCGACAATTTGTATGAGAAGGGTTAAAGGTTCTAAAGAATCTTTGGCGGCGAGCAGTGTCCCGGTACTGAGGTCGCTGCTTTGTTTTTGGGCGTCGCATCCAGCCCGGTGATGTCCGGGAGCTCACCGAGATTGGGTTGTATACGGCCCCAAGGATGTGCCCAGGATCAACGCCGTAGATCTCTGGGAAAAGGAGCTCCTTGATGAAGTTAGCCGTTTGACGCACTTCATCCAAGGGCTTCATTTCCTGGTGGCTCTCAAGATCCATGAGTTGAGTCATCTTCGACCAATGTGTCTTTATTGTGCAGCGAGTTTGATCATCTAACTCGATGCTTGTACTCGATATTTTTATTTTGACCTAATGATTTTCCTTTGTCTCACGAGGCCTCCACCGTCGTAGGTGCTATCCTCCTACACCCGAAGTGGGTGGCTCCCGGAGAATGATGGAAGTACGGGGAAACGTTGAGGAAATCGTTGAGGTAGAATGTGATGATGATGGTCCCTCTTGTGACGACTCTGGCGTCGATCGCTCCGCCATCTAGATGCGTCGGGTTTCTTTCTTGTGAAGATGGGTGCCGTCCGGCTCGTAAGCATCCTTACTTGCATGTTATTGAAATTCCCTAACAATCTTCATCCGTGTAGCCGATGTAGTGCTTGTTTATGCGGTTCCAACGGGGAAGATGGATCCTCCACCTTCAAAGAAGGCGAGAACATCTCAGGACGCTTAGCCATCACGTCGATTGCTCCTGACGTGTGCGGTGTTGTCGGCCACTTGGGAGTTTTGGTTCCGACCCTCACAGGTGAAGATGCCTTGAGACTGGTACACTACTTGTGAGCCGTGTTGTGGACGGAGAGGATGTTGTCGCCGCATTTGCGTGCTTTCTTCGTCGAGAGGTATTTGATACCACACACGAAGGAGGAGTGTAGGGCAGCTCGTGCACAGTGTACGCGATCCAGAACGTGTATGACGTCAGATCCGATCACTCGGAGGCATCGGACTCGATGTACATAGTGGACATGGTGCGGCGTAATGATGACGTCGATGGTGATGATGGGCGATGTAATCGACGTTGCTGATGCGATGGTTATTGAAGTAGCAGCCGATAAGTCAGCCGCAGTTGGTGATGAAGTGGTGGACGTGGCATTGATGAAGTCGCAGCTAACTGCGAGCTGAAGTGATCGGGTCAGGCTTGTCGCCGCATCGAGTGCTGATGTTGAGGTGGACGCTCCCAAATGCCATGTCCATCCCACCACGCATGCGATAAAGGGCGGATACGCTGTGGCCGTGGGGAGGTGAACTCGAAGGACCCGAATCGAATCGAGTTCCCCGAGCTTGGCGATGATGGAGCCGATGGTGATGGCCGATGTCGGCGAATCCTTAACACGATCGAATAGCCGATGAGGTGCCTTGAACAATCATGTTTTCCACAGTTGGCACAGCAATGCCCACCATGAGGCTTTTGGAGTTGTGAATTCTGCAGGCTAGCACGAGACATCGGATACTAAACAAACGGGGAGAGAGATTTATCCAGGTTTGGGGCCCTCGATGAGGTAAAACCCTTACTCCTGCTTGTCTAATCTTGACTTATCGATGAAAAAGGGGTTACAATTAGGTAGCCCATATTTGTGTTGTTGTGATCTAAGCTGGAAGGCAAGGTTTTAGGGTTTAGTGAATACGAGATTATATAGGTTGAATCGAGATCCCTTATTAGGCTAAAGGAGGGAGGTCAATGTTGGATATCCAAAGGATAATGCCCACATCAAAATCCCTTTGGAACATTCGACAACAAATGCTGTTCTCGTAAGTGACATAGATGCCTAAACGGCGGGAGAAAATTGACATGCGGAAGAACTCCAGATCTTTTCCATATAGCTCTTGCCATTTATCCTCGTCATTACAATGGAACATTAAAGTTGATCGACTTCCTTCAAATAAAAGTACATTCAAGCATATCACTACAAGCCAAGATAGTAAGAGGTACATCTTCTATCGGGTGTCCCGCTCCAAAAACAAAATCTCTCACTACACACACCTTGAACACTTCTCACTCTCTGAATGCTGAAGACATGTTACCCTTTCCTATGGGAGAGAGAACACAAGACAGCCAACTTCGCCTTGTATAGATCAATCGCTTGAGGACAATGGGTAAATGCAGGGTGGCCTTCAGTTCAGCTAACACTATCAACGAGCTGTATCCATAGCAGCCTGTGACATCTTACATTTGCAGCTTTGCATCTTCTATTTGGAAGACATTGAAGCCAATATTACATGTTAACCAAAATCTTTGTTGACAGCTTCAAGTTCAACAACTCGCACTTCACGCCAACAGTTACATTCAGGATTTATGATAATCCTATTACTATGAAGTTGAAGGATTTTTGTGCTGCATTGGATATTGCCCCTGTAGGTACCGCAAAGAAGATCGAGAATAATCCCAAGGCTTTGGTGGAGCTCTACCGAGGAGTCACCAATGATGATAGCCGCACCATTCAGCGTGGCAAGATAAGAAACATCCAACTCCCCGCCATTAGATATTTCGCTTACTATATTGCTACTAGCATTCTTGGTAGGGAGAATACTAGCAATATTTCTAGTTATCATCTTGCCTTCTTAGTTGCTGCACTTACTGGAGAACACCTTATCATCTTGGTGCTCTTGTTGCCCGTCGTTTGTCCGCTAAGGGACCTATCTATGGAGGAATTATTGCATCGCGCATTTTGGCACATCTAGATCTTCCTCTTGACCCTACTGATGTGAAACTAACCCCTGCTAGGCTTGATATTGCTGCTATGAAGAGTCACCAATTTGTTACAACTGACTCTAGTTTAGATAATATTGTTTATAAAATGTTGTTTATTGACGGGGATGAGAGGGAAATCCCCTTGCCGCAGACCGATTTGTTCAGTGTTCACAGGAAACCGTGGTCGCGCTCCAAGGAGGAGGTGGATGAGCAGCTGAGGATACATGGTTTCCACCAGCAACATGACTCCGAGGCCGAGCCCTCCTACGGGTACACCGTCACGTATCCTGGTGCGTCCTCCAACACATACCCGGAACAGGGTCCTTCTTCGTCATACTACGGAGACGCCACTTCATGGGGACCGTGGGAATGACCTCCACTTAGGCCAAAAGCCTAAGCTTGGGGGGAGGTATACCGGCATCACTCATTCTTTGCATATTACAATTTCTGGATACTTGTATATACTTGTTTAGCTTCTTAAAGTGGTTTCTAATGAGAGGAGATGATATTTGGGGAAGTGTTGTCTAAACAGATTCTGGGCTGTTACTAAAAAATTCCTGCGCACAGGCAGAACGTTATTTTGAGTTGAAAATTTTTGTGCATGTTCCCCAGGTTGTTATCTAGCTTCATTAGTTGAACACTTTTCCAGACTGAGCAAGAAGATTTTTGTAAAATCGATTTCTGTACTGCTGTCGGGTTTTGGCAGTTGCCATCTTGCTTTGTGTTTCTTTTAGTTTTCATTCTCTTGTTTTGTTTTGTTTTTCCTAAAACACAAAAATACCAAAAATATTTCTGTTGTTTCTCTTCACCATTTGTTTATTTGGCTCTTTGCTCCTATTTTACCTTATTTGCTATCGTTAGTTTGCTATGAGAAAATCCAAAAAGATTTTGCTTTGTTTGCTTCGTTTCCTTTTGTTATTATTTCTAACCCGAAAAAACCAAAAATATTTGTTGTTCTTCTTTGGTTTGTAAAGTTTATTAGGGAGTTCAGCGGTCTTCGGTGGTTGGAGCTTGGTTTCGTTCCATATTATTATTCAAGCCGCACAAGTGAAAGGCAATAATGACGATCTACGACAACTGTTGTGGTGAGAGGCTGGTATGAACTCTATTTGTTTTCATTTTTGTACATATACTCATCCATGTGAGCATGCTTAGTTGGTTCATGAGGTATATGTCATTTAATGAAAGTCTAGTAGTTCATGATCTCTCATGATTAGTTCCAATCTATTAATAATGAGTAGCATGTCATGAATATTTGCTTGCATTGTTTTATTCATAGATAGGTATGACATTGTGGTATCCTCCTCTGAATAATTCACTTGAATCGACTTGGCACATGCTCACGCATGCATATGACTAAACAAAAGTCAATTAAGCCTCGATGATTTACTTTGCTGCAGAGTTCTTGTATCACTTTTATGCCTCTGTTAATTTTATTTTGTCGCAAGCAAGATTATGACAGTTATTGCTCTCTTGATTGTCGCTAGTCTATTGCTAGCCTTCACTTGTACTGAGCGGGAACGCTGCTCGTGCTTCCATATACCTTAAAACCAAGTTGTTCCAAAGTGTCCACCATAAATACCTATGCATGGCATTTCAAACCATTCAAAGTAAATTCTCATGTGCTACCTTTAAACCTTCAAACTACTTCTCAATTTGTGTCAATGTTTTATAGCTCATGAGGAAGTATGTGGTGTTTTATCTTTCAACCTTGTCATTTACTCCTGACATACTTTCACCAATGGACTAGTGGCACATTCGCTTATCCAATAATTTTGCAAGAAGAGCTGGTAACGGGGTTCCCAGCCCCAATTAATTAACCTTCATTAATAATTCTCTTCACGTGTTTTGCTATGATTCATCAGTAAGCAAATTAACCTGCAAATAGATACTTCCCCATGGTATGTGAATGTTGGAAGGCACCCGAGGATTCTGTTAGCCATGGCTTGTGTAAGCAAAGGTTGGGAGGAGTGTCATCCATAATGAAACTAAAGTACATAAACAAAGAGAAGAGGGATGATCTACCTTGTTGGTAGAGATAACGTCCTTCATGGGAGCAGCTCTTGAGAATCTGGTTGGCGAGGTGGTTAGAGTACCCACTATCATTCGTTGACAACAACAAACACCTCTCAAAATAATTTTACTTCTGTTTTTGAAAAAATGAAAAGTTCTAGCACATGTTAATCACTGCTTCCCTCTGCGAAGGGTCAATCTTTTACTTTTATGTTGAGTCACCATCCTTCTTTGAGCACCTTCTTGAGAGCATAACTGTCATTCTTAGTATAATATGCTTGTCCCAAAATATGATCAGTCTGTGGTATAACTTTGGTGCTTTTATCTTTGACAATCTTTACTTCTAGTCTTTCCATGAACTTCAGAGGTGCCTGGGCATTTATGTTTTGCTATACAAATACAGGCAAGCGAGATACCACTTTATCATATCTTTTCTGAACATTGCAATCCTGCTTATGGAAGTGTTTCATGATGCTTGTTATTAGTTTGTTGATATATCTCTTTCATGATTGACACAACTATTAGATGACTTTATTTGCAAGTATTTTATTATGAATTGCTTAAGTACTTGCCATATCATGAGAATGTTTACATCATATGAGCAAATGTGTTCGTGAAAGTTCTTTATCGCACTCGGTTGTTAAGCTGAATTGCTTGAGGACAAGCAATAAGCTAAGCTTGGGGGGAGTTGATACATCCAAACGTATCTACTTTCCGAACACTTTGCTATTGTTTTGCCTCTAATTTGTGTATTTTGGATACAATAACACGGACTAGCATTTTCGTGAGTGCCTTTAGTGTCGTTTTTGTGCAGAAACTAGAGCTTTCAGGAAAATCCCCGAAATAATTATGGACCTATTTTCACCGTGAAGATGAGGGGCCAAAGGCCGAAGAGAGGCGAGCCAGGGGGCCCATGGCCCCCACGACGCATAGGAAGGCGCGGCCTACGGGGCGCCGCCCTGTAGTTAGGGCGCTCGCGGCTTCCAGCCGCTCTCGCCCGGGCTACAAACCCCTTCGACCTAAAAACGCGAGGGGTTCGACCATATTTCAAGAAGACGTCAGAACTCCCGCGCCATCGCAGCTCCATCTCGGGACCGAGAAACTCAGATTCTGCCACTCAGCCACGGGGACGAAAATTGGGGAGATCATCGCTGCACCTGTTGTGGGTATACTTTATGGGTATATCAACGACATGGCCTAGATCCGGCAAGCCGGGGTGGCCCACAGACGGTGATGGTGGCATGGGGCCCATCGGGCGGCCCAGTTGCTGTTGATCATGAAGGATGAAGTCCAGCCCAGGAACGAGGAGCCGGATCTCAACCGACCTACGAAGAAGGCCGGATCCATGGAGGCCCATAAAGTATCCGGATCCAACACGGCCAAGAAGGAAGGCGGATCCTTGACGTACACGGCAAGACATTGTACCGTAGTTAGGCAACTTGTATTCCGGCTAGGACTCTCCATGTAAACCCTAGATCTGTGCGCCTTTATAAGCAGGATCCTGGGAGCCCTAGAGGGCACCATTGTAACAACGCGCAAGCGCCCGGATAATTCCAGACGAACGCGGTAGGCCTGTCATCGTGCGGGTGTTGTTCGAAGGCTGGGTAACTCATGTTCCACCGTCCGTCCTCCGCCCTATGGCCCCTACTTCTTCTCCCCCTCGTAGGATCCTCCTCCAGTATCGTCGATGCAAACAGCGACATTTGCGCCCTGCGTGGGGCCACGGCGTCTAGAGGCCGGAGCCGGGAGGGCTCCGCCATGGGAAGCTACGACGACTCGATCGCTGTGGGCCGTGTACTTTACGCCCGATCGTCCCTCCGGACGAATTCTGGATTCCAGCTAGGTCAAACCCCGTCAAGCTCTCCATCGTCCCAATGGGCGCCTCCACATCTTCATCGGCGAGACCGTCGATTCCGTGACAGTAAACTAACGGCCCGACTGATCCTTGGCCCGAGGCCCAGACCTTCGTCTTGTCGATCTGATGCTGAGGCTTCTTAAGGAAGGGTTCCGCCTTAGATCGAGGAAAAATCAAAACCCACCCAATCCGCTCAGGAGAAAGCGGTGGAAGACCAATGCAGATCGCCTGGGTCTCCCCGGTGTTAGAGAAGCAAAGGTGTCACTTCGTGCACTTCTTGGCCCATACCGCGGGAGACGCCCTCCACCAGGATGAGGCCGATCCTTTGCAGGTTGGGGCACCCGGAAAACAAAACGTCGCTCCGGATCTGCAGGCTTGATCGGAGACGGCCCGTACCGGGGGCAAGAAGGCAGGAAACACGAGGAATCAATCTCGGTAGCAGACCCCAAATTCCGATGATGCCTCCTCAATAGGCACAGAAAAATACAATCGCTTGACGAAGGAGCTCGAGATCGGGAAGAAGCTGACGGGCGCCTCATCCATGAATCTGAAGGAATTCTTTTCAGCTCGGGAACTCGGCGGTGAGCAAGCTAGTAAGTCGCCCGGCCGATGCGAGTTCTAGCAACCGTAGCACCGCAGGATCAGCGAAACGGAAGGCAAGCCTCAACAGCCCGAGGACCATCCAACGTAGAGGGCCTCCCTTAGGACCGCTACGACTGAAAAGGATGTCCTGTCACCGAAGATGGTCGAGCAGCGCGCATGGTTGATCGCGCGATCACGATATTCTCAACAAACCAATAACTCCCGAAGAGGAGGCTGCAGACCGGAGGAGCTAGAAGCCAAACGGCGGATGCTGTCAACAGCTCGAAGTTACGCAGGAATTTGCGAGCCCGCCAATGATGGAAGAAGAACCTTGGCTTTAAATTTGCCAGAACTACTCCTAAAAAGGATCAACGAAGTCGGGCCGAAATGATGGCGACAGCCAAGGATCGAAAGGAGTGGGAAAAAGATTAGCCTCTCAGTGAGCGTGAGAGCTGATAAGATCGCTAGAACGCCATCCCTCGCAGGATTACCTTTGCAACACCCACGGAACAACAGCCGCTCGCAACCCCAAAGGGGATAACATGAAGAAGGCTGCGGAGCTTCTGAAAAAGAAGGACGAGGAGATTGACATCAACTACATCCGGAAGCTGCGTTGCCTCAGCAATGCAGCAACAGAGCAAGGCAGACTTCGCGGAGGTTGGAATCCAATCCGGAGCACTACATATCCACCGCGCAGAAGGACGCCACAGCAGGTCAACACCGTGATGGCGAATCGCACACCGGATCCACGGAGCGCAGGAGAAAAGTCAGAGGACATCCGAATCCAATCCCGGTGTCCTCGGATTCAACTCCGAAAAATCCGTTAAAGGGAAAGGATCCGATGTATACTGGCAGAGACAAGTACCGTGTTCCATCACCGCCACCCCGAGCTTCGCGTCCTCCGCTACCTCCTCGACGTCGCAGTCCCGCCGGAAAACCGGGCCCACTGGGCCGGTGGAATCAACATCAGCGACAACATGCCGCCTCCTAGGGACAGGAGCAGGGAGCGTACGCCGCGCCGAAGCCGGAACCAAGACCGCGATCCGGAACCAAGGAGGACCCCGGAGCAGCGCGCACGAGGCCACGCGGGCCGGAACGACGGCGACCACCAAGAGGAAGAGGCCACCGGGCCGGGCCAGCCCGGGAGCCACTTCCACAGCGAGTCCGAAGGCGGAAGATCATCTTACAGGCCCCCTCGCAAGTCTTCTCCGCCACCCGGTGCAGGAGGTGGAGGCGGAGGCGGAGGCCGGAGATCCCGTTCGCTCAAAATCACCCGGTGGTGCCCCCCGCGATGCCCGGGATCGCCTCCTCAACGAGTACAGATCCGATTACATCGGTCCAAGGTGCTTTGGCCAGATGATCCGGGAGGAACCAAAGCCAAGAAGCTTGAACCTTAAGCTACCAGCAAACCTGAACGCTATGATGGCAACGGCGAGGCCGGACTGGATTGAGGATTACTACAATGCAGTAACCTTTGCCAGAGGAACCCCGAATATAGCCAGCATGGTCCAGTTGTACCTTATTGGTCCAGCTCGTGTTTGGCTCAGTGACCTTGAGAAAACACTATCTTTTGCTGGTTAGAACTTGAAGAAGGCTTTCGAGAACCACTTCAGGGGTACCTACAAGAGACCAGCCACCACAGCGATCTTCAAGCTTGCATCCAGAAGAAGGGAGACATCTAGGAGCTTCCTCACCCGATGGTTGGCAACTAGAAACGAGTGAGAACGTAGATAACCGCACAGCAATGCCCGCCTTCATTGGTGGTTTGCAGCGTGGAGGACTACTGCGCCTGAAAGCTTGCACAGTGAAGCGCGAACACGCTCACTCTTGATGAGATGATAAACATCGTCAGCGATCATACTGCCTACGATAGCGACGCGGGCGGGAGATCTCGCAGCTACAGCCATACCCTGCATCAACAAAAGAAAAACCTGATAACGTGGCTCGCAAACAACAAGCGGAAGAACCCCCGGAACGGAAGGCGGAGGATCGGGACATGGTAGCCATGACGTTCCAACGCGGAGGTTCGGGAGGCGGAAGGAGCCGCGGACGTGGAGGCGAACGAGGCGGGGGCCAGCAGCGCGCTGGCAGGGTCACCGCAGCAGCAGGATCCGCACAGCGTCTTTGAAGGGAATACGGATATGCGAGTGCAGCCATACGGATCCGACTCACGGGCAGTCCACCCATACCAATCGCAGCGCAGAGTGGGTCCAGCGATCCCGAAGGAACGACCAGGAGGGCAGGATACAGCGCGACCCGGAAGCACGCCCTCCCGGCAAAGGAGGCAAGGGCAAGAACAAGGACAAAGAGGAGGACAGTTCCGAGGCCATGGACGAGGATGACGCTTCGCCGGAACCCAAGGAGGGTACCGCAGCCAACAAGTCCAACCCCTTTGGCAAGAAGAGTGTCGGAACGTAACACCTTCCTCGGAACCCCAGCATCCGCGCGAAAAAATCGGCGCTCGGATCTTCAAACCACGATTAAGGCTGTGCCGCAGTATGTCAAGTGGTCGGAGAAAGCCTGTACCTTTGACAATTCGGATCACGGCCGATCATCCCCAAAAGAGTTCTACGCTGCGGTTGAGTCCCCCATGACGGGTATGACTTCTCCTCTCAAGTGTCTTATGGATGGAGGAGCTAGCAGAACATCATGTACTGGAGACCCTGAAGATGAACCTCACCAAGGAATAGCTCAAACACAGCACCACTGAATTTCATGGTGTGGTTCCGGGTAAGAAGGCAAACTCTCTGGGCAGCATCAAACTTCCGGCAGCCCGGCAATGTGAACAACTACAGCGAAGAGATGATCATTTGATAGTGCCCTTCAAAAGCTCCTACCACCGATCTTGACAGGCCCACCTACCACAGGTTCCACGCTAGGGCATGCTACATCTACAACAAACTCAAGATTCCGGTCCTACGGTGGATCACCGTGTCCGGAGATTACAAGAAAGCTAGGGACTGCGAGAAAGGCGAGGCCGCCTTTGCGAATCCATCATATCTGGAGAGGAGCTGCAGGCTACGAGCCGCGGTGGATCCGGCGAGATGCGGACCACCAAGAAGATCTC
Organism: Lolium multiflorum; assembly: GCA_030979885.1. Lineage (NCBI taxonomy): Eukaryota > Viridiplantae > Streptophyta > Magnoliopsida > Poales > Poaceae > Lolium > Lolium multiflorum. The sequence continues at coordinate 85,636,238 of CM061752.1, read as the reverse complement.
GAACAGAAGACTCGTTCAAGGCCGCGATAGAAACCAAGAAGCATGACCTCGTTGAAGGTGACAACTCCAAGCAGGTTTCGGAGCAACATGGACCCCAAATAGGAAAGCGCCGCTCGTCGAGTTCCTCGAGCTAACATGGATATCTTCGCATGGCAACCGACATGTCCGGAGTACCAGGGAACTCGCCGAGCACTACCTCAACATAAATCCGGGTGCAAAACCGGTGAAGCAAGCTATGCGACGCTTTGGAGACAAGAAGCGTCGCATAGGAATGGAATTAGCAAAGTTACTAGAGGCAGGCTTTGTAATAGAAGTTATCCATACGATTGGGTCGCAAACCCTCCTTGTACCCAAAAGAATTCTGAAATACTAAGAATGTGCATCGATTACTCCGGCGTGAATAAGCATTGTCCGAAGGATCCGTTCCCTTTGTCGCGCATTGACCAAGTCATTGATTCCGGGGCGGAACACGTGTTTTCTTGACGCATATTCCGGTTCATCAGATCCGGATGAAAGAGTCGACCAAAAGGCGACCTCTTTCATCACACCCTCACTTATTGCTATGTTACCATGCCTTTTGGCTTGAAAACGCAGGTGCCACATACCAACGTACGATGCGGCGGTGCTGAAGGACCAAATTGGCCGGACGTGCACGCCTACGTCGGCGACATCGCGGTCATGACCCGAGGATCCGACCTGCTGAGCGACCTTAAGGAAACCTTATAATCTCGACGGTACAAGATGATGTTAAATCCGCTAAGTGCGTCTTTGGCATACCAGCGGAAAACTCCTTGGCTTCATTGTTTCTCACGGGGCATAAGTTAACCCGGAAAAAATCAAGGCTATCCCAACGTTAAAAGGCCAACTTGTCTCAAAGATGTGCAACGACTAACTGGTTGCGTTGCGGCAATCAGTAGATTTGTTAGCCGTCTTGGCGAGAAAGCCTTACCTCTATACAAGCTGCTGAAGAAAATAGACAAATTTGTCTGGGATGAGGCAGCAGACGAAGCACTTCAGGAGTTGAAGAACATACTCTCCTCCCCACCAATATTGGCAGCTCCAGCTCAGAGCCTATGCTCCTCTATATGGCTACCAACAAAGTTATCAGCCTCGTAATTGTGGTGGTGCGAAAGGAAGAAGGATTTGAGCACGGAGTCCAAAGGCCCGTCTATTACATTAGAAGTCTTGACGGAATCCAAGCAGAGATACCTCAGAAGCTGGCATATGGAGTTTTCCTAGGCAGCCGGAAGTTGAGACACTACTTCGGGAGCACCCAATGACAGTGGTGAGCAAGGCTCCCCAGCAACAATCATCAACAACTCGGACGCAACAGGACGCGTAGCAAAATGGGGCATTGAATTATCTGCCTTTGACATCAACTACGAAGCCCGAACTGCAATCAAGTCTCAAGTTCTACGGTTCATAAGATTAATTTGGCACCGGAGGGCACACCATTGCCGGAACTGAGCGGGTCATGCACTTTGTGGATCCAAGCAACATCAAGGCTCGGGGCTGGAGTTACCCTGAAGTCACCTACCGGAGAAGAACTGTACGTTGTGCAGATTCACTTCGAAGCTACCAACAATATGGCGGAATACGAGGCTCTACTACATCTGAGCATCGCTAAGAAATTGGGATCAAGCACATCATATGCTGCGGAGATTCCGGCTGGTGGCACAACAAGTAGCGGGAACCTGGAACGCCAGAAACTCAGTCATGGCGGCCTACGAGACGAAGTGGACGAGATCGCCAAGTGCTTCCTCGGATCGAAGTCAAACTGTCGGAGAGCATTAACCTGACGCGGGCATCTGTCAAGCTCGGATCAGGCAGCAAACCAATTCCGCTTTGGAATCTTCCTTGAGCATCTGAGTACCCTCGAAAGGGTGCAAACACGGAAAATCCTGATCTGGCAGCTCCGCTAAGGAAGTGATGGCAATCTTTCCGGCTTGGACTCAGCCGTTTCTGGACTATCTCATTGATCGAAAGTTGCCGGAGGACGAGGTCCACGCACGTCAGATCATCAGACGAGCAAGATCCTACACAATTGTTGATGGACAGCTCTACAAACAGAAGTGCAAACGGGGTATTTCTCCAAATGCGTCTCTAGTCAAGATGGCATTGAAATCCTCAGAGAGAGATCCATGCGGGGATTGCGGGCATCATGCCGCCCCAGGGTCCCTCGTTGCAAAAGCCTTTCGGTTAGGATTTTACTGGCTAACAGCTAAAGACGCTGACAAGCTGGTGAAAACTTGTCGAGGTTGTCGACTACGCTACGCAACCAAACGCTCCGGCCAAGAGCTGAGGACCATCCCTATCACCTGGCCGTTCGCGGTCTGGGGCTCGATATGGTTGGTAAGTTAAAGAAATCATCTCACGGTGGTCATGAATACCTCTTGGTCGCTATTGACAAGTTCGATAAGTGGATCGAGGCAAAGCCGGTGGAAAACCGACGGTGCTACGGCACTAAAATTTGTTTGCAGCCTCGTGACGAGATTCGGCATCCCACACAGCATAATCACAGATAATGGCAAACTTTGCACAGGAGAACTCAAGGATTCTTGCGATGAAGTTGGGATCCGGCTTGACCTTGCATCGTGGCCCATCCACAATCTAACGGTCAGGTCGAACGAGCCAATGGCCTTATACTAGCCAGAATCAAACCTCGCTTGAAGAACCGCTGGCGCGCAGCGGGCTTGGGCTGATGAGCTAGACTGTTCTGTGGAGTTTACGAACTACCCCTAACAGGTCAACAGGATTTACTCCTTTCTTCCTGGTATACGGATCCGAAGCTGTGCTCCCCACTGACATCATCCATGATTCACCGCGAGTTTCCGCCTACAACGAAGAAACTGCTGACGAGGCTCGACAATATCTGTGGACCTGATCGAAGAAGCTCGGAATTTAGCCGACCAACGCTCCACCATTTATCAGCAGAAGCTCCGACGCTACCATAGCCGTCGAGTTCGGAACCGCTCGTTCATGGTCGGAGACTTAGTCCTCCCCTTCGCCAGGTGAAAGATCACAAGTTGCAATCTCCATGGGAAGGACCTTTTGTCATCGGCAAAGTACACAACGGATCCTACTATCTCGTTGATTTCCGGGAATTGAAGGATAGACCTGCCAACTGGCACCGGACGAGAAGATCCGGGTGACATATATGATGAAACGGATCGTCCCTGGAACATAGCACACTCTACGTCCTTTCCACACTTAGCGCTTTATGCATTACATACCTTGTAATATCTATGATACATGATCAATGAAATAAAGCTTTGGTTCACTCTTAGAGTCTTTTACCTCCTTTAATTTTTCATTTCTGGATCGTGTATGTTTTTTCCGACTAAAACCGCAGAGCTGGATCTTTCCGCCTTGGCGTGTATGAAAGTTGTGATTTTCAAAATCGTCCTTAGGACGTAAGCTTAAGTTTTCTGGCGGAAATTTTTTTGTTGCAAACCCATGGATTCTGGTAGCGACTTCCGCACTGGGGGGGGCTTGTTTCCGCGGTTATTGATGGATTGCCATTGGGCTTCGTCGCCGCTGGCGTTTCGACGGGTTTTCCGGCTCGTGGAAGGTCAAGTGGGCAAGCCGGAAATAAAGCCAGCACTTGCTTTCAAGAAACAACACATGCAAATAATATTAAAACGGATAGCAGGATAAGTATTTTCCGCCCACGCATGCATGCTTGTTTCGTCCCTAATTACTTAAGAATTTAAGTTATATTACAACCCCTCGCTGGGGCCAAAATGATGCATTGTTTTATCCCGCAGGACATATTTTCACTCCGCCTTAGACGGAGAAGCATTGCCCTCTGGATCTTTCCCTTTGGCGTCCTCAGCCGGAGACGATACATCTTCCTCGCTCTCTTCTTCTTCTTCGGAAGTCGCAGCGCTGGACTTGGGTTCCTCTTGGGGAGCATCCTTGGAGCTGGTCCAGGTAAACGGGTTCCGGATTCCGCAGTCGGGCTTCCGCGTCACGCTCTTTTTGAAGTTCAGTCAGGGGCTCGTCCGCAGGGAGAACCGCCTTGTCGTAGAATTCGTCGTGACGGATCCTCCGCGCGATGCGGGTGTCATAGCCACTTACTGCATCTAGCAGCGCACCGACATCTGCTGTCGGAGGAACACCAGTAGTTACCCGGTCAAGATCCATCTCCGGGTTATGCGCCGAGCACATAGTCAAAGTCATGGCAGCCGCGCCTCGGGCTGATGAAGCTTGCAGATCCGTCACCAGCTCCGGAAGAATGTCCATTCTCTTGATCAGTTTGCGCAGACCGCAGGTGCGGCTCTTTTTCAATGACAAGTTGTGGCATATCTTCCGTGAGGCGGAGATAAGATCCTTGCAATCATCGCCAGCAAGAGAAAGAACATCGTCCCTGGGAAATTTATTCCGGCGCCTTTCAGAGTATCCAAGCGGCTCTGCACAAAAATACAAGAATAAACATTCAAGTTGAGCACAAGAAATTGTACATCAAGATAAGAAACTCCGAGTATATGTACCCAGGATGTTTGTGGCCAGCAAGTCCCAATGGTGCTCCGCGCTCCATGTATTGGAGTCCGTTGAGTTCTTTTTGCTGCCTCTTGATGGTCTCGCTATCGGCATTGCGCTTTAACAAGAATTCGCCCTTCTCCCTGATGAGCTCGGAGTTTTTCTCCGCTCTTGCTTCTCGGCATGCTCCTTCTTTTGCTGCCTCCTTCAGCTTTGTCTCCAACTCTTGGTATGAGGAGCGCAGGTTCTCAGTTCGGAGGAGGTCGTAGCCGGGAAGAAGATGCGCCTATAAGGATTCAATTTAAATACAGTTCAAAGTCGGAACGTGAATTAACAAGAAAGGGCGGAAACCAACCTTGGGCGTCCTTGATTTGTTCGGTTACGCATTTTCATTCTTGAGGGTCGGATATTTTCGCTTGACCCAATGTAGCGAGTATGAGCAATATTCTTGTGTAGCTCATAGTGCGATTCTTTGCTTGTTTGTAAAACAATGGAGGAGTAAAAATTCCTTACAAATAGTGGGGTCCTTTAAAGCATCATTGCCGGAATCTTTCCGACATCATGCTTGGGGGCTACTGCGACAATTTAAAAATCTTTCCAAAAGTGGCTTTACTCTAAAGCATCTAAGCGCTAACTAGTTAGTTTCCGCCTACCTACTGGGGAGTACCTTTTGTTTGCAGACAAGCTTGTCGAAGAATTCGCCGACACCCTTCTTAAACTCCTGGATTTCCGACGTCGCGGCATCCGGTTTCCCAGGCGTTGTTCGGCATGGCGTTGGCGGGTCTTGTTCAAGTTCCCACTTCTCCGCCTCGGTCAGCTTGTTGAAAAACTTTGTAGCATATGCCTTGGGGTGGAAGTGAGGTCAGCCGGATCTCCGGTTTTCGGAAAAACCGTCGCCAGCAGGCTTCGACCTTCTCGGAGGAAGTAACCTCGCCTCTCCTTGGCCTTGAATTTGTTTCTTCTTGGGCGGGGCCTTTGGCCTTAGGATCCTCTCCGCCCACCTTATCGCTGCTGACCGGAATTACTTCCGGTGGAGTGTTTGCGGCAGGAGGGGGAGATTGTTCCGCCTGAGGAGGAGATGGCGGTGAGCAGGGAGTGCTTGGTGGAGCTGGAGTTGGAGGACCAACAGCCGGAGACTTTTTCATATATTTTGTGATGGGCTCTTGGCTGGTGGTCCGAGGTGGCAGCGGTAGTCGGAGTTCTGCGAACAAATAAAAGAAGATCGCATAAGTAACAATTGCATCAAAGTAAATATGTGCCATACTCGGGAAACGTACGGGGCGCCGGGGATGATGGGGCGTGGCGTTTGCCCGTGGAAAGCATTTTCAAACGTTCTCGCTCCGCTACCTTGAAAGCGGAGGGCTTGATGGTCTTGGGTTTCTTGGCGGAGCCTCGCCGCTAGCGGCTTCAGAGCCGGAAGCTTTGGCGCGGGACGCTTAGAAGGTCGGGGGCTGCCTTGGGTCCTGCTCCTCTTCTTCCTCTTCGTCATCCGAACCTCCTCCGCCGTGTCGCGCTGACGGGGACGCGGGTATGGTGCGCAAGTTTTCCTCCGCCAAAGTAGCGAGCTGGAGGAAAGGTATTATATGTTAGTCAGCATCCAAAAATTTGTGAAGTTTGAAGTAACGAAGAGAGCTTACCGGAGGACACTGGTCGTTTGTGTAGATATCCTTGATCAATTCCGGGATCGGTTGACCCCGGCCTATCTTCACGAGCGTCTTGAATCTCCTCTTGAGAGAATCAGCCGGAAGGTCGTGGCGGGTAGCTCGGAGCGATCGTCCGCCGGGGTATGCGATTGCGCGCATTATACGCGCAGGGCTGGATCCGCCGGGTGAACCAGCTAAGTGTAGGGGTTCCGGTTAGCCCGTCGTGGACTAGCCGGAGATTCTCGCTGCCTTCTCCAAGATGGGAGTTAGGGAGCGATGGGATGAAGCTCCAGCTGCAAGTTCTTCCGGAGGCTCGTTGTTGAATTTGGGAGACCGTCGTGGATCTCCGGAACTGGAACATTCTTCTCGTAAAACCATCCGGCGTTCCAGTACCGGACGGATTCGTGCGAGTCATGAGGAGGATACATGCGGCCAGGTCCAGCAAACGTCATGCTCCCGCAGTTCAACATGGCTTTGTCCTTTGTTTCCTTCTTCACTCGAAGAAAACTGCCATAGCTTGACATCTGGTCGGATTGAGATGCCCTTCGCAAAGTGTCGCGGTTGGAGAGCCGAAGGTATGAGTTGGGGCAGATGTTGTGGGGTTGGAGCCCGTACGTATTGAGGAGGAGAAAAAATTCGAGCAGGGGAGCGATAATCCGCGCCCACCCAAGCTTTGGTCATGACCACTTCTCCGGCTCCAGGCTTGGGGACGACGGTGTCGCGTATGAAACTCCAGTAGCGGAGATCATACCCTCGTTCTGAAGCTCTCTAAGCTCCGTATCGGTGGTTTCGCAGGGCCACCATTGACCCCGCTCCTTCGCGGTTCCGAGCCTTGGAGGCTTTCTTGTTTCCGTCTCCTGAACCTTGGCAGCCATTCTAGCTTGCCCTTGGAGTTCTTCAAGTTCTTGAGCGGTTGGGATCCGTCTAGCTTGGTGCTGGAAGATGCGGAAAAAGGTTGAGCTAAGCCGGATGTTGGAAACATATGGTGGTAGATATGCTATGGGATCCGGACAGATTGGCTCTAATGAACTGGGATCCGAGCTATTCGGAGAACTACCAGTACAGTGTGAATCAATCGGCATGCTTCCGGCTGCACCCATGCAAAGTGTTTGAGTAACCGGAAACTACTCTAGGTCTACTTCTTCTTCTACAAGTCCGGTGCACGTACCGTCAATGGCGCGGCGAACCGGCGATGCTCCGGCGAGGATGAAGGTCGCCGACCAGTGACCGACCCGAGTGACCCGAGGTGCCCGTCGACGTTGCCATCTGCGCTCTGCCAGGGAGCAGCTGGCGCGAAGTTCTCTGTGGCGGAGCTCGGGGAGTTGAGATCTGACGGGCGGCGCGGCGCGAGGAGGAAGATGAAGTGGTGATGAGGTGAAAAGAATGAGGAGTTACCGCGCGTGGGGGTATTTATAGACCTCGCGCGGAGATTCGCATTTCGGATCCGATGGCGGAAACTGAACGGTCTCACCGTTGGATGCATGACGCGTGTCTTAGGTTAAAAGCGGTAAAATGACGTGGAGGTAACTTAACCGTGCGCTCCCGAAATTTCCGGCTAAAGATTTGCATTTCCGAAAATTTAGCACGGGAAAATAGGAAGTTGTGCGGGGAAAGGTGCAAACTCCGTTACATTATCGTTGCGAAGGATATGTGAATTTCCGAGTAAATGATATCGAAACAAGAAAGTTTGGAAGCTCTTCAAGATTCTCTTGATTCGAGTTATTTGAAGACGGAAGAATGATGAATCTCGGAGAACTTCGGGGCCTTTGTTGTGGGTATACTTTATGGGTATATCAACGACATGGCCTAGATCCGGCAAGCCGGTGGCCCACAGACGGTGATGGTGGCATGGGGCCCATCGGGCGGCCCGGTTGCCGTTGATCATGAAGGATGAAGTCCAGCCCGGGACCTGAGCCGGATCCCAACCGACCTACGAAGGAGGCCGGATCCGTGGAGGCCCATAAAGTATCCGGATCCAACACGACCATAAGGAAGGCGGATCCTTGACGTACACGGCAAGATATTGTACCGTAGTTAGGCAACTTGTATTCCGGCTAGGACTCTCCATGTAAACCCTAGATCCGTGCGCCTTTATAAGCCGGGGAGCCCTAGAGGCACAACCACAACCATTGTAACAACGCGCAAGCGCCAGATAATTCCAGACAAGCAGCGGTAGGCCCTGTCATCGTGCAGGTGTTCCGAAGCTAGGTAACTCGCGTACCACCGTCCCGTGTGCACTCCGCCCTATGGCCCCTACTTCTTCTCCCCCTCGTGAGGATCCCTCCTCCGAGGTATCATCGATTAGGCAACGACACCGCCATCACCACCGACGCCTCTCCATCGACCAGCCATGTTTCCCCCATCCATGTGTGAGTAATTCCCCCGCTGTTGGCTGAAGGGGATGGTAGAGATTGGATGAGATTGATCATGTAATAGTCATAAGATTGTTAGGGATGGTGCCTAGTATCCGTAGATGGTACTTTTATGATATTGTTGCAACTTGTTATGCTTAATGCTTGTCACTAGGGCTAGAGTGCCTTGATCTCAGATCTGAACATGTTATTGATTCATGAAGATATTCATTGTTTTATGATCTTACCTGCAAGTTGTATACACATATTGCTGTCCGGAACCCGAGGCCCCAAAGTGACAGAAATTGGGACAACCGGAGGAAGGCGGTGATGTGAGGATCACATGTGTTCACGGAGTGTTAATGCTTTGCTCCGGTACTCTATTAAAAGGAGTACCTTAATTTCCGTAGTTTCCCTAGAGGCCCGGCTGCCACCGGCTGGTAGGACAAAAGATGTTGTGCAAGTTTCTCATTGCGAGCACGTACAACTATATAGGGAACACATGCCTATGGATTGATTAGTACTTGGATACCGCTTTATTATTATCTGCAAATGCCCTACCTTGTTTGTTATATGAATTCTCTCATCCATGCAACGCATGTTCATCCATCCCTGTGCCTACAGTATTTTAATCCTGCTAAAAACACTACTGCTGTCTTTGTTACCTGTGTTTATTTCACTACTCCTCTTGCTATAAAACTTTTCTGATAAACTCTTGCGAGCAAGTTTGTTTCCAGGTGCACTGAATTGACAACTCCGCTGTTAAGGCTTACAAATATTCTTTGGCTCCCCTTGTGTCGAATCAATAAATTGGGTTTTACTTCCCTCGAAGACTGTTGCGATCCCCTATACTTGTGGGTCATCAGTCACTAGAGATCTTCAATGCGATTGGACAACTTCCTCCATCACCAAGCGTGATGAGAAGAAAAATAGGAGCTTGGGGCTGATTTCTGCTGATGAGAAGGGTGTCCGCTTCCCAGGTTCCAAATCTCGCCCTAATCCCCCTGCTGGATTTACCGTCATGTTTCATGCCTTCTTGGTCCGTGGGCTATCCCTTCCATCCCACGAGTTCCTTTGTTGCCTCCTCTTTTCCTACGGCATTCAGCTCTGGCAGCTGACGCCGAACTCCATCTTGCATCTGGCGATCTTTATCACTGTCTGCAAGGCCTTTCTCGGCATCGACCCTGACTGGTGCCTGTGGAAGAAAATATTTTTCGTCAAGCGCCACAGCGAGGGTGGCGGCCCCCATGTTGTCGGAGGGGTCGACTTCGTCGCTTGGAAGGAAGTTAACTACTTCAACTTCCCGATGAGAGAATCCGTTCAAGGCTGGCGATCAAAGTGGTACTACCTCAGGGACCGACCGGCTTCGGGTCACCACTCCAACCTGCCAGCATTCAAAGATGTTCTGGTGGCAACACCAAAAAAATTCTTGGCGGAATATCTTAACTGCCAATGAAAAGGCAATAGCCGACAATTTGTATGAGAAGGTTCCGGACCTGAAGAATGCTGGCGGCCGAACGATGTCCGGTACTGAGGTCGCTGCTTTGTTTTTGATGCGTCGCATCCAGCCAGTGATGTCCAGGGCTCACCAGATTGGGTTGTATACTGGCCCCAACGATGTGCCCCGGATCAATGCCGTAGATCTCTCGGAAAAGGAGCTCCTTGATGAAGTTAGCCGTTTGACGCACTTCATCCAAGAAGACTTCATTTCCCTGGTGGCTCTCCAAGATCCATATGAGTTCCGTCATCTTCCAGCCAATGTGTCTTTATTGTATGGTTGTTCCATACTAACTCGATCCTTGTACTCGATATTTTTATTTTGACCTAATGATTTTCCTTTGTCTCGCGAGGCCTCCACCGTCGTAAGGTGCTATCCTCCTACACCCGAGAGTGGAGTGGCTCCCGAAGATGATGATCGTGCAGGAAACGTTGAGGAAATCATTGAGGTAGAATGACGATGATGATGATCGAATCCCTCTTGCTTCGGCAGCTCCTGAGGCGTCGATCGCTCCGCCATCCAAGATGCCGTCGGGTTTCTTTGCTGACGAAGATGATTTGTCGTCCGGCTCGTAAGCATCCTTACTTGCATGTTATTGAAATTCCTAACAATCTTCATCCGTGTAGCCGATGTAATTATACTTGTTTATGCAGTTCCAACGGGAAGATGGATCCTCCACCTTCAAAGAAGGCGAAGACCAGCTCCGAAAGATAGCTTCGCCATCCTGCCGTCGATTGCTCCTGACGTGTGCAGTGTTGTCGGCCGCAGGAGTTTTGGTTCCAGCCTCTGGGTCGAAGGTAACGCAGACCTGGTACTGCGCAGGCCGTGTTGTGGACAGAGGGATGTTGTCGCCGCATTTGCCGATGCTTTCTTCGTCAGAGGAGTATTTGATACCACACACGAAGGGAGGAGTGTCCGAGTCGAGCTCGTGCCTAGTTTCGCAGTCGAAGCAGTAGTATGACGTCAGATCCGATCACTCGGAGGCATCAGACTCGATGTACATGGTGGACATGGTGCGGCGTAATGATGACGTCGATGGTGATGATGGAGCCGACGTAATCGACGTTGCTGATGCAGTGGTTGTTGAAGTAGCAGCCGATAAGTCAGCCGCGGTTGGTGATGAAGTGGTGGACGTGGCAGTCGATGAAGTCGCAACTGCTGCAAGGCCTGAAGTAATCGGGTCCGGAAGCCGCAAAACGCCATCAGCGCTGATGTTGAGGTGGACGCTCCCAAATGTCATGTCCATCCCACCACGCATGCCCGATAAGGCCGGATGCGACGCGAAGGCGTGGGAGGTGAACTCGAAGGACCCGAATTAGATCGAGTCCTCCAAGATTGGCGGTGATGGCACCGATGGTGATGACGATGTCGGTGAAGATGTAGCCGACACGATCGGAATAGCCGATGAGGTGCCTTGAACAATCATGTTTTCCACAGATGACACCAGCAATGCCCACCGTGAGGGCTTTGGGTTGACGGAATTCTGCAGGTTAGCACGAGACATCGGATACCAAACAAACAGAAAGGCGAGATTTACCCAGGTTTGGAACCCTCGATGAGATAAAACCCTTACTCCTGCTTGTCTAATCTTGACTTATCGATGAAAAAGGTTACAATGAGGTAGCCCGTAGATTATGTTGTTGTGATCTCGCTGGAAGGCAAGGTTTTAGGGTTTAGTGAATACGAGATTGTATAGGTTGAATCGAGATCCCTTATTAGGCTAAAGGAGGGAGGTCAATGTTGGGTACCCAAAGGATAATGCCCACATCAAAATCCCTTTGGAACATCCGACAACAAATGCCTGTTCTCGTAGACTGACATAGATGCCTAAACAGCGGGAGAAAATTGACATGCGGAAGAACTCCAAGATCTTTCCATGTAAACACTGCCCGACATCCTCGTCATTACAATGGAACATTAAGTTGATCGACTTCCTTCAAATAAAAGTACATTCAAGCATATCACTACAAGCCAAGATAGTAAGAGGTACATCTTCTATCGGGTGTCCCGCTCCAAAAACAAAATCTCTCACTACACACACCTTGAACACTTCTCACTCTCTGAATGCTGAAGACATGTTACCCTTTCCTATGGGAGAGAGAACACAAGACAGCCAACTTCGCCTTGTATAGATCAATCGCTTGAGGACAATGGGTAAATGCAGGGTGGCCTTCAGTTCAGCTAACACTATCAACAGACGCCTATCCCTTCGCTTGTACAGCCTGCATCTTCTGTTGCAGCCTGATTATCTGCATAGCGGAGACACATTACTAATTAACAAAAAGCAAATATTTAAACATACCGAATATTAGGGTTAACCAAATGCAGGTGGGGAGTTACTTTCATGATTTTTGCCTGATGCTGAATGGTCATAACTGATGCAAAATCATGTGATTTAAACAGAACTAGTTGAACCTTTATGATGTGGACATCATATGATCATAGTTCATTTTCAGTCTTCCAGGGGTTCAGCATCAGGCAAAATCAAGCTAGGTGTTCTTTCAGGGAAGCCAATAAGCCATACTACTATATACTATTTATGCATTCCGAGTACTAGAGTAAACCAAATGCAGGTGGGGAGTTACTTTCATGCGTTAGTGAATGGTCATAACTGATGCAAAATGAATGTGTGATTTAAACAGAACTAGTTGAATCTTTATGATGCGGACATCATATGATCATAGTTTATTTTCAGTCTTCCAGGGGTTCAACATCAGGCAAAAATCAAGCTAGGTGTTCTTTCAAGGAAGCCAACAAGCCATAGATACTATATTCAACCTTTACGTCTCATTTGCAACACGGGAACATTTTACTGTCGCTGCTTCCTGTGAAAAAACCTCCCTTCCTTGTTCCAAGTAAAAATAGTAATACATTCACTAGCACAAAGCTAAGAGAATCCAAATATATGTGTGTTCTCCTAACATGCTAGAAACCTGTATGGCCAAACAGTGAACCATTTTCCAGTACAAGAAAACAACCACTCACGATTTAGCCTCCTGAAGAGGAGAGTCAGATTTCGAGGTCATAAAACTCAAGCTGCATGTACAAATAGATAGAGTAGAGATGCCAGGATCCATTTTATGGTATGGCAAAGTTCGACGATAGTTTGCCCTTAAGGTGGAAGTGGCCACGGTGCTAAGAGAATCGAAATACACGTGCTGTCGAAGCCCTGATTGAAGTTGACAACCAACTGATGGACCTAAGACTACTAACCTATCTCAAGTCAAGTATCCAATAGACGGCCTAGATTATACAGTAGTCAAGAAAAGCCGAACTGAACTCGCACAATTTAGTTCATGTGGACACCAGAAACTTGTTTCTAGGTCCATGGCAGCCCATGATGGAGATAACCCACTACAAACCAATTGGTTATCCAGTTGGACTTTGCTAATGGCTTGCAAGCGAGCGGCACAGGGAACACCAAACACTACAGACATGAACTCTACATGACAAACCGCATTGGCAAAAGAAGACAAAGCTTAGCTTGTCTGGCAGCTATGCACCTGGATGATATGATATATCAGTGTCAGTTCCTTCATAGAGTATATTAGTGTAGATCAACAACACAGAGGTGGCCCATAAAGAGTGAATGTTATGTTTTTGTTCCTTACTGCTGTAGGCAGAATCTGAGGATGGTCCCAGCAATAGTTGCAGCTATAAACAAGAATCATGGCTGGCAATAAACCACGATGTATACAATCTATTCATCGTTTTATGATTATCTCAGTGCCATGAAAAACCGACCTACTTTACCAAAGGTCTCGAGAACTAAGATTTTCTTGCTATGAGAGAATATACTAAGTTGAAGAGTGTCAAAGCTCAACACACTGATTAGTAGACTAGAAGAGTTCGCTAAGCTAGAGTGGTCATAAAAACTCGAAAACCAGAATCAGACCTGAAAACGAAGTACCTGTCTAATTTGGTTTTCAGTGGTTGATTCAGTTTTCAGTACTCAACTCGGTTGCCGAAACACTCGGTTGACTGGATGGACTATTACCTTGGCTCGAGCCCATCCCCGCAGGTTCCGGGCCAGCTAAGACTTCTAATTTTGTTATTAGTCACGACCCAAAGCCCATTCACGTGTATACAACACTCATAGGAGCCCCGAACCTATATCATTTCCTGACACTCACAAGAGAAATAAGAATAGGCATCTCAAAAAGAACAACAGCATTGGCGAGCCATCTAGATCTAAAGCTCTCATTCAGACGGGGTTCACACCTTGCAGTGCCTTCTGCCCTTTCCTGGCAAGATTAAGTTAGTTTGCCCAACCGAGAAAGCAAATCATAGCCATGACAGAGAGCCAATTTGAGGGTTCCTTCGCCGGGAGGGCACGCTCTCTGAGCCGCCAACTTACTTCTCTTACTTTCTACGTGAATTCGAGCATTGAAGCAAGCTCTTTATCGCACCATAACCCGAAACTTCTTTCGATCAGGAAGACTGATTAACGAGGATCCACAAGTGAAGGACCGATCCTTTAACGCCAGTACTGTGGTGAGACTGGTACTTGGTGGCTCACGAATAGTAAGGCCCTTACTCTCATTCCTATAATTATTAGAAAAGAACGAGCAGAAAGAACTAAATTATAATCGTCAGCTTAGTGTCCTCCCTTTTATTGGATTGCCCCTGACATTGATCTACTTGATTCTGCTAATTGCACATCCAATAGTTGGCTCTTCGTTTTTGAATCTGATGTTGCCCATCGACACATGTTTTTGCCAAAGTGTGCATCCTTCTTTTGTTCCACAAATTTGTGATCCTAGACAGCTTTAGCAATCCAGTTGTATGGTTTGGAAGCTAGCACCAGGAGGCATGCAGTGCTTGTGCTGATGTTCTACTGTCATCCGTTTGCTGCTAGAACAACATCCACAATCAGGCATCTCACGTTTTCTGGGCCATGCAATAGAAAGTAAATTTCCATATTACAATTTTACAGTAAGAGAACGAGATGAATGGCTCGCAAAATGAGCAATAGCTCAAATTGGCTAACTTCTCCTTGCCGGGATGGCAAGCCTAGCCTACGAACCAACATATTCGTAATATCCAACAGGTCAGGGTGCAAACTGGGAAAAGGAAACCTATCAAACCCCTCTCCCCCAACCACAATAAAACAGATGAAGAAAGAAGTCAGGAGATACTGCTGGTGAGAAAAATAAACAGAAGAGGCATCTGTGCTAGCATGAGGGCAGGCCGTGAAAGGAACGTGCACCAGCTTACCCTCCTCCAAGCTCCAACCTCTTTTGTCCGTCCATCTGTTTTCTCCCAGAAAAACCTGTGAGGTAAGCGGTTTCCTCCTTTCATTCTCTGTGCGCTCCTCTACTTGTTTGATCGGGGAAGTCACCCATGTTGGGTTAACTGGAGGAAGGTGGACTTCTAGTCTGAGCTGAGCAACAACATAGTGGCATGTTTTGGGAATGTGTCGGGATTCTTTTTCCCTTTTATTAAAAGAGAAACAAAACCACACCAGCATGTACAAGTATCTGGTGTATGTACTGGTACAGCAACTCCTAGACGCATTGATGCTTCAAAGATGGGTCCAAGCTTTGCTAGAAGACAATTCTATGCATTTCCACCATCAGGAAGGAAGGAAACCTTAAGTCCTCAACTAGGATGCCAAATATTCCTTGTATATCCACATGTGTAAACTGCCCAATGCCATCAAAGTGAGTCATATAGGAGATGCTCAATGTGTAGGACAGGTAGAAAAGGGAGATGCTCAATGTGTAGGACAGGTAGAAAAGGTGGTGCACAGAAAGGTTCGGAAGCTTTGAAGTTTGTATAAAAAATTAAATGACGTAAACAAGCCATGGTACAACAAAGCATTGTTCTTTTTTATTGGTTCACTTAATTTTGACGGTATTGAACAAGGCTTGCTTCTGCATTCGAAGTTAGTGAATCATTACTGTGATCATTATAAATTTAATTATTTATTCCCTGGGACAGCACACCAGATTAGCCTGATACCTGAACATTCTACACAAAGATCCAAACTGGAACTACCACCAGATAGTCCAGATGTACTGATAAATAGTGGATAACAGTGAGATAAGCTTCATATTTGAAGGACTAGATTCATCCCTCAGATGGCTTAAGACTGCCATGTAATCCTAGCTAAATGGATTAATGGGGGAAAACAGACGAGTACAAGGGAACAAGGCTGCATGAGCTCAGAGTAAAAATACGAAAGTACTATCAACTTTTTCCGGCAAAAAGAGTACGATCGAGTTTCTCACACCACTTATACTTCATTCTCATGCGCTAAATGATCTCTTAAGTCTGCACCAGCATTATTTATGCTGTAATCATTCTAATCCTGATATACAGCAATTCCTCCTCCATCCATGGCCATATGTCCTCCTGTAGTTTCCCCTTTTATTATCTTCCCTCATTAGGCCTTGTTTGGCACTAGAGTGTTGTGAGAATTAGTGGGGATAATACTCTAGAGTATTGGGTGAAACCTCTACCGTCACCTAATCCCCACAAAACCCCATCCCCAATCCACTAGGTAGGGGTAGAGTATTGGGGATTGAGAAAAATACACTAAAATTTGGGGAAAAGTGGGGATAAGCGGGGATTAAACTCGCTCATCCTCTAGCACCAAATATGCATTTAGAATAAGTGGGGATTTGAAGTTTGGTGGGGATTATCCCCTGTAATCCCCACTAAAACTCTAGTGCCAAACGAGGCCTTACCATTTTTTAATTTCCATAGTATTATAGTATCCTACTCAACTTATATAGATTAAAAGCTCAAACTGCACGATGAACACCAGGTTCAGAAAATGAAGCTCATGTTCAGAACATTGCATAGCCAATTCAAGGGCACGCTAGCTGTATAGTTCATAATTCACAGTGATGTCAGACCATATGGCCAACCAAAATAATAACCACTGCTCCCGCACTTCAAAGAAGTTCAAAAGGTTTTTTCATGTACCAATAATGAATCTAGATAAGTTCCGCATATCATCTCTAATGGTTGTCCCAATGTAGTCAAACAACTCAACCAAAAAAATGATATGAAAACAAAAACATACCGATTCCTTCTTGCTGTTCTGCTTCTCCTCCAAGTCCTTAAGCGCCCGATCCATTCGCTTCCTGCATATCAAGTAGTTCCACACAATCATCACAGCATCACGACGACTGAAACCGATCAAATCATAAACTAGGCCAGCTCAGAGCTACTCACAGCTCGGCCGAGATGTACTCGATTCGCTTCTTCACATTGGCCTTTGCCTCCGCGAGGTCCTGCTTGACTAGCACTGGCCCGATCAGCTTGTACACATTTGCGCCATCATTCAGCAGCTCCAGCTCCTACACGCAAACCAAAAAACAGATCAAATCGATATACTCTGCACCAGATCAGAAATCCAAGCGGAGCTGAACAGGGGCACGGGAGGAAGCGAGGGGTGCGTGCCTTGAGGACGAGCTCGTTCTCGCCGACCTGGATGGTGAACTGCTTGCGCACCTCGTGGTTCTTGGAGATGTCTGCGAGGGGAGCAGAAGAATTAGGGTTAGGGTTGCGAGGTGGGAGGGATGGGTTCCGCTCCCCTCTCTCTCGAGGGGTTTGAGGGCGGGGGAGAAAAAACGTGCCTTTCTGGATCTTGCTGAGGGCGTTGGCCTGCGACTCGAGGTCCCGCTGCATCTCGCGTACCGCAGCCGGTGCCAGTGCCGACGAGGATGCCATGGCCTGCCGCTGCTTCCACCTCCGCCGCCGCCTCTCGTCGCCGGCTTTAGGCGTGGGAGTGTGAAGGCGGCGTTGTCTTCTCTTTTTCCGGTGTGGGCTTCCCGCAACCTCGGCCTAGAGTGATCTTTAGTTAATATCAGTGTGGGCCAGCAAAAACGAGCCCATTATCATAGGCTTGTATAGCAAGTTAGACAATGACACTCAGGATTAGATTTTGGCTCATACCTATTTTCCTTTTTTTTTTCAGCTGCCTATACCTGCGTCATTTTCTTTTCAGCAGCCCATACCCATTTCCTAGCTTGATGTAGGAGAACATTCCTGTTTTTAGGGAGTAGGAGGACGTTCTTTATCGCCAGGGACGGAGACAGAGGGGGACGAGCACAGGCTACGCCTCCCTATGCTCTCACTTTCTTCATAATATTAGACATGGTAGCTGTATTTTCATCGTGTTACTCACTAATTAGCCTAAGCTTGCCCATCCTGAGTTGATGTTCTAGCTCGGCCGTTGCTTACCATGACTTCCCGAGTACTTTACTTCTATAAACAATTACGAAAATTTCACATAAAAAATTGCGAAAATTCTCTTTAAAAGGGAAAAAATTGCCACAACACTCCTAGCGAATCCTACTTTGCACACATGGAGATGAGGAGCTCCGTAGTGTGAACACAAAATCTTTGTGTCGCACCACCTTCGTGATGCCAGACATCTGAGTTAATTAACGCTCATCCAACTCGCATGCCACTGTTGTAGTTATTTTTGGCGCAATCCCTTCCCCTATCATTAGGAGCCGATCCATCCTCTCTTGATTTCCTCTCTCTCTCGACCTAGGTGGTGGCTGGTTCGTTGTTGCGGTGTTGACCATGTAACTTTGAGTCATAGACATGTTGACCCCACATATGATGGCCCCACATGTCAGTGACAAAGTCATGAACTTTGAGTTCGGATAAAGTAAGCATTGTCATGGATGTTTCCTTCTAGCTAGGGACTCTTGTGTCTCTCTAGCCAATCTGGGCTTCTACCAATGGAGGACGTTCTGGGTTGGTCATTGGTGATTGCGGTCTTTGAGCTCAGATTGTCGTGTTCGAGTTGTGTGTTGCCTGCAGTTGCAAGCTCTTGTAGTATGTACTTGTCTAGATCTAGGGTTTTTCGGTTGTGTCTTATGGGTCAATGTCTCTGGTCGTGGGGTTGTCGTCAACGCTTATTTTTTATGGTCCTTAGGTCAACAGTATCATTGCTTCTGCTGCGATGTGTCTCCTTTGGCTTTATAAGGGAGGAGCCATCTGGTTGTAATTAATCTTTTCTATCCTGATGGATATACATGCAACTGTATGCATGGACTCAAAAAGTGACAAAATGCTCCTACGGTTTAGGTTCACCTATGTCCTTCATATTGCGAGGGATACTGACATCGATACCTTCATAAGGGCTTATTAGAGCGACGCCGCCACCCGCAAGAGGTGGTAGAGGCTGGTAGTATGACAAGGATATCTAGAGGGGCAAGTGAGGCCGTGTTCGAGCTCTTTAAGGCAAGAAAATCGTCCTTACGTGCAAAACTTGTCTATGGGTTCCAGGCTCTTAGAAGAGCATCATGCAAAGTGGAAAAAAGAAGGAAAAGGTTAAGAACGTAATACGTACAATAAAGATGGGATCCTCGTGCGGTCACTTGCATGTGAGCACATTCAGGGTAGTCACTCTCAGAAATAGATCGCGTCAAACTACAAAAAGCTGCACAACTTGCACGGTTCCTCTGCCCATAACATGCCAAGATATCAAGTTGAGTGGAGAAGCTTGAGCAAGCTCTTTCTCTGAAATTCATAACAAGAATGATTGGATCAGCAATCAAACACGGGATAACAAAAGGCAAGTCAAAAAGCACCTTCCCGTATTTGTGCTCACCTCCGTCACATTCTCATGAAATTCCATCTTCACATTCTCCATCTTTTGGGAAATTCCAGCGATCATGCCTATAAACATCAAGGAATACATTGCCAGAATAGGATCTTGGGGGAAGCCCCATATGTGTGCACGCTTCCGCGCGCTACGTTTGGTACTATTCGACTATTTTGTGCGAGGACCACAGAATTTCAGAATCGAACTGTAACCATATGGGGGCATGCATATCATCATCTCCCTTTTCTCCCGTCTCTTTTTTTACGAAATGCGGCGGGTGACAGCGCCACAGTGGCTTCTCATTCTCGGCCTCACATACGTGTGGGAACTTTCACAGCGAAGAAAATACACTGGATTGCGCGCATCAGGGTGATTTCGCCCCATCCAAACTTCTAAAATATCCAATGTGTACGTGTAATTTGTTGGGAGGAACATAACATGTTGGAGGAAACATAAAATGTGGAATTTGAACAAAAAAGTATATGCAAGAAAACAGACAAAACTTGCAATTGTTGAAATTACCATAAAACATTTTCTTGCTTGTCTAGTAAATGACTATCTATCATATATTTTAAAGGAATTTACAGTTCAGAAGAGTCAACTTTTTTTAATCAAAAAAGGCATTTG
This sequence comes from Lolium multiflorum, assembly GCA_030979885.1. Taxonomy (NCBI): domain Eukaryota; kingdom Viridiplantae; phylum Streptophyta; class Magnoliopsida; order Poales; family Poaceae; genus Lolium; species Lolium multiflorum. The sequence continues at coordinate 85,616,063 of CM061752.1, read as the reverse complement.
AATTCTTCAAAGCCATCAGGTTCAAGTGGACCTAGGTACACACACACTCTGCTCATGGCCACATGATCTCTTTTCCGGGATAGCTCCTGGAGACCTGGAAAGGCTAATCGCGTTGCGGACCTGCATCCACCCGAGATTAGGTGCTCTTATTATGCTTCTCATCTCCTTTTTCCGTTTTCCAAATTCTAATTTTGTTAAAGGAAAAACACTACAGAGAAGATTTCCGTTTTCCGAATTCGATAACGAAAGGGAGGAGAATCTTGGTGTGCCCCCACATAAACCAACTCTTGGCGCCGACGAGAGTTCCCTTTGGTGGAGTGGAGTCCATGATCTGAAGTTGGATATGCCGTGGGGAGTGATGGGTTGATGCCAACTGCTGGCCGTGCAGCCCAATTAGCTTGTCTCTTGGGGTGATCTAGTGTAATTAGGCAAATGGAAGTTGATCATGATCACCATCATCCATCCCTATGGTCATGGACCCCAATTCCGTTGGCCATATCGCGAGTTGGCGCCATTGTTTCGTGCCGAACTTCTGCTGCTTTTTTGAGTTCAACACGGAGACTCCACCTACATGCCGCCTTTTGGAGTTCAACACGGAGACTCCGCCTACATGCTCCATGGACGGCCAGCGTGATCCCCATTATTAAGTTTATACGGCTGTATTATTCCCCTCTCAACGAATCCTAATCAAGATGAGACGACGATGGAGCCACACCTTTGCCACGATATGGCCGGTAGCCTAGCGAGCCCCACGTACCACACCGGGTCGTTCTCATGGGCACATCGGCACTCCCCCACCCGCATCCACCCCCAAACCTGGGTCTGGCCTGGGAGCAAGAACTCGATCCTGCTGGTTTTTAGAGTGAGGTGAACATCAGCAAACAGTAGTCCATTGGCAACTCCATCCTTTCCTACACAAGGAGCCTCATCTCTCCAACGTGGAGCCCAAACTTCGATCTCCAAATTATTAGTTGGCATGTCCAGCATCATGTATTCTACGGAGTACATGTGATACATCATGCATGCATGACGAGCAGTCTACAAGGCTGAGTGAGATGGTAACCTGTGTTCAAATGCCAAGATCAGACTTACTTGCACATAAGCTCTGATGAACCTGGAAACTTCTTGAATATTACTTTCTTTTATCTGTTCATAAGATGAGAACAATTAAGCTGTGGTTAGATAACCATCTAAAAATTCCGGACAAATGCTCATCAAAGGAGAGAAGGAAATTTGGCGTATCATATCATACCCCAAATCTCTGTCCATAATGACTGGCAAAGATTCTTTTACTAACTGCCACACCTTCAGCACCAGTGCACCTCCTCCTCCATGGAATCATTTCGTTTTCGGCGGCGCTATCGCCTTTCATGAATTCCTCTTCATCTGTTTGACGAAGCTGTACTTCGAATGGGACTCGTCCAACATGGAACGGCCATAACTCAGTTACCATCAAAAGGATGTGCACATTCTGAACATACATGTTATTTTCATCAAGACGGGCAAAAGATCTATGTATAGACAAAAACGAAAGACTGGAGTCTTATCCCGGTCACCACCCAGAGAAACATTGAGTTACGTGGGATCGTTATCCTGTCGCAGTGTCCCACACATCTTCTTGACCAAATTTTAAGATAGCTGGTGAACAATGAAATGGAAGAAAAACAGAAAACAACTACTGTCACAACAATTTAGCGCTATGTAAACTAACAAAAAATGCATAGTAAACATGCAGAATAGAGCGTGCCAACAGCTGTCCTCGAGTTTTCAAATAGAATCGTGATACCAAAAAAGGAACATAAATAGTTTGGCTTTATGGGCAAACAAATGATTCCAAACGGTTGATATTGCAACAGGAGTGCTCAATGAGGAGATCATATAGGCTAAATAACAACAAGGAATATAGTTAGATAAGACCATGCAAAAGTACAGAATCCAAAAAGTAAGAGCTCATTGAAAATGACTAGTCAGAAGGGACCTGTTCACTGATTGTTTAGTGCTCTAAACACTGGCTATGGTCCAAATGAAATTAACCCTCGCCTTTTTCATTTAGCAACAGTTAAACAGTCAACAAGTAATGTGATTGATAAAAAAAGTGGATTTGAACTATACTCAAACCTTTTCAGACAATGCAATCAGGATGACTCATATGAGTGATACTGCCCATGTGAGACCATTATCCACGATGTTTAAGAAAAATGGCAGCATCACTTCCACCCGCTCATTATGGGGATGAACTCCGTCGACAAGTCTCCATTTCCCAACAAGAAGAAGCCAGATACATCATACATAGTTGAAAGATGCAACGGAAAAGGGCAGTACACACATGCATGCACATGCGTGCAAGGACCGCCACTTCATCACTCCCCACTCTCACATGGTCACTTGTGATAATGCAGGGGCATTTCGGCAGAGGCAAGAGATTAGGAACACAAGAAGACATAAGAAAGGGGCTGCAGCATTAGATGGAAGAATGCTTGAAGCCTTGAAATACCCTGAAAAGCACAGTGACAGCAAAATTAAGGAAACCTTTTTTTTATTAGTTATAGGTTTTTAAGTATATTATATCTCCACTTCCTAGCAGATTCAAGCCTCAGTACCGGCACTCCCCACAATAATTTACCCACGCCCACGTCAGGCGTGAGGGGAGGTGTTTATCATTCTATATTCACCTCGGATGCCAAGGGGGTGTTTAAGTATATTATATCTACACTTTCTATCAGATCGGTCTTTTGGGATAGTTGGTTGGTAGGAATAGGGACTACCATACATAGTTCTATTGCAGTGTTCTGTTATTATCTGAAATTTTAATTAATCGTCTTCAAGACACAGTGTTGATTAAGTTCTTGCAAACTGTAGCAGACATTGTCGATACCGAGATCATCATTTAGCTCAATGAGTTAACAGTTTACGCTAGAAGATGAGTTAATGGGATATAGATTCAGAAAAGCCAGTAAGCATGGATATTATAGGAGGTGCAAAGTAATTAACCAGTTGTGTGTTTGTAGTTAACATATTCACAAAATTATTTTTGGGAAAACAGTAATGGGGTAGAGGCTTGGCCAATAGCCACATGAAATAGAATTGTATCCATTTCAATGTATGGAGAGCTTAGCAGATATGGACTTGTATGGTCTAGCCATTTGCCAGGCCCACAGAAATAAAAAGCAAATAGGTACTACATGTCTATTTCCTCATCGTGTTCAAAGATACACGTGCAGTTGCCTAATGATTGACAAGTAGCAAATCTTAATAAATAATGATATCCTGACTCTACTTTTAACAAGTTCAAGATAGCTTTTATTCGAGAAAAAGAAGTTCTAGATAAACCTTTTTGTTTCTATATATCTTCAGAAACATATTTTGTTTCTGGAAAGAAGTTAAGAGCTAACATTAGCTTTAACAACATATGACATGCAAGAAAGAATGAAGATTAATTTCGCAGCACAACTGAAATGAAGTCCATCCAAAAGAGTCAATAAATCAGTAAACATAATCTAAATCGGCCAAAAATCATAAATGATCAATCTTACAGAAGAATATGCAGTATATGTCGTAAGTTATAGATCAGCGCCATATCATATCACCAAAGTTGAAACCACTTGCTGTCTTCCTGATGCCAGATAATAACTGTTCTGTAGGTAGCAGCTAATTAATCTGCATGATATGTGATGGTGTGAGCATTTTACAAGATGTACTATGGATGCAGAAAAATCATTACAAAAATATACCAGACACTAATTACAGGGTTAGCACATAGACAAGAACCTCAATAAGGGAACCAAGAAGTAGGTTTTTCTCCTTTGTCTGGAATCTACATGTGGGGCCCATCAGAAGGCAAGAGGTATGAGTTGGGTACGTCTAAGGAATGGCTGATTCAGCACGAATGCAAAACAAGACGGAACTTCAAATAAGATTGTATACAACTAAACTTTTGCCAGAAATCACAATAATGGAGAACCAGTCTGTTCAGTACTCAATGGTCCCAAGAAAAAGGGCAGTCCAATGAGTGCACCAGCTAAATCTTGATGGCAGTAAATGGTAGGCATCAGAACACAGAGGCTTGGATTAGACTTGACAAGATATCTTGGACAACTTATTAACCTTTCATCTGCACTAATGAGACCAAGAGACTGGATCCTTCGCATGTCACTAAAACAAGTCTTGAACCCACCTACCAAAAGAATATACCCAAAGATGATAAGTCCATCACAAATTACTTGACATCGCATTCTCCAGCTATGCTGTTCACATTTGCACAAACATGTGGAAGACACTGTAGAACTAGGCTACAATACTGGTCACCGATGACGTGCATCGTTAGTTATATCTTGACTTGATTACTCACGATTGCTACGTATTTGAGAAGATGGGAGGATAGTTATTGATGAATTCATTGTGAGTCACAACCACTTCATCATAAAACTGGATGTACAACACTCCGGTAAATAATGCACACCACTCAGTTCATTTACCACAAGAAGCACAAGGCTTCGAGGAGAACGTGTGATACACCTTGCCAACTGCATGTAGCCAACGGCTTCCCGCTACCCATAGAAAACACGCGTGCCCTGTTTTTTTCCTCCTAAGTATAAAACAAGAGCAGTTCCTTCTGTGTTTCCGAGATTCTCTCACTTTGAACCCCTATCTCTGCATGTTTATCTGCTGCAGCATATATATATATAGGTTCCACCCTCCACACCTTCTGCACATAGAGTTGAGTGGCAAAGGACAGCAAAATCAAGCATGACTCAAGCTCATTCAAAATCTTACTTCCACCAATTCTGGGATGGACTTCAAATCAATGGGAGTAGTGACAGCTTCTCCATCGAGCTACTGCCATCTCTTGGTGCAACTATAAACCACTCCAATAAGTTGAAGAAGTTCGTCATTTCGCCCTATGATCCCCACTACAGGTGAGGTTCACACTGCACTCTCTGTTCCTTTCATGCTGTAAGAACAAGAAAACAGCAGCAGCTGACATGATTTCCTTTGCCTTTTCTGTGTCTCAGATTTTGGGAGCTCTTCCTTATAGTCCTAGTTATTTACTCCGCCTGGGCTTGCCCATTTGAACTAGCATTCTTGAGGGACATGCCCTCTAAGCTTATGATAGTTGAGAACATTGTCAATAGCTTCTTTGCCATTGATATTGTTTTGACATTCTTTGTAGCTTATGTCGACAGAAAAACACATCTTCTTGTGGATGATCGGAAGAGAATTGTAGTAAGGTTTGTAGCTGGTTCATAATTTCTTTCATCTTAATAATCCCACGTTTAGATTTGAGAAGTCCCAAGTGTTTTGGCCCTTACATTGACAAAATATGATCCTCCGCAGATACCTATCAACTTGGTTCATCTTTGATGTATGTTCAACAGCTCCATTTCAACCGATTATCCTCCTATTTACACACAAGGGAAATGACCTTTCCTTTAAGATACTTGATATGCTTAGGTTGTGGCGTCTTCACCGAGTTAGTACACTGTTTGCCAGGTTCAAATCTTCTCCAGCTCCTTCATATTTGAATGATTACTGACATCCAACACAAATTTGATCATCTTCTTGTAACCAGGCTGGAGAAGGATATCCGATTCAACTATTTTTGGACTAGGTGCTCAAAGCTTATTTCTGTAAGTCTTTCATATATATTAGAACTTTCATCCTAGACAGATTGAACCACACAGAATACTTAATTTTTCTCAGGAGAACAAATGCTTATTGATTCTTCATCTGTATAAAATATGTAATGATCAAATGCAGGTCACCCTCTTTGCGGTGCATTGCGCTGGATGCTTCAACTATATGCTTGCTGACAGATACCCCTACCCAGAGAATACATGGATAGGTGCTGTGATGCCTACATTCAGATCAGAGAGCTTATGGACTAGATATGTTACTGCACTGTACTGGTCCATTACAACACTGACAACAACGGGATATGGGGACCTACATGCTGAGAACCCAAGAGAGATGCTCTTTGATATTTTCTATATGCTCTTTAATCTGGGATTGACAGCTTATCTCATTGGCAATATGACCAACCTGGTTGTTCATGGCACCAGCCGCACCCAGATATTTGTATGTTTCTCAACTTATTCACAGAATATCTCAATGCTATACTTGGTCATTAGGTATCCATTATAAGTTAAAATTCAAGGATATAGACTGATGATAGCTATTCAATCCTTATTTTTACCAAAAAAAAAGTAGAAGTTAGCTGTATTTGGGTCTCATACAACTAAACTTGTCACGATTTGGAAAATAAGCTAGCACTTTTAGTTATGGGAAAATGAAATGCATGGTAACATACAAATCATGCTTGCTCGAAGTGCATTTACACAGCGAGTCATACACATTGCAACTAAGAACTCAAGGGGGCAATATTCTAAGTAGGAAAGCACCATTATGTTCCATGAATTGAATGGGCATCAGAACCATCTTTTATGTTGAGTAGTCCCATGCTGGAAACTAGTCCAGGCTGGGCCATTCTATTAAGGTCTTAATTTATTATGCAGACTTCCGGAGTAGGATTTCAAACAGCCAGGCAAGGGAATAAATCAATGGAATCCTGTTATTGCATGGATTCCACAGGGTACCAAGTTCTTATATCCCTTAATCACTTGCCAGTTTTAGGTTACAAGAACACAGACAAAAAAAATGCTAATCAATGTCTTACACAAAAAAAAAAACTCAAGCAACTGGAACCAGCATAATCAATGACTTCAGTAAAATGGTTACCATCATTCTTCGATACATATAGCTCCGTATTGATGTCTTTTAAATGATGCAGAGGGACTCAATCCATGCGGCTTCAGAGTTCGCAGCACGAAATCAACTGCCTGTGAACATTAAGCAGCAAATGCTGTCTCACTTCTGCCTACAGTTCAAGACAGAAGGCTATAACCAGCAAGCTCTGTTAAATGGTCTCCCAAAAGGAATCCGTTCAAACATAGCATACAGCTTATTCTTACCAATCATGCGACGGGCCTACCTCTTCCATGGAGTATCCAACAGTTTCATAGCAGAACTGGTAATATAGCCACTCACTCGATGTTCATTCAACTATCTTAGGAGAACTGGTAATATGTAATAATATAATTTGTTGGACAATAGGTCATGGAAGTGCAGGTTGAGTATTTTCCACCAAAGGAAGATATCATACTGCAGAATGAAGGGGCAGCAGATGTTTACCTAATAGTTTCAGGAGCAGTGGTTAGTTTGTTATCTCTGACAAAGTTACAAGCCAAAGTTTTTGCAAGTTTATACCAGTAAGCTAATTACCACTATTCTGTTATCTTTTCCAGAATATGATAACAACCATAAACGGGAACGAACAGGTATAAGTTTCTTTCACTACAACACAGATATTCAAGATATAGCTAAGATTTCTATATATTATTTTCAGTACTAAAATAGTATGGATTCTTGTAAGCAGGTGTATGTGAAAGTTACAAATGGTGATATGTTTGGAGAGGTTGGTGCTCTATGCAACATGCCCCAGCCGTTTACTTTCCGCACAGCTGAACTGTCACAACTCCTGAGAATAAGCAGGACAAGACTTACAGAGGCCATTCAAAATCACAGGGAAGACTATAACATTCTAATGAACAATCTATTCCAGGTGTGGCTTCAATTTGAAATACACAGTCAAGCCCTTTAACATTTAAATTTGTCAAATAGAAGTTAACAAGATTTTATGTCAATGTACAGAAACTGAAGCTACAGGAAAATTTACCTGAAGGCAATCAACCAGACCAAAGATTCTTGAGCAAGCATGACGTCCTTCATATTCCTCGAGAAGAATGGCTGTTCCCATGGTCACACCTGCATTACACTGAACAGAAAAGTATAGATTTCAGAAACAAGGTTCCAATATTTGGAGATGGTACTGATTCAACAAAGTTGTTTGGAGAAGCGTCACAGGTGGGAAACACCCATAACAAGTCAAGTAGCAAGTGTAGGATATCAGATGGGATGATGGACAAAGAAGAGGGTCTCAGTGAGGTTCACATAAACTGTGAGACCAGAACAAGTGCTGAAGAGTTCTGCATTAAAATAAATTCTGAAGACAAAAGTACAGCAAGCAGTCGGCAAACAATACATACAGCAACGCAGCCAGGTTCTCCCCACGGGACATCCGAAAACATAGCAAGGAGCAGATGTCAAGATTACAGCTCCAAAAAAGTAGCCAATAAAAGAGTTACAATTCATATATACCCTCATAATACAACAGGTTCTACGGTACAGAATGGGAAGCTTATCAACCTGCCTGGTTCACTAGAGGAGCTTATCGAAATTGGCAGTAAGTGAAAACTTTCTAGCTTTTGACTATGATTTTTGTCCACTGAGTATGATTAGTGTTTAGCGAAGATCAGATATACGCTATAATTTGTAGTAAATTAGATGCAGTGACATGCATTTCTCTCATCAGATATTTCATCACAATGCAGGACAGAAGTTTCCAGATTGCCATCCTACAAAAGTGGTCAGTAGAGATTACGCAGAAATAGATGACATTGGTGTCATCCGAGATGGAGACCACATATTCTTTCTTCAGATGTAAGGAAATATGCACATACCAGCCTAACCAGACAACGCATAGAGCTTCAAGTGCTCCAATCCAGACAAAAGTAATGGATGCACATCACAGCTTCCAACTGAAGATATAAAGAGGAAGGACATTCTCACAAACAGTTTTGATCATTACTGACATTAACATCATTCCAATGCCTATCATTATACAATAAACATGCAGCCTTAGCATGCAGTCATGCAGAAGTCATGAAAGCATGTGGGCATAGGCCTGGTTTCTTTTACTGAAGAGTTTGAATCAGAAAGTGTCCATTCGTTCTTCCTTTCCAAGAAAAATACTCCCTCCGTTCACAAATATAAGACGTTTTAGATACTTCAAAGTGGACTAGATACACACTATAATGAGTAAATCTACACATTAAAAGTAGACTAGATACATATCAAATAGATGAATCTACTAAAAGCTAAAACATCTTATATTAGTGAATGGAGGGAGTAAGTGTTAATAGTCTTCATCCATGGAATTGTTTCTCACTTACCCAGAAACCCTGAATGTTGTTGTTTGCGGGTGCTTATCAAGCATGTCGCTCAATCCCAGAAACCCTGAATGGCGCATTATAAAAAGTTCCCATGGTTACAAGTGATAATAATAGTGAATGAGCGGTGGGGAGCAAAATCCCCCCCGTAATTCTCGAAAAAAAAATAGTGAATGGTGACCAAATTACTTTGTTGCTAATGCTAGCCATAAATTAAGAGCACACCCCGCTAGAATCTCAACATCACGGATTACATCGGCGGTCGATGGAATTAAGCAGGCAGGTGGCACTCCCTGCTACGACTCACAGGTTGCGTTACTAGTAGTAGTGAAGTAAACGACCTTTGTATTCTCGAAAAAAAAAGGTAAACGACCATTTAGAAGGGGTAAGTGCAAAGTCGCGCAAACCAGTGTTCAGGGTAGACCGGTAGAGAAGGCCAAGCGATGTCGTGGTAGGTCACCTCTCACCTGGAATGCAACGCCGCGATTGAAACGGATCGAGCCGAAGCAGAAGTCTCTGGATTCATCGAGCGGCGAGGGGCCCGGAGCGGAGGAAGACAGACGGCGAGGGTAACGCTTCGAGGATTTGGGCAGCCGGGACGGGTCATCCGTCGAATAGCATTGCCAAAACGAGAAAATGCAGCAGGCGCAGTAAGGGTTTATCGCCTCAACGACTAGGTGGAAGAGCCAGCCGCGGTGCGGTGCGGGGCCATCGGGGAAGATGGGGTCGTGAAGGCAAAAAAACGGCCTCCCTGTTTTTATCGAGGAGTATTTTTTTTAGGAATTTTTTTTCCACTCCCTGTATATGTTCGTTTTTCATTTTTCTCCACAGTCAAGTGCCACCGGCTGAATCAGAGATTTTTCCACGCAACATAAACTATTGAGTAATCATTGAATTTTTTCTGTATAAATTAGTTTGATCATTGTATTCCTGAAATTTTAAATTACGATCATCCATGTACCTATTGGGTGATATGGTCATTTTGGACCCCTCTACCAATGACAGCATCATCCCGATCGGACAATCTTAAATCGGTGAATTCACTCATCCTCGTCTCCACCATTTTTTTTTCTGTTTTTGTCCGAGGTGAGGGAGAGGGAGAAGAAGCAGCTCACTGCCACAGTCGGCGGAGAGAGCTAGTTGATGTTGATTTTCTTCAGCTTGCATGTGGAGGGGAGCTGATGTGGCTCTTCTCCGCTGGTAGGAGGCACAGACAATGTCTCCTACTTGTCGGACAGAAGGCCCTCCACTACCTAACTACTTAAAGTTTCAATCTCCTCTCAATCTCGTGTTTTCTCACATGTATGCTTGAATCATCGCAAAAGATTCAATTTGTTATGTATTTTTGCTAATTAGGGTTACGGTGAGTGATTTTGTCATGGTTTGGGAAGTGGTTTGCGTATGGCTTTGGGTAGGAAAAAAAAACGTTGTTACTTATTATTGGTAGTTAGCAATGTTAGGGTCTCTAACTTCTGGCATGGTTTGAGAAGAGGTTTGGTAGGGTTTTGGGGTACAAAACAGATTTTTTTTATTACTTAAAATCATGGTTGAGTTGGTTCTAAATCAAATTATGTACATCTGATTGATGCAGAATCAAGCATGGATTATTTTTCAATTACAAATAACCATGATGGTTATTTTCTTAGGTAAACGTACTAGTTCACTACTAGGAAAACAACTAGCCCCAAGATTGCTAACCGTGGCGCACAGTGTTACGGGTGCGCCACTACTACACCACTAGCATGCGTGCCACTGCCAGCAGACATACTAGTGGCACACTAGGTTAAGGATGTGCCACTGCTATTACTAGGCCTAGTCGACCCCCACCTCCCAAGCATACGAGTGGTGTGCCACACCTACATAGGTGTGCCACTTTTATGTCCAGGAGGGGGCTGAGAAATACGACCACTTAGTTGTGGCACACTGTGTCTTGGTGCGCCACTAGTAGAACACCTTTTTAATTTATTTTTAAATAGAAATTTCAAATTTAAAAATCATTCGAGATGGTCAAGTGTTATGTTTTCTTGTTCGTAGGAAAATTAACAAAGTTAAATTTTGATTTTTTTTTGCAAAATGGCGCCATGTTTCGGCAAAATGGCTCTAAAATTTGCATATGACCTCCGGTAAAATAGCTTTTTATATAGAAATATATCTATGGAAAAAGTTACATCCGATTTACCTATAGTCGTTTACCATTTTTAATTCCTCAACATCAAAAAAGGAAAATAAAGTTATTGGAGGTTTTAGATTTGGATGCAAAAAAATTCAAAAATAAAAGAACTCGCGCACCAGGACTTACGGTTAACCACTCATATGTTCGACAATCTGAGATCCAAATGCTCGATCCAACGCCTCCTAGTGTTTGTAAACAAAGTGCTCTTGGTTCCGCCTTCTAATTGGTCGCGTATAAGTCCCTCTCCTTCACCCACACATCTCTTATCCTTCCTCCTTTCCTCCTTCCTCCTCTCCTCCCTCCTCCCTCCTCCTCAATTCCCTTCATCCATCTGCACCGACAAGAAGCTTCGCCGGCGCACCTCCTTCGGTAATCTCCTCCGCCGGCTGGTGCCCTTGCTCCTCCATCCTCTCCGGCTCCTCCCTCCTCTTCGGCTGCCTCTCCTTCCTTCTCCCTACTCTCCTACCCTCTTCTCTCTCCTATTTTCCATCCTCTATTACGGCGCCCCTCCCTCCTCTCTGACCTCCATCCATTCCCTCCTTCCCGGTTGCTGACCATTCCCTCCTCTCTGATGCCATGTGGAGCTCATATAGGACATACCAAGAGCATGCATAATGAAAATCAAAAAAGAAACAAAAACAAAAATTTTAAAAATATACATGTGGCGCACGGGTAGCAATTAGCAGTGACGCACTAGGTGGTGCGCCATTGGTAGGCCACATATCAGTCACGCACCACCTAGTGACCCACTACTAATTGCTACATATGGCGCGCTGCTGCGCCATCGATGCCCAAGACATGTGCGCCATTGGTAGTTGTTTTTCTAGTAGTGGTTGTTTGGTATGATTATGTTGACGAGAATATTGTACACCATCAGTTATGAGTTCATTGTTGGGGGCATGGGATATGATATGGGAGGGAGAAATAAGTTGCATCATCGTGTCCCAATATTTGTAGTAGACATAAATGGATTGAGGAAGATTAAGACTAAGTCTTATTCACAAACTTATGTTTGACTTTATGTCAACTTGTCATCCATTTGTGAATGTTTAAGTTGATCATGATGAAAGTTTGAGTTCATGGGTGTTATTCAGTCCCCGGAAGCTAGAATGCCTAAGTTTTCAGCTCTAGCTATGAGGTCAAGAAACAAATATCATGAGGAAGCAAGTCAACTTGATGAATAAGCATATGAAAAATCTATCTATTGAGGATGAGAAAAACTTATATCTCAATGCTCAAGCTAATAATGTTATTGCTAGGGCTTTGAGAAATATAGTTGCTTCTTCAGTCATGCCTTTTTTGGAGCGCTCATGAGTTATGGAAAAAGTTTCAAGATACATATGATGTGTCCAAGACTACTTAGGATGATTGTACTCCTCTCACTTCCGCATGTGATGAACTCTCATCCACTTCACCAACGTGTGGCAAGACACGAGGTAATGGTATGCTTCGTATCTATCTCATGGCAATGCTTCATGTTTGGACTTGAACACTTATAGCACTAAAAATTCCTAACATGATTGTGTTCATAGTCTTTGCATATATTGCAATTTCTTATCTAAATATTATGATAATATGATTGATATGTCTTGTTGCCATGATAAAAAAATGCTTTCTTTTCCTCTAGTATTTGTGTGGGTAACAATGTAGAGGAAATCAAAGATACCATAGGCCAAGATGAGGTATTGAATGGAACTTCAAGTAATTCATCATCATCATCTCACGGTTCTTACATATGCCTTATGGCTAGGTGATGCGCGTAGATGTACACATCCGTTGGGAACCCCAAGAGGAAGGTATGATGCGCACAACAAGTTTTCCCTCAGAAAGAAACCAAGGTTATCGAACCAGTAGGAGCCAAGAAGCACGTGAAGGTTGTTGGTGGAGGAGTGTAGTGCGACGCAACACCAGTGAAACCGGCACCAACGTGGAACCTGCACAACACAACCAAAGTACTTTGTCCCAACGTAACAGTGAGGTTGTCAATCTCACCGGCTTGCTGAAAACAAAGGACTAAGCGTATCGAGTGGAAGATGGTGTTTGTTTGCAAAAAACAGTAAAAACAGAGATTGCAGTAGAATGTATTCAGATGTAAAAGAATGGACCGGGGTCCACAGTTCACTAGAGGTGTCTCTCCAGTAAGATAACTAACATGCTGGGTGAACAAATTACAGGCGGGCAATTGACAAATAAAGATTCAATACATATCAATGATGATTACTATGTGATTTAATCTATGTGATTTAATCAGGGCATTACGACAAAGTACATAGACCGCTATCCAGCATGCATCTATGCCTAAATAATACACCTTCAGGTTATCATCCGAACCCCTTCCGGTATTAAGTTGTAAACAACAGATAATTGCATTAAGTATGGGCGTAATGTAATCAACACAAATATCCTTAGATAAAGCATTAATGTTTTATCCCTAGTAGCAACAACACATCCACAACCTTAGAACTTTCTGTCTGTCCCATTAAATGGAGGCATGAACCCACTATCGAGCATAATTACTCCCTCTTGGAGTTACAAGTATCAACTTGCCAGAGCCTCTACGAGCAACGGAGAGCATGCAAGAACATAAACAACACATATATGATAGATTGATAATCAACTTAACATAATATTCTATATTCATCGGATCCGTCAAACACAACATGTAGCATTACAAATAGATGATCTTGATCATGTTAGGCAGCTCACAAGATCTAAACAATGATAGCACAAGCGGAGAAGACAACCATCTAGCTACGCTATGGACCCATAGTCCAAGGATGAACTACTCACGCATCAATCCGGAGGCGGGCATGATGATGTAGAGCCCCTCAGGTGATGATTCCCCTCTCCGGCAGGGTGCCGAGGCGATCTCGAATCCCCGAGATGGGATTCGCGATGGCGGCGTCTCTGGAAGGTTTTCCGTATCGTGACTCTCGGTATAGGGGTTTCGCGACGAAGGCTATTTGTAGGCGGAAGGGTAGGTCACGACGCGAGGGCCCCACAACAGGCCGCGCGGCCAGGGCTTGGGCGCGCCGCCCTGGTGTGTGGCCCTCGTGGCCCAGTCTCCTTTCGGTCTTCGAGCTTCGTGTAAAAATAGGCCCCCGGGCGTTGATTTCGTCCAATTCCGAGAATATTTCCTTACTAGGATTTCTGAAACCAAAACAGCAACTGGCACTTCGGCATCTTGTTAATAGGTTAGTGCCAGAAAATGTATAATAATGTTGTAAAGTATGTATAAAACATTCAAGTATTGTAATAAAAGTAGCATGGAACATAAGAAATTATAGATACGTTTGCGACGTATCAAGCATCCCCAAGCTTAGTTCCTACTGTCCTCGAGTAGGTAAATGATAACACAAATAATTTCTGAAGTGACATGCTACCAACATAATCTTGATCAACATTATTGTAAAGCATATGAGATGAATGGATGATCGAACAAAAGATTGCTAACAAAGATAATGACTAAACAAATGAATCATATAGCAAAACTTTTCATGAATAGTACTTTCAAACAAGTATCAATAAGACTTGCATAAGAGCTAACTCATAAGCAATAAATTCTAGTAGAATGAATTGAAGCAACACAAAGGATGATTAAGTTTCAGCGAATGCTTTCAACTTGTAACATGTATATCTCATGGATATTTGTCAACATAGAGTAATATAACAAGTGCAATAAGTAAACATGTAAGAATCAATGCACACAGTTAACACAAGTGTTTGCTTCTAAGATAGAAAGAAATGGGTAAACTGACTCAACATAAAGTAAAAGAATGGCCCTTCGCAGAGGGAAGCATGGATTACTATTTTTGTGCTAGAGCTTTTGTTTTGAAAACATAGAAACAATTTTGTCAACGGTAGTAATAATTCATATGTGCTATGCATAATACTTCCTACAAGTTGCATGTCTCATGCATAGAGTACTAATAGTGCTCGCACCTTGTCCTACTTAGCTCGGAAACACGGATTAACATCACATGGCATATGCTTCAACCAAGTGTCACAAAGGGGTACCTCTATGCCGCCTGTACAAGTGTCTAAGGAGAAAGCACGCGTTGGATTTCTCGCTTTGATTATTCTCAACTTAGACATCCATACGGGACAACATAGACAACAGATAATGGACTCCTCTTTTAATGCTTAAGCATTCAACAACATTAATATTCTCATAAGAGATTGAGGTTGTATGTCCAAATGAAACTTCCACCATGATACATGGCTTTAGTTAGCGGCCCAATGTTCTTCTCTAACATATGCATACTCAAACCATTTGATCATGAAGTCCACTTACTTCAGACAAGACGAACATGCATAGCATCTCACATGATATCCAACAAAGATACAGTTGATGGTGTCCCCAGAAAACATGGTTACCGCTCAACAAGCAACTTATAATAATTAAGACACATAACTACATATTCATCACCACAATAGTTTTTAAGCTATTTGTCCCATGAGCTATATATTGTAGAGGTAAAGGAATGAAATTTTAAAGGTAGCACTCAAGTAATTTACTTTGGAATGGCAGAAAAATACCACATAGTAGGTAGATATGGTGGACACAAATGGCATGGGTTTTGGCTCAAGGTGTTTGGATGCACGAGAAGCATTTCCTCTCAGTAAAAGGTTTGGGCTAGCAAGGTTGTTTGAAGCAAACACAAGTATGAACAGGTACAGCAAAACTCACACAAGAACATATTGCAAGCATTATAAGGCTCTACACTGTCTTCCTTGTTGTTCAAACACTTTACCCGAAAATATCTAGACTTAGAGAGAACAATCATGCAAACCAAATTAAACAAGCTCTAGAGTAGTTCTTCATTAATAGATTAAACTACATGATGCAAGAGCTTAAACATGATCTATGAGAGCTCAAACAATTGCCAAATTTACAAACCATATGCAGCATTTTCCAATTCCAACCAAATAGCAATTTAACGAAGCAATTAGACTTCGCCATGAACATTAAAGCACAATTAAGAACACAAGTGTTCCATATGAAAAAGCGGAGCGTAATATCTCCAATATAAGAATGGCGGGATCCAACTTTATTCAAAAAAAAAAACCGACGCTCCAAGTAAAGAACATAGGAATGTGACTGAATAAAAATATAGTTTCACTAGAAGTGACTGATAATGTTGTCGATGAAGAAGGGGATGCCTTGGGCATCCCCAAGCTTAAATGCTTGAGTCTTCTTAAAATATGCAGGGATGAACCACCGGGGCATCCCCAAGCTTAGACCTTTCACTCTTCTTGATCATAGTATATCATCCTGTTCTCTTGACCCTTGAAAACTTCCTTCACACAAACTCCAAGCAAACTCATTAGAGGGTTAGTGCATAACCAAAAATTCACATATTCAGAGGTGACACAATCATTCTAAACACTTCTGGACATTGCACAAAGCTTCTGAAAGTTAATGGAACAAAGAAACTCATTCAACATAGCAAAAGCGGCAATGCGAAATAAAAGACAGAATCTGTCAAAACAGAACAGTCCGTAAAGATTCATCTGGCACCACTTAACTTGCTCAAATGGAAAAACTCAAAACTAATGAAAGTTGCGTACATATCTGAGGATCATGCTCGTAAATTTGCAGATTTTTGATTTTTTTACAGAGACTTCTGCGAGAATTTGACAGCAATGCTGTTTCTGCGCAGCGATCCAAATCTATCATCAACTTTAACATAAAAACTTTACTTGGCACAAAAACATGATAAGGAGAGGTTGCTACAGTAGTAAACAACTTCCAAGACTCAACAATACAGTAAATAAAATGGAACATGGGTTATCTCCCAAGAAGTGCTTTTCTTTAACGCCTTTCAGCTAGGCGCAGAAAGTGCAAATCAAGTAACATCAAGAGATGAAGCATCAAAAAGCAAGTATGAAACAAATTTAAGCCTAACCCACTTCCTTTGAAAAGGAATCTTGTACACAAATAAATTCATGAAGAACAAAGTGGCAAGCATAGAAAAGCAACACAAGCGCAATTTCAAGATTCTCAACATAAAGAGGGGAAACTTAATATTATTAAGATGCATATAACCATGTTTCCCTCTCTCATAATAACTTTCAGTAGCATCATGAACAAAATCAATAATATAACTATCACATACAACATTCTTG
Organism: Lolium multiflorum; assembly: GCA_030979885.1. Lineage (NCBI taxonomy): Eukaryota > Viridiplantae > Streptophyta > Magnoliopsida > Poales > Poaceae > Lolium > Lolium multiflorum. The sequence goes on along the minus strand of CM061752.1, from coordinate 85,598,696 downwards.
TCATGAGCTACATGCATAAAATTATTACTCTCCACATAAGCATAATCAATTTTATTAGTTGTAGTGGGAGTAAATTCAATAAAATAGCTATCATTATTATTCTCATCACCATAATCATCATATATAGGAGGTAAAGTATAATCAAAGTAAATTTTCTCCTCCATGCTTGGGGGACTAAAAATATCATGCTCCTCAAAACCAGCTTCCCCAAGCTTAAATTCTTCCATAGCTTTAGCAATAATGGTGTTCAAAGAGTTCATGCTAATAACATTGCTACAACTATTTTGCAAACAAAGTTTCATGGGTTTTTTAATTTTCTCTTCAAACACATCATGTCCTAATTCAAGATAAAGTTCATAAAGATCTCTAATTTTTTTGTTGTTTTCCATTAAGCCTAACTAGTGAAAATAAAAACAAGTACAAGCTAGACATGATAACAAAATAAATTAAATGCAAGTAACTAATTTTTTTGTTTTTTGATATAAAGCAAACAAGACGGTAAATAAAATAAAGTAAAGCAAGACAAAAACAGTAAAGAGATTGGAAGTGGAGACTCCTTGTGTGATCTCCCCGCCGAAAAAGTGATCGGCGTGCGATTGACGTGGGAGATAGAAATCTTTGTGGTGCAACTTTTCTTCAGATCCCCGGCAACGGCGCCAGAAAAAGTGCTTGATGCGCGTAGATGTACATGTCCGTTGGGAACCCCAAGAGGAAGGTATGATGCGCACAGCGGCAAGTTTTCCCTCAGAAAGAAACCAAGGTTATCGAACCAGAGGGGAGCCAAGAAGCACGTGAAGGTTGTTGGTGGAGGAGTGTAGTGCGGCGCAACACCAGTGAAACCGGCGCCAACGTGGAACCTGCACAACACAACTAAAGTACTTTGTCCCAACGTAACAGTGAGGTTGTCAATCTCACCAGCTTCTGAAAACAAAGGATTAAGCGTATCGAGTGGAAGATGGTGTTTGTTTGCAAAAACAGTAAAACAAGATTGCAGTAGAATGTATTCAGATGTAAAAGAATGGACCGTGGTCCACAGTTCACTAGAGGTGTCTCTCTAATAAGATAACTAACATGCTGGGGTGAACAAATTACGGGCAATTGACAAATAAAGATTCAATACATATCAACGATGATTACTATGTGATTTAATCAGGGCATTACGACAAAGTACATAGACCGCTATCCAACATGCATCTCGCTAAATAATCCACCTTCGGGTTATCATCCGAACCCTTCCGTATTAAGTTGTAAACAACGAGATAATTGCATTAAGTATGGCGCGTAATGTAATCAACACAAATATCCTTAGATAAAGCATCAATGTTTTATCCCTATTAGCAACACACATCCACAACCTTAGAACTTTCTCCTGTCCCAGATTAAATGGAGGCATGAACCCACTATCGAGCATAATTACTCCTCTTGGAGTTACAAGTATCAACTTGGACAGAGCCTCTACTAGCAACGGAGAGCATGCAAGAACATAAACAACACATATATGATAGATTGATAATCAACTTAACATAATATTCTATATTCATCGGATCCCGCCAAACACAACATGTAGCATTACAAATAGATGATCTTGATCATGTTAGGCAGCTCACAAGATCTAAACAATGATAGCACAAGCGGAGAAGACAACCATCTAGCTACTGCTATGGACCCATAGTCCAAGGATGAACTACTCACGCATCAATCCGGAGGCGGGCATGATGATGTAGAGCCCCTCCGGTGATGATTCCCCTCTCCGGCGGGGGCGGCGATCTCCTGAATCCCCGAGATGGGATTCGCGACGGCGGCGTCTCTGGAAGGTTTCCGTATCGTGGCTCTGATGTGGGGGTTTCGACGAGGCTATTGTAGGCGGAAGGGTAGGTCGGCGACGCGAGGGCCCCACACAACAGGCGCGGCCAGGGCTTGGTCGCGCCGCTGGTGTGTGGCCCCCTGTGGCCCTTCGTCTCCTTTCGGTCTTGGAAGCTTCGTGTAAAAATAGGCCCTGGGCGTTGATTTAGTCCAATTCCGAGAATATTTCCTTACTAGGATTTGAAACCAAAAACAGAAAACAACAAACTTCGGCATCTTGTTAATAGGTTAGTGCCGGAAAATGTATAATAATGCTGTAAAGTATGTATAAAACATTCAAGTATTGTAATAAAAGTAGCATGGAACATAAGAAATTATAGATACGTTTGCGACGTATCACTAGGGATTCAAAGGTACTTCTACTTTGGAACCCTATCTATCTTGTGATGATGTGGATGATGATATCTAAGAACTTGATGTTGCTTATTTAAACAATATGGGTGAGTTGGTCTTCCATGTACTTCGTAAGAAGAAAATTGCTTCCTCTAACTTCTTTAAAATTTTAGATTTTGCTATTGAGAGAACAAAACTAATTGAGAAAATGGAAGAGCATGAGTGTGAGTATGTCAATGAGATTCAACTCTTGGTGAAGCTCTTGAAGAAGAACAAACCACCAAGGAATCTCTTGAGGAGATTTTTTACTCTAGAGCTATCTAAAGCACATGAATATGTGATAGAGCTTTTGAGGTGGCACACGATTTTGAAATTAAAAATGGTAAGCTAGTAGATGCTCATGCTAAACTTCTTGAGGATTTTGAGCTTCTCAAAAATGACCCTAGGGTCACTGAGACTGGACTCATCAAACCCGCCGAGCCCATGCCCTCGCTCGTAGAGGGTTGCATGTGCATTTCATAAATTTAATCCATGCTTGCACCTCTTCGCCCACTTTTTCTGTTCTCATTAATGGCCAAGCTTTCGCGAAATTCTGAAGCGACAGAGGTATATGACAAGGCTATCCCTTATCTCCATATCTCTTTGTCCTTGCGATAAATGAGCTTTCCATTTGCTTTCAAGGAATCGATGTCAGCTACTTCTCTCAAAGGCATTGTCCTTGGACAAGAGAGCCCCCATGTGAATTCACTTCTTTTTGTTGACGATCTTCTAATTTCTGGCAGGGCAGACATGCAAGAAGCAACCACCATCAATACAATTCTTCACTCTTTTTGCACGCTTTCTAGCCAAACTCCAAGCTGGGCAAAATCATGGATCATTTTAGTAAACACGTTGACCCAGGTACTGTTGATACTGTTAGGAAAATTTTCCCGGTGGCTCTCATTGACTCTACCTTTATCCACCTTGGTCACCCTTTAATCCTCCCAAGCAAAGACAGGGCCTCATCCTATAATTTTGTCCTTAAAAATTCAAAAACAAGCTCACTTCATACAAGGCATATCATCTTTCTCATGCAGCTCGTCTTTCACTCATCCAATCTGTGTTCACTTCTATTCCAATCTACTACACGTCTAACATCTTATTCTCCAAAAAAAATCATTTCAAAACTAACCACAATCATTTGAGTTTTCTGGTGGACAGGGGTGAGAGAGGACAAATCAAGTAAAGTCCTTTGCTTGAAAGCTTGGAAAGATATTTGTACACCGAAAAAGGAGGGAGGGCTGGGCATCAGGAATTTTCAAACTATAAACCAAGGGCTTATTCTCATGGTGGCCTGGCGCATAGCACACAATCCAGACGATTGTTTTCATAAAATTCTAAAATCAAAATATTTCCATGATTCCTCCATTTGGCGCCAAATTCAAATGTTCCAAAGTCGATGTTTTGGGCCTCTATCCTCAAAGTCCTACCCATTCTCAAGGCCCACTCATACTACCGAATCACTGAAAGGACACGAATTTCGCCTAGAGGGGGGGTGAATAGGCGGTTTAAAACTTTTACGAGATGGGCTTAACAAATGCAGAATAAAACTAGCGTTTACTTTGTCAAGCTCAAAGCCTATATAATATGGTTCATGTCTACGGGTGCTTCTATTCTTGTAGACAGTGTTGGGCCTCCAAGAGCAGAGGTTTGTAGAACAGCGGCAAGTTTTCCCTTAAGTGGATCACCCAAGGTTTATCGAACTCAGGGAGGAAGAGGTCAAAGATATCCCTCTCAAGCAACCCTGCAATCACAAAGCAAGAAGTCTCTTGTGTCCCCAACACACCAAATACACTTGTCAGATGTATAGGTGCACTAGTTCGGCGAAGAGATAGTAAAACACAGGTGGTATAGATGGTGGTAATATTGCATAAAGTAAAGATGCAGTAAAACAGTAAACAAGCGGTGCCAAAAAAATAGCTTGCTGGCGTGAGAAGCAATTCTTTGTGGTGGAAACAAGGCCTAGGGATCATACTTTCACTAATGGACACTCTCAACATTGATCACATAATAAATAAGTTCTCTTCCTTTGTGCTACATATACTCTTGTTTGATAATGTGATGGGCTTCGTTGCATAGAAAACAAAAAATTTCCTACCGCAAAGCGAATAAAACCAACAGATCTAATCTATGGAACACCCAAGATCCAATCTACTAGATCTAAGCAACGAGATGGAGATGAGACTAACCCTCGAAGATTCCAAAGCCTACGAGATTAATCTCGTTGTTGGTGTAGACGATCATCCCCGTGCTGCAATCCGGCGGCACTTCCGTACTGGTCGCGCGTACGGTGTCGATGAAGCTCCTTCCTCTCCCGTTCCGCGGGCAGCGGAGGTGTGGTAGATCTCCACGGAATCCCAGCAGCACGACGGCGTGGTGGTGGTGATGGAGAAGAATTCCTGCAGGGCTTCGCCTAAGCAGGAAACGGGAGGGAGGAGAGGTGGCACTTTAGGGTTTCGTACGGAGCAACAATGGCCGGCCAAACTACCCCACTACTTATAGTCGGGAACTAGGGTTAGGGTTTCACGAAACCCATCTAGTGGCGGCGCCGTGGGCCCACACCATACTGGCGCGGCTGGGGGCCCGCCGGCGTGGTGTGGCCCACCCCGCTCTTCTCCGTCTCCCCTTTGGACTCCGTCTCGTGACAGAAAATAAGAACCTCTGTTTGTCCAATTCCGAGAATGTTTCCAGAACAACTTTTCTTGAAATACAAAACAGCAGAATTCTTCAGAACAATTCCGGTCCTCCTTGTGATGTCTTGGATCCCATCCGAGACTCCGAACAACATTCGGTCTCCATCTCATATTCCGAATCTACTTATGCGACATCGAACCTTAAGCGCGTCACCCTGTTCGTGAACTATGACATGGTCGAGACTCCTCTCCGAGCAATAACCAATAGCGGGATCCGGAGATCCATAATGGCTCCCACATATTCAACGATGACTTAGTGATCGATTGAACCATTTACATACGATGCCAATTCCCTTTGTCTCGCGATATTTTACTTGTCCGAGGTTTGATCATCGGTATCTCCATACCTTGTTCAACCTCGTTACCGACAAGTACTCTTTACTCGTACCGTGGTATGTGATCTCTTATGAACCATTCATATGCTTGCAAGCTAATCGAGATGACATTCCACCGAGAGGGCCCAGAGTATATCTATCCGTCATCGGGATGGACAAATCCCACTATTGATCCATATGCCTCAACTCACACTTTCCAAATACTTAATCCCATCTTTATAACCACCCATTTACGCAATGGCGTTTGATGTAATCAAAGTACCCTTCCGGTGTAAGTGATTTACATGATCTCATGGTCGAAGGACTTAGGCAACTATGTATCGAAAGCTTATAGCAAATTGAACTTAATGGCTTGATCTTATGCTACGCTCTTTTGGGTGTGTGTCCATTATATCATTCACCTAATGACATAACCTTGTTATTAATAACATCCTATGTTCATGATCACGAAACCATGATCATCCATTAATCAACAAGCTAGTTATACAAGAGGCTTACTAGGGACTCCTTGTTGTTTACATAACACACATGTATCAATGTTTCGGTTAATACAATTATAGCATGGTATGCAAACATTATCATAAACACAAAGATATATTATAATAACCATTTTATTATTGCCTCTTGGGCATATCTCCAACAGTCTCCCACTTTGTGTAGGATTACACGAACCCTCAATGCCGGAGTTAACAAGCGCCACAACATTCGATATTCATGTTTAAGTAACCTTAGAGTATAATAGATCTTTGCAAAATAGACCAAGTACTAACATAGCATGCACACTGTCACCATCACACTACGAAGGAGGCATAGATCACATCAATACTATCATAGCGATAATCAACTCCATAACCTACAAGAGATTATGATCATAATCTACGACAAGAACTACACGATGCACACACTGTCACCATTACACCATGCAGGAGGAATAGACTACTTTAATAACATCACATGAGTAGCACATAGATAAATAGTGATACAAAACACATTGCAACCATAAAGGGATATAAATAAGCACTTCACTATGCCATTCATAACGGTGAATAAGTATTCTGTGAAATATAGCCTAAGAGACCCACACGGTGCACACACTGTCACCTTTACACACGTGGGACAAGGAGTCTCCGGAGATCACATAAGTAAAACCCACTTGACTAGCATAATGACATCTAGATTACAAGCATCATCGAGTGTATTTACTCATCGAGTGTCAAATACACTCAAGTCTTGTTAAACCTTCACATGAAAAGAACACCTTCTTAATACTTCTATATTGAACTACTTCAATATCTATTCTATGTACTTAAACTTAAACTTATTATGTGTTTCTATCTATCTTCATAGATCTTGACACTAAATATGTTTCAATTCATATCCTTTCATTGATGTTAATTCTCAATGAAACCTTTTAAATCAATTATATAATTACACTATTTATAATCAACGATATGTCATCTACATAAAGTATTATAAATATGTCTCAGCACTCCCACTTAATTTCTTGCAAATGCAAGCATCTTCATCGTTTCTGATGAAATCAAAACTCTTTGATTATTTCATCCGGTGAAGATTCCAACTCCGTGATACTCACTTCATCCAATTGAAGTTTGTATACCTATCTAGTATTCCACGGACTAGCAAAACTCTTGGTTCGTATCTTGTATACACCTTTAATACACACTTCTGTTAAGCAATGTATTTTGCCATCCTACTAGCATATCTCATAAAAGAAATACGTAGCGATTACTAGAATAATCCACATAGACCTTCAGCATTGCTACGGAAGATCTGATCTTATCGCAGTCAACTCTTTGAACTTTGTCGTAAACAACTTTTCGATAAGTCAAGCTTCTTCAAGGATATTACATCCAAGTCCATCAATTTCATAGATCCATTTACTTTCCAAAAATATTCATCTATCTTGGATTTCATGGCGTATAGCCATTTTAACGGAGTCAAGGCCCATCATAACTTCTTTGTTTGTAGTTGGTTTATTGTTGTTCAAAATCAATCCTTTGTCCACAAATCATTTATTTGATCACAAAGTAAACCATACCTACAAGGTTCAATATGTACTTCGATCTTCATGGCTAAAACACTTTGTAGTCATGGGAGCCATGATCTTCGTAACCGCTTCCGGAACCAATTCCGATGCTGCGCTACTCTGATCAATATGCTCAGGTTCATAAACCTTATCAAGTTATATTGTCCTCCCACTCAAATACTTCGCTAGAAACAATTTCTTGGAAATAAGTAAGAAACATCGACAAACACTTTTGTCTTTGTCTCCATAGTGGAAAGAATTCCCAACAATTCTTTGGGATAACCAACAAAGACATTCATCCGATTTTGGTTGTAAACTCTTAGACCAAAATTTAAAGAAAGGACTATTAGGGTTTATACCCATGCCATAACTTGTATGGTGTCATTTCAACGTATCATGATGATGCTCTATTTAGTGTAAAGCGGTAGTCACTAAAGCATAATCCACAAAATATAATGGCGTCATTTTATCTCATCATTAATCCAACAAGGTTTGGATACGTCTTTCGGATACTTCATCATCACTATGATACTCCAAGAAACGTGAGTGTAGAACAATTTCTCAACTCTCTCAGATGTTCGCTAAAACTCGTAATTCAAATATTTTCACTATGATCTAATCATAGATATTTGACTTTTCTATTACGATGATTTCATGCTGAAATTTATTTGAATCCATTCAAATGTTTCAAACTTCTTCCTTATCGAATATATCCACATATATATACGCAATTCATTGTTGGAAGTTTTTCATGAAGTAGAAGAATCTCCCGCACACAACTATGCCCAGTGAACCACATATATCATCATGTATGTTTCCACTAAGTTAGTTGCCCGTTCTCTTGGCCTATGAACGGTATTTCAGTCATTCTCTTTAGAAAAGATTTGCAAGCGCCAAATGATTCAAAAATCAAATGACTCCAAAAATCCATTTGCATGGAGTTCCTTCATGCATTCCTCTCTAATAAGACCTAAATGGCGGTTCCACAAATAAGTGAAATTCAAATCATTTGCCTTATGGCATTTTAGCGTCAGTGTTATGTATGTGTGTTTCACCATTAAGATTTATAATAACTTATCCATCGTACATGGAGTAATGTCATAATTTGAACAACTCATTGTTTTCATTTGACCAGAGCAAAATAACAATTATTAAGTTCTTTATTATAAATTCTAAGGGCTAGGTAGAATGCCAACGACAAACATAATAACACTTTATTATGTTCCAACGTGCATTATCACCATATTCCTTATCAGTCACTAAGCCATCGTATTCTTGTATTGTTTCTTTATGACATCTCATACCAACCAATCGGTACAAATACCCAAGAATTTCATTATGTGACCAAACAAGGAATACATCCACAACATGTATATCATTTATATACACCTGAGCTAGACTTTCTAGTCTTTTCTTTCTTCTGCCAAAATATCTTTGTAGTTTCTCTTTTAGTTTTCCTCATTCTCAGAAAACACTTCACTTTCAATAACTTCTAAGTCCATTGGTCAAATACCAATAACCTTGAGGTTCTTACTTTGAAGTTGATCATCATATGACAAGTGTTCCAGATTTCACTATTAGTAACATTGTAATATGATGAACAATTTCACTCATAATTTTATCCATCATAACATGACGACTTTCGAGACCATGTCTGTACATGCTAGGCTCGTAAAGTTTAACCTCGATATTCGCATGTGCAAATCTGGCTTGCACCGTTGTATGCACCGTAGAATCTATCACACCCGATCATCACGTGATGCTTCGAAACGACAGTCTTAGCAACAGTGCATACTAAGGAAGATTACTTCATAGATATGCGAATATCGTTAGTGCCCAACTAGTTGGAGGATTGGGGCGCGGGCGTCTTCAACCTTCGTACATTCCCATAAAACTTATGAGTTCATGTAGTCTCACTAGATTATATTCTATCATCTTGCAATAAGGTCTTAGATATCACATATTGCTTATTTCATGAAAACAAACTTTTCAGCTCCTTACTTTTCAAACGGATTTGAACATCAAGTTTCACGGAGACAAGATGATTTGGTACTAATTGAAACCATTGCTCTTTGAATCATCAATGTGAGGTTTACTAAAAGTTTGCATTAGGACTTAATCATATCTTGATTCTTTAACAATACGGTACCAGTCCGTAAAGTTACTTGTCAGACTTAACAGCATTTCTATCTCAATTACAAGACTAGCGCATGGTAGATAAGGATGCCAATTCTACAAATTTAATTCAAAATACTATTCAGACTATGTTCATGATAATTAGTTCATGTTTTAATCTAATTACTAATGAACTCCCACTTAATACAACATCCCTCATAGTTGTTAAGTGGCACACGATCCACATCCACTACACCAAAACCGATCATCACGTGAGATGATGTAGCTTCAATGGTGAACATCAACATGTTGATCATATCATCCATATGACTCGTGTTCAACCTTTTGGTTTCCGTTGTCCCGAGGCCATGTCTACACATGCTAAGCTCGCCAAGCAAACCCAAGTATTCCCATGGCTTAACCATGGCTTACACGGTGTCACTGAGCATATCAATCTAGGACCAGAGAGACGAACTGTAGCAACGGTGCATACGAGGGAGAACACTTTATTATCTTGATATTAATGTGAGGATCATCTTATAATGCTACGTCGCGATCTAAGCAAGATAAGATGCATAAAGGATTAACATCACATGCAATTCATAATATGTGATATGATATGGCCTTTCTTCTTGTACTTTTGATCTCCATCTCCAAAGCACACGAGCATGATCTCCATCATCACCAGCATTGCACCAAGGTCCATGGCACCGCTTCATGGTTGTCCATCACTTATAGCCTACTATAACAACTACTTGAAATAACGCTATTACATGATGAATAGAACACTTGTCTTAACAAAAATAAAAACAACCATTAGGCTCCTGCCGGTTGCCATAATACAATAATGAACATCTCATACATCAAATATAATCATCATCACATCATGGCCATATCACATCACCAAACCCTGCAAAAACAAGTTAGACGCCTCTAATTTGGTTTGCATCTTTTACGTGGTTTAGGGTTTTGAGTAAGATCCAATCTACCTACGAACATGAACCACAACGGTGATACTAGTGTTGACAATAGAAGTGCAAATTACAATCTTCACTATGGTGGGAGAGACAGACACCCGCAAAGCCACTTATGCAATACAAGTTGCATGTCAAGCGTGGAGCAAGTCTCATGAGACGCGGGTCATGTAAAGTTAGCCGGGCCGCTTCATCCCACCATCCCGCAAGATGCAAAGTACACAAACTAAAACAACAAAAATCAACGCCCACAAAACCATTGTGTTCTACTCGTGCAGATCTATGCATAGACATGGCTCTGATACCATGATGGGGTTCGTTGCATAGAAAACAAAAAATTTCCTACCACAAAGCGAATAAAACCAACAGATCTAATCTATGGAACACCCAAGATCCAATCTACTAGATCTAAGCAACGAGATGGAGATGAGACTAACCCTCGAAGATTCCAAAGCCTACGAGATTAATCTCGTTGTTGGTGTGGACGATCGTCCCCGGTGCTGCAATCAGCGCCCAGCACTCGATCGCGCGTACGATGTCGATGAAGCTCCTTCTCTCCCCGTTCCGGCGGGCGGAGTGTGGTAGATCTCCACGAATCCGCACACGACGGCGTGGTGGTGGTGATGGAGAAAGATTCTGCAGGGCTTCGCCTAAGCAGGCAGGAAGGGAGGAGGAGAGAGGTGGCACTTTAGGGTTTCGTACGGACATGTGTGGCGGCCAAAACTACCCCACTACTTATAGTCGGGAACTAGGGTTAGGGTTTCACGAAACCCATCTAGTGGCCCGCACAGTGGGCCCACACCATACCAGCGCGGCCAGGGGGCCGCGCCGGCACGTGGTGTGGCCCACCCACAGCTCTTCTCGTCTCCCCTTTGGACTCCGTGCGTGAGAAAAATAAGAACCTCTGTTTTTATTTCGTCCAATTCCGAGAATGTTTCCAGAACAACTTTTCTTGAAATACAAAACAGAATTCTTCCAGAACAATTCCGGTCCTCCTTGTGATGTCTTGGATCCCATCCGAGACTCACGAAACATTCGTCTCATCTCATATCGAATCTACTTATGCGACATCGAACCTTAAGCGCGTCACCCTACGGTTCGTGAACTATGCGGACATGGTGAGACTCCTCTCCGAGCAATAACCAATAGCGGGATACGGAGATCCATAATGGCTCCCACATATTCAACGATGACTTAGTGATCGATTGAACCATTACATACGATGCCAATTCCCTTTGTCTCGCGATATTTTACTTGTCCGAGGTTTGATCATCGGTATCTCCATACCTTGTTCAACCTCGTTACCGACAAGTACTCTTTACTCGTACCGTGGTATGTGATCTCTTATGAACCATTCATATGCTTGCAAGCTAATCGAATGACATTCCACCGAGAGGGCCCAGTATATCTATCGTCATCGGGATGGACAAATCCCACTATTGATCCATATGCCTCAACTCACACTTTCCAAATACTTAATCCCATCTTTATAACCACCCATTTACGCAATGGCGTTTGATGTAATCAAAGTACCCTTCCTTAAGTAATTTACATGATCTCATGGTCGAAGGACTTAGGCAACTATGTATCGAATAGCAAATTGAACTTAATGACTTGATCTTATGCTACGCTCTTTTGGGTGTGTGTCCATTATATCATTCACCTAATGACATAACCTTGTTATTAATAACATCCTATGTTCATGATCACGAAACCATGATCATCCATTAATCAACAAGCTAGTTATACAAGAGGCTTACTAGGGACTCCTTGTTGTTTACATAACACACATGTATCAATGTTTCGGTTAATACAATTATAGCATGGTATGCAAACATTATCATAAACACAAAGATATATTATAATAACCATTTTATTATTGCCTCTTGGGCATATCTCCAACATAATGAACACCATTAATTGTGTAGGATTACACGAACCCTCAATGCCGGAGTTAACAAGCGCCACAACATTCGATATTCATGTTTAAGTAACCTTAGAGTATAATAGATCTTTGCAAAATAGACCAAGTACTAACATAGCATGCACACTGTCACCATCACACTATGAAGGAGGCATAGATCACATCAATACTATCATAGCGATAATCAACTCCATAACCTACAAGAGATTATGATCATAATCTACGACAAGAACTACACGATGCACACTGTCACCATTACACCATGCAGGAGGAATAGACTACTTTAATAACATCATGAGTAGCACATAGATAAATAGTGATACAAAACACATTGCAACCATAAAGGGATATAAATAAGCACTTCACTATCATTCATAACGGTGAATAAGTATTCTGAAATATAGCCTAAGAGACCCACACAGTGCACACACTGTCACCTTTACACACGTGGGACAAGGAGTCTCCGGAGATCACATAAGTAAAACCCACTTGAATAGCATAATGACATCTAGATTACAAGCATCATCATATGAATCTCAATCATGTAAGGCAGCTCATGAGATTATTGTATTGAAGTACATAGGAGAGATGAACCACATAGCTACCGGTAGTAGGAGCCTCGATGGAGAACTACTCCCTCCTCATGGGAGACAGCAGCGGTGATGAAGATGGCGGTGGTGTCGATGGAGGAGCCTTCGGGGGCACTTCCCCGTCCGGCGGCGTGCCGGAACGGAGACTCTGTCCCCCGGATCTTGGCTTGCGATGGCGGCGGCTCCGGAAGGTTTCTCGTACCGTGGCTTATTCGTCTCGGGTTTTAGGTCAGGGACCTTATAGGCGAAAGGGCAAGGTCGAGGGGGCGGGGCCACCGGACACTAGGGCGGCCGCCCCCTCTGGGCCGCCGCCACCATGTGTGGGCCCCCTGTGGCCCCTCTCGCGGTTCTCGGGTGTTACGGAAGCTCCGGGGTGTTGATTTCGTCCGATTAGAATATTTCCTTACTAGGATTTAAACCAAAAACAATGAGAAAGAACTGGCACTTCGGCATCTCGTCAATAGGTTAGTTAGGAACGCATAAATATGACATAAAGTATGCATAAAACATGTAGATATCATCAATAAAGTAGCATGGAACATAAGAAATTATATATACGTTGGAGACGTATCAGCATCCCCAAGCTTAGTTCCTACTCGTCCTCGAGTAGGTAAACGATAACAATGATAATTTCTTAAGTGACATGTCATCATAACCTTGATCATACTATTGTAAGCATATGTAATGAATGCAGCGATCAAAAACAATGGTAATGACATGAGTAAACAAATGAATCATAAAGCAAAGACTTTTCATGAATAGTACTTTCAAGACAAGCATCACTAAGTCTTGCATAAGAGTTAGCTCGTAAAGCAATAATTCAAAGTAGAGGTATTGAAGCAACACAAAGGAAGATTAAGTTTCAGCGGTTGCTTTCAACTTATAACATGTATATCTCATGGATATTATCAATGTAAAGTAATATAACAAGTGCAATATGCAAGTATGTAGGAATCAATGCACAGTTCACACAAGTGTTTGCTTCTTGAGGTGGAGAGAGATAGGTGAACGACTCAACATAAAAGTAAAAGAAAGATCCTTCAAAGAGGAAAGCATCGATTGCTATATTTGTGCTAGAGCTTTTATTTTGAAAACATGAAACAATTTTGTCAACGGTAGTAATAAAGCATATGTATTATGTAAATTATATCTTACAAGTTGCAAGCCTCATGCATAGTATACTAATAGTGCCCGCACCTTGTCCTAATTAGCTTGGACTACCGGATCATCGCAATACACATGTTTTAACCAAGTGTCACAAAGGGGTACCTCCATGCCGCCTGTACAAAGGTCTAAGGAGAAAGCTCGCATTTTGGATTTCTCGCTTTTGATTATTCTCAACTTAGACATCCATACCGGGACAACATGGACAACAGATAATGGACTCCTCTTTAATGCATAAGCATGTGGCAACAATTAGTGTTCTCATATGAGATTGAGGATATATGTCCAAAACTGAAACTTCCACCATGATTCATGGCTTTAGTTAGCGGCTGTCAACACCCGAATTTTTAAGTCCAGATGCCTATTATGCCATTCATCGCAATCCCAGGAATATTGTTTTTGCGAGACATAATAGATTGATATCACAACACATCATTCATTACAACACATAATCGTCTTACAACAAAGGATCACATGATCGAGTCTTAATACAACATAGTGGATCTAGAGATCCTATTACAAATCACATAGCGGAAGCGAAGTAACGGTTGCGGTCCATCTATTCCACAGAGCAACTGTTGACGTCGGGGCGATCCTAGTTGTCGTAGACGTCTGCTATCCATCTTCCTCGTATTGTTCTCCTTCATAGTCGGCCATTTGAATAGCCAGGGACAAAGCCATGAGTACTTTAAAGTACTGCAAACTAATACTGATGTAAGCACTATCAACTATAGTAAGGGGGATGCTAAGCTCTAGGTTTATTTGCATAAAGCCAAGTTTATTTCATAAACATTTAGTAAAGATGCTTGAATCGCTAGACTAACTCAAGTGGGAACATTAGTGTCATTCCCACAACTCAGTGATTCAAGTCAAAGTCACCATTTCAAGTTCAAATCACAAGTCACCCTTCACATGTCACATTTTTAAAATGGTGGAAACAGTATGGCCTTTCCAACCGTCCATAACCGTGGACGCGGCTATTCGAATAGTTCTACACTCTGCAGAGGTCGTACACTTGTGCCACAACATTTGCAATAATCCGTCGGGTTAACTGGCCCTGATTTATCACACTCGTGTGCGGACTACCAACCATAACCTTTCACTTACATACCCTAGTATAGGCACCTCTCCCCATGAGCTTGGCCTCCCGGTGAAGACAGACAGTCAGCCTGGGAACTGCACAGGGCTTGGGCCGGACAATTCACCTCATTCACGTCATATCACATCATTTCTTTTGTAGAGGCAGCCCTCGGCATAACCCCGATGACGCTTGTTTAGAGGGAACCCATACTAAAGCACATAAATTTCTAGTTAAGCCCTTACCCATATCGGGTATTGTGGGGGTACTTTCAAAATTGGAATGGTATCGCATCCGAACCCAACCATCAGTTTTTGTAAAATTCACCAAGTCATTCACAAGTCCCATTCACCTTCAAAATCTTTCAATAGAATGACTCATCATTCCAAGGTTTTCAAAGTCATTTCATTTCACAAGTTCCCATCTAGAGTAGTCAATTTTATTTGTTAGCACTAGCAACTAATCATGAGGGGTGCTATCTAGCTTTCATTGCTCTAGGCTAAATTTGATACTCTTGTAGTATTCTATCTCTAGACCAAAGTTAACTATAAAAGCAAGTTATAATAATCAAAGTAAAAGCTTGCAAGAATAACACTTGGGATGGGATCATGAAGCATAAAGTAAATTGGTGAGTGGGCCTTGCTCTAGTAGAGCTTTGCACTTTGCAAGAATATTAGCTTGCAAGAGTATAGCTTGTATTGGAGTTAGCTTGTATTAATAATAGCTTGCCTTGGTTGGAGTAGTGATCAAAGTTCTCTTCCTCTTCAAAGTAGTCCTCCTCCTCCTCGGTGTACTCCTCGGTACTAGCGTCTAAATACGAGTACAATACACACAATTACCACACAAAGCCTAAGTACTAAACTAAGCACACACATAAATCACTCCTACTAAGCTATCAATCAACATGCTTATTAGGTGAGTGGATTTCATGTTATTCTTAAGAAAAATAATTTCCTCTCATTATAAATATTAATTAGAGTTTCTATTTATTTCTTGAGGAAAATAATTTCCTCTCATTGAATATTATTAAGATTTAATTTCCTCCATTAATGTCATATGACCTAGGTTGACCCAAGTCAACCTCTTCATAAGTATCAATTGGGGAGTGATTTAAATGAGGCACACCACCTCATGCCTTTTTTTAATACTCATGATTAATGATTTAATATCATCAACTAATTTAATATGAGTTTAAAATTGACCATAGTCTATACCCCATATTAACTTAGTTGAGGCAAGATTTAAATGAGACCACTACATCTCATAAGATTTAATAAGTAGCCTTAAATAATTTAGATACTACCATGAAAATGATTGAATATTTTTAAATAAGAACCTATGGATTATTACTACATGTGTCATTAATTCTCATTGAATCCCTTGGAGTAAGTATTTAAATGAGAGGCTACACCTCACATAGTTTAATA
Organism: Lolium multiflorum; assembly: GCA_030979885.1. NCBI lineage: Eukaryota > Viridiplantae > Streptophyta > Magnoliopsida > Poales > Poaceae > Lolium > Lolium multiflorum. The sequence goes on along the minus strand of CM061752.1, from coordinate 85,582,114 downwards.
CCACATACTAATGATTTAAATGAGGTGTAGCACCTCATACCATTTAATTTTTAACATGGTAAGGATCTAATATTATCAACAATTCATATTAGACCTAAATGACCAGAGTCTCTAGCTTATTTTGAAGTGTTCATGACAGGATTTAAATGAGAGAGAAATTCCCATAAGATTTATTAATAGTCTTGGACAATATCTTTGACTAGAAATAGCCATAAAGTCCTTTCATTAAACTAGGCCATGATCATTCAAGGTAAGCATGGTATATTTTTGCAGAAACAATTTCTGTAAGTGAAATGTGAATTATAGGAGTTGGAATCAACTCAAAAGCATTTTTGGTTGATTTTTAAGAATTAATCTAAGGCAGAAAAGTCCCTGCCTTGTTATTTTTATCATTTAAAATATATAATAAATCTAAGGTTGAGGCCAGTGTAGTCTTATAGATAATTTAACAAGGTTTCCAAATATATAAAATTTGTTCAATTTGGTTTAGTAGATTTTCCCCTATTTAATTTTGAAAACAGCATCTGAGAAGAAACAATCAATTTCGAAATTCTTTTATTTGAAATGGTGGGCTTGGCGGGAAAATTAAACGGGCCGGCCCAGCTAAGCTGGCGATGCTCGCGGGCCGCCTGACAGTGGGGTCCACTGTCAGTTTCTTTTAAAACACCGAACCGGTATGCTGTGTTGTGGACCGTAGGATCAAAAGAGGATCTAACGACGCAGGGTCGTCGTCGACGTCGACGAGCGGCGGCACAGGCACGGCAAGGGTTTGGCGCTGGCGGCTTACCGGAGCTCCGGCGAGGCTCGGCGAGGCGCTGCGGTGGTGTTGTCGAGGACGAGGAGGCAGAGGGTGGTCGCGGCAGAGCTTGGGGTGGAGGAAATCAACGGCGGCGCTGAGCTTCCGTGGCGGCGGACTCCGTCCAAATTCCGGCGGCCTCGGGCTTAATTGGGGAGGGGAAGGAGTCAGGGAGATTCAGGGGAGGTAGTGGAGCGAGGTGGTGTGAGAAATTGAGGCAAGGGAGCCCTCCTTTTATAGCGGGCGGTCGAGGCCGAGGGGTGCGGGGCAGGTCGACGGTGTGGGGATGGCTACGGTGGGCTAGCGTCATCGGCGAAGGTTCGGACGTGTTGGCGATGTCACCGCGGACACGACAGGCGTCCTGGCGTTGAAAATGGAGCACTGGAGCGTCGGCGTCATCACTATGTACCCGCGCACGGTGGCGGACAGTCGTCGTCGTGGGCGTCGTCTGCAGCTCGTCCGCGGCCAACTGGCGGTGTCCGTAGGTTGAGGCGACCGTGGTGAGTCGACGTGCGCGTGGGTAGAGCGAGGGGACGAGTGAGGCGATGGGGCACAGCGGCGTCCGGTCGCGTCCAGGGTTGCCAGCGTGCGCGTCCTGGCGCGCGTGGGCGTCTCTGGGCGCGTCTGGGCACGGCTCGGGCCGGTCAATGCCGACGTCGTCTCGGTCAAGGGCGTGCAGGGTCAACATCAGGAGGGTCAGGGGAAGCTAGGTGACATGTTGAGGTGGCCTTGATGGGAGAGGAGAGGGGTGAGCATGGTGAGGTGACAAGAGGCCGGCATGGTTGGGTTTTTGGTCATGGTGACCAAGGCAAGGGCAGGCAAGTGGCTTGGATGGTGTCCAGAGAGGTAGTGGTGTTACAGAGCAGCAGGGGAGGGCCAGGGTTGGACCAAGTCCAACCAAAAACTCAGCATGGGCATCAAATTGGGTGCTGCCCACAAGGTGTTTGTAAAAATGGCCGAAAGAGAAAAGTTTTCAAAATTTTGAAATTCCTTTGGTGGGGCTCAATCATATATCCATAGAGATAGAATGGTGGTGGTGGGGTTCAATTTGGTGAAGAATTGCAAAATGGCAAAAGGGAGATGATCTTCTCTTTATTTCAATGTCATGACTTGTCTCCTCTATTCTGGTCAACCTAGTCAACATGAGATATGGTGGTCAACATGGAAGTTGTTGACCTTGACATGGTCTTGGATGACATGGTCATAGTTGACCAGGTTTGGTTGAAGAAAAGTCAAAACCAGGGGTGCAAAGTGGTGAAGAAAATATAAAAGTGACATATGACCATTATCCTATGTGAGATGAATTTGAGATTTCCTTTGATTGGATTTTTGTTTCTTTGATGCAATTGTGTTTGTTTATCATATATAAGAGTTTTACAACCAATAGATCAAGCATTGGTGGCCTTGGTTGAAGATTTGCAAATTGGGCTAAGTGTATGTGAGTGAATTTTGGGGATTTTCTCCCTATTTGCTTTCTCCCCATTTGAGTTGACTTTTGTTGACCCTAATGTGGTTCTTATTAGTTTAGAAAAATTTTCCACCCATTGAATCCATTTCACAAGGTCTTGATCAAGGATTTGAAAATTTGGCCATAACACATAAGAGGTGAGGTTCAAATTTTATTATTTTTGTACATTGTTCACCTTGCTTCACTTGGGCATGGGTTAGGGTCAATTTAGTGTTATAAAAGGTTGAGAGATGGTTTCCCATTATTTGGTCAAGGTTTAGAGTCATAGGTCAAAGTTTGGTGAAATGGCTATGTGTCTCATATGCATAGGTGGCATTTGATTTTTAATTTGACTTGGCTTGACCCAAATGGTGTTGTTGAGTGTTGAAATGGTATATGGAAGTGATCCAACCATTCACATCAAGTCCTAGGGTCAAGATCCTCAATTTCACAAATTTGCACTTTTCTCTCATATGCCTCTATGGCATTTTTATTTTCTTTTTATTTTCTTTGGTTTCAACTTGGAATTGGTTTGAGAAGTACTAGATAAGGTATATGAAGGTTTTCCAAATCTCTAAGCAAGGTAGAAAAGCTTAGGGTAAAGTTTTGTAAAAATAGCCATAGGCACATATGCCTCTTTCTTATTTAATTTCCTTTTATTTTAATTTCACTAGGGTGGTGAAAAGAGGGGTGAGGTTTAGAGTTTTGTGGGGTTCACAATGGTTTCCACCATTTAGCATAAATAATAAAGGTAGGGTTCAAGATTTACCTATTAGGACTATATGCCCACATATGTCTTTTATTTTATTTTGTGTTTCTCAAAATAGATCTAAAATGATTTCTGGAGAAGATTAGGGTTTAAGGTTTTTCTTATTTGATTTCTTTCTTCTTTATTTTATTGGGTTGGTGACCTTCTCTTGATCACTTTAGGGTTTTAGGGTTTAGCACATAAGCATAATAACACTCATCATGGCAAAACACAAGATTTAAAACAAGATCTATATGTATCAATCTTATTTTAATAAAAGTTTTTGTTGGTTCCAAAATTTGGAACAGGGGAAATTCATTTTGTTTGTTTTGAAATTTTTGGGTTGTTACAAACCCTTCCCCCTTAAACAAATCTCGTCCCGAGATTTTAAGAAAAGTTAGGTTCCTAAGAGAGGTTGAGCATTTTATTAATAGGAGGACATACTTGGCATGGTCTGAGGGTGCTTCTGAGCTTGTGGCGATCGAGGTGGTAGAGACGGCCGTTGTTGTTGTTGATTCCTTCTTAGGCAAAGCGGCGCTGTTCTGGCAGTGCGCGGTATTGGCGGCAATCTTGGCAAGCTTCTTGGGGCACTCATTGGAGTAGTGACCCACAACTCCACATTCATAGCTTGACTGTGGACTTGTCTTTGGGGTTGATGGGAACAGTGTTGCTTCAGTCTTTGGGGCATTATTGGGGTTGTTATTGTTACCATTGGGGTGGTTGTTGGTGTTGTTGGGGTTGCTGTTGTTGTTTTTGCTGGGGTTGTTGTGGTGGCCACCGGGCTTTGGGGTCCTCCGTTGTTGTTGGAGTAGTTGGGGCGATAATTCTGAGCAGGGGGTTTATTGTATCTTGGGGTGAATCCTCCAGTTGAGTTGTTGCGGTGCTTTTGGGTATGGTGGGGTCCACTCTGGTTCATCATTCTTCTCTTGCGGTTCTCGTTGGCTTGATGCGCTTTCCTTCCATTTGTGGCTGAGTCTACTGGGCTTCTAAGTCAGCGAACGGAATGTTCACTAACACGGTTTGCATCTCGTCATGCATCCGTTCGAAATCTCTCCTTCCTCTTCATTGGTGTCGTCTCATCCGGCGTACCTTGACGTGTAAGAAACTTGTCGCGTATTCCACCACGGACATCCTTCCTTGTTTGAGTTCACGGAACTCGTCTCTCATTTTCTTGATTAGTCCTTGGGGCACATGGTATTTACTAAACTTCAGCTTGAAGTCCTCCCAGTTCATCATTTGTCCAGCATTCATTGCGCGGCACTTGTCCACCAGGCTCTTGCAGGTCCTGACAGATAGTGGGTGGCAAACGGTACTTTCTCTGCGGCTTCTACTCCCGCAACTTCTAGGTTGTTCTCCATTGTCTGGAGCCGTCATCTGCGTCAAGTGGCTCTTCAGTCTTGCTAAACATCGGAGGGTTGGTGTTCTGAAAGTTCTTGAGCTTTGATCCTGGGTGATCATGGTTTCCATGGCCTTGATTGTTCTGAGCTATCTGCAGTGCAGCTAAGTTGGCTTGTCGTTCGGCTCTCGTGGCTTCGCGATCTTCCATCATCATCTGGAGCATCTGCATCATTGCGTCTTGGTTGCGGTTTGGTGGGGCCATCTGATCATTTGGAGTAGATGATAAGATAAGAGGGAAATTTCTATGGTTTGTTTGAGTTAAATTCAAAAGTTCAAAACTTGAGTAGTGTTGAGGTAGAAACCAACAACTTTTTCATTCATACCAAGCATCACACATTACAAAGCTAACACACCGTTGGTTTTAAGAACCATTCATTCGCTCTACGATACAAGGGATCCTGATACAACTCACACCTACTTAAGTGCTGGGGTGATACTACTCTTCAGGGTGGATTCTTCTTCTTCACGGGTGAGATGCTTGGCGAGAGGCGAGGGCGTTATCCAAATCCCTGCGGGTTTTGTACTGCCTGAAATCCTGAGGTGCTTCATAGGGGTTCATCTCTGGTTGTGGTGGGGGCATGGTCATCGGTCTTCCCATGGAGTCATGTCTTGGGTAGTAGAGGAAACGAGTGTTCTTGATCTTGTCCTCATTTTGTCCACACAGACGGGAAATTGCTTCTTGCATAGCTTTGTCTAGTCCTTCCTTCCAGGTGTTTCCCGTTACAGAAAACCATATGGTTTCCCATACCGGGGCTTCAAGCTTTCTTCCTAGATCAGCGAAACTTCCCACGGGTGATCCTCCCAACTGATTATTGAAGGATGTTCCGAAGAATTCGGGTGCGGGTGTCCTAGATATTCCACTAGTTGCTTCAATTCCTTTTCGACCTCAGTTCTCCTCCGTGACCAAGCTGATAGCATTCCCATTGGTATTCCATCTGTGAGCAATTTAGGATAAGTAAGTTAGAGAAGTGATCAAGTGTGCAAATTTTTATGTAGTATTATAAAAGAAATAGGGCATAAATTTCTCTTTTTGAAAAAGATTTCAAGGATAAGAGTGAGAATAATTTTTCATAAATATTCATTTCATTTGTTATTGAAACTAAATTTTTCAGGACGTCCATTCTAACTAGGGTCTCCTAAGGTCAACGATGGCTCTGATACCAACTTGTCAACACCCGGATTTTTAAGTCCGATGCCTATTATGCCATTCATCGCAATCCCAGGAATATTGTTTTTGCGAGACATAATAGATTGATATCACAACACATCATTCATTACAACACATAATCGTCTTACAACAAAGGATCACATGATCCAGTCTTAATACAACATAGTGGATCTAGAGATCCTATTACAAATCACATAGCGGAAGAAGTAACGGTTGCGGTCCATCTATTCCACAGGCAATTGTGACGTCAGAGCGATCCTAGTTGTCGTAGACGTCTGCTGTCCATCTTCCTCATGCTTTTGTTCTCCTTCATAGTCGGCCATTTGAATAGCGACAAAGCCATGAGTACTTTAAAGTACTCGCAAACTAATACCGATGTAAGCACTATCAACTATAGTAAGGGGGATGCTAAGCTCTAGGTTTATTTGCATAAAGCCAAGTTTATTTCATAAACATTTAGTAAAGATGCTTGAATCGCTAGACTAACTCAAGTGGGAACATTAGTGTCATTCCCACAACTCTGTTGTGATTCAAGTCAAAGTCACCATTTCAAGTTCAAATCACAAGTCACTTCCATGTCACATTTTTGAAAATGGTCTGATGACGGAATGGCCCTTTCCAACCGTCCATAACCGTGGACGGCTATTCGAATAGTTCTACACTGCAGAGGTCGTACACTTGTGCCACAACATTTGCAATAATCCGTCAGGGTTAACTGGCCCTGATTTATCACACTCCGTGTGCGGACTACCAACCATAACCTTTCACTTACATACCCTAGTATACCTCTCCCCATGAGCTTGGCCTCCCAATGAACAGTCAGCCTGGGAACTGCACGGGGCTTGGGCCGGACAATTCACCTCATTCACGTCATATCACATCATTTCTTTTGTAGAGGCAGCCCTCGGCATAACCCCGATGACGCTTGTTTAGAGGGAACCCATACTAAAGCACATAAATTTCTAGTTAAGCCCTTACCCATATCGGGTATTGTGGGGGTACTTTCAAAATTGGAATGGTATCGCATCCGAACCCAACCATCAGTTTTGTAAAATTCACCAAGTCATTCACAAGTCCCATTCACCTTCAAAATCTTTCAATAGAATGACTCATCATTCCAAGGTTTTCAAAGTCATTTCATTTCACAAGTTCCCATCTAGAGTAGTCAATTTTATTTGTTAGCACTAGCAACTAATCATGAGGGGTGCTATCTAGCTTTCATTGCCTAGGCTAAATTTGATACTCTTGTAGTATTCTATCTCTAGACCAAAGTTAACTATAAAAGCAAGTTATAATAATCAAAGTAAAAGCTTGCAAGAATAACACTTGGGATGGGATCATGAAGCATAAAGTAAATTGGTGAGTGGGCCTTGCTCTAGTAGAGCTTTGCACTTTGCAAGAATATTAGCTTGCAAGAGTATAGCTTGTATTGGAGTTAGCTTGTATTAATAATAGCTTGCCTTGGTTGGAGTAGTGATCAAAGTTCTCTTCCTCTTCAAAGTAGTCCTCCTCCTCCTCGGTGTACTCCTCGGTACTAGCGTCTAAATACGAGTACAATACACACAATTACCACACAAAGCCTAAGTACTAAACTAAGCACACACATAAATCACTCCTACTAAGCTATCAATCAACATGCTTATTAGGTGAGTGGATTTCATGTTATTCTTAAGAAAAATAATTTCCTCTCATTATAAATATTAATTAGAGTTTCTATTTATTTCTTGAGGAAAATAATTTCCTCTCATTGAATATTATTAAGATTTAATTTCCTCCATTAATGTCATATGACCTAGGTTGACCCAAGTCAACCTCTTCATAAGTATCAATTGGGGAGTGATTTAAATGAGGCACACCACCTCATGCCTTTTTTTAATACTCATGATTAATGATTTAATATCATCAACTAATTTAATATGAGTTTAAAATTGACCATAGTCTATACCCCATATTAACTTAGTTGAGGCAAGATTTAAATGAGACCACTACATCTCATAAGATTTAATAAGTAGCCTTAAATAATTTAGATACTACCATGAAAATGATTGAATATTTTTAAATAAGAACCTATGGATTATTACTACATGTGTCATTAATTCTCATTGAATCCCTTGGAGTAAGTATTTAAATGAGAGGCTACACCTCACATAGTTTAATACCACATACTAATGATTTAAATGAGGTGTAGCACCTCATACCATTTAATTTTTAACATGGTAAGGATCTAATATTATCAACAATTCATATTAGACCCAAATGACCAGAGTCTCTGGCTTATTTTGAAGTGTTCATGACAGGATTTAAATGAGAGAGAAATTCCCATAAGATTTATTAATAGTCTTGGACAATATCTTTGACTAGAAATAGCCATAAAGTCCTTTCATTAAACTAGGCCATGATCATTCAAGGTAAGCATGGCATATTTTTGCAGAAACAATTTATGTAAGTGAAATGTGAATTATAGGAGTTGGAATCAACTCAAAAGCATTTTTGGTTGATTTTTAAGAATTAATCTAAGGCAGAAAAGTCCCTGCCTTGTTATTTTTATCATTTAAAATATATAATAAATCTAAGGTTGAGGCCAGTGTAGTCTTATAGATAATTTAACAAGGTTTCCAAATATATAAAATTTGTTCAATTTGGTTTAGTAGATTTTCCCCTATTTAATTTTGAAAACAGCATCTGAGAAGAAACAATCAATTTCGAAATTCTTTTATTTGAAATGGTGGGCTTGGCGGGAAAATTAAACGGGCCGCCCGCTAAGGCGGCGATGCTCGCGAGCCGCTGACAGTGGGGTCCACTTGTCGGTTTCTTTTAAAACACCGAACCGGTATGCTGTGTTGTGGACCGTAGGATCAAAAGAGGATCTAACGACGCAGGGTCGTCGTCGACGTCGACGAGCGGCGGCACAGGCACGGCAAGGGTTTGGGGCTGGCGGCTTACCGGAGCTCCGGCGAGGCTCGGCGAGGCGCTGCGGTGGTGTTGTCGAGGACGAGGAGGCAGAGGGTGGTCGCGGCAGAGCTTGGGGTGGAGGAAATCAACGGCGGCGCTGAGCTTCCGTGGCGGCGGACTCCGTCCAAATTCCGGCGGCCTCGGGCTTAATTGGGGAGGGGAAGGAGTCAGGGAGATTCAGGGGAGGTAGTGGAGCGAGGTGGTGTGAGAAATTGAGGCAAGGGAGCCCTCCTTTTATAGCGGGCGGTCGAGGCCGAGGGGTGCGGGGCAGGTCGACGGTGTGGGGATGGCTACGGTGGGCTAGCGTCATCGGCGAAGGTTCGGACGTGTTGGCGATGTCACCGCGGACACGACAGGCGTCCTGGCGTTGAAAATGGAGCACTGGAGCGTCGGCGTCATCACTATGTACCCGCGCACGGTGGCGGACAGTCGTCGTCGTGGGCGTCGTCTGCAGCTCGTCCGCGGCCAACTGGCGGTGTCCGTGAGGTTGAGGCGACCGTGGTGAGTCGACGTGCGCGTGGGTAGAGCGAGGGGACGAGTGAGGCGATGGGGCACAGCGGCGTCCGGTCGCGTCCAGGGTTGCCAGCGTGCGCGTCCTGGCGCGCGTGGGCGTCTCTGGGCGCGTCTGGGCACGGCTCGGGCCGGTCAATGCCGACGTCGTCTCGGTCAAGGGCGTGCAGGGTCAACATCAGGAGGGTCAGGGGAAGCTAGGTGACATGTTGAGGTGGCCTTGATGGGAGAGGAGAGGGGTGAGCATGGTGAGGTGACAAGAGGCCGGCATGGTTGGGTTTTTGGTCATGGTGACCAAGGCAAGGGCAGGCAAGTGGCTTGGATGGTGTCCAGAGAGGTAGTGGTGTTACAGAGCAGCAGGGGAGGGCCAGGGTTGGACCAAGTCCAACCAAAAACTCAGCATGGGCATCAAATTGGGTGTTGCCCACAAGGTGTTTGTAAAAATGGCCGAAAGAGAAAAGTTTTCAAAATTTTGAAATTCCTTTGGTGGGGCTCAATCATATATCCATAGAGATAGAATGGTGGTGGTGGGGTTCAATTTGGTGAAGAATTGCAAAATGGCAAAAGGGAGATGATCTTCTCTTTATTTCAATGTCATGACTTGTCTCCTCTATTCTGGTCAACCTAGTCAACATGAGATATGGTGGTCAACATGGAAGTTGTTGACCTTGACATGGTCTTGGATGACATGGTCATAGTTGACCAGGTTTGGTTGAAGAAAAGTCAAAACCAGGGGTGCAAAGTGGTGAAGAAAATATAAAAGTGACATATGACCATTATCCTATGTGAGATGAATTTGAGATTTCCTTTGATTGGATTTTTGTTTCTTTGATGCAATTGTGTTTGTTTATCATATATAAGAGTTTTACAACCAATAGATCAAGCATTGGTGGCCTTGGTTGAAGATTTGCAAATTGGGCTAAGTGTATGTGAGTGAATTTTGGGGATTTTCTCCCTATTTGCTTTCTCCCCATTTGAGTTGACTTTTGTTGACCCTAATGTGGTTCTTATTAGTTTAGAAACATTTTCCACCCATTGAATCCATTTCACAAGGTCTTGATCAAGGATTTGCAAATTTGTCCATAACACATAAGAGGTGAGGTTCAAATTTTATTATTTTTGTACATTGTTCACCTTGCTTCACTTGGGCATGGGTTAGGGTCAATTTAGTGTTATAAAAGGTTGAGAGATGGTTTCCCATTATTTGGTCAAGGTTTAGAGTCATAGGTCAAAGTTTGGTGAAATGGCTATGTGTCTCATATGCATAGGTGGCATTTGATTTTTAATTTGACTTGGCTTGACCCAAATGGTGTTGTTGAGTGTTGAAATGGTATATGGAAGTGATCCAACCATTCACATCAAGTCCTAGGGTCAAGATCCTCAATTTCACAAATTTGCACTTTTCTCTCATATGCCTCTATGGCATTTTTATTTTCTTTTTATTTTCTTTGGTTTCAACTTGGAATTGGTTTGAGAAGTACTAGATAAGGTATATGAAGGTTTTCCAAATCTCTAAGCAAGGTAGAAAAGCTTAGGGTAAAGTTTTGTAAAAATAGCCATAGGCACATATGCCTCTTTCTTATTTAATTTCCTTTTATTTTAATTTCACTAGGGTGGTGAAAAGAGGGGTGAGGTTTAGAGTTTTGTGGGGTTCACAATGGTTTCCACCATTTAGCATAAATAATAAAGGTAGGGTTCAAGATTTACCTATTAGGACTATATGCCCACATATGTCTTTTATTTTATTTTGTGTTTCTCAAAAAAATAGATCTAAAATGATTTCTGGAGAAGATTAGGGTTTAAGGTTTTTCTTATTTGATTTCTTTCTTCTTTATTTTATTGGGTTGGTGACCTTCACTTGATCACTTTAGGGTTTTAGGGTTTAGCACATAAGCATAATAACACTCATCATGGCAAAACACAAGATTTAAAACAAGATCTATATGTATCAATCTTATTTTAATAAAAGTTTTTGTTGGTTCCAAAATTTGGAACCAGGGAAATTCATTTTGTTTGTTTTGAAATTTTTGGGTTGTTACAGCGGCCCAATGTTCTTCTCTAACAATATGCATGCTCTAACCATTAAGGTGGTAGATCTCTCTTACTTCAGACAAGACGGACATGCATAGCAACTCACATGATATTCAACAAAGAGAGTTGATGGCGTCCCCAGAAGCATGGTTATCGCACAACAAGCAACTTAATAAGAGATAAAGTGCATAAGTACATATTCAATACCACAATAGTTTTTAAGGCTATTTTGTCCCATGAGCTATATATTGCAAAGGCGAATGATGGAAATTTAAAGGTAGCACTCAAGCAATTTACTTTGGAATGGCGGAAAAATACCATGTAGTAGGTAGGTATGGTGGACACAAATGGCATAGTGGTTGGCTCAAGGATTTTGGATGCATGAGAAGTATTCCCTCTCGATACAAGGTTTAGGCTAGCAAGGTTATTTGAAACAAACACAAGGATGAACCGGTGCAGCAAAACTCACATAAAAGACATATTGTAAACATTATAAGACTCTACACCGTCTTCCTTGTTGTTCAAAACTCAATACTAGAAATTATCTAGACTTTAGAGAGACCAAATATTCAAACCAAATTTTAGCAAGCTCTATGTATTTCTTCATTAATAGGTGCAAAGTATATGATGCAAGAGCTTAAACATGAGCACAACAATTGCCAAGTATCAAATTATCCAAGACATTTTATCAATTACTACATGTAGCATTTTGTTTCCAACCATATAACAACAAGTGAAGCGATCAACTTTCGCCCTTGAACATTAAAAGCTAAGAACACATGTGTTCATATGAACCAGCGGAGCGTGTCTCTCTCCCACACAAGCATTTATTCAAACAAAAACAAAAACAAAAACAAACACGCTCCAAGTAAAGTACATAAGATGTGACTGAATAAAAATATAGTTTCACTAGAAGAAACCGATAAGTTGTCGATGAAGAAGGGATGCCTTGGGCATCCCCAAGCTTAGATGCTTGAGTATTCTTAAAATATGCAGGGATGAACCACCGGGGCATCCCAAGCTTAGACCTTTCACTCTTCTCGATCACATTATATCACCCTCTTCTATTGACCCTTGAAAACTACACCAAACTTCAAGCAAACTCATTAGAGGGTTAGTGCATAATCAAAATTCAAATGTTCAGAGGTGACACGATCATTCTTAACACTTCTTGCACAAAGCTTCTGAAAGTTAATGGAACAAAGAAACTCATTCAACTTAACAAAAGCGGCAATGCGAAATAAAAGACAGAATCTGTCAAAAACAGAACAGTCCGTAAAGACGAACCTGAAGGGGCACTTAACTTGCTCAAACGGAAAAACTCAAAACTAATGAAAGTTGCGTACATATCTGAGGATCACGCTCGTAAATTTGAAGATTTTTTCGATTTTTTTACAGAGACTTGTGCCAGAATTCGTGACAGACAGTAATGTTGTTTCTGCGCAGCGATCCGAAATATAACATCAACTTTAGCATAGAAACTTTACTTGGCACAAAAACATGATAAGGAGAGGTTGCTACAGTAGTAAACAACTTCCAAGATTCAACAAAACAAAAATTGCTGTAGTAAAATAAACACATGGGTTATCTCCCAAGAAGTTCTTTCTTTATAGCCATTAAGATGGGCTCAGCAATTTCAATTATACTCTCGCAAGAAATAAGAGTTGAAGCAAAAGAGAGCATCAATAAGCAAATTCAAAACACATTTAAGCCTAACCCACTTCCTATGAAAAGGAATCTTGTACTCAAATAAATTCATGAAGAACAAAGTGACAAGCATAGGAAGGCAACACAAGCGCAATTTCAAGATTCTCAACATAAAGTGGGGAAACTTAATAATATTAAGATGCATATAACCATGTTTCCCTCTCTCATAATAACTTTCAGTAGCATCATGAACAAACTCAAATATATAACTATCACATAAAACATTCTTGTCATGAGCCACATGCATAAAATTATTACTCTCCACATAAGCATAATCAATTTTATTAGTTGTAGTGGGAGCAAATTCAACAAAGTAGCTATCATTATTATTCTCATCAAATGTAGGAGGCATAGTATAATCATAATAAAATTTACTCTCCATAGTAGGCGGCACCAAAAGACCACTATCATTATAATCATCATAAATAGGAGGCAAAGTATCATCAAAGAAAATTTTCTCCTCAATGCTTGGGGGACTAAAAATATCATGCTCATCAAAACCAGCTTCCCCAAGCTTAGAATTTTCCATATCATTAACAACAATGGTGTTCAAAGCGTTCATACTAATATCATTGCTACTAGCATGCAAATAAGATTCCATAGGTTTTTAAATTTTCGCAGCAAACAATCCATGTCTTAACTCAGGAAATAAAATAAGAAGCTCATTGTTGTCCATTATGCCTAACTAGTGTAAAAAAGAAACAAAAAGATGCAATTGCAGGATCTAAAGGAAATAGCTTCGAGTACTTACAACGCCGGAAAATAGCTTAGTAGCCGTGATCCGGAGTGTGAGTACCTTTTACCTTTCCTCCCCGACAACGGCGCCAGAAAATAGCTTGATGTCTACGGGTGCTTGTATTCTTGTAGATAGTGTTGGGCCTCCAAGAGCAGAGGTTTGTAGAACAGCAGCAAGTTTTCCCTTAAGTGGATCACCCAAGGTTTATCGATCTCAGGGAGGAAGAGGTCAAAGATATCCCTCTCAAGCAACCCTGCAATCACAAAGCAAGAAGTCTCTTGTGTCCCCAACACACCAAATACACTTGTCAGATGTATAGGTGCACTAGTTCGGCGAAGAGATAGTAAAACACAGGTGGTATAGATGGTGGTAATATTGCAGAAAGTAAAGATGCAGTAAAACAGTAAACAAGCGGTGCCAGAAAATAGCTTGCTGGCGTGAGAAGCAATTCTTTGTGGTGGAAACAAGGCCTAGGGATCATACTTTCACTAGTGGACACTCTCAACATTGATCACATAATAAATAAGTTCTATTCCTTTGTGCTACATATACTCTTGTTTGATAATGAACACCATTAATTGTGTAGGATTACACGAACCCTCAATGCCGGAGTTAACAAGCGCCACAACATTCGATATTCATGTTTAAGTAACCTTAGAGTATAATAGATCTTTGCAAAATAGACCAAGTACTAACATAGCATGCACACTGTCACCATCACACTACGAAGGAGGCATAGATCACATCAATACTATCATAGCGATAATCAACTCCATAACCTACAAGAGATTATGATCATAATCTACGACAAGAACTACACGATGCACACACTGTCACCATTACACCATGCAGGAGGAATAGACTACTTTAATAACATCACATGAGTAGCACATAGATAAATAGTGATACAAAACACATTGCAATCATAAAGGGATATAAATAAGCACTTCACTATGCCATTCATAACGGTGAATAAGTATTCTGTGAAATATAGCCTAAGAGACCCACACGGTGCACACACTGTCACCTTTACACACGTGGGACAAGGAGTCTCCGGAGATCACATAAGTAAAACCCACTTGACTAGCATAATGACATCTAGATTACAAGCATCATCATATGAATCTCAATCATGTAAGGCATCTCATGAGATTATTGTATTGAAGTACATAGGAGAGAGATGAACCACATAGCTACCGATACAGCCCGAGCCTCGATGGAGAACTACTCCTCCTCATGGGACAGCAGCGGTGATGAAGATGGCGGTGGTGTCGATGGAGGAGCCTTAGGGGCACTTCCCGTCCGGCGGCGTGCGGAACAGACTCCTGTCCCCGGATCTTGGCTTCGCGATGGCGGCGGCTCTGGAAGGTTTCTCACCGTGGCTTATTCGTCTCGGGTTTTAGGTCGGGGACCTTATATAGGAGAAAGGGCAAGGTCGGGAGGTGGGGCCACCGGACACTAGGGCGGCGCGCCCCTCGGGCCGCGCACCATGTGTGGGCCCCCTGTGGCCCCTCTCTGACGGTTCTCGGGTGTTCTGAAGCTCCCGGGATTCTAAGATCTTCGGTGATTTCGTCCGATTCCGAATATTTCCTTACTAGGATTTCGAAACCAAAAACAGCAGAAACAGGAACTGGCACTTCGGCATCTCGTCAATAGGTTAGTTCGGAAAACGCATAAATATGACATAAAGTATGCATAAAACATGTAGATATCATCAATAAAGTAGCATGGAACATAAGAAATTATAGATACGTTGGAGACGTATCATTCACCTATGTGCACCAACAACTTATTCTAAGCAATGGTTCACCTATGTGCACCAACAACTTATGCTAAGCAATACAAGCAACTTATGTGATAGCAAGATATATATAACTTCAAGCACGATGGCTATCACAAGGTAAAGTGCATAAGTAAAGAGCTCGGGTATAGAGATAACCGAGGCACGTGGGAAACGATGATTTTGTAGGATAACGTAGCATAGAAAACAAAAATTTTCCTACGGCGAACACGCAATCCAAGCCAAGATGCAATCTAGAAGACGGTAGCAACGAGGGGATTGTCGAGACTAACCCTTGAAGAGATTCCAAAGCCTACAAGAGTAGGCTCTTGTTGCTGCGGTAGACGTTCACTTGCCGCTTGCAAAAGCGTAGAAGATCTTGATCACGATCGGTTCCGGCGCCACGAACGGGCAGCACCTCCGTACTCGGTCACACGTTCGGTTGTTGATGAAGACGACGTCCACCTCCCCGTTCCAGCGGGCAGCGGAAGTAGTAGCTCCTCTTGAATCCGACAGCACGACGGCGTGGTGTCGGTGGCGGTGGAGAAATCCGGCGGAGCTTCGCTAAGCGTGCGGGATATGGTGGAGGAGCGGGGCGCTAGGGTTTGGGGAGAGGGGGTGGCCGGCCACTATGGGGGCGGCCAAGCTTGAGGCTTTGGTGTGGCCGGCCCCCTCCCCTTGGCCCTCTATATAGGTGGAAGCCCCAAGTGTTGGACTACAAGTCTTCGAATAAGACCCGAACCCAAAACCTTCCATATGGTGGGAAACCTTCCCTCCCACTAGAGGTGGGAATTCCACCTTCCATAGGGGGGGTGGCCGGCCCCTGAGGGGGAGTCCACTTGGGACTCCTCCCCCACTAGGGTTGGCCGGCCATGGAGGTGGAGTCCCATGTGGACTCCACCTTCCTTGGTGGTTTCTTCCGGACTTTTCTAGAACCTTCTAGAACCTTCCATAGAACCTTCCGCATCATTTTATTCACATAAAATGACATCCTATATATGAATCTTATTCTCCGGACCATTCCGGAACTCCTCGTGATGTCCGGGATCACATCCGGGACTCCGAACAAATATTCGAACTCCATTCCATATTCAAGTTCTACCATTTCAACATCCAACTTTAAGTGTGTCACCCTACGGTTCGTGAACTATGCGGACATGGTTGAGTACTCACTCCGACCAATAACCAATAGCGGGATCTGGAGATCCATAATGGCTCCCACATATTCAACGATGACTTTAGTGATCAAATGAACCATTCACATACGATACCAATTCCCTTTGTCACGCGATATTTTACTTGTCCGAGGTTTGATCATCGGTATCACACTATACCTTGTTCAACCTCGTCTCCTGACAAGTACTCTTTACCGTGGTATGTGGTCTCTTATGAACTTATTCATATGCTTGCAAGACATTAGACGACATTCCACCGAGAGGGCCCAGAGTATATCTATCCGTCATCGGGATGGACAAATCCCACTATTGATCCATATGCCTCAACTCATACTTTCCGGATACTTAATCCCACCTTTATAACCACCCATTTACGCAGTGGCGTTTGATGTAATCAAAGTACCTTTCCGGTATAAGTGATTTACATGATCTCATGGTCATAAGGACTAGGTAACTATGTATCGAAAGCTTATAGCAAATAACTTAATGACGTGATCTTATGCTACGCTTAATTGGGTGTGTCCATTACATCATTCATACAATGATATAACCTTGTTATTAATAACATCCAATGTTCATGATTATGAAACTAATCATCTATTAATCAACAAGCTAGTTAAGAGGCTTACTAGGGACTCTTTGTTGTTTACATATCACACATGTATCAATGTTTCGATTAATACAATTATAGCATGGTATATAAACTTTTATCATAAACATAAAGATATATAATAACCACTTTTATTATTGCCTCTTGGGCATATCTCCAATAGTCTCCCACTTGCACTAGAGTCAATAATCTAGATTACATTGTAAGGTACCTAACACCCATGGCATTCTGGTGTTGGTCATGCTTTGCCCTAGGGAGAGCTTTAGTCAACGGATCTGCTACATTCAGATCAGTGTGTACTTTGCAAATCTTTACTTCTCCATCTTCGATGTACTCGCGAATCGAGTGATAACGCAGCTTGATATGCTTCAGCCTCTTGTGTGACCTTGGTTCTTGTGCATTGGCAATGGCACCCATGTTGTCACAGTAGATGACTAGTGGGTCCAATGCACTAGGAACCACACCGAGCTCTATAATGAACCTCTTCATCCATACCGCCGATGAAGCCTCTGAAGCCGCTATGTACTCCGATTCTGTTGAGGATTTCGCCACCGTGCACTGCTTCGAGCTTGCCCAGCTTACTGCAGCACCATTCAATATAAACACGTACCCGGATTGTGACTTAGAGTCATCAGGATCAGTGTTCCAACTTGCATCGGTGTAACTTGTTACAACGAGCTCTTGGTCACCTCCATAACAAAGAAACATATCCTTAGTTCTTTTCAAGTACTTCAGGATATTCTTGACCGCTGTCCAGTGTTCTATTCCTGGATCACTTTGATATCTGCTAGTCAAACTAACAGCATGTGCTATATCCGGTCTTGTACATAGCATGGCATACATGATAGAGCCTACTGCCGAGGCATAGGGGATCTGACTCATCCTTTCTCTTTCTTCTGCCGTAGCCGGTCCTTGAGTCTTACTCAAGACCTTGCCTGGTAACATAGGTAAGAATCCTTTCTTACTTTCGTCCATTCTAAACTTTTTAGAATCTTGTCCAGGTATGTACTCTGTGATAGCCCTATTAGACGTCTTGATCTATCTCTATAAATCTTGATGCCTAATATGTATGATGCTTCACCAAGGTCTTTCATTGAAAAACTATTATTCAAATAACCCTTTACATTGCTTAATAGTTCTATATCATTCCCAATCAATAATATGTCATCTACATATAATATCAGGAATGCTACAGAGCTCCCACTCACTTTCTTGTAAATACAGGCCTCTCCATGACACTGTATAAACCCGAAGTCTTTGATCACCTTATCAAAGCGTCGGTTCCAACTTCTCGATGCTTGCTTCAGTCCATAGATTGAACGCTGAAGTTTGCATACTTTGTCAGCATTTTTAGGATCGACAAAACCTTTGGGTTGTACCATATACAACTCTTCCTCAATGTCTCCATTAAGGAACGCCGTTTTGACATCCATCTGCCAAATCTCATAATCGAAAAATGCAGCTATTGCTAACAAAATCCTCACAGATTTTAGCTTCGCTACAGGTGAGAAAGTCTCATCGTAGTCAACACCTTGAATTTGTCGGAAACCCTTTGCGACAAGTCGAGCTTTATAGACAGTAATATTACCATCAGCATCTGTTTTTCTTTTGAAGATCCATTTATTCTCGACAGCCTTGCGGCTATCAGGTAAGTCTACCAAAGTCCATACTTTGTTATCATACATGGATCCCATTTCGGATTTCATGGCTTCTTGCCATTTGTTGGAATCTGGGCTCATCATCGCTTCTTCATACGTCGCAGGGTCCTCATCATTGTTATCCACAATCATGACATTTAGACAAGGATCATACCTGGAGTGGCACGATCCCTTGTCGATCTGCGAGGTTCAGTAGCTGTCTCATTTGAAGTTTCATGATCATTATCATTAGCTTCCTCTGTTAGGTGTAGGTGGTACAGGAACATTTTCGATGCTGCGCTACTCTGATCAACGAGTAGAGATTCTTCAATCTCATCGAGTTCTACTTTTCTTCCAGTCACTTCTTTAGTGAGAAATTCTTTCTCAAGAAAGGTTCCGTTCTTAGCAACAAAGATCTTGCCTTCGGATCTGTGATAGAAAGTGTACCCTATAGTTTCCTTAGGGTATCCTATGAAGACGCATTTCTCCGCTTTGGGTTCTAGCTTGTCCGGTTGTAACTTTTTTACATAGGCTTCGCAACCCCAAACTTTTAGGAACGACAGCTTAGGTTTCTTATTAAACCATAATTCATACGGCGTCGTTTCAACGGATTTTGATGGTGCTCTATTTAAAGTGAATGCGGCTGTCTCTAATGCATAACTCCAAAATGATAACGGCAAATCAGTAAGAGACATCATAGAACGAACCATATCTAAGAGAGTTCGATTACGACGTTCGGACACACCGTTTCGTTGTGGTGTTCCCGGCGGTGTCAATTGTGAAAGTATTCCGCATTTCTTTAAATGCATGCTAAACTCATAACTCAGATATTCACCTCCGCGATCAGATCGTAGAAATTTAATCTTCTTGTTACGTTGATTTTCTACTTCACTTTGGAATTCCTTAAACTTCTCGAAAGTTTCGGATTTATGTTTCATTAAATAGATATACCCATATCTACTTAAATCATCTGTGAAGGTTAGAACATAACGATAACCACCGCGCGATGCTACACTCATTGGTCCACACACATCTGTATGTATGATTTCCAATAAGTCAGTAGCTCGCTCCATCATACCCGAGAATGGAGTCTTAGTCATTTTTCCCATCAGACATGCTTCGCATCTATCAAGTGACTCAAAGTCAAGTGATTCAAGTAATCCATCAGTATGGAGTTTCTTCATGCGTTTCACTCCAATATGACCAAGACGACAGTGCCACATATAAGTAGAATTATCATTCAATTTAATTCGCTTAGCATCAATGTTATGTATATGCGTATTACTACTATCGAGATCTAACAGAAATAAGCCATTCTTTTGTGGTGCTCGACCATAAAAGATATTATTCATAAAAATAGAACAACCATTATTCTCAGACTTGAATGAATAACCGTCTTGCATTAAACAAGATCCAGATATAATGTTCATGCTCAACGCGGGTACATAATAACAATTATTTAGGCTTAAAACTAATCCCGAAGGTAGATGTAGAGGAAGTGTCCCTGCGATCACATTGACCTTGGATCCGTTTCCAACGCGCATCGTCACTTCATCTTTCAGCAGTTGTCGTTTATTCTTTAGTTCCTGTTTCGAGTTACAAATATGAGCAACCGAACCAGTATCAAATACCCAGGTACTAGAACGAGAACTAGTGAGATAAACATCTATAACATGTATATCAGATATACCTTCTTTCTTCTTCTTGACAAGGCCGCTCTTCAGATCCGCCAAATACTTGGAGCAATTACGCTTCCAGTGTCCCTTCTCCTTGCAGTAATAGCACTCAGCATCAGGCTTAGGGCCGTTCTTAGGTTTCATAGGAGGCGTGGCAGCTTTCTTGCCACCCTTCTTGAATTTTCCCTTAGACTTGCCCTGTTTCTTGAAACTGGTGGTCTTGTTGACCATCAACACTTGGTGCTCTTTCTTGATCTCAATCTCAGCAGCTTTTAGCATGCCAAAGAGTTCAGGAAACTCCTTGTTCATGTTCTGCATATTGTAGTTCATCACAAAGTTCTTGTAACTTGGTGGCAGTGATTGAAGGATACGATTAATCCCCAGTCTGTTAGGAATCACTATTCCCAAGTCACTGAGTTTCTTCGCATGCCCGGTCATAACGAGCATGTGCTCACTAATGGAGCTGCCTTCTTCCATCATACAGCTGAAAAAGTGTTTCGATGCTTCATAGCATTCCACGGCCGCATGAGTCTCAAAAATAGTCTTCAACTCTTTTATCAACTCATGAGGATCGTGGTGCTCAAAACGTTTTTGAAGATCGGATTCCAGACTGCATAAGATGGCACACTGAACTTGAGAGTACCGAGTTTTCCGAGTTGCGTAAACATTCTTTACTTCATCGGTTTCAGTTTCTGCAGGAGGGTCACCTAGCGGTGCATCAAGCACATATTGCAGATTTCCGCCATTGAGATCCTCACATGACGGAACCAGTCGGTGAAGTTGCTACCGTTGCTCTTAAGCTTTTCTTTCTCTAGGAACTGGTTAAAATTGATTGAGGACGCCATATCTACAACATATTTGCAATAGTTTAGACTAAGTTTATGACAAATTGAGTTCAAATTTTAATTCTACATAATTAAAAATCTAGGTGAACTCCCACTCAAAACAATATCCCTCGCATTGTCTTAGTGATCACACGAACCAAATCCATCACACCTATGCCCGATCATCACGAGACAAGATGTAATTTCAATGGCGAACACTCAAAGTGTTCATCATATCAATCATATGATTCATGCTCTACCTTTCGGTATCACGTGTTCCGAGACCATGTCTTTACATGCTAGGCTCTTCAAGGCCACCTTAGTATCCGCATGTGCAAAACTGTCTTGCACCCGTTATATGTACTTATCGAATCTATCACACCCGATCATCACGAGATGCTTCGAAACGATAAGACTTGATAACGGTGCTACTAAGGATGAACACTTTATTATCTTGAGATTTTAGTGAGAGGGATCATCTTATAATGCTACCGTCGCGATCTAAGCAAAATAAGATGCATAAAAGGATTAACATCACATGCAGTTCATATGTGATATGATATGGCCCTTTTGTCTTTGCGCCTTTGATCTTCATCTCCAAAGCACGGACATGATCTCCATCATCAACGGGCATGATCTCCATCATCGTCGGCGAAGCACCAAGGTCAATGGCGCCGTCTTCATGATTGTTCTCCATGTAGCAACTATTACAACTACTTTGAAATACTACTCAACATGAAATTTAAAGACAACCATAAGGCTCCTGCCGGTTGCCACAATACAATAATGATCATCTCATACATATTCATCATCACATTATGGCCATATCACATCACCAAACCCTGCAAAAACAAGTTAGACGTTCTCTAATTTGGTTTGCATATTTTACGTGGTTTAGGGTTTTCGAGTAAGATCCAATCTACCTACGAACATGAACCACAACGGTGATACTAGTGTTGTCAATAGAAGAGTAAATTGAATCTTCACTATAGTAGGAGAGACAGACACCCGCAAAGCCACTTATGCAATACAAGTTGCATGTCAAGCGTGGAGCAAATCTCATGAACGCGGTCATGTAAAGTTAGCCCGAGCCGCTTCATCCCACTATGCCACAAAGATGCAAAGTACTCAACTAAAGATAACAAGAGCATCAACGCCCACAAACCATTGTGTTCTACTCGTGCAACCATCTATGCATAGACACGGCTCTGATACCACTGTAGGATAACGTAGCATAGAAAACAAAAATTTTCCTACGCGAACACGCAATCCAAGCCAAGATGCAATCTAGAAGACGGTAGCAACGAGGGGATTGTCGAGACTAACCCTTGAAGAGATTCCAAAGCCTACAAGAGTAGGCTCTTGTTGCTGCGGTAGACGTTCACTTGCCGCTTGCAAAAGCGCGTAGAAGATCTTGATCACGATCGGTTCCGGCGCCACGAACGGGCAGCACCTCCGTACTCGGTCACACGTTCGGTTGTTGATGAAGACGTCCACCTCCCCGTTCCAGCGGGCAGCGGAAGTAGTAGATCCTCTTGAATCCGACAGCACGACGGCGTGGTGTCGGTGGCGGTGGAGAAATCCGGCGGAGCTTCGCTAAGCGTGCGGGATATGGTGGAGGAGCGGGGCGCTAGGGTTTGGGGAGAGGGGGTGGCCGGCCACTATGGGGGGCGGCCAAGCTTGAGGCTTTGGTGTGGCCGGCCCCCTCCCCTTGGCCCTCTATATATAGGTGGAAGCCCCAAGTGTTGGACTACAAGTCTTCGAATAAGACCCGAACCCAAAACCTTCCATATGGTGGGAAACCTTCCCTCCCACTAGAGGTGGGAATTCCACCTTCCATAGGGGGGGTGGCCGGCCCCCTAAGGGGGAGTCCACTTGGGACTCCTCCCCCACTAGGGTTGGCCGGCCATGGAGGTGGAGTCCCATGTGGACTCCACCTTCCTTGGTGGTTTCTTCCGGACTTTTCTAGAACCTTCTAGAACCTTCCATAGAACCTTCCGCATCATTTTATTCACATAAAATGACATCCTATATATGAATCTTATTCTCCGGACCATTCCGGAACTCCTCGTGATGTCCGGGATCACATCCGGGACTCCGAACAAATATTCGAACTCCATTCCATATTCAAGTTCTACCATTTCAACATCCAACTTTAAGTGTGTCACCCTACGGTTCGTGAACTATGCGGACATGGTTGAGTACTCACTCCGACCAATAACCAATAGCGGGATCTGGAGATCCATAATGGCTCCCACATATTCAACGATGACTTTAGTGATCGAATGAACCATTCACATACGATACCAATTCCCTTTGTCACGCGATATTTTACTTGTCCGAGGTTTGATCATCGGTATCACACTATACCTTGTTCAACCTCGTCTCCTGACAAGTACTCTTTACTCGTACCGTGGTATGTGGTCTCTTATGAACTTATTCATATGCTTGCAAGACATTAGACGACATTCCACCGAGAGGGCCAGTATATCTATCCGTCATCGGGATGGACAAATCCCACTATTGATCCATATGCCTCAACTCATACTTTCCGGATACTTAATCCCACCTTTATAACCACCCATTTACGCAGTGGCGTTTGATGTAATCAAAGTACCTTTCCGGTATAAGTGATTTACATGATCTCATGGTCATAATGACTAGGTAACTATGTATCGAAAGCTTATAGCAAATAACTTAATGACGTGATCTTATGCTACGCTTAATTGGGTGTGTCCATTACATCATTCATACAATGATATAACCTTGTTATTAATAACATCCAATGTTCATGATTATGAAACTAATCATCTATTAATCAACAAGCTAGTTAAGAGGCTTACTAGGGACTCTTTGTTGTTTACATATCACACATGTATCAATGTTTCAGTTAATACAATTATAGCATGGTATATAAACTTTTATCATAAACATAAAGATATATAATAACCACTTTTATTATTGCCTCTTGGGCATATCTCCAACAGTTTCCCGAAGTTCGCACTCTTGCGAGTGCTAATCTCCGGTGGAGAGGTGCGGTGGCTTAGTGCTCCCGAACGCCACAACTGGCTTCACCTTGAGATGGGTTGCTCGATGCACACCAACGCCACAAAGGCCTCACCCCAAGATGCGTAGTCACACCACACACCGAGCGCCACGAAGGCGCCTCACCTAAATCTCCGGTGACCCTCGCCACAAAGGCTTAGGTCACGGTTCCACTAAGGGATTTCCTTCGAGGCGGAAACCAGGCCTTACACAAAGGTTGGGGCACACATGCACAACTTAATTGGAGGCTCCCAACAAATCACCACAAAGGTCTAGATTCCATCTAGGGTTCCAAGAACCCAAGAGTAACAACCTTCTTGCTTTCACCACCACGAATCACCGTGGAGAACTCAAACCGATGCACCAAATGCAATGGCAAGAACACCACAAAGATGCTCAAGTCCTTCTCTCTCAAATTCCAACAAAGCTACAAAAGCTATTGGGGGAATAAGAGACGAAGAACAAAGAGGAGAACACAAAATCCTCCAAGATCTAGATCTAGTGGGTTCCCCTCACAAAGAGAGGGATTTGATTGGTGAAGATGTAGATCTAGATCTCCTCTCTCTTTTCCCTCAAAATATGCAACAATCATGGGAGGAATCAAGAACTAGGGCAAATTTTGAAGGACAACAATGGAGGGGAGAGATAGAGAGTGAACCAGCCCAAGGAGGAAGAAGGGGGTCTTATATACCCCTCCCAACGAAATATGACCGTTTGGGACCTCCCAGGCCGGATTATCCGCCCCCGGGCCAGATTATCCGCCCCCCGAAAATCGCCCCTGGACTCGGGCCGGATATTTGGCCGGATTTTCCATTCGGGCCGGATTATCCGCCCCCCAAAAATTGGCAGAAACATCAAAACGAGAATGAGCATAACTTGAGCATCCGGACTCCAATTTTGATGATCTTGGGCTCGTTTCGAAGCTAGTAACAAGCTCTACAAGATCATGCAGAGAACCATCATAGTCCAGCAAGGGAGGATAGAAACAAATGATGAAATATTTGACCTATCTAAAAAAGACATACCGGTAAAATCTCCAACCTTGAAAATGCAACAAGTTGCCCGTGCAAAACCACTGTTGATGAACTAGAGCATGTCATGAGAATAAGCACAAGCTCTAAAACATCACATGGATAAGATCCAAATAACAACCAAGAAAGATGATGCAAGGATGCACATGTTTGAGCTCTCCGAAGGATACGATCGAGTTACTCACACGAGAGCCCTCTTGATAGTACGACACCTAAACTATAAAACGGTCTCCAACTACACCATGAGACTGGTAAGAAAGAAACCTTATCAAGAGAAAACCTTAACCTTGCGCATTTCACTTGAGCTTGATGATGACGGTCTTGACCGCAACAAGATGGAACGCCTTTTTTGATTGTGCTTGCTTGACGAAGTCTTGTGGATTGCTCCCCCATAATCCACCATGGGAGAGCTTCTTCTTCGGCACATCTTCACATATCCATGATCACCATATGGATGGCAAGAGTCAAGCAAAGGATCTCTTCGAGATGGCTCATCTTGAACTTGCACTTCATTTCTTCATGGCAAGCTGCAAGCTTATGATCTCTTCGAGTTGGCTCATCTTGAACTTGCACTTCATTTCTTCATGGCAAGCTTCAAGCATATGATCTCTTCAAGTTGGCTCATCTCTAACTTGCACTTCATTTCGTTGATGTCTTGAAGTTAACCTTGAGAGCTCACTTCATCTTCATCTTCATCTTCAAGACATACTTGACACTTGATCTTCTTCATTTGCTTCTTATTGCAATCTTGAAGCCAAAATATGGTTTACAAATATAAATCAATGCAAACATTAGTCCATAGGGATTGTCATTAGTTACCAAAACAACACATGGGGGCTCCATGCACTTTCAATCACTCAAGGAAATATCTCTCTTTGGAGTACACCCTGGTGTCAAGATTGGGATAAAATTTATGACAATCTAATTATACAATAGACCAACTACGCTTACCCTGCCAAGGTTAAAGACCTTCAGATACCAAATCAACAAGCTTGGGATGAACAAGTCGTACATTCCCTGTTTCAACAACCCATGGCTCATTGCATCAAGCAAACTAGCATCTTTCCTTCGACCGATCAAGACTTGCTTTGTTAGAAACGCACGCCAAATGGAAAATGCAACTCCAAAAGTGCCTATTATGCATGCCTAAAAAATTTACAGCAACTGGGGAACCCCAACCGACACAACTTTCTGTTATAACTACTAATCTTATAAGTCAGGTTTGGACAACTTGGGACGTATTTCCAAGAATTCATGCCTTTTCCTGGAGGTTCCTTCGCAAGGCTATCCCTACTGGTGCTCATGCATCAAAATACTCTAAGCACATCAGTAAGTTTTGTTGCAAATGCGGCATGGATGAAGATGATCTTCATCTATTCTTCACATGTCACTTTGTTAAAGTTGCATGGTTCATTTCTCCTTGGTACATCAGGACTCAGATCATAACTCAAAATTCCCAATCTTTAACCCAAATTATGTGAAGCTTACTCAATTTGCCTCATTTCTTATGCTTCTCTGGAAAATATTTTAACTTTTATGTGGTGCATATGGAAATCAATAAATGATTGTCTATTTGGCAGCAAAAAGGGAGAGCCATATCAGATTCACATCAATGCACAATTAAACTTTACAAAAGAATATGGAACCCCTTGATCCCTCTGACTTTTCCTTGCAGGCTGAGCCACAACTTTCACAGACCAAGATACAACAAAGAGTGTTGGAGGAAGGAGAAACTCGATCTCACATCAGACATAGTCATTTCAGGGCCAAAGATTTTTTCCGATGCTTCGTGCAAGAACCAAAATACCTCAGGAATACTCAAGCAACATGAATTGGTGTTTTTCTACAGTTCAATCATGGGGCCACAACTTCAACATTAAGATACAAGCGTCCACATCCCCCACCTCCTCGGTCTTGCAAGCTGAGGCAAGAGCATTGTTGCTCGCGGCGGAAGTTGCAGAGAAACTAAGAATCACCAAGCTGACCATTCTGGACAGCAAGCATCTAGCTAAGGCTGTTGCAAGCAGGAAACTTAAATCCGATCACATGCACTGGGACACAAGGGACACCTTTGCAAAAATTCTCAACTCCACATCCAGTCTGCATGCTACAGTGTTCCACATCAGTAGGGATGTCAATATGATTGCTCATACTTGTGCTCATGAGGTGCTTAGCAACTCTCTAAGTCCACCTATCTTAGCTTGTTCATCGTCAGCTCATGCTTCCTCTATCTGCCCTGTTATCTCAGTTCTTAAAAATTTAGAGTGGACATGTATTGTAATACGTAATGTACAATGCTACTGAGCTGATTGAATGAAAGTTGGTGCCCCCAGCGCCCTGCCTTGTTCAAAAAAAAAATCAAACCCGCCGAGTCACATGAGCAACTTAAAGCTTCCTACCTAAAAGTGCTTTCCAAGTTGCCTTCTCCTATTGCAATTAATGATAATGCTTGTGCTACTAACTCACTTCTTGTGAAGCATCTATATTGAAAAGAGAAAGTTAAGCTAAGAGCTTAACTTGAATTGCTAACAAAGAATTATGGGAAATTGGAAGAAAGTCATGGAAATCTCTCTAGCTCCCATGATGATCTTGTAGTCTCCCATGATAGGCTAGAGTTAGGTCATTAGGCTTCACTTGTTTATTATCTTGCTTAGCACAGATTGTTGGTGCATATAGGCAAACTCTAACTAGTAGTCTTTGTGCTTGTCAAGTTAATTAAACAATTTTTTTCAGCACTTGCTCAAGCCCTAAAGTAATTAAAAAAATGCATATCCCCCACCTAGGCGGCTTCCTTGGTATTTCAACCATGTCCTTTCGCAACAATAAAAATATCTAGTGAAATATCATGCTTTGTATCTATCGTTTTGTGTGTTTGATAACAACACTTGGATAACAATTTTTTCGTATGTACTCAAGTGTGTAGGAATCAATTTTAGCACTATGGATGATGACCCACCTTTTTGTATTGGTCCAATATCTGGTTCTTCTGAATTGGATGGTTGATCTTTATTATTGATGGAAGAGGTCTTGTTGAGGAGAAGTGTATGTGAGAAGAGGAAGTGAGGAGAAGCGTGAAAGTTTCCCTAGGCCAAATGTCCGACCCCCGAGCGGCAGGACCATCCAGCCCCTGGGGTCAAAAATCTCCTAGTGTCTACTGCTAGTATTGGGGGAGGACAGAAACTCCATCTGCTCCCCGAAAGTGATTTTCATCCGGCCTAGGTTCTGCGAGTCAACGAAGTGCAGAAAGAAGGGGGTAGAAGTATTTTCCATCCGCCCCCTCAGACATTATTTTCATCCGTCCCCTTTTCCGAGAGTCAAAAAGTTTTGGCCAAGCCCTGGCGCACCCCCAGATTTTGGGCGGACGGAAATCACATCCGGACTTTGGAATTTCCCAATATTCGAGGCCGACCAGACCATCCGCCCCAAGCGTCTTCATCGCCGAACCCCGATCATCCGGGGGAGGGACCCGGATCATCCCCCCAACGGTTCAACGGCTTAAAGGCCACGTACAGGCTATAAAAGGGTCAATCTTCTTCCTCCTCAGATCAGATCTGCCAACACAAATAACACTATCTCTCCTTTATAGATCTTGAGCTTCAAACGCGTGGATCTCCCTCCTTAGCCAACCAACCCCCCACCCCCAACTTTGGGAATCGAAGGAGGGGCTAGATCTACCTATATACCAAGAAATTACGTGATTCCCCTACTTATCCTTTGTTGATTTGGAAACCCTAAATCTCCTTTTGTGGGGGGTCCTTGTTGTTGAAGGGCATCTCGTTGTAGATCTTCTTGTGACTAGTCCGCGATGTCGTTGGAAGCCTCCTTCCTTTGTGGAGTTCACCCCAACCTTGTGTGAAGGCTAGTCACCTCGATCAGCCTTGCTTAGTGGAGAAGTAGGTACGCCTCTGTGGTGTGCCTACGAGGAACAAGATGATGTCTTTGTGGTGCCACACCTCCTCAACGTATACGTACCTCCTTTTGTGGAGGGAACTACGTGAAACATATCACGTCTCCTCGTCTCCGCACTTTTTCCTGGTCGTACCGCTTCCCTTTATACTTGTTTTGCATCTTGTGTTTCCTTGTTCTTATTTGCATCACATATAGGGTCACCTTTCCTTCGTGCAATCAACTTTTACGTTTTCGGAACCAACATAAAATTGAAAAAGCAAAAAACTAGGTAGCTCCTATTCAACCCCCCCTTCTAGTCGCCAATTCACCCTTTCATCTAGTTTTTAGAGTCTGTATGTAAGGACGAAACCCATATTGGATGGATTTCGGCAACCCATCCCTTGGTTGGTCAAAAACCCTTCCTTTCCTTCTTATATGTACCCCCTCATAACCGTCATTAGAACTCGGGTTTTGTTTAGACCAAAAGTTAGCCATTGCCGCAACTTCGTATTCTTCTTTCGAGGCCAAGACCTATAATTAAGACCGACTACTTGGAATCCCACCTTTTTAATAAAACTTTCATGATACATCCGTAGTATCTTGATTCAATTATTAGTTCTTACATGTTTTTGATTTCAGTATGAATTAAGACCCTCGTTGGTCAGGCTAATCGTGCACTTGCAAGATTAGTAACTCCCACAGATGAGAGATTGGCCCAGCGGTTGCATTGGCGCACGTACTTCACACATTTAATCGGATCGTCAAGCCCAAACTCCACCAACAAATTGACTTACCATCATCTCATCAAAAGATCGGACACCTTTGCCTATCAACATTTCCGCCCCTACACGCGACCTCGTCGCCTGCCCCACCGCCCGTTGGCGCCGCCTCTCCCGTGTGCCCCGAGGTTCCTGCAGCCCTGCCTATCCTTTCCCCTCTAGCATGAGCCACCCGCCTCGTAATCGAGCTCTACCAAGCTCCACCTCCCCCGATTCGGGCCGGTGGAGGTTGTCGCCGGCGCGGGAGAAGCTCCGCACAACCCCTAGGTAATCCCGACGTCCCTCCCGTGCCTCCTCGCCTCCGCGCGGGCGTAGAAAAAAACGATGACTGACGCCTCGACACGGACCAATTACGGCCAGATCTCGGGTTGTCGATGTCCTATCCTTCATCCCCATGGCAGGTCACTGTCTCATGCCTCGCCCGTGCATGTGGGATGTGTTGCTGGCAACAGGGCTGGGTGTTGGCTGCATGGGCGGCAGTGAGCATGGGCAACGACGAGTGTGTGGTAGCCTCGTGCTATTGTGAGGAAAAAAAGAAGAGAGTTGGGAAGAAGAGGGGGAAAGAGAGAGAAAAAGACCCACCGACATATGGGTCTACCTACAACCAAAACAAGGCATTCTTCTATTGGATTGCTAGTATATGAAGGCTAGCAAAGCCAAAAATAATTTTTTTAGGGCTTGTTTAATTCAAAGGATTTAAAAAGCGGAGGAATAGGAAAAAGGCAAGAAAAGTTTGTCATGGCTTATGAAATCCTACAAGAATGAAAAACGCTGATTTAGTTGCATACATCATTTGATTGCTCCACATAAAAAATACAAGAAATTTCTATGGAGATTGAGGACATGTCATAGTTGTCATAGACACATAGAAAATTTCAAGAGATCTAACCTTTTGTTAGAATTCCTATGAGATTGTAGTATAGGAAAGCAATCCATAGGAATTTTGGAGGATCCAATCCTTTGAATCAATTAGTAGTCACTATATGAATGAAAATCCTATGAAGAAAAATCATACAAATTTCCTTTGAAATTCCTATAAGAAAGAAACAGGTCCTTAGATTGCGAAACCCTCTTTCTTCTCTGTGTATACCTAGTTTTGGTGGAATGATCCATGGACAGTTGCAAGCAAATTTTCCCGCCCAATCTAACACAAATCAGGTCCCGATAAACACAAGACAGGTCTATCCGGCCATCACCTCAACCCCTCGCCTACGGCGGCGGCCGGCCGCATCGGCGGCGGGATGGAGCTGTCGGCCGCTTTCGAGGAACGCGTCCGGCAGATGGAGGACGCTCGGAACCACCGCATCTCCCTTCTGCAAGTCTCGCCTCCTCCACCCTTCCCCCATCTCTTCCCCCGATCCCCAAACCCTAACGCCTTCTCCCCTTGTCCCGCAGGCCGAGAAGGAGATCCAGGCCGCCAAGTACCGCCTCCTCGAAGCCAAGATCGCCGCCGCCCGCCGCCTCGAGCGCCGCCGCCTCCTCCTCGAGCGCCGTGCCGCCGAATTCGCCTCCCGCGCCCTTGCCGCCCGCGCCGACATCGACGCCACTCACGCGCGCCGCCTCGTCCTAGCCCGTGACCTCAGGCACGCAACTTCTCCCTCCCGCTCATTCTCCCCCCACCCAAATACAGCGTGTTTAATTCGGGCCTTAAAAGTGCCTTTCGGCTACTGAACATTTGAACTGGGCACGCGCGCGCGCAGCTCGACGAGGTGCGAGATCGAGGAGGCGGAGCGGAAGGAGGGGGACTGGGACCGCTTCTACGAGTCCAAAAGGAAGGAGATGGAGGACTTCCAGGCCATGTCTCAGCAGTTCGAGGCAGAAGCTCGTAAGGAAGTGCAGAGGCTCAAGGATTTGGTATCTCAAGTAAGGTCCCGGTCAGTTATATTGATAAACTACTCCGTATAAGCTTATCCTAGTCCCTTCGTATTGTTGCATCTGTCTTG
Organism: Lolium multiflorum; assembly: GCA_030979885.1. Classification (NCBI taxonomy): domain Eukaryota; kingdom Viridiplantae; phylum Streptophyta; class Magnoliopsida; order Poales; family Poaceae; genus Lolium; species Lolium multiflorum. The sequence goes on along the minus strand of CM061752.1, from coordinate 85,550,233 downwards.
TTTAACCTAATATAATTGCCTTGTGTACCAATGACAAGTTGACAACACAGTTGGGTGAATCTTAAAGTTAGTGCTTAACTCTGTTTGATGTGCAATGTCCACATAACAACATACTTACTAGCAGGGTGTTTAATGTCTTAATGGTCACTAGCTAGCAGGATGTAGTGTGGGCATCCAGCTTTTCTTGGCCTTACCAATGGACCACTGGAGAAGCTGAAAGCTATTATCTGAGTCAAACGGTCCGTCTGACTGTAATCCTGTTGGTACACATCGAAACAGGTGATGAATTTCGGCCATGGCTGCCCCCTGAAAAGATTTTTAATTTTATCCTCTTGTGTTGATAGGTTCAGACATTTGTAACTTAAAATGACACGCATTGCTAAAGACCAACCTGTTTGTCATTTGGCCTGCTCAGTTAATGGTTAATGTACCAAATGTTTTAATGTGTGTAGTAGTTTCTAAACAGGAGAGACATAGGCCATTAACTAAGCAGCACTGTCTATGGATCAGAATTAAGAAGTTGATGATGGTAGATTTGTAAAAAACTATCATTGCGGCTGAAAAAGTTTCTTACTTCGGATCAATGTTCTTCACTTCTTGTCCTCATCCAATGTAGAAAGAAGTGACAGTCAGTCCATGGAAGCCGTGTAAAATTTTAATGTTGTACCATGCCCAATTAACTTTTAAAGCATCTTACTTATCTAGTAAAGCTTCATGTAGATATTATTTTGCATAATATCTTCCTTATGTTGTAAAGCTTCCTGTAAATATTTTTTGCATAATGGGAACTTCTCTATTATCTAGCAGTGCGCGGCTGTTTTATTGGGCAATGTTGAGAAAACAATACCATGGGGACTGGGGATTCATGGACCACACTCTGCACATCACCACTAACTTCACAAGCATCCAAATAGCATTAATCTAATTTTAAAAGACAACCTGCTATGTATTATATGAGTTTCCCCCCTAATTTAATACATTATTAATTGGTCCACTTTGCTTGGTTTCAAACACAATGATTCAGTTATATACAATGTGTTGATCTGAAACGACCAATAGGAAACCAGTGATCCAACATCCTATTAGATACTTGCATAAAAACTATCATTGACTATGTAATTCGTACATGGTTCAGAAAAAAAATCTATACTATCTGCTTATATTCTGAATTCTTACCTGTTCACATCTGATTGATGGGTGACAACTGCTTTAAACGTTGCAGCTGCAATCAGCTCTGCAAGAGCTGCAGAGCAATGGGATGTACTCCAACGACGCTGAGATCGCGGCAGCAGAAGCCAGGAAGTCCGATCTCACAGCGAAGAAGGCTAAGCTGGAGGAGAGCCTGGTTTCAGCCCGCCAGTTCAGAGCACTGCTCCAGCAGCAGCTCCAGAAAGCTTTCGCGTCACAGGTTGGAGATCAGAAGGCAGCACAAAACTGACCATCTGATGCTCAGGTGCACCAGAATGCTGCTACATGCAAATGGAGGAAACCATAGTTCGCTAGCCCGATTGCTCCCTTCCATTTCATGCATTGCCTGTACAGCTGAAAGTACAATTTTCATATTTTCAGTCTTCTGTCCACGAACAGTTTTCCAATTCCATCTTTTCCACAAAGTCAATCCGGGACCAATTACCGTAGACACATGCCGTGAAAGAGTTGTTTGTTTCTAGTTTTCTCTGTATGTAATGCGTTCCAAATTCTTATCATTCAATTAGCACAAAACATATAATATACTCACTTGCCACAATATGTAGAAATATTGTTGAAGTCAGCAGGGTTTTCTTTCAAGTTTCAAATACCTTTAACTCCTGATGGAGTTGTATCGATGCTGCAAAGTGTGCAGTTTACTCCTCTCGTGAATGGTAGGCCTAGTCTTTCCCATTATTTGCTGACCCGAGTGGAGAGGTTGGTGCCTCCCTTCCAACTACTCATGCACTTGTACCATTTGGTTAAATGCTGCACATGAGGACCTCCCTTGCAATGTCACGTACGAATTAATACTATGTAGACCGCCCACGGTGAAATGCTGATGCGTTCAATCAGACTTATGTTGTCAAATGGGGGAATACACCACACACTTCGTAAGGTAAATATACTCCAAATTCATGGTAAAAAAGATACTCCACGTACAATTGTTTAATAAATGATGTTGATCACTTGACGAGAATAAAGAAAAAAAAACATTGAAATTACCACTAGAGCATACAAATAGGAAAATGTAGCAAATGAACACTCTTTCACCAATAAATGCAATAATGCACAAATAAGGCCATTAGATAGCAGCGAGCAAACAAGCATACACACACAACACTAAAAATCTCCCACCGTCCCACGGGTTACGGCTAACACACATACTGTATGGTTGTTTAGACGGCATACAGTATCCATCGTTCCACCTATCTTCGTCCGTGTGTACACCTATGGTTGTTTAGACGACACAAATGGTTTCTATACATGACATATAATAGCATTCAAGACTAAAGTGGAAAACGTTAAAACCCCCCATATCATCGACACTCTTTCGCCAGCAAAGCGCGCACACATAACCAAACGAGTAAGCCATTTCACATGCGTCAGCCACCCAATGTAAAGAAACACACTCAATCGCAACATAGCAAGAGCATACACGGACCATACTCGCAACAAATCCTACACATCTCCAGCCGAGCAAGCGAACGCACCGACACAAAACGTTGAAATGCCACTAGCCAGAAACAGACCGACCGTTCCGCGTAAGGCCATACTTCCAACGCGTCATACATATCTCCTAGTCTATCCCACTTATCCAAGGCACCTTTACATGGATAACACGCGCATACAACCACGCAGATAGATAGATAACTGGCCCGCACACACGGAAGCACAAAAACGTCACGGAAGCAAGCACATGGCGACACTCTTTCACCGGCGTGCGCGTATGTCACGCAAAGCGAGCCCTTCTGCCGCTGAGAAGCATAAATTTTTTTTCCTGTAGTTGTGAGGGAGTTTTTGGCGAAAATTTGGCACAAAGGATTTATGTTGATGAAGAAATTACATACACTCCATTGGAGTAGTTGAATGATGAGTTATTGGTCGATGGCATTAACCTTTTTTACCTACAAATTAGCATGCAACTATTGGATGTGCCGTAAACAAATAAATATGCAACAACAAGATATGAAAATATTCTAGTAATATGAATTAATGGTTTGTATGCTGGTATATTTGCAAAATGCAGGAAAGGCATGGCAAAGGTGTATAAAAACCAACGGCAGGGAGCGAGCAGGAGTGACCCCATGGAGCAGGTGCACTCATCACTCCACGGCTCCACGCTAGGCGCTACTGGTAGCTATAGCTAGGCAGGCAGGCAGCCGTCGCTCCCTCTCGCAGAAGCAGAACACCGCGGCTCTGGCACCGAGGTTATTATAGCGACCGCGGCAGAGCTCGCAGCATCTCTCGCAGCAGCGCAGCAGTAGCAGCACAGCAGCGGCAGAGAAGCCGAAGCCTAGTGTGCCCCAGCCTGCCTGCCTGTGTTGGAGTGTCGCGTGCTTCTCTTTTGCTTCCTCTTCTGCTTTCCTCTCCTCTCCTCCAGACCCGAGCCCGAGCCCGAGGCCGAGGGGAAGGAAAATAGCATTTTAAAAATAGTAGCCGAGAGTAAAAATCCCACCTCCCGACTACCGAGCCGAGCCTCGCCACCCTCCCCGGAGCATCGCGTACGCCTGCCTGCCTCGTATACCGTATGTATCTACAGTGAGGCGGCGCGTGCGGTGCGGTGCGGCGCGAGGGTTTCGTCTCCGGCGGCGGCGGCGGCGGCGGCGGAGGTTAGATCTGGGAGGGGATGGGGAACCGGATAGGCGGGCGGAGGAGGGCGGGGGTGGAGGAGCGCTACACCAGGCCGCAGGGGCTGTACGAGCACCGGGACATCGACCAGAAGAAGCTGCGCAAGCTCATCCTCGAGGCCAAGCTCGCGCCCTGCTACCCGGGGGCCGACGACGCCAAGGGGGGACACCTCGAGGAGTGCCCCATCTGCTTCCTGGTAACAGATCTTCATCCCTCTTCCTCTTCCCCCTCCCTCTTCCTCTTCCTCTTCCTCCCCCCGCGCCTGCCAAATTTGCTTGCATGCCACCGGAACGGAATGTTCGATGCGTCCCTGCCTATTCATTGGGCCGATTACTGTGGAGCGCCGTTGGCGTGACCCCGTCACGTGATTCTACTTAATGCCTTCAGTTAATGTCTTCAATTTTTACTCGACCTAGCCACGTTTTCTAGTTCAGTAGTAACTGTATTTTTCTTCATTAAGCAGGTCTAGTGTAATTCGTTAGTACTGTGTTTTTTTTTTCGTCGCAACTTGCGCTATCTGCTACTGACATCATACAGCGCTTTGCGGTACATACATTGTCCAAAACCGTGCTCCTAAGTCGTCCTAAGATTGTTATTCAGCCACAGGATGTAGAGGGATTCTGCCAATGTATTTTGTTTTTATGTGCCTCAGTAACTAACTGCTGTTCTAGGAGGGTTTCGATGCGTCTCTAATGAACTCCTACAAAAACACTGCATATGTTGAGCATATCTTCTAATCTTATTAGCCTACCTGGTGGTGTTTCTGTCATGCGTTTGTGCTTTACTGTTTGTCAGTGCAACTGGGTTAGGATTGAGAATCTTCCTGCTGTTGTAGTACCCTTGATTCGGTTGCCTAAAGGATAATGCCTGATTCTTGTGAATGTTTAGCTGCTGTTGTTGTTCCAGGATACCCTGGATAGTTCTGTCTTATTAGTAAAATAACTGGAAATAGTGCTGATCTTGTGTGCATTTATGTGGCACCAACTAGATGATGCTACTGTAGTTTGAAGTTCGAACATTGCTGCAGCTAATGTTAATACAATTGGAATGCTAATGTATCCTGTTGCATTTTATCTTTAATCTCAAAATCTCTGGGTGAATTTGTCTAAACATGGGCATTGTCTTATTGGAATTTCTCTTATTTAGCGCTTGTAGTATTTCCTGTGTTCTTAACTTGTTAAAATACAAGATCTGTTAATTACCGTTGAAATTCCCCATGTCCTAAAATGCGTGTTCTTCATTATTGTAGTTCTATCCAAGTCTTAACCGCTCAAAATGTTGCTCGAAAGGGATATGTACAGGTAACGCATCTGTCCTACTTGTTACTACCCATGATTATATGTTACTCTAGGTCCAAATGTCCTTAATGTTTGGTATTTTCTACAGAGTGCTTTCTTCAAATGAAACCAACTCATACTGCTCGGCCTACACAGTATCCTTCATATCGTCTCTGCTCTTGTTTCATATATCCTTGTATTGGTAATATGCGGGTCTTCTCAATTATCATGATAATACTTAACAAATGAAGATGCCCATTCTGCAAAACTCCCAACTATGCTGTTGAGTATCGTGGTGTGAAGACAAAGGAAGAAAGGAGCATAGAACAGTTTGTAAGTCTTATGCTCTAATGTGTTCGCCTTTTTGTTGATTAGTGCCAGTATTTGCAAAGCAAATGCATTTACTTAACCTTGTGTAAACTTGTTACAGGAAGAACAGAAAGTCATTGAAGCACAAATGAGGATGCGCCAGCAAGCACTTCAAGATGAAGAGGATAAGATGAAAAGAAAACAGAGCAGGTGCTCTTCTAGCAGAACAATCGCTCCAACAACAGAAGTGGAGTATCGAGATATCTGTAGCACATCCTATTCAGGTCTGCACTAGATATGACCAACATACACATTTAATTATGTTAGTTTTTATGTAGCTTAATCTGATAACTCACAATGTGTTATGTCATTTCCAGTGCCATCGTACCGATGTACTGAGCAAGAAACTGAATGTTGTTCATCTGAGCCTTCATGCTCTGCCCAGGCTAATATGCGGCCTTTTCATTCTAGGCATACTCGGTATGTTGTTTCATTTTATGTTTCATAGGATTATACAAACCTTTCTTTTTTGTCGGGAATGCTAGCCTTGAACATTGAAGCTACCAAAGCTCATATTTCAGGCGAGTTTATTTTTGAATTAGCAATAAAAATAAAATATACATATGCCGTCCATAACGATTGTTCCCAAAGGAACATGTTACACATCAAATGAAGAAGTCTTAACATAGGTGTATCTGAATTATCAAATACTAGCCATTGGATTAAATACCGAAAGCAGAGACCAACCATTGCATGACGGCAGAAACCAAGCACTAACAGACACTGGCCTTCTGAAAAGACCCTGAATTCCTTCACTTTACAGTTCCCATTTTGCATTCTAGTGATATGGGCAGCTGTGATAAGCGTTATCATCCTTTTATGCTTAAGGTTGTCTCCTACTGATACCCCAAGTAACACATTTAATTAGATCAAGCTTTATTCCGTGTTTATTATGATAGGGTCTTTTTGTTAAAAGAGGAGGCTTTTTATAGTTATTCTATGTTTAATAGAATTTTCCTTAGTTAACCAATGAGGAAGGCATTCTTTATATCCTGGACCTGTTTTCAGTATGTCAAGCCTAGTTGACCTAATGGCTACACTGAATACCATATGCTGACCCTCTCTATTACTGCGATCGAATATTTGGTACAACCAAATTATTTCAAACTATTTAAAATTTCATGTGAAGGATAACAATCTTGAGAAGGGAGTAGGAGTTTATAGCCAGCTTCTGTATACATTGAATTTTCTGTAGTTGGCCTATGCAGGAAAATAATGTTTATGTGTTGGACTTGGACCTACTTTGACTGCCAATCCAGTTGACCTAGCGGCTACACATGAACACTTACTCTATGACTGCAATAGCATAACTGGTCTTCAATCTAAGGGTGAAAACGAGGCAGGTCCGTTCGGTTCTCTTATGGGGGGTTTCTTGCACAAACGATACACACACAGGTGCCCGACCCAGCCTAAACTGCCTGTAGCTGCGCCTGTAGGGTTTTGGTTTGTACTTTCTGCCATCTTGGCATTCTCCTCCTAATATAGACGACACACGTTGGCCCCATGTTCGAGTAAAAAAATTGTAGGCCATATTATTATATTTGTGAGTAATGTTTCATGTCGGGATTACTAATCCGACATATTTCCACCCTTACACCAAACATGTGGTTTGGAGTGGATATGTCTTCTTGGCCTAAACAATCAATGGTTAACTACTTGGCCAATGTGTACAGTAAAGCCTATCAGCATTCCCTCCCTATCAGTATTCTGATAACTGATAACACCTCTTTTCCTCTTGGCTACCCTATATTATGAAATTGAAGCCTGCATGCTTCAGTTGTTATAAGTACAAAGTAGACATGATAAGTTTTTTTTTATGCTACACGGTAGTACATGACAACATCTGTACAGTTTCGGATATGCACATCACGGCTAAATGAGAGGATGCTTGTGATGGTTTTAGTGCAGAAACCGTTATAGTAGAGAGAGAGAGAGGGAGAGGCTTGAGCCGGTATGTAGTTGAGTTTGTAGAGAGTATTTGACCGAAATAAAATATTTCAGTCTTTCCAATCTGTGTTTCACCTGTTGTGGTCCTTGTTCAGAAGATTGTTATGCTTACTGGTAGTTAGTTTATGTTTACATTGTTTTTGACAGTTTAGTTCCAGCATTAAGCTGCAAACAAGGTATGACCGAAAAAGACTTGCTGAAGAAAACTTAATCCCTTTTGTTTTGGAGTTGAAGACTTCTCATCATCTTCGTTGGATTTTAGAGGAAGATAAAATAAGTAAATAACACAAAAAGGCCTTTATCTCTTGGTTGAATATGAATATATATATATATATATAATTTTAAAACAGAAGCAGAAAACAATATTTCTCACCATTTATTATTATGAGGGATTTTTACACATGATATAACCAGACAAAGTGGCCTAAGAAGCCAGGCAAAACCGACCAACAAACAAAAAAAGCCTACTCATGGTATGATGCTCCCTAGGAATTTCACCCCGCAAGGGCCCAATTTGCCATCACTCTTGTCCATTTTGTTGTACTAAGCATATATAGCATCATGGTCAAGATAATGATTAATGATGTAAACATAAATAAGTCTTGTGACATTCCTTGAATTGTCTTTTTCTTACAGTGATGATAACATTGACATGAATATAGAGGATATGATGGTTATGGAAGCAATTTGGCGTTCAATTCAGGTGAAGTAAAAGCTTTTTATATGTCCCTTGAATGAACATATTAAGAGTATGATTTGCGTAAATGGTTTTCTATACCTGTTAAAAAAATAGTTCTCTATACGAGCTGCAGAAAATTTGATGGTTTATTTTCATCGTTCTTACTATTATTTCCTCTGTCATTTGAGTTTACCATTTGTGGTGGTACTGTTCTTCAAACAGTGTGCTGGTAGATAATGACGATATCTCACTTGTTTTTGTAATTCCCTTAAAGTATGTATTAACGTTTGGAGTATAATCTTTTTAATAAATACCATGTTTAGTTATCCTGTTGTTATTAAGCCGAAGATTTCAGTAGTTCCTGCTCAAACATGCATATAGTTCCTAGCCTCATGCTTGTTATTTGTTGCTAGCATTGAATGTACTTGGATTTTTTGCACTTGTACTATAATAAACAAAACCTTATGAGCCTAGGCTGCATATTGTTTTGTACAAAAGAAAGATCAATTGAATGCATACCCTCCCACTGACCATGAAAGCTCTGATTTTGAACTGTCTTAAATTAATAAGGATGTCTTAAATTGATAAGGAAACATAGTTTTGGTTACAGGATGCACTTCTTCCTTCCATAACTGCTGAGCTGGGATTTATGTTTTGAACTGGATATCTTCCAGTTGCGCAATTTAAAGCCATATCGAATTCTTTGTATATACTTCAGTTTCTGCAGTCATGATAATCAACGACATGCTGGATTAGAAAATTTCTGTGCTTCATCTTATAGTAAAGAAAAGTTTGAATACATAGCTGCTTCTAAAAAGTTCATGTTTTCTCTCTTAGCAGGAGCAAGGAAGTATTGGAAATCCTGTTTGTGGTAGCTTTATGCCTGTAATTGAGCCACCCTTACGTGAACGGCAGGCATTTGTTCCAGCTCCTCCTCTGGAAATACCTCATCCTGGTGGATTTTCTTGTGCTGTTGCTGCTATGACTGAGCACCAGCCACCAAGCATGGACTTCTCTTACATGCCCGGTAATAGTGCGTTCCCAGTCTTTGACATGTTCCGCCGACCGTGTAACATTTCTGGTGGAGGCATGTGTGCTATAGAGAGTTCACCAGATAGCTGGAGCGGGATTGCACCAAGTTGCAGCAGGGAAGTGATGAGAGAGGAAGGGGAGTGCTCAACCGACCACTGGTCAGAGGGTGCAGAGGCTGGAACAAGCTACGCTGGCTCAGACATTGTGGTGGAACCAGGGACTATGCCACCGTTGCCTTTCGCTGAAAATTACAATATGGCACCAAGCCACTTCCGCCCGGAGAGCATTGAAGAACAAATGATGTATTCCATGGCTGTTTCTTTAGCAGAAGCTCATGGTAGAACACACACGCAAGGGTTGGCATGGTTGTAACACAATGATTTTGACGCCTCCTGCCTCCTCCTGCGCGCTGTCGTTGGTCTGCCCCCCCTTCTGCTCCTTTTTGCCACCCCTGTGTACGGCTGTTTTGTTTCTCCTTTTTTGCATGTGTTGCTTCATGGTTTGATATAGTTCCAGCTATAGCTCTCCATTATTATTGCTTATATGTATGTAAAATGGAATATGAGGAAGAAAAAGGAAAGAAAATCAGTCACAGTTCGTAATGCTTGTAGGAAGGGTGCAGAATATCTACAGGGTCACGGCATATAGAGCTTGTGTTGAAGTATCTGGGTAATTGGGTTGCACGAGGTGGGCGGCGTGCTTATCCATGGTCTCGCCATCATGTGCATGATTTGGATCCTGTTAGTCTTTGTGGTGCAGCTAATAGAAAAAACTCTCTGCGTGAGTTCTTGACTTCATAGTCGTACACTGGGCGATTGGACTTTTTCTCCAGTGATTTTGTTTTACACCTGTTTTTCTGTTATAAGGAAATATCCGCTACATACATAGAACACCCCAAATGGTCCAGGACGCCTAGCAAGCACATCCTCATCAAGTCGGAGAGATTGTTTGATAGTAGGGTAGCATCAACATTGATAGGCACAAATAAACTATGTACCAGGTTGACATTCCATTGGGCATCTCCAGTGGATGTACCAGGTTGACATTCCATTGGGCATCTCCAGTGGAGCGACGTATTTCAGACGCAAGACGTTTGTTTGTGTCGGGTTAAATGGTTGAAATTGATTGCGCGTCCGTTTGCGTCTAGAGATGTCCCTAGCGGGCCAGTGCATTTTTTTCCATCGACAAACCCATAATTTGCATTAATAAAAATACATAAAAATGTTAGAAGTTAAAAATGGCCAGCAAGGCATGCTAAAACCTAGCTATCGGCTACTGGTCGTCGTTGCTAACGAGGTCGATGAACTCCGGTGTCCGCCATGGAAGCTGGTACGTCGGCGGTGGAGGAGGAATGGGAGCCTGCGGCCAGGCCGTCGGCGGCGCAGGAGGATGTGGTAAAGGTGGCCACATATCCCAGACCGTTGAAGGACCAGGAGTCGGTGCACGGTCATTGGAACGTGTCGGCGTGGCCGGAGGAGTCACCGGCCTCCCCTGCATGAGCGCCGACTCGCGAAGCTGGATGGCAAGGGCGTCTCACATAGCGAGCTCGTCGAGTTTGCTATTGGCCAGTGCCATGGCAATGACCTCCTCCTCGCTAATGTCTAGCGGCTGGGTCCCTGGATCCCACGCCGGCCCGCCGTCGTCGTGGCCAGTGTCTCCGCCTTGGACATGGTCGTCCGACGAGGTCTCGCACTCGGCCTCAGCGACGTCGTCGTCCTCGTCCACGTCGTCGTCGTACTCGCCCTCGTCGGCGTCGTCTTCCGCGGCGAGCTCACGTAGAAGTAGTCGACATCATCGAGGTATCCCGCTCGGCGGTGCGCGTCGAACTCCCACGTCCCGAACGAGATCCAGTTGTAGGAGTTGAGCGCATACGCCGGATCTTCTCAGAGATCGGCTGGCAAGATAGCTCGGCGGCGGTGCACCTCGTCACGGCGCTCTCGGCCATCGCGTGGCACGGGAGGGACCGGCACGCGTCTGGAGTTGAGGTACCAACATCCTCCAGGAAGGCTAGCATCCGGCTATGGCACCGACCGGTTTTCCTCGCAGAGGCGGCGCACGAACTCGATGAGGACGTATCGCCCGACATGTGACTTCTTGCCGGGCCGCGAGCCGCTTGCCTCGTAGTCGTTTTTCATTTTGCGGAACGTTCAAGACTTCCCCATGGCGTCGTGCGGGTGGATACGACGGACTCTAGCAATGGTGCGGTCGAGAAAATGGGGGCCGCCAGCGGACCTTAAAAAGGCTCGGACGCCACCTCGCCTTCAATGTGCTGCCACTGCGACGCCGCCCACCAACGTACGCACACGGAAGGCGAGACACGCCATTAACGCAGCCCTAAAAAGCTGCAACGCGCCGCCTGTAAGTTAAGCCACGTTGAAGATAAAGCATCCATGCTGCTGCCAGCGGGCCCGTGTGAGAAGCGTGTGGACGACCGTGCTGTCCGTGCAGCGTCCGCGCACACATAAACGTGCCGCATATTTGGGCTGCGTTTACGTCTTGGATGGATCTAACACTATGCGTTGCGCCGCTGGATAGACTACATACGCATTTTCGGTCCGCGCCTGGTCGCGTCGATGCCCTATGGGTCTTGAAGGATGAAGTCCGCGGGATTTACCTATCATGTCATACTCTTATGTTGCGCCAATTTTCCACTCGCCAAATAAATCATTTGTTTAAAAGTTGCATACCATAAGATATACTACCTCCATTCCAAGGCTTAAGGTTTATATTTTTTTCAGAAAGTCAAACTAGGTTAAGTTTGACTAAGTTTCTATAAAAAATTATTAACATGTCAAATACAAAATTGATATTATTAGACAGATAATGAAATATAGTTTCATGTGCTATCTATAAAATATCATATTTTTTGATAGATTATTCTAAAATTTTGGTTAAACTTTACTTGCTTTCACTTTTTTCTAAAAATATAAGCCTTAAGCCGTATATGACTGTTGAAGTTGAGGAAGGGTATCATTAGGCACATGTTCACACAAGCTATTAGGAAACACCAATAATCGCCAAGCTCAGCGAGCAATAAGAGCATCTCCACATGCGGTCCCGATAGCAATTTGAGGGCCGGGGGCGAAAATAGGCTCGCACCGGCGCGCTCCAAACGGCGCCGGCCAAATTTGGAGCTCAATAGAATCGCCGGCAACCCCGTGCCGGCCCCTTCGCCAAGGGCACGAATCGGGCGCGCCGGCGCCTCGCGGAACAACGGTTTTCGCGGGTGGGGGCGCCTTGTCAGCAAGGGGACGTGGCGGTTCGCATCGGAAACGACGCAGGGAGGTTGGTCATCGGCGTTAATGGCCTCCCGCGTGGAAACCAAAACGGCGAGGGCGGCGACTTGCCACGCGGCGTCCACCTACCTTACCCACGCGCCTTCAATGTGCGTCCGCCGCCTCCCTTAAAACCCCACCGGCGCGCACTTCTCTCTTTTCCCACCGTCCATCCCTAGCCGCCGCCGTCCTCAACCTCCGCGCGAACCACCACCCACACGCAAACGCGATGGCGCACAACGACCAGGTCGGCGGCAGCGGCGGCGGCATCCTCCGCTCGACGCAACTGACATTCGACGAGGCCGACGTGTTGTACTGGCACCGCATCCCCGTAGTACAAGTTGTCGCACGGCTGGCACGTCTCCAACGGCCCGCCGTGCCGCCGCCGCCTCCGCCAGGACCACAGACGCGGGCCCTCGCCAGGCAACGGTGGGCCGAGATGATGCCCGAGGAGAGGAGCCTCCCGGAGAACGCCGTTGACAGCCCGTCCTGGGCAGGGCGCTTCGACCGCGAGCGCGCCGTCGAGCTCGCGCGGACGGCCAACCCCTCGGGCGGCCGCTTCAACAACGTCGTACGTCGTGCCTGGTGGTTCGGCCGCTCCGTCGACGACACGCTCTGCGAGTACGGCTTGCGTCCACGGGAAACGGGAGCCGGTATACTTCCCGCAGGCGGCGAACATGGCGCCACCGCCTACCACGCAGAGGGCCCCGGAACGGACCGCGGCGTCGGGAACCTCACGCACCGGATCATCCGCCGTCGCGCGCACGCGCTCAGCCGCGCCTGCGCCTCCTTCCGGAGGCGTCATCATCCGCGACGACGCGAGGCGCGCCTCCTCTGCTCCGGCTCGTCGGACGACGGGGTCGGGCCGCCGCTCCCGCGTCAAGGAGGAGGACGCCCGCCACCACTTCCGCCGGCGAAGAAGCAATGGTGGGAGAAGGAGGCCGAGGCGCAAGCGGCCCTCCATGGCGACGGCGACGCGGAGGAGTTCCCCGCCCTCAACTTCATGATCGGCCGCTCCATCGACGAGGACTACCGTCACATCGCGATCGACCCGCGGCAGGCGGCGGTGTGGTCCGCCAGGGACCACGACGCCAACTACGTCGACCTCGCCGGACCATCCGAGCTGCCGGCGCCAAAGGAGGAGAAGGCCGGCGACGAGGAGGCCGACGATGTCGACAGCTGGTCCTTCGGGACATCCAGCGGCGACGACCTCGACTTCAGCGCCTTCGACTTCCAACACCGCTAGTAGTGTTTTTTTAGTTTTTTAGTTTGAAATTGCCTTAAATTTATACAAATTGTGTTCGAACTACGTATGAATATCGTGTTGCAAATTTAAATTTAAATTTCAAAATCTATCGGGGCCGCCTGTTTGGGGGCGCCGGTGTGGGAGCAGCGTCCCCAAATAGAAGATGATGTGCCAGCGTTGAAAGAACATCTCTCATATTATGTTTTGAGTGTTTGATGTCAATGTACGTGATATACTAATGTTTGGTTAAGTGGTACAGGGATTATATAGATACATTTGTGTGTGTGTTGGATGTGGTCAGTGCTGTCAAAGAGAATCAAGTTCATCAGGCCGGATAATCCGGGCCGGATATTTCCAAAATATCCGGCCCCAGAATTTCGGCTAAGGACTTGAGGAAATCAGCTCAGTATAGGGGGACATTTGCCCGGATATTGTCCTGGTTTTGTCCCAGGGCCGGATTATCCGGGCCGGACATTTAAAGAATATCCGGCCCCCTCGAAAACGGCTAAGGACCTGAAGAAAAGTGGCTCTGGTATGGGGCCGGATTATTGACCGGACATTGTCCTGGTTTTGTACCAGGAGGCCGGATTATCCGGGGGGGGGGATTATCCGGCCCTAACTTAGGCCGGATTATCCGGCCCCCGGAAGGCTCAACGGCTGGATTTTGGGGAGGGGTATTTATACCCCTCTTCTTCTTCCTTTCCCTTTGCTCAATCATTGCATAAGAAATCTGCCAAGCTTCACCACCATTAGAGCCACCTCAAGAAACACAAGATTTGCAAGATCTCCTTCCTCCCCAACCAAAGCTCTTGATCTTTGGAGATTCGAAGGAGAAGCCACCGATCTACATCCTCACCGAAGCGTTTTTCATTTCCCCTCATTTGTTTGAGGGATCTCATGCTAGTGTTCCTATTTGGTTCCCTAGTTGATTTGTGTTGATGTGTTGTTGTTGATTGTTGTATTGTTACAGATTTGGGAGCCTCCAATTCAGTTGTGGATGTGTGCCCCAAGAACCTTGTAAAGGCCCGGTTTCCGCCTCGAGGAAATCCCTTAGTGGAAGTGGGCTAGGCCTTCGTGGCGTTGCTCACAGGAGATCTGAGTGAAGCCTTCGTGGCTGTTGGTTTGGCTTGCGTAGCAACCACACTCCTCCAAACGTAGACGTACCTTCTTGCAAAGGAAGGGAACTACGGGAATCATCTCCGTGTCAATGCGTGCTCCACTCTCGGTTACCTCTATCCCACTCTATCTCCTATATATTGCGTAGCTATATCTTGCTTAGTTGGTAACCTTGTCATATAGGTAAATTCACTTAGTTGCATATCTAGAGAATTTACCTTTGTGACAAACCTAAATTGAAAAAGAACTAAAATTTGGTTAGCACCTATTCACCCCCCCCCCCCTCTAGGTGCGGCATACGATCCTTTCAATTGGTATCAGAGCCTCGGCTCTTATTTCGGGCTTAATCGCCTAAGAGTATGCCGGACGATGTGCCTCCGGAAGAGGCCGGTAAGTTGGTCACCATGGAGGACATCAATTCGTTGAGATCCTCCATGGACGCTCAAATGGGAAGCATGAGAAAATTGATTTCCGAGCTTTTGACTCCGGTCCCTCCTAGGGCTCCCGTCATAGAGGTAAAGGACACGGGTGTGTTAGAAGAGGGAGGTGCTTCGGCACTACCCTCCTCTACTAAACCCGTGGAAGGTGATAACTTAAACACTATCAAATCTCCCATTGCATCTCCTAGGGGAACTAGTGGAGGTGAGAGCTACAATCGAGTAGCTCCACCTTTTCTATCTCCCGATATACCGGTTCCTCATCCCCATTTGAACATTCGAGGCGACCCACCTAATTTTTTCGTTGATAATTTCGATACTTGGCAATTTGAGTTTCGCTCTCATGTTTGCAGTGCCTCCAATGAACTTTGGAGAATCATCTTGGAAGGCTTCAAGCCCTACAACCCCGACAAGTTGACTAGAAGAGAAGCGGTTGATAGTCAACTCAACAACACCGCCTTGCACATGATTCAAACTAGTGTGGGGACACAAGAGTTGCCTCGTGTTCGGAACTATACCACCGCCAAGGAAGCTTGGGATGGGTTGGCCGCTAGTTGCATTGGAAGTGAGAGCACGAGAAGGAACAAGTATAATGCTCTTCGGAATCAAGCCGAAGGATTCATGAGGCTACCGGATGAAGATCATCAAGTCATGTATGGAAGACTCCTCATTGTTGCCGATGCCTTCCGGCTTAGTGGTGCCACCCACATCAATGACTCTTGGATCAAGGAGAAGTACATTGAATGCATGATGCCGTTTGTACCCATTGATGTCAAGACCCTTGTTGGGAGAGAATGCTATTCCTCTCTCTCATCTCAAGATGCCGTGCACGAGATGCAAGCCCTCAAGGTGCTCGAGCAAAACTCTCATGATTCTCGCAATCGTGCCATTGGTATGGCAAAAGGGAACAATCTTGCCTTGGTGGTCCACCCCGTAAGAAGTGTACCCTCAAGAACAATATAGGGCATCTTGGAGTATGTCCTATCCGGAAGATTTGGAATGCCACTATCATGATCACATGGCCTTCCATGCAAAGTCATTTTGGGTTGATCCCTCCAAGGCCAAGGAAGACAACATCAAGAGAAACCACAAAAGTGGGTTCACTAGCTTTGGTCCAAAGACAAGGTCATGCTACAACTGTGATGACAAGCGCCACTTCATTGCCGAATGCCCCTATGAGAATAGAGAGCTTCATAATGGAAGGCTCATTCCCAAGGACAAGAGCAAAGACACAAAGGGCAAATATTCAAAGGCCCCCAACAAAAATTCTACAACAACAAGACCAAGAAGGGCAATAGGCCTCCAATAGTTGTGCTAGTGACTAGGGAAGAGTATTCTACCGATGAAGTTGAAAGCTTGTTACCACCCGATTTTGGCCAAATCAGGAGTTGGGCCGTAAGTGAAGATAGGCTTGAAGGACGTACACGTGGAGCATCTTCGAAGCGGCCTTGCACTAAGAGTTTGGGCTAAGTGGCCCGTGTATCTGTAATATATTAGATCGCGTTGTAATTTAGATTAAAGAGATAGAATCTGGCCCGTGCACGGTTAGGTGCACGCCTCAATTAGAAAGTCCCTTGGACTATAAATATGTATCTAGGGTTATCGGAAAAGGAGGACAATCATCGTTCAACCAACACAAATCAGGCGCATCGCCACCCCTTCTTCGAGGGTTTCTCCCGGGTAAGCACCATGCTGCCTAGATCTAGCGATCTAGGCAGTAACGTTTATTCGTTAACCTTGTACTGCTCGTGCTGAAGCCTTGTTGATGGCGAGCAGTACTATTTATCCTTAGGTGTTTAGGGGCTTGCATTGGTGCTTTCACGTGCATATCTGCGTGGCAATGCCGTCCCTAGACACCTAGCTGCCCTTACGTCGATCTAGACGTAAGGGCAGCATCTTGCTTGTTCTTACTTAGTAGATCCGATCCGTTATAGTTGCTCCTTGCTACGCAAGGATTAGTTTAATATCTCGCATAGTTAGGCCTTATGCGGGGTCGGATGATCCGGTGGTGCGTTAGGTGTTGTTTACCGTCCCTGCGAGGATGTTCCGGGGATCAACGTTATGTTGGTTTTTAGGCCTCTCGTAGGGGTAGTTTGCATCGTCTCTCGTAGCTGCTAGGCCCGATCGCACGTAGGACGTTCCGATTATGCGGTGAAAACCCTAAACTGTCGTGGATCGCTTTAGCTTTGTCCTGATCAAGCGGATCCCCATGCCATTGTAAATCCAACGTGAAGCATGGGGCGATCGGCTCCTTGAGCCGATCCACAGGGAAACCTGAGAGCCGATAGGGCTCGTATTTAATGTTTACGTGTCTACCATGCAGGAACAATCGAAGCACTAACACCTTCCTGATCGGGTCTAGGTCAGGTGGCACGCCCTAGCAACCGCCAGGACGTTTGGCCAAGATTTGCGGGACGACGCGAGGTG
Organism: Lolium multiflorum; assembly: GCA_030979885.1. Taxonomy (NCBI): domain Eukaryota; kingdom Viridiplantae; phylum Streptophyta; class Magnoliopsida; order Poales; family Poaceae; genus Lolium; species Lolium multiflorum. The sequence continues at coordinate 85,532,609 of CM061752.1, read as the reverse complement.
CCAGGGATCCACTAAGCGGCCCTGGGAGCTTCCCGGCTCTTCGTGTTGCTCAACCAACGCCCGTCGGGGGGTTTTGGAGGGTAACACATTCTGGCACGCCCGGTGGGACATCCACGTCGACATCCACATCGACATCTTCTGCGGCACCCACGTCAACATCCACATCAACATCGGCATCCGAGATGGCGGAGGAACAGGTCACGTACGAGGACCTTCCTCCTGATCATAAGAAGAAATACGATGAGCTGAAGGCCATCATTGAAGCCGAACTCATCGGCTCCTTTGAGAAGACTCGATCGCACGGCGTCAGATTCAAAGGATTCACTCCACAAGGCGTCCTCGACGGGGTAGATCTGGCTCTCCCTTCAGATGAACGTACCAGAGCCCTGCGACAGGAGGTCAACTACATGGTGGCCCATTCGCTGCATCGGCACTCTGAGAGCCTGGTGAACACTTTGGAGCGCGTTGCGCTCCGTGTGGTGCAAGAGATCATGGAGCGTCGATACTCCCCTTCAGGACCTGTTCTAGGGACTCACCAGGGAGAGATACAACTCCACACCAGGCCACCTCTGCCGTACGCAACGGCGGCTCCACAACAACAAGGCTCACCGGCATACGTCGTCTACAAAGTTGGGGGTGACCCGGGCGACTATCAGTTCTTCCATGACCCGCCCAAGGAAATCCCACACGGATACGTGTGCGCGTATGTGCCGGATTGCAACAGCTGGACGCAAGCGATCCAGGCCCCACCAGGAGGGATTGCCGGAGCAGGAGCGATTGTTCCGGCAGGAAGAACGACTGCAGCAGCGGGGAGTCTAGGAGCGGAAGCTGAGAAACAAGCGTGGCTAGCCAAGTACACCACTGCACCAGTCCAGAAAGCTCAGCCGCCAGTACCTCCACCGCAGATCAAATCAGCGCAGTCCTGAGAGAGCAGTTCGGCATCTTGCCGAAGAAGAAGATAATCGGCTATTCCAAGCCGTACCCCAATGAGTTCGACCTGATCCCACTACCGCCTAAGTACCGGCTTCCGGACTTCAACAAATTCAGTGGGTCAGAAGGGTCAAGCTCCATCGAGCACGTGAGCCGATACCTGGCCCAGCTGGGCATGGTTTCAGTATCGGATCAGCTACGGGTGAGGTTCTTCTCGCAGTCCCTCACCGGTCCAGCGTTTGGATGGTATACCTCGTTGCCGCCAAATTCGTGCAATCATGGAAGCAGCTGAGGAACTGTTCCACACCCACCATTCGAAGGTACTTGCTGGTATTGCTGAACTAGTTCAGGTTCGGCAGCGAGGAGAAACAGTCTCTGAATACATCCAACGTTTCAGAACTGTCAAGAACCGATGCTATTCGGCTCACCTAACGAGAAAGAGGCAGTCGAGCTGGCCGTGGCAGGCCTTGCAGCGTCGTTCAAAGACCTGACGTTCCAGGTTGAGTACAACTCGTTGACGCACCTGGTCAGCCGACTACCCTATATGAACAGCGCCATCCAGAACTGTACCAGGACAAGTTCAAGCGCGCGATAACCCTGGTCAATTCTGATGAGGATGAAGATTCTGCGGAAGATCGTTGCGGTAGCCGAGTGGACTCGGACGCCAGTACTGTGTCCTGCAAATGGGTGAACCCGCCAGGGCCTCCAAGAGGGTTGGACTTTGACGTGACCAAGACTGAACAGATCTTCGATCTGCTTCTGAAAGAGAAACAGTTGAAGCTACCCGAAGGCCACAAGATCCCTACGGCACAGGAGATGAACAAGAGGCCATACTGCAAATGGCATCATACGTTCACGCACGCTACCAATGACTGCAAAGTGTTACGCGCACAAATTCAGATGGCGATAGAATCAGGCCGATTAACTTTCGGACAGTTTGCCATGAAGGTAGACATGCGTCCGTTTCCGGACGTCAACATGGTGGACCTAAGCCACTCCATAAGAGAGCCAGGGTTCTCTTTCGATGTCAATATGGCAGGGTTTGTGATCCGCCATGGCGTGGACAAAGCAGAGAGTAGCCACTCTCGTGGCAAAGGTAAAGAAGAGGCCGTTCCACGCGACCGGCCCCAAGACGACGACAGACGGTACCTAACCGAAGAGGAGGTGAGAAGCATACGGTATCAGCGCCCGTTATCCGTACATCTCCTCAACAAATATGAGCAGCAGTACGACCGACGTCGGCGCTACGACGAAGACGATGAAAGATATCGTCGGTCTGATGCAGAGAACAGGAGGTATCGTCAGAAACGGCAACAACGACGGTACGAACGTCGCGCCAGTGGGAGGTCAAGGGAACAAGACAACGTGGATAGGCACTGAAACTGTCCCTTCTTCAAACATTGCTGGGATTCAGGAATGAGCCGATTGCCAACAATCGAGAACTGCCCAGAATGCACACAACAAAGGAGAAGGACGAACGAAGTTTCAGTGTTCGAGCGTCTAGGACCTCTCCCACATCAGAGTAAACGAGCTGAGTCATCTCAAGAAGAAGACTTTGAGGAGTCGGATGGAGAAGAAGATAGGTATCACCGACCAAGGTGGTGCCCGATGGACTCAGCCATTCTCAGAAGCGTAGGGCGCTGCGAAACTTGGAAGAAGCCGAGGCACAGTACCTGTATACGTTGAGAAGAGCACGGCCCGATCTGGCCGTAAAAATCCAGCAGACGTTGGAGACAAAGGCGCGCCCGCCAAAGAAAGTATGGCGCCCAGGCGAAAGCCGATGCACAGGCATCGGCTGATGCCGATGCAGAGGCATCGGCTGATACGAACATGATATCCATGACCCGGACGGAGTAGCAAGTCCAAGACATTGGACATGCGTGGCAAGGCCGGTCCCTGAGATCGGCCCTCAAAAAATGAAAAGCAAAGGATCTTATCTCCAGCATGCCATGTAGCTACAATGAAAATCCAAGAAGTTGCAAATCATCGCCAAAGCCTTGCAACGGAAAAGGAGGCCGATTCCCGCAATCGGCCAAAATTATCCTCAACATACCTTGTCTGTGTTCAGCATTGATCCAACAGATGCCTGAAGAGCCGATGCCATCAATCACTTGACAGAATCGGCTCGGGGGGCACATATGGATGAGATACGAGGATACGAAGCTGGGAACGGATGTCAAACGTCCAGCAGAGCAGCTCAAACCTGGGGGCCGATACATAAACAAATCGGCCACAAAAAATGGAAAACTCCAAATTTTTGAGCACAGCCGATGCAGAGGCATCGACTCAAGGTATTGTTACAGGCAGAAGCCTAATGGAGCAGTCACCGAGGTACATAGCGATGGTACATAGCGATGTTCTACTGATCAGTGGAATGGTTGGTTGGTGGCTCCATTGGCAAATCCTCGAGGTCAGCAGCGCCTGCGTAAGCATGCAGATCAGGTTCAGCCAATGAACATTCAATTGGCCGTGGCGTCTCTTCCTAGGGCTTGACCAAGGTGGCAGCTTCATCAGACATCGTCACCAGAAACTGCATTAGTCTGCTCAAGGTGGTGAGTTGATCGGAGCAGCAGGACACAAGAATGGAGCTGGGAAGAGTTCAGGGGCCACTGCGTGTGAGGCTTTTTAGTTCAAGAGAGCTGCTGGTCCTTCCAGAGCTGTCCTAGTGCACTGTCTCCTTGGGCGTAAGCTTTCCTGCCAAGTTTTGATGAAGAGCTGGAATGGCTCGGGGGGCAGCTCACCTTGGAGGTTCTCTGCTATTGACAGCCGATTCGGTTAGAATCGGCTAACGTTGCGCTACAGTTGGAAAGCCGATGACGACCCATGTGGCTGGTCCACTTCTGTGCTCGCCTGGACCAAGGCTCGGGGGGCAGCTAGCCCTAAAAAATTCCTCATCCTGAAGAGCCAGTGGTGTTGAAATTGGCTATCTCTGCGTCCTAACCATGCTGAACAGGAGAGCTCTTGCAGAGTAAAACCACCAGGGTTGACAAAAGGAATTGCTAGGGGGAACATTGCCCTATCTACTACTCCTAGCTCTATCCTATCTAAGGGCCGCTGCTGCCCTCATCGTCGCCGTCACCACTGTCTGCTCCCGGCCGGCTCGTCGTCGCTGCTGTAGTGACCACCGGCGGGACCTTCATTATCCTCATCTTCTTCGCTAGCGTCGCCATAGTCGCTGTCGAAGTCGCTGATGTTGCCGGGCCAGGGGCAGAGACGCTTGGCCGGCGGTTCGTCGGAGGAGGTGGTGTCCTCCTCCTCTTCCTTCACCTCCTCGGCGGAGGAGTAGCCGTCCCAGGAGAAGCCGTCGTCGTCGCTTTCCTCCTCCGATTGCCCAACGGCAAGGAAGCGAAGGTCGCTCTCCCCGTCCGTTAAGGACTGGTCGTCTTCTGACCAGACGAAGGAGTCATGGGTCGACTCGTCCCCGTCGGCTATGGCGCGGCGAATGTTGGCCGCGTGGACCTCCTGTGGGTCCCGTTCAGGCGTTGGCTCACGGGAGGTGGAGGATTGGGTGGAAAGACCCGATGAGGGAGAAGACGAAGAGGAAGACATGGCGGCGGAGGAGGGTTTTTCGGTTTGCCGATGGCTACTGTGGAGCAGGGGGATGAAGAAAGAAACCACAGGAAGTGGCCAAATAAAAAGGGGTATAGCGATTTAATGCCTAAGCAGTTCCCGAGGTGTGGTGCCAACCGTCAAATCATGCGGAGAAGGCGAGGAGGCAAGACGTTATCATGAAGAACACTGCGACGGTTCTGCCACGACATGACCCTTCGAAGGAAACAGATGGTTTTGCAATTACCATTATCAAAACCAGGGGGCATGTGTTACCACCCGATTTTGGCCAAATCAGGAGTTGGGCCGTAAGTGAAGATAGGCTTGAAGGACGTACACGTGGAGCATCTTCGAAGCGGCCTTGCACTAAGAGTTTGGGCTAAGTGGCCCGTGTATCTGTAATATATTAGATCGCGTTGTAATTTAGATTAAAGAGATAGAATCTGGCCCGTGCATGGTTAGGTGCACGCCTCAATTAGAAAGTCCCTTGGACTATAAATATGTATCTAGGGTTATCGGAAAAGGAGGACAATCATCGTTCAACCAACACAAATCAGGCGCATCGCCACCCCTTCTCTTCGAGGTTTCTCCCGGGCACCATGCTGCCTAGATCGCATCTAGCGATCTAGGCAAAAACGTTATTCGTTAACCTTGTACTGCTCGTGCTGAAGCCTTGTTGATGGCGAGTACTATTTATCCTTAGGTGTTTAGGGGCTTGCATTGGTGCTTTCACGTGCATATCTGCGTGGCAATGCCGTCCCTAGACACCTAGCTGCCCTTACGTCGATCTAGACGTAAGGGCAGCATCTTGCTTGTTCTTACTTAGTAGATCCGATCCGTTATAGTTGCTCCTTGCTACGCAAGGATTAGTTTAATATCTGCATAGTTAGGCCTTATGTCGGGGTCGGAGGATCCGGTGGTGCGTTAGGTGTTGTTTACCGTCCCTGCGAGGGATGTTCCGGGATCAACGTTATGTTGGTTTTTAGGCCTCTCGTAGGGGTAGTCTCTCGTAGCTGCTAGGCCCGATCGCACGTAGGACGTTCCGATTATGCGGTGAAAACCCTAAACTGTCGTGGATCGCTTTAGCTTTGTCCTGATCAAGCAGGATCCCCATGCCATTGTAAATCCAACGTGAAGCATGGGGCGATCGGCTCCTTGAGCCGATCCACAGGGAAACCTGAGAGCCGATAGGGCTCGTATTTAATGTTTACGTGTCTACCATGCAGGAACAATCGAAGCACTAACACCTTCCTGATCGGGTCTAGGTGGCACGCCCTAGCAACCGCCAGGACGTTTGGCCAGAAGATTTGCGGGACGACGCGAGGTGCCAGGGATCCACTAAGCGGCCCTGGGAGCTTCCCGGCTCTTCGTGTTGCTCAACCACTAGGGGGGGGGGGGTTTGGAGGGTAACAAAGCTCTAGTGATGATGAAGGAGAAAGCTCAAAGGAAGTGGCCGCCATTGTCACTACCAACATTCCCTCTTCATCTCTCTTTGAATTCCCCAATGAGAATCCTAATATCAAGAATGCACATTGCTTCATGGCAAAATCCTCCTTGGACACATCTATTGTGCTATCAACTCAAGAAGAATATACCTCCGGAGATGATGATGTTGATGATGAAGAAGATGCAACCTCTAATGGATTGGTCGCTCTTGCCTCCCTCTCCACTAACTCTTCATCACCAAGTGAATCCCATTCATGTGAGGAAGAAAGTTGCCTCATGGCTAAATCCTCCGAGGTATCATCTCCTAGCCCCTCTATGCCTAACATATCAAGTGATCTAGGGGTTGATGATGCTAGTCTAAAAGTGAAACAAGAAATGCTAGAATTTGATGAATTCATTCTTAACCTACAAGGTATCAACAAAAAGCATGTTTCAAATCTCATGGCTCGTTTAGCTCAACAAAATGCTACTCTTGAGAAAAAGGGTCAAATAGAGAGAGAAGACTCTCTTGAAATCCATGCTCTTAAAAATGCTCTTGAGGAAAGTCAAGAAACTATAGCTTCTCTTGAGGAGAGGCTAGAAAATCTTGAAGAGCCTCAAGATGAAATTAACAAGCTCACTAAAGCTAGAGATCATGCTAGGGCTAAGACTAAATTGCTTAAAAAGGAAATGGCCCAATTTGGTGTTGATCATGAGAAACTTGTGAAGGATCTAGATGAACTAGACAAAGCTCACAAAGCTTTGAAGAGTGAATACGCTCTCCTATCCAAGTCAAATGAGCAACTTCAAATTAGGCTTGCTTCATATGATGTGCCTAGTTCCTCTACCCCTTCATGTGATCATGCAAATATTATTGAGGAAAATGCTAGGTTGAAGGATGAACTTGCTAAGGCCTCCTCTCCCCAAAGTAAACTTTCTTTGGATGATCTCTTGAGTAAGAAAAGATCAAACAATGGGAAGGAGGGCCTTGGTTATGGAGCCAAGGCAAAGAAGGCAAACAAGCAAAAGGCCAAGCCCGCACAAGAGAAGAAGAAAGATATCACTAATGGTGAAGCCCCTAAGGGCAAAACCATTAATGATGATGATGCGGGAAATGCTAACCCTCACTATGTTTTATTCAAAGATTATTATGGTGATGTTTATGCTAAATATGTTGGCCCATATGATGGTTATGTTGCTTGGTCTATTTGGGTCCCAAAGACCCTTGTTGCTAACAAAAGAGGACCCATTGAGAAATGGGTACCTAAATCCAAGCATTGATCTCATGTAGGACTATGCCGCCGGAGGTTCAAAATGGGTACTTGATAGTGGATGTACAAGTCATATGACCGGCGGCAAGAACCTCGTCAAGGAGTTGAGGCCCAACATAAACAATATCACCGTCTCCTTTGGCGATAATTCTACATCCGAGGTATTGGGTTTTGGCAAGGTTGTGGTTGCACACAACATAACACTTGTGGATGTCATGCTTGTCAAAACCCTTGGTTACAATTTGCTTTCCGTTTCCGCCCTTGGCAAGATGGGTTTCGCCGTCTTTATTGATAATGATATTGTGGTCCTCTTGTGGAGCAAGACTCTAAAAGTCGCTTTCGTTGGGTATCGCGAACATAACTTGTATGTGGTGGACTTTTCGGGGACCACCACTTCAAGTGCGATGTGCCTATTCGGAAAGGCGGATGTGGGTTGGTTGTGGCATCGCCGCCTAGCCCATGTCAACATGAGAACTTTGCAAAGTCTTCACAAGGGGAACCATATTGTGGGTCTAATGGAAAATGTTTCTTTTGCCAAGGATCGTGTTTGTAGGGCTTGTGTTGAAGGCAAAATGCATGATTCTCCGCATCCAAGCAAGACTATCATCTCTTCCAAGAGGATCTTGGAGCTCCTTCATGTGGATCTCTTTGGTCCCGTTACTCATGCAAGTCTTGGTGCGAAGAAACATTGCTTGGTGATTGTTGATGATTACTCAAGATACACTTGGGTCTACTTTCTCAAGACGAAAGATGAGACTCAACAAATATTCATTGACTTTGCTACCGAGGTGCAACGCCAACACAACCTCCTCATTATGGCAATAAGAAGTGACAACGGCTCCGAGTTCAAGAACTACACACTCAATGATTTTCTTAGTGATGAGGGGATTCGTCATCAATATTCCGCTGCTTACACCCCTCAACAAAATGGTGTTGCGGAGAGGAAGAACCGGACTCTTATGGATATGGCAAGATCTATGATGGCGGAGTATAAATCCCGCTATAACTTTTGGGCCGAAGCCATCTCCACCGCTTGCCACTCTTCTAACCGGCTCTATCTCCACAAGGGATTGAACAAGACTCCATATGAAATACTCACCGGCAACAAGCCTAATATCTCATACTTCAAGGTGTTCGGTTGTAAGTGTTTCTACAAAATCAAAGGAGTTCATTTGTCTAAATTTGCTCCTAAAGCTTTGGAGGGTATATTTGTTGGTTACGGTGCCGAATCTCACACTTATAGAGTCTTTGATATAGCCTCCGGGATTATCATCGAATCTTGTAGTGTGAGGTTCGAAGAAAATGATGGCTCCCAAGTGGGGCAAGTTGATGTATGTGCAGGTGATGAAATACCTCAAGATGCCATAGTAAGAATGGGTGTGGGATTTTTCCGCCCCATTGAGGGACACGGTGTGGCGTCTCGGGAAGAACTATGCTCTACCACGGTGGAGCCCTCATCCTCTCAACATCAACAAACCCCATATCTTGAAGCTAATGATGCACCAACCCAAGAACAAGAAGAAAACCCTCCCTCTCATGAACAAGATCAAGGACAAGATCAACCAAGAATTCATGATGGCTCCGATGAGTATCCATTTGATATTTGTGCTTCACCAAATATTGTCCAAGATCAAGCACATGAGGATGAGCATTCTCAAGAAATTGAGGAAGCTCAAATTGAAGGTCAAGATGGGGACCCAAATGATCAAGTTGATCAAGTGACACCTCCAAGGCCTAGAAAAACCAAGGAGGAGATCGAGGCCCGTCGTCTAGCAAGAAGAGAAAGGCAACTTGAGCGTCTTGAACACACACATGACAAGGTTCTTGGTGATGTAAGGGCAAAGGTTTCCACAAGAAGGCAATTGGCTAACTTTAGCAATCATCATGCTTATATCTCCTTAGTGGAACCCAAGAAAGTATTTGAAGCCCTTGAAGATTCGGATTGGTTGGAAGCTATGCACGAAGAACTCAACAACTTCAAGCGCAACAAAGTATGGACCTTAGTAGAGAAGCCAAAGGAGTGCCGCAATGTTATAGGCACTAAATGGATATTCAAGAACAAGCAAGATGAGTTTGGAAATGTTGTGAGGAACAAGGCAAGATTGGTGGCTCAAGGTTTCTCTCAAGTTGAAGGAATTGACTTTGGAGAGACCTATGCTCCCGTGGCTCGCCTTGAGTCCATCCGTATCCTTCTTGCTTATGCATCGCATCATAACTTTAAGTTACAACAAATGGATGTGAAAAGTGCATTTCTTAATGGTCCTTTGCATGAAGAGGTTTATGTTAAGCAACCCCCGGGGTTTGAGGATCTCAACTTTCCTAACCATGTCTACAAGCTTGATAAAGCTCTTTATGGTCTCAAACAAGCTCCTAGAGCTTGGTACGAGCACCTTAAAGAATTATTGGTAGACCGTGGGTTTGATGTTGGGCTAATCGATCCCACTCTTTTTACTAAGAGGGTTAATGGGGAGCTTTTCGTTTGCCAATTATATGTTGATGATATTATCTTTGGCTCTACTAACAAAGCTTTCAATGATGAATTTTCAAAGCTTATGACCGATAGGTTTGAGATGTCTATGATGGGAGAGATGAAGTTCTTCCTTGGTTTTGAGATCAAGCAATTGAGAGAAGGAACCTTCATCAATCAAGCAAAATATCTCCAAGACATGCTCAAGAGGTTCAAGATGACCGAGTTGAAGGGTGTGGCCACTCCTATGGTTACCAAATGTCATCTTGCACTAGATCCCAATGGTAAAGAGGTGGATCAAAAGGTATATCGCTCCATGATTGGATCCTTGCTTTACCTTTGTGCATCTAGACCGGACATAGTGTTGAGTGTTGGTGTGTGTGCAAGGTATCAAGCTTCTCCTAAGGAGAGCCACATGATGGCTCTCAAAAGAATCTTTAGATATTTGGTTGATACCCCAAGATATGGTATTTGGTACCCCAAAGGCTCAAGCTTTATTCTCAATGGATATACCGATGCGGATTGGGCGGGGGACAAGGATGATAGGAAATCAACTTCCGGGGCTTGCCAATTTCTTGGTAGGTCCTTGGTGTGTTGGTCTTCTAAGAAGCAAAATTGTATATCTCTCTCCACCGCCGAAGCCGAATATGTTGCCGCCGCAAGTGGATGCACTCAATTGTTATGGATGAGGAAAACTTTAAAGGAATATGGTGTCATTTGTGACAAAGTGCCTCTATTATGTGACAATGAAAGTGCCATCAAGATTGCCTATAATCCGGTGCAACATTCAAGAACGAAGCATATTGAGATCCGGAATCATTTCATTAGGGATCATGTTGCCCGTGGTGATATTGAGCTTATCTATGTTCCTACCAAAGATCAACTTGCCGATATATTCACGAAGCCTCTTGATGAAGCAAGGTTCTCTTATTTGAGGAATGAGCTAAATATCATTGATTCAAGGAGTATAGCTTGACCATCTTGCAAACACACCTTTGTCTCAAAACTTTATTTGGTTTAGATGTGGGCATGGAAATAGGGGGAGTGCGGTTTAAACTATTGAGCTATCCCTCCCCCCATAATGCCAACATTAAATAAAATCATTCTCTTTATATCATATAATGATATGTGAGCTTCAATGATGAGTAGTGGTTTTGGGCCCAAGATATATCTTCGTGGTGCCATGCCATAACACTCATATATGGTGGCCTAGGCCACCACACTCTTCTTTGAGAAGAGTTGGAGTTATTTGGATCTTATCGCCTTTTATTTGACAACTCCATGTTCTTATGGGAAATCACTCTAGTTTGGCCTTATTTGCTCATATCTTGCAAACTTGAGTGATCATGTACCATTAACAGTTTGTTTCCTCTAAACCTAAGCCTACACTCATCTATAAGCCATTTCCATCTTGCTCATTTGTCATGTTTGATAAAAACTTGGAGTTTGAGGTTTCTCGGTCGGATGATCTAGGTTGCCCCATCTTATTGGTAAATATGCATCTTATATGTGAGGTGATAGTTTATTGCACCACATATGGGTCCGCAAATAACCAACGAAAGATAGGCGGGATTGGCGGTGTTCTGAAATTCTCCAGAACACCGGATAATCCGCCCCCCAGGCGACCCGGAAAATCCGGCCCGGCCGGATTATCCGCCCTAGGGCCGGATTATCCGGGCAGATCTTGAAAGGCCTGAGGGGAGGCCGGTTCAACGGTTCCACCCCCCACGCGCCTCTCTCTCCTCTCAAGTTCGCCGGAGTCGCCCCGTCCACTCCCTCCCGGAGTTTTTGGGTGGATCGGGTGCTCCTCCCTCCTAGCTACCTTCTCCTCCAAGCGGCTTTCGCAATGGATGCGGGTATGAATCACAATCCCTAACCCTAGGTGTTGTGATTTGTGTGTGCTATTTTCTTGGTGGATTTGGTGTCTAGTTGTTCCAAATCGTTTGTAGTGTACTCCTCTTGCATGCTATAAGGCCGATCTGTTCTTAGACAAGTTGTTGTTTGCAAAATCTGCTAGATTCGCAGGGCCGGATTATCCGGCCCCCGCGAGGACCGGATTATCCGGTCTGGCCGGATTATCCGCCCCCTTGGGGCACCGGATTATCCGGCCTGGAGCTTCATCGCCGCTGCAGTTTTGATTCAATCTATCTTGTTTAGACTTGTACCAGCTTATAGTATGTTCCTAGAGTACATTGCTATATCATACATGACTTATGAGCATTATCTTCTCTTTGCTATCCATCTTTGCTAGTCACAGGTCGTACTTCTCGGGGTACTTCTCGGAGACGCCCAAGGGCTGATCGTTCAAGTGATGAGTTCGTGTCCAACGCTCCTCGCAAGTCAACCTCATCTAGGCACAAGAACAAGGCATCAAGGGAAAACTACAAGACCATGGACCCTATTTCTTATTCTGCTATCCGCATGAAGAACTGGTATGAAGACCTCCCAAGGGATGAAGAGACAGAGGGCAGAAAATACTGGTGCATGGAACAGGAGTTCATCTATAAGGATATCTATGAGCCCATGAAGAAATTACGTCCCATGCAAGCTATCGATGTGGACGTTCTGGCAGTCAACAATCACTTTGAGGATGCCATCTGGGTGACTGGTAGGATGGGCTTGCAGGATTTGATGAAGATTCGATGTGACTATAGTCCAGAGTTGGTGAAGCAGTTCTTTGCTACGTTGGCCATCAAGAAAGATGTGGACCGTACTATGGAATGGATGTCTGGCTCCACTCACTGTAGTGCCACCTTGCGCCGTTTTGCTGCTATTCTTGGAGTTCCTGCAGAAGGAGGCCGTCGTCTCCATGGACCTCAGAGGGCAGATAAGAATGCACTGTTTGATCTCTATACATCTGCTGGAAAAGTGGGAGAGACCAAGGGGCTGCTTCCCATCTATGGTCAGTTACTCCGGTTCTTTCGGTCCACCATCGCTCCTAGTGGTGGTAACAATGATGCAATCCGGGGATATCTTGTGGATCTCATGTACCTCAGCTTTCGGTGTGCTCGTGATGAGAATGAGGAACATATCTACACTATTGATATCATGGACTACATCTTCCATGAGATTCATGATGCCATGGTCTCCCGCACTACTATACCTTATGCGCCCTACATCCAGCTCCTCATCAACAACACTGCGGGCGTGAGTGGTGAAGACTTGAGCGGGTACTCTTTGATGAAGCACTCTATCAAGAAGGCCTACAAGCTTAAGCCTGTCTCTTCTGCTGTACCTCCACCTGACTCCTTCATGGGTGATGCTCGTTCTAGTGGATTTGCTCCTGCTCGCCATCCTGACCTCCCTGCTATGAAGAAACAAGTGAACAGGCTCAGTTGGTTTCAGCGTTACATCCTTTGCATGAACATTGAGATCCATAAGGAGAACTTTGCGGCCAGCCGGGAGCGGGCTGAGATTAAGCATACTCAGGCGGTTATTCTGCACAAGCTCAGTGGTGAGCAAGGACCCCCTCCTCAGCCTCCAGCTCACCCAGGTTACAGTGGGTGGCATTCTGCACAGGTTCCGTGGAGTGATCTTGATAGTTGCATTCAAAGGTCCAGTCTCACTCGCCGCTCTCCGGATGCACCTGACACTGAAGAAGAAGAAGAAGAAGCGCCATACGAGTCCGATGATGAAGATGCCTCCGAGTGATCCCCATGGGGCGAGTAGCATCGCGCTTGTCCCCTTTTTGGCGTTTCGATGCCAAAGGGGGAGAAGTGTTCTATTAGGAACTCTCTCGGGGATTTGCATGGTTTGGGCACAAGCATATGCGTTTACCATTCCTTTATTGCTTGTGTTCCATTTTATTTGAACTATTTGCTTTGGTTGTGTTCCGTTTAAAACTATGTGCTATGTGGTGTGAGACATTGTTATGGTTTTCAGATTTCTATATGTTGAGATCAAGACTATTATATTATGTGTGATGCTATATCTCCGTATCATATATCTACACATGGGTATGATTTCTAGCATCCTATCTCAACTTCATATTTGTTTATGTCTCTTGTTAGAGCTCATGATGGATACCTCTTGTGTTGAGGCACCTCGCTCCTATGTGTTGTGTATTTGTATTCAAATGCAAATTTCTTATATGCACACATGTAGGGGGAGTGCCTCTATGTTTTGCCATTATGCTTGTCTCTATAGTGATTCTCTTGCAAATCCGTATATTGTCATCAAACACCAAAAAGGGGGAGATTGAAAGAACATCTCTCATATTATGTTTTGAGTGTTTGATGTCAATGTACGTGATATACTAATGTTTGGTTAAGTGGTACAGGGATTATATAGATACATTTGTGTGTGTGTTGGATGTGGTCAGTGCTGTCAAAGAGAATCAGAAAAAGTTCATCAGGCCGGATAATCCGGGCCGGATATTTCCAAAATATCCGGCCCCCAGAATTTCGGCTAAGGACTTGAGGGAAATCAGCTCAGTATAGGGGCCGGACATTTGCCCGGATATTGTCCTGGTTTTGTCCCAGGGCCGGATTATCCGGGCCGGACATTTCAAGAATATCCGGGCCCCTCGAAAACGGCTAAGGACCTGAAGAAAAGTGGCTCTGGTATGGGGCCGGATTATTGACCGGACATTGTCCTGGTTTTGTACCAGGAGGCCGGATTATCCGGGGGGGCGGATTATCCGGCCCTAACTTAGGCCGGATTATCCGGCCCCCTAAGGCTCAACGGCTGGATTTTGGGGAGGGGTATTTATACCCCTCTTCTTCTTCCTTTCCCCTTTGCTCAATCATTGCACAAGAAATCTGCCAAGCTTCACCACCATTAGAGCCACCTCAAGAAACACAAGATTTGCAAGATCTCCTTCCTCCCCAACCAAAGCTCTTGATCTTTGGAGATTCGAAGGAGAAGCCACCGATCTACATCCTCACCGAAGCGTTTTTCATTTCCCCCTCATTTGTTTGAGGGATCTCATGCTAGTGTTCCTATTTGGTTCCCTAGTTGATTTGTGTTGATGTGTTGTTGTTGATTATTGTATTGTTACAGATTTGGGAGCCTCCAATTCAGTTGTGGATGTGTGCCCCAAGAACCTTGTAAATGCCCGGTTTCCGCCTCGAGGAAATCCCTTAGTGGAAGTGGGCTAGGCCTTCGTGGCGTTGCTCACAGGAGATCTGAGTGAAGCCTTCGTGGCTGTTGGTTTGGCTTGCGTAGCAACCACACTCCTCCAAACGTAGACGTACCTTCTTGCAAAGGAAGGGAACTACGGGAATCATCTCCGTGTCAACGCGTGCTCCACTCTCGGTTACCTCTATCCCACTCTATCTCCTATATATTGCGTAGCTATATCTTGCTTAGTTGGTAACCTTGTCATATAGGTAAATTCACTTAGTTGCATATCTAGAGAATTTACCTTTGTGTCAAACCTAAATTGAAAAAGAACTAAAAATTGGTTAGCACCTATTCAACCCCCCCCCCTCTAGGTGCGGCATACGATCCTTTCAAGCGTCCCCCAAACAGAGGTGCCGGCGGCCCTGCCGGCGCCTATTTGGGGGCTATCGGTGGAGATGATCTAAGGGCTTGGTTGAATGGCCTCATGTCTCTGAATTACATGTCACCATTTGATTTTGCTCTATTCAACCTTGCCCACCTAACCCAGCGGGTTCTTATATTCCCCCTTTTAGCATCCCTATCAATAGTTTCGAATGAGCTTTATCAAATGATCACATGGTGGTGTGATTGTGCACGGCGAACTCTGATCGTACGTCATTAGTGATACAATGCTAAGAGTACATGTTGTATTCTATGCATGTAATTAAATTTTACTATTTATGTGTATAGATCCGATCATTTGCAATTCTCGCATGGGCCAAACGCCGAATCAGTAGCAGGCTGAAACCCATAATTTTAACAGCTGCACAATATTAGACAAATGGAATTGTTGGATAGGTAGTCCGCCACGTAAATCCTGGCATGTCCATTGCTAGGCTCCAATCTACTGTATAAGTACTAGTAGGAAAACCATTATAGGTAGAAATGACATCTGTGGCGCACATAAAAAATATGCTCCACAAAAATTATTTCTGTGGCGCACCAAAAACATGCGCCACCAAAATTTCGACTTTCTGTGGCGCATATTGGCAAGGTGCGCCACAGAATTTCGACTTTCTGTGGCGGTGGGACGGATGAAGTGGGGGCGGGATCAGAAGTGAGATGGGTGGAAGAGAATTGGTGGCGCATATTGCGCCACAGAAAGTTGAAGGATATATTCGCCCAAGCAACTTCCCCACCCCCCCGATCGCCTGTTTACCTTTGTAAAAAATAAAAGAAATAGATAAAAAATTCAAAAAATAAAATTCTTCAAGATTTCCATATAATATCTCATCTAGCACCACTAAAAAATAACAAACATGAATTTCGACATTTTTTTGCAAAATTGCGTGGGAAAATCATCAAACTGGTTTTCTGGTCGCATACGAACTCGAAAAAAAACGCACAATATATCAAAATGTTCCCACGAAAATTCTACATCCAAATTCACCCGGGCTTGCCTAGTTGGATAATTTTTAGAATCGCCAAATTCGAAAAGAGGAAAAAGTTACGGCCAATTAAAGATTTTTTCCTGCAAAATACAAAAAAGAAAAAAAATCTGTGGCGCATCTTGTCCCCCATGCGCCACAGAAGTTTTGGCCGAAATTTTGAAATTCGGAGGCGCCAAATCTCCTACTACTCCACTTCTCCTCCACCACTTCTCCATCTTCCTCACTTCTCCTCCCACCACCACCACCACCACCACCTCCTCACTTGTTCTCCACCACCACCACCACCACCACCACCACCACCACCTCCTCCCTTCTTCTCCGGCGACCACCACCACCTTCTCCTCCTCCTCCGGCGACCACCACCACCTACTCCGGCGACCACCACCACCTCCTCCGACGACCACCATCACCACCACCTCCGGCCACCACCATCACCACCACCACCACCACCACCCCACCTCCTCCGGCCGGCCACCACCACCACCACCTCCTCCTCCTCCACCTCCTCCGGCCGGCCACCACCACCACCACCACCACCACCACCACCACCACCACCACCACCACCACCACCACCACCTCCTCCGGCCGGCCACCACCACCACCACCACCACCACCACCATCACCAACACCACCACCACCACCACCATCTCCTCCGTCCAACACCACAACCACCCCACCTTCCGGCGATATTTCAAAAAAACCAGCGAAATTCCGGCGGCGAGATCTAGATCTAGATCTAGATCTGGCCACCATTTTAAAAATTCAAAAAAAATCTGTGGCGCATATTGGCATGGTGCGCCACGAAGTTTTCAAGACAATTCGTGGCGCATATTGACCTAGTGCGCCACGAAGTTTTGAAAATTCTGTGGCGCATGTACATATGCGCCAGAGAATTCAAATACTAGTCGCGTGGCAACTGTGGCGACCTAGATATGCGCCACAGAATTCAATTTTCATGCGCCACAGATAGCTCTTTTTCCACTAGTGAAGGTCCAGTATGTATATTGCCCAATATGGTCCAGCGCTATCTAGCTTGCCCAATGGGTTGTTATGAATGGGCCAAACGAACCTTTACAAATGGGTTGTTCAAGCCGGCCCAGTTTAAAAGGCGTAATGGACATAGTCTGTACTTGCCACATGTCGAAACTGCATTTGGCCACGTGTATACCTTTGATAGGGCAACATGTTTCCCCTCTGGTCATCCTGTATTGGCGACACGTGCCGTCCACGCAAGGCTCGACTATAATGGAAGAAAAATGCCATGTGTCAGAAGATAATTGGTCAACAATACTCCTGCAAATCGCGATGTGTCATTCTTGGATGGGTCATTGTGGAAGCAGCGCGACACGCCACGACGCGGATGTCATCATGCTAGACGACAAAAGGCTTCTAACTCAACCGTAGTGATAGTGCAATCATTAGCCTGACAAAGGTAACAGGGCGGTCCCTGACCGCCCCCATGACGACTTTAGCTTGTCACGACGAACCAGGGCGAGTGGGCTTTGGGGTTGGGCACGAATGTCATGGATCTGTGACGGGGTGCCCTAACCGTCAGCCCGGCCATCTGTGGCGCGAGGTTCCCCACGGATTTCCAAACCGTCAGCATCACGTCTCCGTGACGGTTTTTGGACATTCGCTGATGAACTAAAATCGTTATGGACTCCCGTACTGGTTGTAGTGGCAATCTCCTTCATGACGGCCGGTGCCAGTTCGGGAGTCATCGCCGCCGCCACAAGCTGTCAACAAAAACTGTTGGGAGTGTCTGCACTGCCACAAGGCAAGGACACCTGATACCTTCGATCCAGATTACAAATTTTAGTATGATAAGCTTTTTCCCTAGAAGACCTAGGTTTAATCAAACCTTGGGAAGCACTGCTAAATGGTGTGAAGGAAACGTCTACAAGACCTGCTAGTGTACTTTATCTTCTGTTTACCGGACCTATCTAGTTTACTTTTAAAGGGTTGTGTTCAATGATGGAAATAGGCTAGGGTTAAGGTTTCACCTGCAGCTATGCATACATATATAATTGAAGCACATATGTGTAACAAATAAAATAGATATAAGAGATTTGTGAGTAGCACATCCGTGAATACTCTTGCCCCTGAAGCCAGAGGTGACAAGAGCCTAATGGTCCAACAACTGTTCTTACAGCCACAAGCAACAACAGTTATTAAGTAATACAGACCAAAGCCTTAAGCTAGATGATTGTGCTATGATCCCGAATAAATCACTAAACATGTACCGTTACTTTCCCCTTTCTGTCACTGAGGTTTCGCGATAGCACGCCGTTCTCCACTCATCCCACCTCTTCCCTTGATCGACTCGAATGATATGGGTACCTGCAGATCATCAAGACGAGGCAGAGAGGCAAGGATACAAGATTGCAAAACTCCTATGCAATCCTTACACATAACATAAGATTAGATGCACATGAACGTTGTGAGGATTCACCCCAACCCGCAGCCCGTGAGGACTACTCAAACATAATATCAAGATCAAATACAAAGATACAAATCACTGTGCACAATACTTAGATCGAAATCACAATATTCTTACAATGGTCGCTAATTCTCAAGGAGATCTCTATTATAATGGTGATGGCTATGGCTATGGAGGAGATGGGAGATGGAATGGATGAACTATGATGATGGATCTCCTTCGGTGTGGTGCAGATGGATCTGGTGGATGGCGGCTCTGTTTAGCGATGAATGGCTCTCTTTTCAGCGTCGGTCCCTTCATGACTTTTATAGGGTTTGACCTCGAGAACGCAGCCGCACGTGGGATGGTACATGGTACATGTGGAGCTTGCCCGTACCGATGCCCGTTAAAGCTCCTGGAACCGCCTTTTCGAGTGTAGTCAACTTTTCCATGCTCCTGACGTGATTTTCTTCAGTAATTGCATGTACATTTGCCATTATGACGTGATTTCCTGCACAACATCCAAAAATAGAAGAGATTGCACATCTTTGCATTGATTAGGCATTAGTGGCAAGTTGAGAGGTAAACTTAGTCAATTTCTTGACTTAGCTAAGGGTTTAAACGCGAGAAATATGACGCATTTTACAGCCATCAACTTCCCCAGGCTTAAACTTGATCGTCCTCGAGCAAGAAACAAAGAACCATAAGGAACTTGACGTTTAAACGAAAACAACAAGAAAGCAAAGTCACTTACAGGTGGTAACCTTATGAGTCCAACACTTTTTCCATTTGAAAGCTTAGCATAGTTAGAGAAGTGCCAAGAATATAATACAAGCATTGGTAACTCGAGGCAATCACAATAAATATTATAAGTATGAATAGCTAGTTGTGGAAACAATTACCCTAGCTTAAGTAGTCTCAGTTAGCCAAGGAACAATGGAAGTTTATTATCATCAAATTAAGTATGAGCATTCATGTCTAAAGAGGTATAAGCAATGAAGTATCTTAAGTACGCCCACATCAATCGATCAAGGCTATCAAAACACTTACTATCCATTCATTGCCTTTCATGAATATATTCATCTAATAGTAGCGAGTCCATGCCAAAACTTGAGAAGTGATATCTTTCGGATTCCTTTGATAGTTTCCAAGTAAAAATCATGAATGACCTTGTAGGATTGTGACAATCATGGGGTCAGTGGTGCTAGTATCCCAAGAGTGTGCGCAACAGTCTTGTTGACACGCATAAAGCAATATCAGACACTAATGCATATGTTGACACGCTTAAAGCAATATCTCATATTTATATACAACCTTACATCTTGGCATGCGTCTCATCTACCACTAGACTTAAATTCCATCAAACAACTCCTATCAAGAGTGCTATCAAGTCTATCACAACATCTATGGAGTTAAGTATCTTCAAAGTTAAACCCTTAAGACAATTGGTCATCATACAAGTCATAATTTTAAGACTTCTTCTTGTTGTAATTGTTTGGCAATATTATTTCCAAGGAAAGACTCGGTTAACTAAATGAATTAGAGTAAGAACTTCCACAATTAACTAACCATAGAAATAAATCTCTACTCCAATTGTTTCAAATCACTCCCACTGGTACAATATCTTAACAAGTCTACTGACTAGCATAAACAATTCAAACCTCCAAAGTGGGATACATAAGACAACCTCTTGTATGTGGCTTCAAATTTCTCTTCCTTATGATGTGTTCCTTCAAAACTCTTGGTAGATCTCTCTCATAAATATTATCAAGCAAAGAGGCATCAGAAAATTCAGCTCTTTCAAGAACAAGGATAAAAGGAAAAATCTTTTTGTATTTTTGTGAATTGGGATAGAGAGGGAAAAAGAAATGAGAATGGCGACAAAGTAAGGAACTAAAACAAAACAAATAAAATAAGGAAAACAAACTAAAGTGAAAAGTGAATAAAGAGCAAAGTGTTGGAACAGACCAACACGAGTGTTTCAAAGCTCTCTCAAAGAGCTGGAGTACAAATTTATTCAAAACAAATAAAAATTGCTTGAGGAACACATCCCCAAGATTAGGCTTTTGCAAGCCTTCTTGATGAGCTCATTGTGGCGGAGGATAATTCCCATAGTTCCATTGGCTGCTCCAACGAGTAAACTGGGAATTGAGTTTGGTGGCGTGGTCTCGAAGGTTGATGGCGAGGTTGCTCAGGTTCTCAATGCTTCCTTCGAGCGCGTACATGTCCTGGTAGGTGGTGAAGTCATGGAGTGGCTGCTGCTCCTGTTCCGGTCCTTGAGGTTCTTTTTCAACCTCCTCTTCTTCTTCAGGTTCATCTTGTTGTGGGGGTAGATTTTCCTCAACCTGCGCATCATAATGCAAACGCCTTTCCTCGAGAGAGAATAGGCCATTAGGTAGAGGGGCAGCGATCAAGTGATCAGCTCCCGGTATATTGAAGTAATATCTACCTTCTATTTTTCTAACCATACCACATGCATTTAGAGTAGTAAAACCAAGGCGGCGAGGGCCTTCCAATGCTCGTAAATTACTTACATTGATTTAAGCCTTCTTGCCAAGACGGTGATGACTCCACCTCCGCATATGGGGCCCCGAGCTTCAAGTGCTTGGTGGTTCAAGTAGAGAACGAGAATGGCACCCAAGTTTGGGAGGAGGTTGCTTTCTGGAAACACAGCCTTTGCGAGGATCATCATGTCCTCTTCATTAAGTCTTGTGAAATCACCTCATGACTGCAAGGTGTTAGCAATAACATAGTATAAATAGTGAATAACAGGGCACTCAGTAGAATTTCCCCGAGGGAGTGTGCTAGGTATTCTCATCCTAGAAAAATATATGCTAGGTGAGGGGTTCAAAGTAAAGCATGCATAGCGGTTGGCGGTGGCACTGTTCTCAAAGCCAAAGTGGTTGCACCACTCATCTAAAGTCAAATCATACTGAAGGCTCATCAAAGGAAGGATATCTGGTCGACTCCGGGTTGATTCTCCTCAGTGTTGTAGTAGTGGTTCACCGTGTGCTTCAGGGTGCTGAGGAACTCGAGCGTCAAGCGACGATAGGTGGCGGCCTCCTGAAAACAAAAGTCAAGCAAACCAACATTGTTGCAAAGAGTATTGAAATCATTGCGTAGGCCTAGTTGGTTTAGAATATGGGGGCATGCCCATTTTGTCGACTTGATCTCACGGTCCTTGAGACGGTTGAAACGGTTGAGATGATGGCGGTCTTCAAACTCGATACCGAGCGAAGCGGGTGTGTCTTCAACCGGTAGTGCAGCCTGTGCAGCCACATCGCGCGAGCGGCTCCTTGTGTTCATCTCTTTCCTGCGTATTTAAGTCGTCTGACGCGTGATACGGGCGCACGGTACGGGCGCAGCCCGCCCGTACCAGGTGACGAGGGATTAACTCGCCAATGCCTATAGATTGTAGACTTAAGGTTTCGTAAGAAGTAGAGGGCAAGTAGATCTCGAATGTTTCAGCCGGCAAAGTTGCTCGACTAAAGGTTACGGTGGTTCTGTTGACAAAGATTCGATCCCCCGTTTCTCCCTCGGCTCCGATATAGGAGGTGGAGCCAAGGCTTTTCGTGTCGTACAAGTTACAAACTTCCCGAGACGTATTGAGCCCTATTTTGATACAATATTCCTACTACAACTCTACTTTCCCTTATCTGAATATCTCTAGGCTTCTAGGCCTCCAAAACTTCGGGTCTGTGGGCCTCATGCCCTCTTCATATAACTGGGGTACTCCATTCAGCATGCCTGCTAGGCATACTTATGTCAGTAGCCCCCGAGATTTTGCTTGAATCGTAGAGTCGAGTAAAATCTCCAATGTAGAACTGAGTCACCTGTTTAGTAAAACTTTCAAATTATAATGAATATTTTGCTCAGCGTCTATTTTGTACAGGGATGATGGTAAATGGGGTTGGTTCATCTGACGGATCAGGTACCAGTTAAATGCTCTTGTGGCAAACCCGCATAAACCTACTTCAAGCTCGAGTCCCTGGACTCGAACTCGGGATACTGGCATAACTCGACACGTGCCTCTTAAGGACTTATCATGAATCGAATCCCAGCTTTATTTTATCGAGTACCTAATGCGTCCGTCAGGATTTTTCTTCGCATCTGCTGATGCGGATAAAGTGGGAGAGCGCATTCGGGTGCGATGCCATGCCACGCAGGATAGATCCTGGGGTCTTACCTTCGCACTCTTTTCCGAGTTATGACATTCAGAGTTTTTACGCGGCGGATGCGTTCTGAGAATATATTGTCGAGCACCTTTGTGCGGCTGCTGGGATTCTTTATTTTCTCGAGTTGTCTTGTAAAACGATATATTGACCTCCCGATGGAAGTACATGACGAGTTATATGTAACTCGAAGATGTACGAATGAAATGCTTCGACTTGCAACTCTATATTGACTTATTGTTTTTCCATCTATTTCTTCTCTATAATCATCGGGTGCGCGACCAGCGCTCCCGATGGGAGTAGCCCCCGAGGCTACATCTGAGTGTTTGCACTTGGTTGTAGGCTCAACTTCTATTATTTTGATCAACTATGTACTTTTCCTTTACCATGCCATCTTATCAGAAGTATATATAATACTTCTGATAAGAGTAGCCCCCGAGCATATGAACAGGTGCTTGCATATGGGCATAGGCTTCCGAACTTTTCTTCTGGCTATGTATTGTTTCAGCTCTCGAATTTTCTCAAACTATATTTTGCTCCTCTCGCAATTTTTCCAATACTATGATGTCGCTGCTGATGAGAGCCATGTGTAACCACCTTGGGAAGACACGACTCCTGGCAGACCACTGTTCTGTGGGTCCAAACTTCTGCACTTCTTCCACGTCGCGCAAGTGGGGTGCGCACGTCCTTCGATACCTGGCACGCGCGCGGTAACTTCCTCATGGTAAAAATAAAGTGTAAAGACCATTTTACCATTCAAACATGTGTAGGTCTCAGGATCCTCTCCTTTTCATCCAACGGCTGAGCTCATCATCTTCCACCTATAAATTCTACCCTTCTCTCCTCACTTTCCCCCTTCATTGCGCCGCACATCCTCTCTCCCTCTGTTCTTCTTCCTCCTCGAGCTCCTCGTACACTCATCCTCTGCTTCTCCTCCTTTGCTCCACCGCGCATCCACCATGGCTCCACGCACCAAGCTATGCAAGAACCGCGCCCCTGGCACCGACGAACGTGTGGAGAAGAATAAGACCTTTGGCTGGGAGAGGTCCAAGATCTCCGCGCAGGACAATCGCCTGCTCAAGAGGATGGGCCTGCTCAACAAGAATGCCATGAAGATGCCAGGGGATGAGAGTTCCCCTCATCCTCCTTCGGGTTTTCGGGTAACTTTTCTTGATTTTCTCATCTGCGGCTTTTCCATTCCCGTTCATGAGTTCCTCTACGGCCTCCTTTTTATCTATGGGATTCAGCTTCACCAGCTGACCCCTAATTCTCTCCTCCAGATCTCTATCTTCATCACCCTCCGCGAATGCTTCCTGGGCATCCACCCTCACTGGGGCCTGTGGAAACGCATCTTTTACCTCCGCCGCAACAACTCGAAGAACGCCATCTACAATGTAGGTGGTGTTTGCATCTGCGTCCGGCCAGAAGTCGGATACTTTGATGTGAAGTTCGACGACCCCGTCCAAGGCTGGCGCAGGAAGTGGCTTTACATCAAGGATGAATCTTCGGCTACCCAAGAGTATGGTCTTGCTCCTTTGACGCTTCCGAAGATATGCATAGGCACATGTCTTGGGACGTAGAGGATGATACGTCTCCAACGTATCTATAATTTCTGATGTTCCATGCTAGTTTTATGACAATACCTACATGTTTTGTTCACACTATATGATGTTTTGATGCATTTTCCGGCACTAACCTATTAACAAGATGCCAAGTGCCAGTTCCTGTTTTCTGCTGTTTTTGGTTCCAGAAATCCTACACAGGAAATATTCTCGGAATTGGACGAAACAAAAGCCCAAGATCTTATTTTTCCACGGAGCTTCCAGAGAGCCAGAGAGGGACCAGAGGGGAGCCCTGGGGGCCCCACCCACAGGGCGGCGCGGCCTGGCCCTTGGGCGCGCTAGCCTATGGGGGGCCACCCCTGGCTCCTCCGAGGCTGCCCTTTCGCCTATAAAGTCTCTCCGCCTCGAAAACCCAAAAAAGATAAGCCACGGGACGAGAAAAGTTACGCGGCCGCCGCCATCGCGAAGTCAAGTTCGGGGACAAGTCTCTATTCCGGCACGCTGCCGGACGGGAATTGCCCCGGAATCCATCTCCATCGACACCACCGCCATCTTCATCGCCGTTTCTGCCTCCCATGATGAGGAGGGAGTAGTTCTCCCCGAGGCTGAGGGCTCTACCGGTAGCTATGTGGTTAATCTCTCTCATGTACCTCAATACAATGATCTCATGAGCTGCCTTGCATGATTGAGATCCATATGATGAGCTTTGTATCACTATTAATCTATGTGCTACTGTAGTGATGTTATTAAAGTAGTCTATTCCTCCTACATGATGTAATGTTGACAGTGTGTGCATCATGTAGTACTTGGCGTAGGTTATGATTGTAATCTCTTGTAGATTATGAAGTTAACTATTACTATGATAGTATTGATGCGATCTATTCCCCCTTTCATAGCTATTGTTGACAGTGTGTATGCTATGTTAGTACTCGGTCTAAATTGCAATGGTCTATTATGCTCTAGAGGTTACTTAAATATGAACTCTGAATGTTGTGTAGCTTGTTTACTCCGGCTTGAGGGAGCTCTCGTAGCCCTACACAATGAATGGTGTTTGTTATCCAACAAGAGAGTGTATGTAGCACAAGTGAGGAGAAGTTATTTATTTGTTATGTGATCAATGTTGAGAGTGTCCACTAGTGAAAGTAGGATCCCTAGGCCTTGTTTCCAAATACTGCAAACATCGTTTATTTACTGTTTTACTGCATCTTTACTTCCTGCAATATTACCACCATCAATACCACCTGTGTTTTACTATCTCTTCGCCGAACTAGTGCACCTATACATCTGACAAGTGTATTAGGTGTGTTGGGGACACAAGAGACTTCTTGTATCTTAATTGCAGGGTTGCTTGAGAGGACTATCTTTGACCTCTACCTCCCTGAGTTCGATAAACCTTGGGTGATTCAATTAAGGGAAACTTGTTGCTGTTCTACAAACCTCTGCTCTTGGAGGCCCAACACTGTCTACAAGAATAGAAGCACACATAGACATCAAGCTATTTTCTGGCGCGTTGCCGGGAGGTAAAAAAGGTATTCACATCCTCCGACTACTAAGCTATTTCCTAGCATTGTTGCCGGTGTGTGAGTGCTCGAAGCTATCTCCTTTAGATTCTGCAATTATATCTTTTTGTTTCTTGTTTTTATTTTCACTAGTTAGGCTTAATGGAAAACAACAACAAAATTAGAGATCTTTATGAACTTTATCTTGAATTAGGACATGATGTGTTTGAAGAGAGAATTAGAAAACCCATGGAACTTTGTTTGCAAAATAGTTGTAGCAATGTTATTAGCATGAACTCTTTGGATACTATTATTGCTAATGCTATGGAAGAATTTAAGCTTGGGGAAGCTAGTTTTGAGGAGCATGGTATTTTTAGTCCCCCAAGCATGGAGGGGAAAATTTACTTGGATGATACTTTACCTCCCATTTATGATGATTACAATGATGAATATGATATTTTCAGTCCACCTACTATTGAGGAGAAAATTAATTATGATTACAATATGCCTCCTATATATGATAATTATGGTGATGAGAATAATAATGATAGCTATTTTATTGAATTTGCTCCCACTACAATTAATAGTAATGATTATGCCTATGTGGAGAGTAATAATTTTATGCATGTAGCTCATGAAAAGAATGCTTTATGTGATAGTTATATTGTTGAATTTGTTCATGATGCTACTGAAAGTTATTATGAGAGAGGGAAACACGGTTATATGCATCTTAATAATGTTAAGTTCCCCTCTTTATGTTGAGAATCTTTAAGTTGCGCTTGTGTTGCCTTCCTATGCTTGTCACTTTGTTCTTTTTGAATTTATTTGTGTACAAGATTCCTATGCATAGGAAGCGGGTTAGGCTTAAATGTGTTTTGAATTTGCTTTTTGATGCTCTCTTTTGCTTCAACTCTTATTTCTTGCGAGAACATCATTGAAATTACTGAGCCCATCTTAATGGCTATAAAGAAAGCACTTCTTGGGAGATAACCCATGGTTTTATTTTGCTACTGTTTTGTTGTGTCTTGGAAGTTGTTACTACTGTAGCAACCTCTCCTTATCTTTATTTTATAGTATTGTTGTGCCAATTAAAGTCTCTAATAGAAAGTTGATGCTAGATTTGGATTTCTGCGCAGAAACAGATTTGCTGTCTGTCACGAATTTGCG
The DNA here is from genome assembly GCA_030979885.1 of Lolium multiflorum. Taxonomy (NCBI): domain Eukaryota; kingdom Viridiplantae; phylum Streptophyta; class Magnoliopsida; order Poales; family Poaceae; genus Lolium; species Lolium multiflorum. The sequence goes on along the minus strand of CM061752.1, from coordinate 85,505,654 downwards.
TCCTTCTCTCTGTAGAAGAATCAAAAAAATTGCCAATTTACGTGCGTGATCCTCAGATATGTACACAACTTTCATTAGTTTTGAGTTTTTCCATCTGAGCAAGTTAAGTGCCTCAGAAAAATTCGTCTTTACGGACTGTTCTATTTTGACAGATTCTGCCTTTTATTTCGCATTGCCTCTTTCGCTATGTTGAATGGATTTCTTTGTTCCATTAACTTCCAGTAGCCTTGGGCAATGTCCAGAAGTGTTAAGAATGATTGTGTCCTCTCTGAACATGTGAATTTTTGATTATGCACTAACCCTCTAATGAGTTTGCTTTAAGTTTGGTGTGGAGGAAGTTTTCAAGGGTCAAAGAAGAGGATGATATAATATGATCAAGAAGAGTGAAAAGTCTAAGCTTGGGGATGCCCCGTGGTTCATCCCTGCATATTTCAAGAAGACTCAAGCATCTAAGCTTGGGATGCCCAAGGCATCCCCTTCTTCATCGACAACTTATCAGGTCACTTCTAGTGAAACTATATTTTTATTCCATCACAGCTTATGTTCTTTACTTGGAGCGTATGTTTGTTTTTATTTTTGTTTTGGTTTGAATAAAGTTGGATCCCAGCAATCTTTGTATTGGAGATATACACGCTCCGCTTTTTCATTTGAACACTTGTGTTCTTAGTTTTGCTTTAATGTTCATGGCGAAGGCTGAAAACTGCTTCGTTGATTGCTATTTGGTTGGAATCAGAAATGCTTCATATGGTTTTGAATAATTTGATACTTGGCAATTGTTTTGAGCTCTCATAGATCATGTTTAAGCTCTTGCATCATGTAGTTTAAATCTATCAGTGGAGAACTACCGTAGATCTTGTTGAAATTTGGTTTGCATGATTGGTCTCTCTAAGGTCTAGATATTTTCTGGTAAAAGTGTTTGAACAACAAGGAAGACAGTGTAGAGTCTTATAATGCTTGCAATATGTTCTTGTGTTTGCTTCAAACAACCTTGCTAGCCAAAGCCTTGTACTGAGAGGAAATGCTTCTCGTGCATCCAAAAACCTTGAGCCAAAACCCATGCCATTTGTGTCCACCATAACTACCTATATGTGGTATTTTTCCGCCATTCCAAAGTAAATTGCTTGCGTGCTACCTTTAAAATTTCATTCCTTTGTCTTTACAATACATAGCTCATGGGAAAATAGCTTAAAAACTATTGTGGTGATGAATATGTTGCTATGTATCTTAGTTCTTATAAGTTGCTTGTTGAGCGTTAACCATGTTTCTGGGGACGCCATCAACTTTTACACCTTTGTTGAATATCATGTGAGTTGCTATGCATGTTCGTCTTGTCTGAAGTAAGGGAGATTTCTCATGATTAAATGGTTTGAGTATGCATATTGTTAGAGAAGAACATTGGGCCGCCAACCAAAGTCATGTATCATGGTGGAAGTTTCAGCTTGGACATTAATCCTCAGAATCTCTTATGAGAATATTATTTGTTGTTGAATGCTTAAAGCATTAAAAAGAGGAGTCCATTATCTGTTTTCTATGTTGTCCTGGTATGGATGTCCTCAAGTTGAGATCTATCAAAATCGAGAAATCAAATGCGATTTATCTCCTTGGACCTTTGTACAGGTGGCATAGAGGTACCCCTTTGTGACACTTGGTTGAAACATATGTAATGCAATGATAATCCATGGAAATCCGAGCTAATTAGGACAAGGTGCGGGCACTATTGGTATTCGATGCATGAGGCTTGCAACTTGTAGGAAGTATTATGCGTAACACATATGAATTATTACTACCGTTGAAAAATTGTTTCTATGTTTTCAAAATAAAAGCTCTAGCACAAAAATAGTAATCCATGCTTCCCTCTGCGAAGGGACATTCTTTTACTTTATGTTGAGTCAGTTTACCTACTTCTTTCTATCTTAGAAGCAAACACTTGTGTAAACTGTGTGCATTGATTCTTACATGTTTACTTATTGCACTTGTTATATTACTTTATGTTGACAATTATCCATGAGATATACATGTTACAAGTTGAAAGCAACGCTGAAACTTAATCATCCTTTGTGTTGCTTCAATGCCTTCTACTTTGAATCTATTGCTTTATGAGTTAGCTCTGCAAGTCTTTTTGGTACTTGTCTTGAAAGTACTATTCATGAAAAGTTTTGCTATATGATTCAGTTGTTTAATCATCATCTTTACCATTGCTTTGAATCACTTCATTCATCTCATATGCTTTACAATATTGTTGATCAAGATTATGTTGGTAGCATGTTGATACGCGCGAAGCACACGTCCGTTGGGAACCCCAAGTGGAAGGTATGATGCGTATAGAAGCAAGTTTCCCTCAGTATGAAACCAAGGTTATCGAACCAGTAGGAGCCAAGAAGCACATGAAGGTTGTTGGTGGAGGAGTGTAGTGCGGCGCAACACCAGTGAACCGGCGCCAACGTGGAACCTGCACAACACAATCAAGATACTTTGCCCCAACGTAACAGTGAGGTTGTCAATCTCACCGGCTTGCTGAAAACAAAGGATTAAACGTATCGAGTGAAAGATGGTGTTTGTTTGCAAAGAACAGTAAGAACAATGATTGCAGTAGAATGTATTCAGATGTAAAAGAATGGACCGGGGTCCACAGTTCACTAGTGGTGTCTCTCCAATAAGATAACTAACATTGATAAGGGGTGGCCCGATCTTCTCAGTAAGCGACGGTGGTGATGAACACAATGGATGAATGAAGTGGAGGGAATCGCTGATATGGTGTAGATAACTTGTATGACACCGACGAAGTCTCTCGGTTGATTCCTGTAGCCAATGCAACAGATCTCAACCCTGCAAGATATTAACTCCACACACTTGCGCACGTAGCCGCCGACCACGAAGCGGTAAATTGCAATCTTCTAATCCCCAATGGAACAGCAGATCACACAAACTTTTAGTAGCATAAAACTCCAGATCGCAACGAATTGGAGAGTTGGGGAACAATAGTTTTGCTTAGCAAACAACTATGAACTAGGGTTTATCTTAAACGTGGTCTAAAGCAACTTTGGGGGCGTCCTATGGACTTATATAGGCGTCCAAGACGACCTCAGGTCGAAAAAGTACGAAAATAACCGACCCAGATTAGATCTGGTCGAGACAGACTCGGACTCGGCCGGTCTGGAATCCGGTCGACCGGGTCTGGGACCGGGTGGTCCGGTCTACAACCGGGCCTGTGACCGGGCTGAAACCGGACTTAGCCTCAATGCTCCCTAGATCTGTCCGGATGGCACCAGCGTAGAATCCGGTTTGGGACCGGGCTGTCCGGTGCCACGGCCGGTCGGACCGGGCCTGGGACCGGCCTGAAGAACTCCTCCTCTCGTGCATGCCTCCCGCTCCTCCCTCGCGCGTCCATGGGATGTCTTCACGTCCAGCTCCATGTCCAGCTTCACGTCCAGCTTCTTGTCCAGCTGCTCCTCTCCTCCTCGTGCGATGCTTGGTTCCTCCTCATACCTGATCATACATAAGTAATACGACTTAGGTAGTATAAAATTCTCATTGATCAAAGTATCGTTTAGGAACAAGTTCACCTGTTGTTTAAGTAGCTTCGCACGAGCTCGTGTCATTGGTCCAATCCTAACTTCATTGGACTTGAGCTTCACAGCTTCATCTTCATCTTCATCTTGCAATGACAGAGGTAGTAGTGAGGTAGGGATGTCCTCATCAAACATGCTGGGTGACAAATTATAGATGGGCAATTGACAAATCAAGATTCAATACATACCAATGATGATTACTATGTGATTTAATCAGGGCATTACGACAAAGTACATAGACCGCTATCCAGCATGCATCTATGCCTAAATAATCCACCTTCGGGTTAGCATCCGCACCCTCTCCAGTATTTAAACAACAGATAATTGCATTAAGTATGGTGCGTAATGTAATCAACACAAATATCCTTAGACAAAGCATTGATGTTTTACCCCTAGTAGCAACAGCACATCCACAACCTTAGAACCTACTGTCACGATCCCAGATTCAATGGAGGCATGAACCCACTATCGAGCATAATTACTCCCTCTTGGAGTTACAAGTATCAACTTGGCCAGAGCCTCTACTAGCAACGGAGAGCATGCAAGAACATAAACAACACATATATGATAGATTGATAATCAACTTAACATAGTATTCTAGATTCATTGGATCCCATCAAACACAACATGTAGAATTACAAATAGATGATCTTGATCATGTTAGGCAGCTCACAAGATCTATAACAATGATAGCACAAGCGGAGAAGACAACCATCTAGCTACTGCTATGGACCCATAGTCCAAGGATGAACTACTCACGCATCAATCCGGAGGCGGGCATGATGATGTAGAGCCCCTCCGGTGATGATTCCCCTCTCCGGCAGGGTGCCGGAGGCGATCTCCCGAATCCCGAGATGGGATTGGCGGCGGCGTCTTCCGAAGGTTTTCCGTATCGTGGCTCTCGGTACAGGGGTTTCGCGACGAAGACTATATGTAGGCGGAAGGGTAGGTCGGGGGGCACACGAGGGCCCCACACACCGGCCGGCGCAGCCGGGGCTTGGGCCGCGCCGCCAGTGTGTCGGCGCCTCGTGGCCCCACTTCGTTTCCTCCGGTCTTCTGAAGCTTCGTGGAAAAATAGGACCCTGGGCGTTGATTTCGTCCAATTCCGAGAATATTTCCTTACTAGGATTTCTGAAACCAAAAATAGCAGAAAACAGCAAGCGCTTCGGCATCTTGTTAATAGGTTAGTGCCGGAAAATGTATAATAATGCTATAAAGTATGTATAAAACATTAAAGTATTGTCATAAAAGTAGCATGGAACATAAGAAATTATAGATACGTTTGAGACGTATCAAGCATCCCCAAGCTTAGTTCCTACTCGCCCTCGAGTAGGTAAACGATAACACAAATAATTTCTGAAGTGACATGCTACCAACATAACCTTGATCAACATTATTGTAAAGCATATGCGATGAATGGAGTGATCTGAAGCAAAAGATTGCTAACAAAGATGATGACTAAACAAATGAATCATATAGCAAAACTTTTCATGAATAGTACTTTCAAGACAAGCATCAATAAGACTTGCATAAGAACTAACTCATAAGCAATAAATTCAAAGTAGAATGAATTGAAGCAACACAAAGGATGATTAAGTTTTAGCAATTGCTTTCAACTTGTAACATGTATATCTCATGGATATTTGTCAACATAGAGTAATATAATAGGTGCAATAAGTAAACATGTAAGAATCAATGCACACAATTAACACAAGTGTTTGCTTCTAAGATAGAAAGAAGTGGGTAAACTGACTCAACATAAAGTAAAAGAATGGCCCTTCACAGAGGGAAGCATGGATTACTATTTTTGTGCTAGAGCTTTTATTTTGAAAACATAGAAACAATTTTGTCAACGGTAGTAATAATTCATATGTGCTATGCATAATACTTCCTACAAGTTGCAAGTCTCATGCATAGAGTACTAATAGTGCTCGCACCTTGTCCTAATCAGCTCGGAAAACACGGATTATCATTGCATAACATATGTTTCAACCAAGTGTCACAAAGGGGTACCTCTATGCCGCCTGTACAAAGGTCTAAGGAGAAAGCACGCATTGGATTTCTCGCTTTTGATTATTCTCAACTTAGACATCCATACCGGGACAACATAGACAACAGATAATGGACTCCTCTTTTAATGCTTAAGCATTCAACAACAAATAATATTCTCATAAGAGATTGAGGTTGTATGTCCAAACTGAAACTTCCACCATGATACATGGCTTTAGTTAGCGGCCCAATGTTCTTCTCTAACATATGCATACTCAAACCATTTGATCATGAAATCGCACTTACTTCAGACAAGACGAACATGCATAGCATCTCACATGATATCCAACAAAGGTAAAAAGTTGATGGCGTCCCCAGAATGGTTACCGCTCAACAAGCAACTTATAAGAACTATGACACATAACTACATATTCATCACCACAATAGTTTTTAAGCTATTTGTCCCATGAGCTATATATTGCAAAGATAAAGGAATGAAATTTTAAAGGTAGCACTCAAGTAATTTACTTTGGAATGGCAAAAAAATACCATGTAGTAGGTAGATATGGTGGACACAAATGGCATGGGTTTTGGCTCAAGGTGTTTGGATGCACGAGAAGCATTTCCTCTCAGTACAAGGTTTGTGCTAGCAAGGTTGTTTGAAGCAAACACAAGTATGAACAGGTACAGCAAAACTTACACAAGAACATATTGCAAGCATTATAAGACTCTACACTGTCTTCCTTGTTGCTCAAACACTTTTACCAGAAAATATCTAGACTTAGAGAGACCAATCATGCAAACCAAATTTTAACAAGCTCTACGGTAGTTCTTCATTAATAGATTAAACTACATGATGCAAGAGCTTAAACATGATCTATGAGAGCTCAAACAATTGCCAAGTTATTCCAAACCATATGCAGCATTTTCTGATTCCAACCAAATAGCAATTTAACGAAGCAATTTCAACATTCGCCATGAACATTAAAGCACAATTAAGAACACAAGTGTTCCATATGAAAAAGCGGAGCGTAATATCTCCAATATAAGAATGATGGGATCCAACTTTATTCAAACAAAAAAAAATCAAACCGACGCTCCAAGTAAAGAACATAAGATGTGACGGAATAAAAATATAGTTTCACTAGAAGTGACATGATAAGTTGTCGATGAAGAAGGGGATGCCTTGGGCATCCCCAAGCTTAGATGCTTGAGTCTTCTTAAAATATGCAGGGATGAACCACCGGGGCATCCCCAAGCATAGACCTTTCACTCTTCTTGATCATAGTATATCATCCTCTTCTCTTGACCCTTGAAAACTTCCTCCACACCAAACTTCAAGCAAACTCATTAGAGGGTTAGTGAATAATCAAAAATTCACATATTCAGAGGTGACACAATCATTCTTAACACTTCTGGACATTGCACAAAGCTTCTGAAAGTTAATGGAACAAAGAAACTCATTCAACATAGCAAAAGCGGCAATGCAAAATAAAAGGCAGAATCTGTCAAAAATAGAACAATCCGTAAAGACGAATTTTGCAGGGGCACTTAACTTGCTCAAACGGAAAAACTCAAAACTAATGAAAGTTGCGTACATATCTGAGGATCACGCACGTAAATTTTCAGATTTGTTTGATTTTTTACAGAGAGATCTGCGCGAATTCGTGACAGACAGCAATGCTGTTTCTGCGCAGCAATCCAAATCTAGCATCAACTTTACATAGAAACTTTACTTGGCACAAAAACATGATAAGGAGAGGTTACTACAGTAGTAAACAACTTCCAAGACTCAACAATACAGTAAATAAAATGAAACATGGGTTATCTCCCAAGAAGTGCTTTTCTTTAACGCCTTTCAGCTAGGCGCAGAAAGTGCAAATCAAGTAACATCAAGAGAAGAAGCATCAACATTATTACCTCGGGAGTTGGGAGTTTTCTCAACAATGCATTGTATTTGGTCTATGTATGGAACTCCCTTTTCAATACCTTTAGGCTTACTATCCTCATCAAATAAATTTTCAGGGACAATCCAATCAAAATTCTTTTCTAATGCCTCATGCATTCCTATGAGTTTATGAGGTATTGATATTTTCATCTCCCCCTCACAATTGACTTTATTAGTGTATCTTAGCCTATCTTTTTCCCTTTTTTCAAGGATATTTGCAAAATTGGTACACAAGCCTAGCATCTTATATCGAATAAAGACTTTCCTAGCTTCTCTAGCTACATCACCAAATTCTCTAAGAAGGGTTTCTAGAATAAAATCTTTCTTTTCTTCTTCTTCCATATCACCGAGTGTAAGAAACATATGTTGCATCATGGGATTAAGATTAACAAATCTAGCTTCCAACATGTGCACTAAGGAGGCAGTAGCAATTTCATAATCAGGAGCAAGTTTTACCAAGGATCTATCTTCAAAATCTTTAGTCTTACTAACATGAGTGAAAAATTCTTCTATATTATATTTTCCAATGATAGACCCACTACCTACTGGTATATCTTTCAAAGTAAACTTAGGATGAAGCATGATGAAATAAAATAAAGTAAATACGAGTAATTAATTTTTTTGTGTTTTAATATAGAGCTAGTAAACAAGAAAATAAATGCAAGTAACTAATTTTTTTGTGTTTTTTTTAATATGAAGCAAACAAGACAGTAAATAAAGTAAAGTAAAGCAAGACAAAAACAAAGTAAAGAGATTGGATGTGGAGACTCCCCTTGCAGCGTGTCTTGATCTCCCCGGCAACGGCGGCAGAAATTTAGCTTGATACGCGCGAAGCACACGTCCGTTGGGAACCCCAAGTGGAAGGTATGATGCGTATAGAAGCAAGTTTCCCTCAGTATGAAACCAAGGTTATCGAACTAGTAGGAGCCAAGAAGCACGTGAAGGTTGTTGGTGGAGGAGTGCGGCGCAACACCAGTGAAACCGGCGCCAACGTGGAACCTGCACAACACAATCAAGATACTTTGCCCCAACATAACAGTGAGGTTGTCAATCTCACCGGCTTGCTGAAAACAAAGGATTAAACGTATCGAGTGGAAGATGGTGTTTGTTTGCAAAGAACAGTAAGAACAATGATTGAAGTAGAATGTATTCAGATGTAAAAGAATGGACCGGGGTCCACAGTTCACTAGTGGTGTCTCTCCAATAAGATAACTAACATGCTGGGTGAACAAATTACAGATGGGCAATTGACAAATCAAGATTCAATACATACCAATGATGATTACTATGTGATTTAATCAGGGCATTACAACAAAGTACATAGACCACTATCCAGCATGCATCTATGCCTAAATAATCCACCTTCGGGTTAGCATCCGCACCCCTCCAGTATTAAGTTGTAAACAACAGATAATTGCATTAAGTATGGTGCATAATGTAATCAACACAAATATCCTTAGACAAAGCATTGATGTTTTATCCCTAGTAGCAACAGCACATCCACAACCTTAGAACCTACTGTCACGATCCCAGATTCAATGGAGGCATGAACGCACTATCGAGCATAATTACTCCCTCTTGGAGTTACAAGTATCAACTTGGCCAGAGCCTCTACTAGCAACGGAGAGCATGCAAGAACATAAACAACACATATATGATAGATTAATAATCAACTTAACATAGTATTCTAGATTAATCGGATCCCATCAAACACAACATTTAGCATTACAAATAGATGATCTTGATCATGTTAGGCAGCTCACAAGATCTATAACAATGATAGCACAAGCGGAGAAGACAACCATCTAGCTACTGCTATGGACCCATAGTCCAAGGATGAACTACTCACGCATCAATCCGGAGGCGGGCATGATGATGGAGAGCCCCTCCGGTGATGATTCCCCTCTCGGCAGCGTGAGGCGATCTCCTGAATCCCCGAGATGGGATTGGCGGCGGCGTCTCTGGAAGGTTTTCCGTATCGTGGCTCTCGGTACAGGGGGTTTCGCGACGAAGACTATACGTAGGCGGAAGGGTAGGTCAGGGGGCCACACGAGGGCCCCACACACCAGGCCGGTGCGGCCAGGGCTTGGGCCGCGCCGCCCTAGTGTGTCGGTGCCTCGTGGCCCCACTTCGTTTCCTCCTCGGTCTTCTGGAAGCTTCGTGGAAAAATAGGACCCTGGGCGTTGATTTCGTCCAATCGAGAATATTTCCTTACTAGATTTCTGAAACCAAAAACAGAAAACAAGAACTGCTTCGGCATCTTGTTAATAGTTTAGTGCCGGAAAATGTATAATAATGCTATAAAGTATGTATAAAACATTCAAGTATTGTCATAAAAGTAGCATGGAACATAAGAAATTATAGTTACGTTTGAGACGTATCACATGTCACTTCAGAAATTATTGTTTTTATCGTTTACCTACTCGAGGGCGAGTAGGAACTAAGCTTGGGGATGCTTGATACGTCTCCAACGTATCTATAATTTCTGATGTTCCATGCTAGTTTTATGACAATACCTACATGTTTTGTTCACACTCTATGATGTTTTGATGCATTTTCCGCACTAACCTATTAACAAGATGCCGAAGTGCTGTTCCGTTTTCTCGCTGTTTTTGGTTCCGAAATCCTACACAGAAATATTCTCGAATCGGACGAAACAAAAGCCCAAGATCTTATTTTTCCACGGAGCTTCCAGAGAGCCGAGAGGGACCAGAGGGGAGCCCTGGGGGCCCACCCCACAGATGGCGCGCCGGCCCTTGGGCGCGCCACCCATGGGGGGGCCACCGGCTCCTCCGAGGCTGCCCTTTCGCCTATAAAAGTCTCTCCGCCTCGAAAACCCTAAAAAGATAAGCCACGGGACGATAAAAGCGCCGCCGCCATCGCGAAGTCAAGTTCGGGGACCTGTTCCGGCACGCCGCCGGGACGGGGAATTGCCCCCGGAATCCATCTCCATCGACACCACCGCCATCTTCATCGCCGTTGCTGTCTCCCATGATGAGGAGAGTAGTTCTCCCTCGAGGCTGGGGGCTCTACCGGTAGCTATGTGGTTAATCTCTCTCATGTACCTCAATACAATGATCTCATGAGCTGCCTTGCATGATTGAGATCCATATGATGAGCTTTGTATCACTATTAATCTATGTGCTACTCTAGTGATGTTATTAAAGTAGTCTATTCCTCCTCCATGATGTAATGTTGACAATGTGTGCATCATGTAGTACTTGGCGTAGGTTATGATTGTAATCTCTTGTAGATTATGAAGTTAACTATTACTATGATAGTATTGATGCGATCTATTCCCCCTTTCATAGCTATTGTTGACAGTGTGTATGCTATGTTAGTACTCGGTCTAAATTGCAATGGTCTATTATGCTCTAGAGGTTACTTAAATATGAACTCTGAATGTTGTGGAGCTTGTTTACTCCGGCTTGAGGGAGCTCTGTAGCCCTACACAATGAATGGTGTTTGTTATCCAACAAGAGAGTGTATGTAGCACAAGTGAGGAGAAGTTATTTATTTGTTATGTGATCAATGTTGAGAGTGTCCACTAGTGAAAGTAGGATCCCTAGGCCTTGTTTCCAAATACTGCAAACATCGCTTGTTTACTGTTTTACTGCATCTTTACTTCCTGCAATATTACCACCATCTATACCACCTGTGTTTTACTATCTCTTCGCGAGCTAGTGCACCTATACATCTGACAAGTGTATTAGGTGTGTTGGGGACACAAGAGACTTCTTGTATCTTAATTGCAGGGTTGCTTGAGAGGACTATCTTTGACCTCTACCTCCCTGAGTTCGATAAACCTTGGGTGATTCACTTAACGGAAACCTGCTGCTGTTCTACAAACCTCTGCTCTTGGAGGCCGAACACTGTCTACAAGAATAGAAGCACACGTAGACATCAGAGGCTAGTGCAATAGAAAAGGCAGCCATTGATGTGTTGATTGCTCGCATGCAAGAGCTCCAAAACACCGAAGGGGCGGAACTGTCGGGTGTGCAAATTATTGCACACTTTCTGCGGATTCGAGTGCAGCCTCTTCAGGCTTGCCAAAATCCTCTGTGGATGTACTCGGGTGCTGAGGATGCTGATAGAGTTTCCAAAGATCTTCCCTTAAAAGATTTGAAGAAGCTTTTCCGCCGCTTCACCTCCATGAGCAAGAATAATGAAGTCCCTTCTTCCTTCCGAGTGGAACCTTTCAGTGGTGACCACGCTGTTTCCGATGTAAGTACTTTTCTTCGAATTTTACTCCTATTTTTTTGGCTGCAATTGTTTGTTCTTCGAGTTTTGATAATTTCATTTTGCTCTCTCGTTCTTTTTTGCTATAGGATCACCAGACTCTTTCCTCCCTTCTTCCACTAACTGAAGGTGGAGATGTAGATGAGCGAGCCGTCGTTACAGACGACTCGCAAGAATCTTCCGTTCCCGAGAGTGAACCTGCAAAACCTCAGAAAAGTGTGGGTTCCTCTGACAAAGACTTGGAGTCGTAGCAACCTTCTGACTCCGCTCACTCCGTCTCTCCTCCTCCTGCTGCTTCTCCAGACAAGCGAAAGAGGAAGAGAAACATCGACGAAGAGGATTCCGGCGCGTCCAAACTCTCATCACCAGCCGCCGAAGAGTCTTCTCCCGAAGAACAAGAAGTCTTCGACCCCTACACTGCTACTGGCGCCGTTAGCTAGTATGTTGTCCATTTATGTACTTTCCCATCTATTTTTTCTTTTGGTTTCCACATACTTATATTGCTGCTATATTGACAGAGAAGAAGAAGAAGAAGAAGAAGAAGAGCTGGAACCCGAAGCTCATGGGCTAGCCAATACGAGCACCTCCAACACGTTGGTCCTTTCTACGGATCGTCGCGTCGCGCCAGAAGCTTCGCCTCCAGCGCAAGATGATCCAGAAGCATCGACTCCAGTGCCCAGCCCCCGAGCACCGAAGAAGATGAGGGCTAGAACGGGATCTGCTGGCAAACAAGAACTTGCCGCCGGGAGTATGTCGACTCATCTCCTAAACGATGTAAGTTATCTCTTCCTGTTTGTCGCCTTTTTTTGTTTACTCGAACAATTTTCTGCTTCTTGGTACAATATTTCTTTCTTCCGACTTTTTTTGCAGCCCTTGATGAACGAGATTGTCAACTTAGGCTCCCGTTTTATCGGGTTCCGCGACGAGGCCGAATCTTTGAAAGGTAAGACTTTACCGTGCTTAGCGTTTTATATATTTCCTTCTTGTTTTGTATCTTCATTCATCTTTTCTTCCAGAGGCATTGCGTCATGCCGAAGAACGCGCCGACAATTTGGATGAGAAGCTCAAAGCTAGCGAGGAAGCTCGCGAAAAGGCTGAAAAGGATGATGCCGGTGCCGAAGATCTTCGCCAAAGACTTCAAGCCGCTGAAGATGCCTTGAGCGACAGAGAGGCCAAGCTCGCCCAGCGCGATAATGATATATTCACGCGCCTCAAGACGCAATCCAGAAGATTCTCGAGTAATACTATCTCTCCCTTTGTCATTCAACTTTTCCTTGTGCTAAAACTATCTTTGATGTTGATGAAGTCCTTCTTTTCTCCAGCAGGGAAGATGGGTGAGCACTACCACTTGAAGCAGGAATCAGATGAAGATCGTGTCCTTGACAGTCTCGCCATTCTTGAGTTGAATTGCAATCTGGCGCGCGAGTTCCTGACATCTGCGTGGTATGCATTCAGGCGCATCTTCCCTTACTTCTTCTCGAAGACCACGCAACCCGAGATTTTCGCCCAACTCGCCCATCACTTTCTGGTAAAGGATGATCCAGCTTTGGCCTATTGTCAAGCAAGCTTGAAGATTGGAGTCGAATGGACCATCGCTCTTGTGGCAGCCAGTGGTCAAAAGGTCGACTGGGTGAAGGCTGCTGCTGTCAAGGGTTTGAATAGCGAGAAGTGGAAGGCCCTGGTGAAGGATGCCAAGCTTTACTCGAAAAAACTTATCGCCTTCCTTGACCCGAAGTCTTCAGCCTCTGCTAGCACTCCCCAAACGGAGGTCAAGTAGTACAACTTGTACTTCCTTTTGTTTTCCTTTTTGTTGATACTGACGCCTTTTGCTGCTTTCGATCATTTATGTAGGTTCCCTATGAGACGTATTTTGTAAAGACACGTTTATGTAATGTGCTTGAATATGAATGAAAAACATGTATTGCCGAATGATTGATGTCGATACTTTCTTGTCTTCCAGTTAATTTTTGAAAACTATACTAGGGCTGGACCTTCCGACACTTCCCCTGCTACCTCACATTCCGCGAGAGTGCCTGGCGGTGCTTCCTTGGATATTCGTCGTGTCCTGGCTCAATCGAATAAGAGATAGTTGATCTGCGACAGCAGCTGCAGTCGATGAAAAAACAAATCGTGACTGTTTTCGAGCAATCTCGTAAATCCTCGGATCGGGAGCAAGCGGCTCTTCGCCAAGCGCAGGAAACTCTTGAACTGAAAGAAACTGCGACTGCCAATTCTACGCGATCTGCTCAGAGTGAGAGTTATATGCTCGACCTCATGACTGATGTAAGTCAGGATATGGCTGGTATGTCACTTCTGTCTCATTGTTTCTTTGTTGTTTTTCTGTGTCTCTCCGTGTGCTATATTGCTTTTCCCTTTTGTTGCTCATAGGTGCCTTTTTGGATGCTGCCGCTGAAGACCAGAGATTGAATTCGCGAGTTGAGGCCCTTCTTCGTCTTGCCAAAGATAATGACGTTGATTTTTGGGCACACGAAGGTCTATGTCGATGTATTGTTCAGTTTCAGGATCGAGCCTCCCAAACTCGAGGGTTTCTTGACTTCTACAACAGTACATTGGCTATGGTCTACAATGCCATGTTTCCTCGGAACCCTCAGCCCGAAAATCTTACAGAACTCATGTACAAGTTCAAGGACGTGCGCAATATCGATGATTTTGTGAAGGCTCATATGGTGGCTGGCGCCAAGTTTGTCTTGATTTGGTTGAAAATTTGCCATTCGAATTTGGATCTTGACAAGGTCTGCGAGAGCCTTCTTCTCAAGATGTCGAAGAGGAAAATAAGCATTGACAAGCACAATGTGGTTGTGTCTCCTGTCGCCGAAAAAAATGATTGGTGAGCTCCTCAAGGTGGACACCACTTTCGTCAATGAGTATCGATATGATGATTCTACACAGAATATTCGTGCTGCAAGAGAAAACATAGATATGTGGATATAGGAGTTATTTTATCTTGCTCAATGCGTGAGGTTTGGATCAAGACGCAGAGTTGTATATGTATATTTGTCGTGTATATTGTAGATATTTGCGAGACATATATGAAGTCAAAGATATTTCTTCTGGTTATATTATAACCTTTCCTTTAGCCCCCGAGTATCTCGGGTGTCATGATTATGTTTATTTTTTGCGAGGTTTTTGTAGAACCAAAGCGTGTATATTTGCTAAGTGTGTCGAAGTCAACTATGTTGTATTTTTTTGCGGGTTCGAGCCCCCGAGCGTTGCTCGTACAGAGAGAAGAACATGTATCATCAATATTTTTTATTTCAACCATGCTATAATGCAGCATCGCAAGCCCGCCATATTAAAAAGCTTTCAGCCCCGCTCGGTGACCTGAAAGGAAAAGAGTGCATCTGAAAACTTGCGAGTTGTTCAGATACAATGTATGTTTACATAGTTGGTACTATATTGACTTCCTTCTAGGCGTAAAAACATCGCAGCTGCGCAACATTCCACGGGTTCGGTTTGTCCTTGCCAGTTTTCTTGTCCTTCAATCGATATGCTCCTCCCGGAATAACTTCAGTAATGATGTATGGTCCCAACCATGGAGATGCCAGCTTCTCGTGTCCATCTTGCTTGAGTAGAAGAACTAAATCGCCGATTTCAAATGATCTGGCCTGTAAACGTCGGCTGTGATAATTTTTGAGGTTTTGTTGGTATGCACTTACTCTGGATAGTACCACATCTCTTGCTTCATTGATTGCGTCGACATCATCTTCCAGCGCCTTGTGCGAGGCTTCTTCTTCATATTCCATGACTCTGGGAGAGTTGTGTCTATTTCTATCGGGAGCACTGCTTCAGCCATGGACTAAGAAGAACGGAGTTTCTTGAGTTGCTGCGTTTGGCGTTGTTCGTAAACTCCCAACACATATGGAAACTCGTCGACCCAGGTGTGTCTCACTTTTTCAAGTGGTGTCAGCAGACGTTTCTTGATGCCATTGTAGATGAGACCGTTTGCTTTTTTGACTTGACCATCGGTTTGTGGGTGCGCCACCGATGCAAACTGCAACTTGATAGCTACACCTTCACAATAATCCTTGAATTCTCGGGAGGTGAAATTGCTGCCATTGTCTGTGACTATGCTGTTAGGGACACCAAACCGAAAAACTATCCCCTTAATGAAGTTTACTGCTGATGTTGCATTTGCCGAAGTTACTGGTACCGCTTCAATCCAGTTGGTGAATCTGTCGACAGCCACAAGCAAATATACGTGTCCTCCTGGCCAAGACTTGTGTAGTTTTCCGACCATATCTAATCCCCATTGTGCGAAAGTCCATGCCAAGGGTATTGGCATTAATTCAGCTGTTGGAGAATGACGTTTAGACGCGAATCATTGACAAGCTTCGCAAGTATGCACGATTTCTTTCGCATCCTCTATTGTTGTTAGCCAATAAAATCCAGCTCGAAAAGCCTTGACTGCTATTGCTCGACTGTTTGCGTGGTGTCCACATATCCCTTCGTGTATGTCCTTCAATAGGACTCGTCCTTCTTCGGGTGTAACACACCTCTGCAGCACACCCGATATACTTTGCTTGTATAGCTCTCCCTTGACTACTGTAAATGCCTTAGATCGTCGAATAACCCGTCTTGCTTCAACCAGATCTTCGGGTATTTCTTTCTTCGTGATATTGTTATCACCAGAATTTGACCAAGTCAGAGGTGGGCCGCGATCAAGACGGACTTGAAGATATACATATGGAAGAGATATGTAAATCGGCCTTGTTAATCAAGTTTGGGCTAGTTAGCCCGTGTATCTTTATAGTAGGTTACGTAGAAGTTAGAATTTATCTCGTGCACGGTTTGGTGCACGCCCACATTAAAAAGTCCGCTGGACTATAAATATGTACCTAGGGTTTATGGAATAAACAACAACCAACGTTCAACACAAACCAATCTCGGCGCATCGCCAACCCCTTCGTCTCAAGGGTTTCTCCGGTAAGCACCATGCTGCCTAGATCGCATCTTGCGATCTAGGCAGCACGAGCCTGCCTACGTTGTTCATGCGTTGCTCGTGCCTTTTTGATGGCGAGCAACATAGTTATCATAGATGTGTTAGGGTTAGCATTGTTCTTAGTATCATATGCTGTCGTAGTGCAACCCTTGCGCATCTAGCCGTCCTTGTACCTCATCATGGGTGCAGGGCACCCGCTTGATCGTTATTTAGTAGATCTGATCCGTTACGGTTGCTCCTTGATTCATCAAGGATTAGTTTGATATCTGCAATAGTTAGGCCTTACAAAGGGTTGGAGGATCCAGCGGCGCGTAGGGTGTAGTTTGCTGGCCCTAGACAGGATGTTCCGAGGATCAACCTCGTGTTGGTTTTTAGGCCTTGTCTAGGATTGGCTTACGATCACCGTGCGTGAGCGCGAGGCCCAATCGTGAGTAGGATGATCCGATTATGCGGTGAAAACCCCAGATCGTCGTGGATCTCATATGCTTTATCTTGATCAAGCAGGACCACCATATATTCGGCCACCTTGGACGAATCATGGGTGGATCGGCTCCATGAGCCGATTCACAGGATAACCCGAGAGCCGATCGAGGCTCGTATTTAACGTGTACGTGTGTGCCCTGCAGGAAACTAAGCGAGGCATCATCCACACCTTCCTGACCAGGTAGGGTGGCACGCCCTTGCAATTTGCATCGGCGCGCGACCAGAGGCTTTGCGGGCCGTCGCTCGAGGGACCGGGCCAGCCGCAGCCCTAGTTGTTCCCGGCTCTACGGTGTTGACCAGTCACTGCCCGCCGGTGGGTTTCTGACGTCAACACGTTCTGGCACGCCCGGTGGGACGGTCCTCAACATCCACCACATCGCCATCTACATCGGAGATGGCGGAAGAAACTCCGGTCACTTACGAGGAGCTCAATGGCGAGCTCAAGAAGAAGTATGACGAGGTCAAAACGTTCCTCGAAGCCGACCTCATCGGCTCTTTCCACAGGACCCGCTCCCATGGCATCGATGGAAGGGGTTCTCACCTGAAGGCGCGCTTGATGGAGTGGACCTATCCACCCCGTCAGAAGAACGCACCAGGTCGCTGCGTCAGGAGATCAACTTCATGGTGGCTCATTCGCACCGCCATTCCGAGAGCCTGGTGAATACGTTGGAGCGCGTCGCTCTGCGCGTGATCCAGGAGATCATGAGCCGCCAGTACTCTCCGTCAGGACCAGCTCTAGGGACTCACCAAGGGGAGGTGCCACTCCAGTCCGTCCACCGCTGCCGTTCGCATTGGCAGCACCCGAAGCGCCGAACTCATCGGCCTACGTCGTCTACAAGATTGGTGGTGACCCCAGACTACCAATTCCTACATGACGCGCCCAAGGAGATCCCGCACGGATACGCATGCGCATACGTGCCGATCGCAACACCTGTGCACTCTCGAACCAGGTTGCAACGCGGGGACTGAACAATCGGAGGAACGTCGGAGGCAGACCCCGAGAGCAGACGTGGCTAGCTAAATACGCTACCCCGACAAAACTCAGCCCAGCTCCTGCAGTTGGCTCAGAACCGGAAAAACAAGCATGGCTGGTTAAGTACGCCACCCCGGCGAACCTTCAAGGTTCGGCACCTTCAGCCATCACCGCGGATCAGATTTGTACGATTCTGAAAGATCAGTTCGGCAAAGGAAGACGGTCGGCTATACCAAGCCGTACCCCAACGAGTACGAATTGATCCCGCTACCACCCAAATATCGGCTCCCGGACTTCACAAAGTTCAGCGGATCAGATGGTTCCAGCTCCATCGAGCATGTGAGCCGATATTTGGCGCAGCTGGGCATGATCTCAGCGTCGACGAGCTGCGTGTGAGGTACTTCTCACAGTCCCTCACAGGATCGGCTTCGTTGGTACACGTCGCTGCCACCGAACTCATCCAGACTTGGAAGCAGTTGGAAGAACGGTTCCATGAGCAATATCACTCAGAGGCTTCCGAGGCTGGCATTGCCGATTTGGCACAAGTACGACAGAAGCGCGGGGAAACAGTGTCGGAGTACATCCAGCGCTTTAGGACCATTAGGAACCGATGCTATTCGGTTCACGTAAGCGAAAAAGAAGCAGTCGAGTTGGCGGTGGTGGGTCTATCATCATCGATCAAGGACGTGGCCTCCCAAGCGGACTACCCTTCATTAGCCCACATGGTGCAGAAGCTGTCAGCGTATGAACAGCGCCACCCAGATGTCTACCAGGACAAATTCAAGCGCGTGGTTACCATGGTTGACGCGGGCGAAGATGAAGGTGCTACGGGAGAACAAGAGGTCGCAGTGGCTGAGTGGACTCGAGCGGCAGGACCAGTAACCTGCAAATGGGTGAAGCCACCAGGGCCTCCAAGAGGGTTCGACTTCGACGTGACGAAAACCGAGCAGATTTTCGATCTCTTACTCGCAGAGAAGCACATAAAGATACCCGAAGGCCACAAAGTTCCTACGGTGCAAGAACTGAACGGAAAGCCACTGCAAGTGGCATAACACGTTCACCCACACCACTAACGACGCAGGGTGTGGCGTCAGCAGATCCAAATGGCGATAGAAAATGGGCGACTAATTTTTAAAGACGCCATGAAGGTCGACACACACCCCTTCCCCGCCGTCAACATGGTGGAGTTTACCCACCTCGGAGGGTGCCAGCCAGATTTCTCAGCCAACATCAACATGGTAGAGCTTGGACACCCCTCTGAGAAGGGCGGGGATGAGGGCAGCTGCTCTCATAGCAAAGATACAGAGGAGGCCGCTCCATGCGATCGGCTCCGTCAAGATGGCAAGCGCTACGTCACAGAGGGAGAAGTGAAGAACATAAGATATCAACGACCCCTCTCTGATCACCTCCTCAACAAGTACGTGAGTCGGTATGACCAACGCCGGCGACACGGCGACGATGATGAAAGGGATTGTCTGGCCAGAAACGATAGAAGGCATCGTCGGCATAATCACGATGAGGAGCGACAGGAGCGCCACGCCAGGGAGCAAGACGACACGGGCAGGCATTGGGACTGCCCCTTCTTCAGACTGGGGGATTCAGGTATGAGCCGATTACCAACAATCGGCAACTGCCCAGAATGCAACCAGAAAAAGAAGGGGGCAGCCAACGTATCTGTGTTCGAGCGCTTAGGGCCTCTCCCACCACACAACAGACGGGCTGAGACCCCTCGGTTAGAAGATCTCGAGGATTCGGAAGACGAGGGGGAAGACGAAGAAGACAGGTACCACCGTCCAAGGTGGTGCCCGGATGGTCTCAGCCATTCACAAAAACGCAGGGTTCAGCGATTGCGCGGTCCGGAGGAAGCCGAAAGGTTATACTTACATACGCCGAGGAAGGCACGACCCGATCTGGTGCGAAAGTCCAGAGGACCCTGGATGAGGAGGGGCTGCCACAAAGAAAAGAGTGGCGCCCAAGCAAAGGAAAGCCGATGATGAAACATCGGCTGGCACAAACATGGTGCTCGTTCGTCCGGCGAGGTGTGGAGCTCCACGATCACACGATGCACCGGAGGCGGACAACAACAAGCGCACCAACGTGATAAAGTCAGAGATTGGGCTGGTTTTATCCGCCGGCCTGGACGAGTAGCAAGACTACGTCAATGAGCAAACATGGCGAGGCTGATCCTTGCGATCGGCCCCCTACTGAGCAAGCAACGTGGAGGCCGATTCCAGCAATCGGCCAAAATTATCCTCACCATCTATTTTGCCTGGGATCAACGTTTGACCCAACAGGGACTACCTGAAGAGCCGATACCATCAATTCTCTTGACAGAATCGGCTCGGGGGGCACCTAGGTGGATAAAACATGAGGATATGAGATAATTCTACCAAGTATGGGGGCCGATACACAAATCGGCCTAAAAAATTTAAAATTTTTTGAGCGCAGCCGATGCAGCAGACATCGACTTAAGAATTTCAAGAGGTGGATAAA
Organism: Lolium multiflorum; assembly: GCA_030979885.1. Classification (NCBI taxonomy): domain Eukaryota; kingdom Viridiplantae; phylum Streptophyta; class Magnoliopsida; order Poales; family Poaceae; genus Lolium; species Lolium multiflorum. The sequence goes on along the minus strand of CM061752.1, from coordinate 85,485,000 downwards.
GCCGATGCATGTCTATCGACTCTAGTGGAATTATGCGATGTTTATCGAGTCTCCACCAAATTCAAGCCAGCGGTGGTGCCTTCTGTTGCTTCGAGGGAATAAAACAATGGAAATTTCTTCAGCTGCTTCGAGCCGATCTGGGTTCCTGAACCTTTGTGTCAAGGATTTCCAATCTTTGGGGCTAATCCAGCTGAAACGGAAGGGATCGGCTTTGGCACATTCTCTCTGACAGTCTCGCCTCGAGTAAGGCTCGGGGGGCAGCAGGCCTGGTGGATACTCTGTTTAAAAAGCCGATTGGGATACCATCGGCTGATCCTTCATTGCAACCTTCTTCACAAATGATGAGTACTGAAGAGGATTATTGGGTTTGGTTGGAAAAGTTCAAAGGTTTTCCTGAAGATCCTGCATTTTCTGCCAGATTTAGAAAATCATCAGTTGAAGAAGGAAGGGCGAGTTTCGGAGGACCGATGCGGTGCTATCGGCTCATCACGCATTGGCAAAGGGGACAAATCGGCAAGGTCAGTAGAAGAGGGAATCGGCTCAATTGAACTCAGAAGAAATCGGCAAATCAAATTGGGGAAAAGTTCTTCATTAATAGGCGAGATTTCTTACATAAAGAGCTAATTGCTCTCAAAAGGAAATACTAGGGGATGCATTGCCCCATCTACTACTGCTGGCCCTATTCTAGAGGTCCTATCTACGGGCCATCGCCCTCGTGCCGCTGTCGTCGCGCCGTTGGCGCTGCTCCCGGCAGCTCGTCGTCGCTCCAATGGCCGCCGACCGGCCCTCGTTGTCTTCGTCCTCTTCGTCAGCGTGCCTCGCCGTCGGTCGCGAAGGTTGCCCGGCCAAGGGCAACCGCTTGGCCGGCGGCTCGTCGGAGGAGCTGTCGTCGTCGTCGTTCTTCTTCTCTTCCTCCTTCACCTCTCGGAGGAGGTGAAGTCATCCCAGGAGAAGCGATCGTCATCGCTCTCCTCCTCCGATTCCCCGTTGGCGAGGAAGCGGAGGTCGCTCTCCCCGTCCGTCGAGGACTGGTCGTCCTCGGACCAGATGGAGAAGTCATGGTCTGACTCCTCCCCGCAATGGCGCGGCGGATGTTGGCCGCGTGGACCTCCGCCGGGTTGTGCTCCGGCGTCGGCTCGCGAGACGAAGAGGACTGGGTGGAAAGATCCGATGAGGCAGAGGAGGAAGAAGACATGGTGGCACAGGAGGGTTTTTGGAGTGCTAATGCGAAGGAGATGCAGAGGAGAACTGTTCGTAGCGGGTAAATAAAAGGGGATATAGTGGAAATTCAATGCCACAGCAGTTTCCGAGGAAGTGGTGCCTAAAAGAAAAAAAAACTGCCAGGTCACGCGGAGAAGTTGAGAAGGCAGGGCATCATGATGAAGGATACTGCGACGGTTCTGCTCTGCCACGACATGACCCGACGAAGGAAAGCGTAATGATTTTGGAAATGTCATTTCCAAAACCAGGGGGGCATGTGTTATCACCAGAATTTGACCAAGTCAGAGGTGGGCCGCGATCAAGACGGACTTGAAGATATACATATGGAAGAGATATGTAAATCGGCCTTGTTAATCAAGTTTGGGCTAGTTAGCCCGTGTATCTTTATAGTAGGTTACGTAGAAGTTAGAATTTATCTCACGGTTTAGTGCACGCCCACATTAGAAAGTCCGCTGGACTATAAATATGTACCTAGGGTTTATGGAATAAACAACAACCAACGTTCAACACAAACCAATCTCGGCGCATCGCCAACCCCTTCGTCTCAAGGGTTTCTCCGGTAAGCACCATGCTGCCTAGATCGCATCTTGCGATCTAGGCACGAGCCCCTACGTTGTTCATGCGCTGGCTGAAGCCTTTTGATGGCGAGCAACGTAGTTATCATAGATGTGTTAGGGTTAGCATTGTTCTTAGTATCATATGTAGTGCAACCCTTGCGCATCTAGCCGTCCTTGTACCTCATCATGGGTGCAGGGCGGCACCCCGCTTGATCGTTATTTAGTAGATCTGATCCGTTACGGTTGCTCCTTGATTCATCAAGGATTAGTTTGATATCTGCAATAGTTAGGCCTTACAAAGGGTTGGAGGATCCAGCGGCGCGTAGGGTGTAGTTTGCTGGCCCTAGACAGGATGTTCCGAGGATCAACCTCGTGTTGGTTTTTAGGCCTTGTCTAGGATTGGCTTACGATCACCGTGCGTGAGCGCGAGGCCCAATCGTGAGTAGGATGATCCGATTATGCGGTGAAAACCCCAGATCGTCGTGGATCTCATATGCTTTATCTTGATCAAGCAGGACCACCATATATTCGGCCACCTTGACGAATCATGTGTGGATCGCTCCATGAGCCGATTCACAGATAACCTGAGAGCCGATCGAGGCTCGTATTTAACGTGTACGTGTGTGCCCTGCAGGAAACTAAGCGAGGCATCATCCACACCTTCCCGACCAGGTATAGGTCAGGTGGCACGCCTGCAATTTGCATCGGCGCGCGACCAGAGGCTTTGCGGGCCGTCGCTCGAGGGGGGCCAGCCGCAGCCCTAGTTGTTCCCGGCTCTACGGTGTTGACCAGTCACTGCCCGCCGGTGGGTTTCTGACGTCAACAGATATACGTCAAGTATACTTGCATCCAGGGGACTTGAGTCATCATGACCTCCTCTGGTTCTTCCTCATCATCCGACATATGTGTTTCTGGAGCTGCTGGAGCCCCCGAGTCTTTCTTGGGTTTCTCCTTTTTCTTCGGCTGCTTTGGCACTGTTGCTTTCTTTGACTTGGTAGACCTTTCACTGATTTCCTCCCAAAAAACTCCGGGTGGTATGGGTGAACACTGCGAGCCGATGTTTGCCAAAACGTTGGCCTCATCGTTGTTGAGCCTGCTCATGTGATTAACTTCACAGCCATCAAAGGTTTTCTCGAGTTCATTGTACACCTCCTTGTATGTTATCATATTGCCATTGACTGTGTCGCACTTGGTCATCACCTGTTGGGCAACCAACTAGGAGTCGCCAAAAAAAATTAGGCGAATAGTTCCGCATGCTTTTGCCATCTTCATCCCGTGAATAAGGGCTTCATATTCTGCTTCGTTATTTGATGTATTGGGGAAGGTCATCCGCAATATATTCTTCATCTTGTCACCCTGTGGTGAAACAAGTACCATGCCTGCTCCAGCTCCTTCCAATCTCTTGGACCCATCGAAGTTCATATGCCAGGTACTCAATAAATCTGGGGGGTCCCGTGTTTTGGAGTTGCATCCACTCTTCAACAAAGTTCGACAGAATTTGCGACTTGATTGCCTTTCTTTTTTTCATATGTGATGTCCCGACGGGAAAGCTCGATTCCCCAAAGGGAGACACGTCTTGTAGCTTCTGGGTTGTTCAAGATGTTCGATAGAGGCGCTTCGTTGACCACTATTATCGGGTGTGCCAAAAAATAGTGTCTTAGCTTCCGTGCTGACATAAAAACTCCGTATGCCAACTTCTGATAGTGCGGGTAGCGCTGCTTGGATGGTGATAGGACTTCACTGAGGAAATATATTGGCCGCTGCACCCATGTATTTTCCCTTCTTCCTCTCGTTCTACCACGAGAACTGTGTTGGCCACTTGAGGTGTGGCCGCAATGTATAACAACACAGGCTCTTTTTCTTGTGGTGCCACCAATACTGGAGGTGTCAAAATTGTACGCTTCAAATGCTCAAAAGCTTTGTCTTCCTCCTCGTCCCACTCGAACTTTTTTTCTTGCTTGATGAGCGCATAAAAGGGCAGCGCTTTTTGTCCCAATCTTGCGACGAAGCTGCTCAAAGCTACGACTCGTCCAGTTAACTGATGTATCTCTTTGAGCTTGGTTGGTTTTCGCATCGTCAGGATAGCTTGTTTTTCTCTGGGTTGGCCTCGATTCCTCTAGCTGACACTAAGTATCCGAGGAGTTCTCCCGCAGGAACACCAAAGGAATATTTTGTCGGATTCAACTTTAGACGAAACTTGTCGAGTTTGTCGAAGGTTTCCCTGAGATCATCAATGAGGGATGACCCTTGCTTTGCTGTGATGACCACATCGTTAATGTATACTTGGACATTTTTTCCAATCTACGTAGCGAGGCACTTCTGCATCATCCTCTCATATGTGGCTCCCGCGTTTTTCAACCCGAAAGGCATTGTTCTGTAGCAGAATATGCCATAAGGGGGTATGAAAGCTGCTTTGACTTCATCTTCTTCTTTTAGACAGATCTGATTGTAACCAGAATACGCGTCGAGGATGGAAAGATGTTCGCAACCTGCCGTGGAATCGATAATTTGGTCGATCCTCGGGAGGGGAAAGTGATCCTTTGGACAATGTTTGTTGAGACACGTGAAATCGACGCACATGCGAAGGACTTCAGTGTTTTTCTTCGGGACCAGCACTGGGTTAGCGACTCACGTGGCCTCAGTGTGTAGTTCTTTTATGAAACCCGCTTCTTTAAGTCGACGGATCTCAGATAGCATAGCTTTGCGGTTTGGCTCGGAGAATTGTCGCAAAGGTTGTCGAATAGGCCTGGCTCTTGGATCCAAATTGAGTGGGTGCTCGGCAAGTTCCCTGGGTACTCCTGGCATGTCAGTTGGGCACCATGCGAAGATTTCCCAGCGCTCACGGAGGAACTCGACAAGCACGCTTTCCTATGCGCTATCCAAGTTTGTTGCGACGGATGTCGTCTTTTTTTGGATCTATTGGGTGGATCTGGACTTCCTTGGAATTCATGGAGGTGTCAAAACTTGCTCATGCAAGGATCTACCTCCATCAGGTAATACGTCATAGTTGGTGATAAGCTTGGACGCCTCGTACTCAGCCTGCATTCCAAATGTTTCAGAAAGCTTGTGGAAATCCTTGTCGCACTTATCTGCCAAGGCAAAACTTCCTTTGAATGTTATTGGGCCCTTAGGTCCAGGGATTCTCCATAGCATGTATGTGTAGTGCGGCACATCCATGAATCTGGCATATGCGGGTCATCGCAAGAGGGCGTGATACTGCGACGGCCAGTCGATGACTTTGAACTCCAGCTTCTCTTTCCTGAAATTTTCTCGTGTTCCAAACTGCAAGTCGAGTGCAATCTTACCCAAGGGATAATTTGGTTTCTCAGGTGCAATGCCGTGAAAACATGTGTCTGTTGGTGTCAAGTTTGCCAGAGAGATGTCCATCTTCCGCAATGTGTCTACGTAAACAAGATTTAGGCTGCTTCCTCCATCTATGAATATTCGGGAGACACAATATCCCTCAATGACTGCTGGTAGTATCATGGCTGAGTGTCCTGGCCGTGGAACTTGAGGTGGATGATCCTCTTGTGTAAACCCTATTGGCTGTCCTGACCAATTGAGGTACTCGGTAGTTGGTGGAGGTGATGTTACTGCCATGTACACATGTCGAGATATTAGCTTCTGCGACCTATTGATGACCCACAAGTATAGGGGATCGCAACAGTCTTCGAGGGAAGTAAAACCCAAATTTATTGATTCGACACAAGGTGAGGTAAAGAATACTTATAAGCCTTAACAACTGAGTTGTCAATTCAGCTGCACCCGGAAAAGCACTAGTAACAGGGGTGATGTGAAAGTAGCAGGAATATGAGAGCAATAGTAACATAACACAGCAGCAGTAAGTAATATGATATGAGCAATGGCACCAGAAAATAGTTGATACTACTTCCAATGACATGTAGAACGAGTTTATGATGATGCGAGATGGACCGGGGTTCCCAGCTATCTACACTAGTGGTAACTCTCCAATAACAAGTGTTGGGTGAACAAATTACAGTTGGGCAATTGATAGGATTGAAATAGCATTAAGACAGAACATCAAGATTATTAATCATGTAGGCATGTTTTCCATATATAGTCATACGTGCTCGCAATGAGAAACTTGTACAACATCTTTTGTCCTACCAGCCGGTGGCAGCCGGGCCTCTAGGGAATCTACTGGAAATTAAGGTACTCCTTTTAATAGAGCACCGGAGCAAAGCATTAACACTCCGTGAAAACATGTGATCCTCATACCTACGCCTTCCCCTCCGGTTGTCCCAATTTCTGTCACTTTGGGGCCTCGGGTTCCGGACATAGACATGTGCAAACAACTTGTAGATACAATCTAAGTAATAAGTATAGAGCTTAAATCTAAGATCATGCCACTCGGGCCCTAGTGACAAGCATTAAACACAACAAGATTGCAGCAACAATAACTTTATAGATAGACTAATCATAATGTAACAATCCATCGGATCCCAACAAACACAACACCGATTACATCAGATGAATCTCAATCATGTCAGGCAGCTCATGAGATCATTGTATTGAAGTACATGGGGGAGAGAATACCAACTAGCTACAGCTAGAACCCGTAGTCCATGGGGGAACTACTCACGGAGCATGATGGAGGCGGTGGCGTTGATGGAGATGGCTTCCGAGGGCACTTCCCCGTCCCGGGTGCCGGAACAGACTTCGTCCCGAATTGGAGTTTCGCGATGGCGGCGGCGCCGGAGTCTTTCGAGTTTCACAAGTGGTCTCGCATTTTTAGGTCGAAAGGGCTTATATAGGCGAAGAGACGAAGTCGGAGGGGACGGAGCCGCCACACAACAGGCGGCGCGCCCCCCTTGGGCCGCGCCGCACCATGTGTGGGGCCCGGCCTCCCTCTGGTCCCCCTCGTGTGTTCGGGGTCTTCCGGTAAACATATGATGTCGGGTCTTCGTTTGGTCGATTCCGAGAATATTGCACAAAGCCTTTCGGAACCAAAAACAACAGAAAACAGGAACCGGCACTGTGGCATCTTGTTAATAGGTTAGTTCCGGAAAACGCATAAAAACATTATAAAGTGTGAGCAAAACATGTAGGTATTGTCGTAAAACAAGCATGGAACATCAGAAATTATGGATACGTTGGAGACGTATCAACATCCCCAAGCTTAGTTCCTACTGTTCCTCGAGTAGGTAAACGATAAAAAAGAATAATTTCTGAAGTGACATGCTACCAACATAATCTTAATCATACTATTGCAAATCATATGAGATGAACGAAGTGACTCAAGGCAATGATCTATAGTTGCTAACAAATAGATAACATATAGCAAAACTTTTCATGAATAGTACTTTCAAGACAAGCATCAAAGGTCTTGCATAAGAGTTAACTCATAAAGCAATAAATTCAAAGTAAAGGCATCGAAGCAACACAAAGGAAGATATAAGTTTCAGCAGTTGCTTTCAACTTTCAACATGCATATCTCATGGATAATTGTCAACACAAAGTAATATGATGAATGCAAATAAGCAAGTATGTAAGAATCAATGCACAGTTGACACAAGTGTTTGCTTCTAAGATGGAAGGAAGTAGGTAAACCGACTCAACATAAAGTAAAAGAAAGGCCCTTCGCAGAGGGAAGCAGGGATAAAATCATGTGCTAGAGCTTTTCAAGTTTTGAAATCATATAGAGAGCATAAAAGTAAAGTTTTGAGAGGCGTTTGTTGTTGTCAACGAATGGTAATGGGTACTCTAACTACCTTATCAACCAGACTTTCAAGAGCGGCTCCCATGAAGGATGTTATCTCTACCAGCAAGGTAGATCATCCCTCTTCTCTTTTGTTTACACATGTACTTTAGTTTTATTTAATAGATGACACTCCCCCCAACCTTTTGCTTATACAAGCCATGGCTAACCGAATCCTCGGGTGCCTTCCAACATTCACATACCATGGAGGAGTGTCTATTTGCAAAATTAAGTTGCTTACTGATGAATCAGGGCAAAACACGTGAAGAGAATTATTAATGAAAGTTAATTAATTGGGGCTGGGAACCCCGTTGGGCTCTTTTTGCAAAATTATTGGATAAGCGGATGAAGCCACTAGTCCATTGTGAAAGTTTGTCAAAAGTAAATGACAAGATCGAAAGATAAAACACCACATACTTCCTCATGAGCTATAAAACATTGACACAAATAAGAGATATTAAATTTTGAATTGTTTAAAGGTAGCACATGAAGTATTTACTTGGAATGGCAGGAAATACCACATAGTAGGTAGATATGGTGGACACACATGGCATAGGTTTTTGGCTCAAGGTTTTGGATGCATGAGAAGCATTCCCTCTCAGTACAAGGCTTTGGCTAGCAAGGTTGTTTGAAGCAAACACAAGTATGAACCGGTACAGCAAAACTTACATAAGAACAAATTGCAAGCATTATAAAACTCTACATTGTCTTCCTTGTTGCTCAAACACTTTTACCAGAAAATATCTAGACCTTAGAGAGACCAATCATGCAAACCAATTTCAACAAGTTCTACGGTAGTTCTCCACTAATAGGTTTAAACTACATGATGCATGATCTACTTGAGAGCTCAAAACAATTGCCAAGTATCAAATTATCCAAGACAATATGCAGCATTTTCTGTTTCCAACCAAATAACAATAAGTGCAACGGTTTTCAACTACGCCATGAACATTAAAATAAAGCTAAGAACACCATTGTTCATATGAAAAAGCGGAGCGTGCCTCTCTCCCACACAAGGATTGCTAGGATCCGAATTTATTCAAACGCAAACAAAAATAAAGACGCTCCAAGTAAAGCACATATGATGTGACTGAATAAAAATATAGTTTCAATAGAAGAAACCTGATAAGTTGATGAAGAAGGGGATGCCTTGGGCATCCCCAAGCTTAGACGCTTGAGTCTCCTTGAAATATGCAGGGATGAACCACGGGGCATCCCCAAGCTTAGGCTTTTCACTCTTCTTGATCATATATCATCCTCCTCTCTTGACCCTTGAAAACTTCCTTCACACCAAACTTCTCATAAACTTCATTAGAGGGGTTAGTACTCAAAAACTTTAATCCACCTTGGCCCTGTAGTGACACATTGCAAGAACTCAATAAAACATTAGCTACAGCTCTCCACGTCTAGAAAGCCTCACTTAAAGTCCACAAGAGACAATGCAAAAAACAGAGACAGAATCTACCAAAACAGAACAGCCAGTAAACACGAATTTTAAATGGTACTTCCGTTGCTCAAATCAGAAAACTCAAAACTAATGAAAGTTGCGTACATATCTCGAGGATCACGCACGTAAATTGGCAGATTTTTCTGAGTTTCCTACAGAGATCTGCCCAGATTCGTGACAGATAGAAATCTGTTTCTGCGCAGAAATCCAAATCTAGTATCAACTTTACCATAGAGACTTCACTTGGCACAACATTGCAATAAAATAAAGATAAGGAGAGGTTGCTACAGTAGTAACAACTTCCAAGACACAACAAAACAGTAAGTAAAATGAAACATGGGTTATCTCCCAAGAAGTGCTTTCTTTATAGCCATTAAGATGGGCTCAGCAATTTTAATGATGCTCACATAAGGGTGAGAGTTGAAGCAAAAGAGAGCATCAAAAAGCAAATTCAAAACACATTTAAGTCTAACCCACTTCCTATGCATAGGAATCTTGTGCACAAATAAATTCATGAAGAACAAAATGACAAGCATAAGAAGATAAAACAGGAGTAACTTCAAAATTTTCAGCATATAGAGAGGTGTTTTAGTACCATGCAAATTTCTACAACCATATTTTCCTCTCTCATAATAATTTTCAGTAGCTTCATGGATAAACTCAACAATATAACTATCACATAAAGCATGCTTTTCATGATCCATAAACACATAATTTTTATCAAGCTCAGAAATAATAGGATTAAAACTTTCAAACCCACTTTTATCAATAACATAACAAGATGATTGATCAATCTCAAAAGATATGGGACTCATAGATAAAGTCAAGAACTCTCCAATCCCTTTTTCATTAGTAGTACAATTAATATTATCAAGTAACATAGGACCATCATCTAGAGATTTATCATAAACATTTGCCAATCAAAACTCTTTAGTACCATGCATTTCGACATCAGGCACAAACAAAGCATTATCATAAGATTTATCAAAGTAGCATGGATTATCATGAATAACAGTAGCATAATTATTCTCACAAGTTTTACTCATAGGGAATATTTCAAGAGAATCCATAGGAACATAACATTCATCCTCTTTCGATAAGCATGGAGGACAATCAAATAGTGTAAGAGATAAAGAGTTACTCTCATTAGAAGGTTGGCATGGGTAGCTAATCCATTCTTCCTCCTTTTGTTCATCACTCTCCTCTTCTTTTTCATCCAATGAGCTTTCAGGTTCATCAATTTCCTCCTCTTTTTCATCCAATGAGCTTTCAGGTTCATCAATTTCTTCTTCCACTGGTTCCTGCAAATTGTGAGTGCATTCTTGTGCATTAATGAGTCTCTCTTTATAATCAATGATATAAGGATTATCGTTGTAGCTTTCTATGCAAAAATTAAGGATAGAAAAGACATAATCTTTAAGGTCCTTACAAACAACACAAGTTTCATAATTTTTAGACATGAATGATTCTATCTGAGAGGCTCCCATAAATATGACAAATTGTTCTACCTCTTTGAACCCAAAATGAATATAGCTATTCCAATTATAGTTCTTAATTAAAACTTCCTCACTAAAGCCACATTGAAATTTAAGATGTTTAGTATCATGTTTAGAGCAACAGTTTATATCATGGCGTTTAAGCAAGATTTTAGCAATTGTATTTAATTTTTCTATCACAGCACTCATGACTTCACCCTTTCTTGATTTTCTATAATTATTATATAATTCTATAAGCTCCAAATAGGTTGTAGGTGCTCCCATAATAGAAGTTTTTAATTTTTAGGTTTTTCAAATTTTTATGGATTTTCGGGTTTATGAGAAAAATAAAACAAGACAAAATGAAACTAAGCAAAAGTAAACTAGGCAAAATAATACTAGACAGAAATAAACTAAGCACAAATAAACTAGACAGAAGTAAACTAGCAAGACAAAATAAAATAAAAGCGGAGAGAGAGTCAGAGTGTACTCCCCAGGTGAACTTATGAGTAGAGCTAGGCCTCCCCGGCAACGGCGCCAGAAAATAGTCTTGATGACCCACAAGTATAGGGGATCGCAACAGTCTTCGAGGGAAGTAAAACCCAAATTTATTGATTCGACACAAGGGGAGGTAAAGAATACTTATAAGCCTTAACAACTGAGTTGTCAATTCAGCTGCACCTGAAAAGCACTAGTAACAGGGTGATGTGAAAGTAGCAGAATATGAGAGCAGTAGTAACAGTAACACAGGCAGAATAGCAATATGAGAGCAATGGCACCAGAAAATAGTTGATACTACTTCCAATGACATGTAGAACGAGTTTATGATGATGCGAGATGGATCGGGGTTCCCAGCTATCTACACTAGTGGTAACTCTCCAATAACAAGTGTTGGGTGAACAAATTACAGTTGGGCAATTGATAGGATTGAAATAGCATTAAGACACATCAAGATTATTAATCATGTAGGCATGTTTTCCATATATAGTCATACGTGCTCGCAATGAGAAACTTGTACAACATCTTTTGTCCTACCAGCCGGTGGCAGCCTCCAGGGAATCTACTGGAAATTAAGGTACTCATTTTAATAGAGCACCGGAGCATTAACACTCCGTGAAAACATGTGATCCTCATACCTACGCCTTCCCCTCCGGTGTCCCAATTTCTGTCACTTTGGGGCCTCGGGTTCCGGACATAGACATGTGCAAACAACTTGTAGATACAATCTAAGCAATAAGTATAGAGCTTAAATCTAAGATCATGCCACTCGGGCCCTAGTGACAAGCATTAAACACAACAAGATTGCAGCAACAATAACTTCACAAACTTTATAGATAGACTAATCATAATGTAACAATCCATCGGATCCCAACAAACACAACACCGATTACATCGGATGAATCTCAATCATGTAAGGCAGCTCATGAGATCATTGTATTGAAGTACATGGGGGAGAGAATACCAACTAGATACAGCTAGAACCCGTAGTCCATGGGGGAACTACTCACGGAGCATGATGGAGGCGGTGGCGTTGATGGAGATGGCTTCCTCCCCTGTCCGGCAGGGTGCCGGAACAGAGACTTCTGTCCCCGAATTGGAGTTTCGCGGCATGCGGCGCCTTGGAGTCTTTCTGGAGTTTCATCAAGTGGTCTCGTGTTTTTAGGTCGAAAGGGCTTATATAGGCGAAGAGACGGAGTCGGAGGGGGAGCACACAATAGGGCGGCGCCCCCTTTGGGCCGCGCCAGACCATGTGTGGGGCCCCCGGCTCCCCTCGGTCCCCTCGGTGTTCCGGGGTCTTCCGGAAAATATGATGCGGGTCTTCGTTTCGTCGAATTCCGAGAATATTGCCCGAACAGCCTTTCTGGAACCAAAAACAACAGAAAACAGGAACTGGCACCGTGGCATCTTGTTAATAGGTTAGTTCCGGAAAACGCATAAAAACATTATAAAGTGTGAGCAAAACATGTAGGTATTGTCATAAAACAAGCATGGAACATCAGAAATTATGAATACGTTGGAGACGTATCACCTATTCAAAGGTCTTCCCTTCTGTATCATCGATACTGCTCCTCTCGTACTTGTGAAGTCGTCCTTGTTGCTTGGAGCTGTCGCAATTTACAACTGATCCTGGTTCGCACTACTAATCGCGGGTGGTGGTGGAAGATTTACCTTGCTCCGAGGTCCTTGCACATACCCTATGCTTACTGCATCCGCGTTTGATCTCTCTATCGCTCTTTGCAGAGCTTGGAAATTTCGGCAATCCTTCTGGAGGTGATCTGACTGTCTACTTCCATCATTGTCGACGTAAAAGTGCATCTGGCACGACCCATTCAGCAAATCTTCAGGTGACACATTGTATGGCCTTGGAAACCTTGGCCGATTATTTTGCCTGCTAGAACTCGGTACATCTCTGTGATCGTTGTGTTGGTCATTGTTCCTTTGATAGTCATCACGATGATTTCCGCCATTGTTTCCTCAGAAGCCAGCCGCTATTTGGCTGGGACCGTCATAGTCCGTGAAGTTACAAAAACGGTCGCCTGTTTTGGTTGTTGTTTCTATTGCGATCTTCTTCGGGTGACCTCTGCCGCTTGTTATGGACAACATCTTCTCCATCTGCCTAGCGATCCGCTATTTCCATGAGATCTGCTATTGTCCTGGGGTTGGACCTCCCCAACTCTTCGACTAGGCCTCTCCTTCGAATTCCTGCAACAAACACGTCGATTGCTCTTTCATCAGATATGTGCTTAGCCGTTTTTTTATGATGCTCCACCGCTGAATGTACATCCTCATCGATTCATATGGATTTTGCTTGCAAGTCCTTAGCTGCTCTATTGATGCTAGTTTTTTGCAGGTGGATCAGAAATTCCTGACAAATAAGTCCTCGAAAGTTTCCCACCTATCTACGGATCCTTTCGACAGCTTCTTCATCCAAGATCTTGCGGCTCCACTGAGATGGACCTGAATGCTCTGCATGGCTGTTGCTCTGGTTCCGCCCATCAACTTCACTGTCTCCAAATAATCGACCAACCAATCCTCTAGATCTTGCAGCCCATCGAACTTTTTATAGTTGTCGGGTAACTTGAAGCTGGTGGGTACTCGAGTTTTGCAAACCCGATGGGTAAAGCAAGGGAGTCCGCACAAGTCCGCATCACTATCTTCTGGTGTGTGTCGATGTTCACGTGTTCTGTTTTCACGAATCCTTTCCTCACGTGCTCTGTCAACTCTAGCTTGAGTAACTGTGTTCCTTGCATAGCCCTCTCTTGGAGTATCTCGCGCTGCTGCCACAGTGCGTTGTGTACTATTTTATCTTGGACTGTTTCTGCGTGGAGTACTTTCGGGTTGCGGTGCGATTTCTCTTACTACTATCGTTGCGCCCATAACGCCGACTCCTGCCATAGCCATCTGATATAGTGATGACCTAGGATCTCTCTGAGGTGGCTTGGATGCCATCAAGAATGCATGTGTCGCCATATATCTTGCTTCCGGTGTTTTTAGGATGATTGTGTCTATTGTCATGAAGGACATGTCGAGGTTTTGAATCAGGTTCTCCCGTTCTTGCTCGGGTATACCTGCCAGTCGAGATCTTGCTCTTGCGCGGGCGTCCCTGTGACTATCTCCTGAGGTCCTGGATTGTCGACTCAGGTTGCTCCTGCGCTCGCTTGACGCATCAGTTGCGGCTCTTCTTTCATCGAGTGTTCGCTGCAATTTCTCTAACTCTCCTCTGGAACGAGCGATTTTATATTGATATGCTTGCAGCGCTTGCGGCATGGCTGTAGTGGTCATTGGCTCTGTGCCATCCATGGCTTTCTGAGCTCTATCCCATGCTTCCTGCGGCAGCTGTACTTTTTCTCGCGGTGTTGTTCCGATGTATTTTTGTTGCCAGTTTCGCGTGTGAGATCTGCGGGATCAACATAAGGGTTGCCCAAATAATCAAAAGCCTCAGACTCCTCATCCTCTTGACGATCTGCTCCCGCAATCACGCAAACCTGATGATATGTTGTGGCTGTGTTTTCGTCGGACTCAGGGTCAGTGACACCGTCGTATAGATCAGTGAAGACCTCCCCACTAGTAGTATAGTTGTTGGTGAAGTCAAAGTTGTTGAAGCTTTCCGAGTCGCTGTCCAGATCGGTTTTCGTGAACTACCCGAAAGTCATGTCATCGGATAGATCGGCGAGTGCCCCGCCGTCAGCGGGCTTGGTGAAGCGTGGCGGCGAAACTTCCTCGTCGCCTAATCCGATAGATGATCTTGATGATCCCGAGAAATCGGACTCGACCGCTAATGGTCCCGAAAAAATCGGTGCCGCGAGACGATGCGATCCTTCTTTCCCGACGAGAAAGTGGAAACTCCTGAACATCATCTCCATCGACTCATCCAGATCGGCATATGCATGCAAACGGGCGGGAGGGTGAAGAACAAAATCGGCGGGATCAGGTTGGACTCGTTTACCTCCATCCATCGCGTTGCTTGCTGTTGACAATGATGTTGACGATGCCATCGAGATCAGGACCTTGCAACCTCCAATTCCCACAGACGGTGCCAATTGGCGAGGGATTAACTCATCATTGCCTACAAACTGTAGACTTAGGGTTTCGTAAGAAGTAGAGGGCAAGTAGATCTCAAAGCTTTCAGCCGACAAAGGTGCTCGACTAAAGGTTACGGTGGTTCTGTTGACAAAGATTCGATTCTTCGTTTCTCCCTCGGCTCCCCTTTATATAGGAGGTGGAGCCGAGGCTTTTCATGTTGTACAAGTTACAAACTGCCCGAGACATATTGGGCCTTTCCTATTTTGATACAATATTCCTACTACAACTCTACTTTCCCTTATCCGAAGATCTCTGGGCTTATGGGCCTCCAAAACTTCTGGTCTCTGGGCCTCATGTCCTCTTCATATAACTGGGGTACTTTATTCGGCATGCCTGCTAGGCATACCTATGTCACCAGGTGCAACCGCCTTAGAACTGAGGCGGTCAATGCGGTACGACCGTGTGGTACGGCCATATCTCCCTGTACCAATGGTCGTTAAACTTACAGTATGTTTTTCGAGAAATTGATGTTTCCACCGTTAAACTAGTATGGGCGCACAGTACGGTCTGGTCTGCCTGTATCGATGGTCGCCAAAGTTACAGATGGTTTCGATGAAATCTTCAACTTTTCTTTCTCGAAGTCATGGATCGGTACGGCACTACAAGAAATCCGGTGACTTGCGACCCTCCATATTGGTCGCTGAAAGGTCGTTGTGTGTCATCTGTGACCACGCCGTGACCAATAACTGTTGGTCGCCAGTTGAGCGTCACTGACGGCGCACGGCGACCTTTTTATTTAAATGGTCGTAATCCTCTACGACCAAAATGGATGGTCATAGATTCTATGACCAAAATGTTGGTCACGGGCTGGCCTGCCCTATCCACGTCAGATCCAATGTGGCAAATCCTACGTGGCAGATCGGTGAC
Organism: Lolium multiflorum; assembly: GCA_030979885.1. Taxonomy (NCBI): domain Eukaryota; kingdom Viridiplantae; phylum Streptophyta; class Magnoliopsida; order Poales; family Poaceae; genus Lolium; species Lolium multiflorum. The sequence goes on along the minus strand of CM061752.1, from coordinate 85,469,130 downwards.
CAAACCAAAATGGTCGTGCATCGAAATCAGCCCAGTCCAGTTCTAGCATTTATATGGGCCGAATTCAAAGTTACGGCCCATTTCTTTTTTTTTCCACTGAAATCTGTTCGGTTTATTGGGCCAGGCCCACACTTTTGGCCTTCTTACTTTCTTGGCCTTGGCCATTTTACATTTACTGTTCTTTATGGGCCTTGGCCTTTTAAGAGTCCAATTTCTTTTTGGGCCAAGGCCTTTTTACTCTCTATTTTCTTTTCGGGCTTTGGCCTTTTAACAGTCCATTTATTTTTGTACATTGAACCTTTTGCAGTCCAATTCTTTTGTATTTTTCTAATTTTATATTCAATATTTGTTTGGGCCGTGGCCTTTTAACAGCCCAGATTTTTGGTCCAATAGTATTTGGACCATGGCCTTTTAGCAGCCCAGATATTGGTCCAGAAGTTTGGGCCATAGTTTATACAGTAAAATTTATCTCAGTAGATATCAATTGTAACAAAATCATAACAGCAGACAGTAAATTATCAGCAGACAGTAAATTATCAGAACAAACAGTAATTTATCCATCAGGTTCAGAACAGAGACATCTCACAGATTACAACACATGTACCAGGTAGATCAACCACACTAGTACCAAATGTAAAATGGAGACCAACTACCAAAATGCTCATCTCACAGGTCAGTACCAGGTCCATTAGTTCAGAGTGGTGCTAACATGTAGTAAATATGGGACAGAAAATCAAAATGCTCCAAGCATATGCAAAGAACCACCAGAACCTGCAGCCACTACTTCCCAGACAACATCATGGCCATCAAACGAGCAAACTTCGCATCAGTTTCCTCCGCCTTCATGCGCAACACCTCGTACTCTTTGTCACGTATAGCTTGGGCAGATGCAGCTTCTTCCGCCTTCTTCTTGAGTTCGGCTAGCTCCTCTCGCATAGCTTGGCCTTGGTGCTGTGACCTCTCCAGCTGCCCCTGCAGATCAATGACTTGGGCAACCACAGCAGGATCTGATCTGGTGGTCTTGTTTGTAGAAGAGCTTGACTTGAGGCCAACATTGAGCAGAAATGTGCTTGAAGGACACTTCTTCAGCAGTACTTCCTCAACTACCACAGTAGCTGATTTTGGCTCCTCACCTTCTGGTAGCGGTGCATCCCTGATCTCCTCCATTTCAGCCTGCACAACAACAAAGCACTGAATCAGTACACTAAAACTCGAAAGTAATGTGACACGACAACATATAAGCAAGTAGGTGAAGTAACATATGACTTGAACAAACAGACTGCAAAGTGAGACTTACTATGGCCCTCTTAACCGGCTCCGAGTAACCGTCCTTCTTGCTATTATGTGTCACTTTGAACATGTCAATAGCAGACATGACTTCGCCTTTTCTTTCCTCTTTCTGAAATGTTATTCAGCAAATCAAACAATGAGTTTTTTTGCAACTGGGTATATGTAAACAGCAGCACATACATCAGGACAAATACAAATAGAAAAATAAGCATGTTCTTACAATTGCATAGATATGTGCACCATAGGACCGCGATCCAGTTTTCTGCTGGAACTGAACTTTTTCTCGGTTACTCTTGTTACTCTCACAAGTTTTCTTGCAAATAAGTAAACAATATATTAGAGCATGCATAACTAAACAGCACCAGAAACATCAGGGCAAATACATCTACAAAAGTCAAGGCATTTGTACAGGAATACCTTGTGTCTTGGAGTAGACCACAGCTTCACCAGATTCTGCCACTCACCATCAGGCATGCCATCAACCGGAGACTTAATGCTCACTTGATTTGCTGGTATGTTGTCAAAATATGTCCTTTTGATCTTGTGGCGCATGTTCTTGGTCCTTTTCTGCAGCATGTCAGTGCATGCCGACTTCACAATCTGTGACTCAGTGTCCATGTCAAAGTTGGCCTACCAAGACAGCAAACAAGAAAATACATCAGTATACTGCTGTCAAACTCTGAATCAAGAAACAAGACTGAAAATAGTCATAATAGCCAGAATGGCAGCAGTAATAGACACAAACTGTAGTATAATAGGAAACAAAGAACTTACAGCTACTTTTCCAATGTAGTTCTTTATGATGTTTTTGTCCCTCTTGTAATCCTTGAAATGTGGCAGAACCGGTGCATGGCTTCTTGCAATGAGGCCACCTTCGGTTGCAAGCTTTGCAGCCTGCAAAGGATTTTCTGGGCGCTTCATGCCTTCAGGAATGTGGATAATCACCTTGGTGCCCAGCGACTTCGTCATCCTCTCTAGCCCTGAGCCCTTCCTTTTGCTGTTGACCACAATAGCTGTCCCTGAAAAGGAAACATACAGAATTCATGACTTCTTATCCATTACACATGAGAAATGCATTATAAAGAAAGGGATCAATATGGTTCAGACGATATACTAAATTTTCAGAGAACAAACTTGCCTTCATCATCATCAGCATCAGCGTGATCTTCAGCATCATCATCACCATACACTGGCTGCTCAGTTGGCTGCTCAATTTGTTCAGAAAAGGCTGGCTGACTCCGGGCTCTTGTTGTAACAGGGCTAAGCTGGAGGGCTCTTGTTGTAACGGGGCTAAGCTGGTGGGCTCTTGTTGTAACGGGGCTAAGCTGGAGGCTCATGTTCCTTTCTTCACCCAAGGGCTGCTGCATATCATCCATCTGCTGCGAGCTTTCTCGGTCGTTGTGCTGAAGGATTTCTTCATGGTTGCTTACATTTGCTGCCTTTGACCTTGTGACTCGAGTGGGAGCAGACTCTTCAACTTCCAGCAGCCTCTTTGACCCTCCTGGAGGTACAACAAATACTCTTGATGGACCCATTGTAGTAGCTGTTTCTGAGCTCTTCCTCCTCGAGCTTGTCTTCTTAGCGGGGATCTTCTTCTTCTTAACACCACTCTTCTTCCTCCTAGAAACCTTCTGGGCCTCATATAAATAGTAAGGACAGCAGCATTAGATCAGAAGTTACAAAACTATATGCATACAATGAAAGAAAAACAAAGCAGACATATCCAACTACTCCCACCCCTCCAAACAAGACAAGAGTTTGCACCTTAACATTTTTCTTCACTACATTGTCCTCAACCTCCTCTCCATCAATAACTTCATCATCTCTAGGATTGTAGTCTGAGCTCTCCCCTTGTGTTATGGCAGATGTTGCATCACTTGTAATTGTGCTACCTTCTGGACAATCATTCGACTTCCTAAGCATTGATGCTATTGCACCAATGCCTAGGGATTGGAAGATGCGGTTGTTCCTCATCATGGTTCTAGCCCTAATCTTCTCGATTTCCGTGAGTGGCGCTTCTTTACATGAATAAATTGTAACCATTAGATGAATGGTTGAAATGCATAGGAAGCAAGACAAATCAAACAGCTAAGGTAGCATACCAGTTTTTAGTTCCAGTTAATCCCAGTAGATTATTTAAGGTGACAGTTTATTCAGACAAACAATTCATTTCTATTACTACAACATCACAAGCATAAGCTACGCACATCTGTATACTTGGCAGCAAGAGCATAAGCATAAGCAGTAGATTCTTTAATCCTAGCAGCATAAGCACAAGGAGGAGGTAGCATACCAGCCGGTTGCCTCTTCGGTGCCATCCTTGTCATGGCTAATCTTGAGGGGTTGGACTTGTGCTTGTTAGCTTGCAAAACAGAATGAGAACAAATTAGATACACACCATATGAATGCAAACAAAGAACCAGAGCATATCCATAATTTGGCATGTCATGAATATGTTTATCTAGATCATATATTTAATTTACCAGTACTTCCTATGTATGATGCAGATTAATTTCATCAATCATGATAATCAGACATTGACCAGTAATAAAAAATCATCGCTTAATGAACAAATATCCATGTCATGTCAAGTCCAGTTAGGAGTAACAGCAAGCACTGAAAAATAAACTGGTTTGTAGTGCATCTTCACCTGGTTCTCTTTGATATTGTCCTTGAAGCTGTTCCGCTGCAGCTCGTCCTACAGCGGCACAAACCTTAATCTTCTTACCTAGCGAAGTGGCAAGTGAGAATCATTAGACAACAACTATGCATGCAGCAAAAACATTAGAGCCGCCACCGATAAAAAATATTAACACATTAGAGCAACCATAATTGATGCAGTAATGCAGTGGCAGAACAATGATGAAGTTATCACACATTAGAGCAACCATAGTTGTATGTATGTTGAATTCATCTTAAAGGAAGAAGCTGACTGAAGCTACTGAATTTCCAAAGCACAGAAACAACTGATCAATCAAAGCTAGCTACAGGGTGCAAGAAGTTTAACTACGAAAATTTGAGCTTCACATAAGTAATACAGATTACCAACCTGCACAGCTCTATCCAACAACAGCAGTCTCATTGATGAAATGCAACAAGAACAGCAGTCTCAGGTAATACAAATCAAGAAGGAATGATGCCCAATCAGTACAAGGAGAAGTACTATATGTTCAACAAGTCTCACAAAAACATCAGTCTCAGGTAATACAACAGTCCAAGGTAATAACAAATCAAGAAGGATTAATACAAATCATCATCCTAAAAGAGACAGACACAGAACAAACCCTAGAGGCAGACCCAGACCAAACCATCAAGAAATCCAGCTAGACCTAACCCTAGCCGTCGCGCGACGCAGGCCTAACCCTAGCCATCGCGCGCAAGAAAGCTAGCAAGATGCAAACCCTAACTGTGAATGGATCTAGCGTATCAGCCGCCGATTCATGCCGCTATTGATGGAGACGGGATTGAAGGAGGAGCACTTGCCTGGAGGGAGCCGGGGGAGGATTCCGGAGGCGTGGAGGTTGGGAGCGCCGCTGCCGTTCCTGCTTCGATGGCGAGGAAGATCAACCGGTTGCCGTCGTCGCGAGCGCCTCCCCGCGCGTTGCCGTCGTCGCGAGCGCCTCCCCGCGCGTTGCCGTCGTCGCGAGCGCCTCCCCGCGCGTTGCCGTCGTCTCGAGCGCGTTGGGGTTGGGGATCTGGGGGATGGGGATTGGGGATTTGGGGATAGAGCGTTTCGACCAGGTGCGGATTTACGAAAATAACCCCGCTTTTTTACTTTAGTTGTGGCGTTTCGGGCATTTCGACCAGGAGCGGATTTTTTGGGCGCCGACCAGGAGCGGGAGTGCGGGAATTTTTGGGGGAAGGGGCGGGAGTTTTGGGGAGAGGGGCGGGAAATTTTGGTAGGGTAGTTTTGTCTCCACTTTTTTATTTTATGTGACATTTTATGTGAAACCTCCCGCAAATCATGAAGCAGCTACCAAGTATTTGCTCCAAATTTGGACCAAACCATTTTTCATGGGTAGGAAGGCACACTTTATAGACAAATCACCGGGTGTTTCCGTCGCAGAAGCTTCCGGGCGCCCCTCGCGAAAAAGACAAAATCCCGTCGATTCAGCAGGAAGCGGGTAAAATCTGAACTACAGCTCCATCATTGCTTGCTCGTGATTTTTTGTAAAAATCATTTTTAGGTACACAACATGATACTTTATCATAGATCCGGCGAGAGTCTCGCAAGATGTAACCCCGAGGTAACACCGGGCTTGGCCGCGGTTTTGACCGCATGTTGAATCGGGCCCCAATATTTCAAAAAAAATCGAAACAGCGTGAAACCTCCGCCAATCGTCATTTTATGTGACATAGCACCTAGGAAAAATAACAAATTTGGAATAATTCCAAATTTGTAGGAAAATGTTCACAGAAATGACCTACCATGTACGAAGATTCGTGGCTTCCAAGGCAAATGGCCAATGTTTTGGCTGGTTGCACGGCATAGTTTGTTATTATGTTCCCAAATTATGCACACATGTGCATCTTGGCATGCCAAGCAATGTTGCCTTTGGAGGTTTTCATTTTCTTTGCACGGAAAATCCATTTTCCATTTTCCGATTGCCGAGAAGTGCTTTTTTCGTGAAGCAGCTACCAAGTATTTGCTCCAAATTTGGACCAAACCATTTTTCATGGGTAGGAAGGCACACTTTATAGACAAATCACCGGGTGTTTCCGTCGCAGAAGCTTCCGGGCGCCCCTCGCGAAAAAGACAAAATCCCGTCGATTCAGCAGGAAGCGGGTCAAATCTGAACTACAGCTCCATCATTGCTTGCTCGTGATTTTTTGTAAAAATCATTTTTAGGTACACAACATGATACTTTATCATAGATCCGGCGAGAGTCTCGCAAGATGTAACCCCGAGGTAACACCGGGCTTGGCCGCGGTTTTGACCGCATGTTGAATCGGGCCCCAATATTTCAAAAAAAATCGAAACAGCGTGAAACCTCCGCCAATCGTCATTTTATGTGACATAGCACCTAGGAAAAATAACAAATTTGGAATAATTCCAAATTTGTAGGAAAATGTTCACAGAAATGACCTACCATGTACGAAGATTCGTGGCTTCCAAGGCAAATGGCCAATGTTTTGGCTGGTTGCACTGCATAGTTTGTTATTATGTTCCCAAATTATGCACACATGTGCATCTTGGCATGCCAAGCAATGTTGCCTTTGGAGGTTTTCATTTTCTTTGCACGGAAAATCCATTTTCCATTTTCCGATTGCCGAGAAGTGCTTTTTTCGTGAAGCAGCTACCAAGTATTTGCTCCAAATTTGGACCAAACCATTTTTCATGGGTAGGAAGGCACACTTTATAGACAAATCACCGGGTGTTTCCGTCGCAGAAGCTTCCGGGCGCCCCTCGCGAAAAAGACAAAATCCCGTCGATTCAGCAGGAAGCGGGTAAAATCTGAACTACAGCTCCATCATTGCTTGCTCGTGATTTTTTGTAAAAATCATTTTTAGGTACACAACATGATATTTTATCATAGATCCGGCGAGAGTCTCGCAAGATGTAACCCCGAGGTAACACCGGGCTTGGCCGCGGTTTTGACCGCATGTTGAATCGGGCCCCAATATTTCAAAAAAAATCGAAACAGCGTGAAACCTCCGCCAATCGTCATTTTATGTGACATAGCACCTAGGAAAAATAACAAATTTGGAATAATTCCAAATTTGTAGGAAAATGTTCACAGAAATGACCTACCATGTACGAAGATTCGTGGCTTCCAAGGCAAATGGCCAATGTTTTGGCTGGTTGCACTGCATAGTTTGTTATTATGTTCCCAAATTATGAACACATGTGCATCTTGGCATGCCAAGCAATGTTGCCTTTGGAGGTTTTCATTTTCTTTGCACGGAAAATCCATTTTCCATTTTCCGATTGCCGAGAAGTGCTTTTTTCGTGAAGCAGCTACCAAGTATTTGCTCCAAATTTGGACCAAACCATTTTTCATGGGTAGGAAGGCACACTTTATAGACAAATCACCGGGTGTTTCCGTCGCAGAAGCTTCCGGGCGCCCCTCGCGAAAAAGACAAAATCCCGTCGATTCAGCAGGAAGCGGGTAAAATCTGAACTACAGCTCCATCATTGCTTGCTCGTGATTTTTTGTAAAAATCATTTTTAGGTACACAACATGATACTTTATCATAGATCCGGCGAGAGTCTCGCAAGATGTAACCCCGAGGTAACACCGGGCTTGGCCGCGGTTTTGACCGCATGTTGAATCGGGCCCCAATATTTCAAAAAAAATCGAAACAGCGTGAAACCTCCGCCAATCGTCATTTTATGTGACATAGCACCTAGGAAAAATAACAAATTTGGAATAATTCCAAATTTGTAGGAAAATGTTCACAGAAATGACCTACCATGTACGAAGATTCGTGGCTTCCAAGGCAAATGGCCAATGTTTTGGCTGGTTGCACGGCATAGTTTGTTATTATGTTCCCAAATTATGCACACATGTGCATCTTGGCATGCCAAGCAATGTTGCCTTTGGAGGTTTTCATTTTCTTTGCACGGAAAATCCATTTTCCATTTTCCGATTGCCGAGAAGTGCTTTTTTCGTGAAGCAGCTACCAAGTATTTGCTCCAAATTTGGACCAAACCATTTTTCATGGGTAGGAAGGCACACTTTATAGACAAATCACCGGGTGTTTCCGTCGCAGAAGCTTCCGGGCGCCCCTCGCGAAAAAGACAAAATCCCGTCGATTCAGCAGGAAGCGGGTCAAATCTGAACTACAGCTCCATCATTGCTTGCTCGTGATTTTTTGTAAAAATCATTTTTAGGTACACAACATGATACTTTATCATAGATCCGGCGAGAGTCTCGCAAGATGTAACCCCGAGGTAACACCGGGCTTGGCCGCGGTTTTGACCGCATGTTGAATCGGGCCCCAATATTTCAAAAAAAATCGAAACAGCGTGAAACCTCCGCCAATCGTCATTTTATGTGACATAGCACCTAGGAAAAATAACAAATTTGGAATAATTCCAAATTTGTAGGAAAATGTTCACAGAAATGACCTACCATGTACGAAGATTCGTGGCTTCCAAGGCAAATGGCCAATGTTTTGGCTGGTTGCACGGCATAGTTTGTTATTATGTTCCCAAATTATGCACACATGTGCATCTTGGCATGCCAAGCAATGTTGCCTTTGGAGGTTTTCATTTTCTTTGCACGGAAAATCCATTTTCCATTTTCCGATTGCCGAGAAGTGCTTTTTTCGTGAAGCAGCTACCAAGTATTTGCTCCAAATTTGGACCAAACCATTTTTCATGGGTAGGAAGGCACACTTTATAGACAAATCACCGGGTGTTTCCGTCGCAGAAGCTTCCGGGCGCCCCTCGCGAAAAAGACAAAATCCCGTCGATTCAGCAGGAAGCGGGTCAAATCTGAACTACAGCTCCATCATTGCTTGCTCGTGATTTTTTGTAAAAATCATTTTTAGGTACACAACATGATACTTTATCATAGATCCGGCGAGAGTCTCGCAAGATGTAACCCCGAGGTAACACCGGGCTTGGCCGCGGTTTTGACCGCATGTTGAATCGGGCCCCAATATTTCAAAAAAAATCGAAACAGCGTGAAACCTCCGCCAATCGTCATTTTATGTGACATAGCACCTAGGAAAAATAACAAATTTGGAATAATTCCAAATTTGTAGGAAAATGTTCACAGAAATGACCTACCATGTACGAAGATTCGTGGCTTCCAAGGCAAATGGCCAATGTTTTGGCTGGTTGCACTGCATAGTTTGTTATTATGTTCCCAAATTATGAACACATGTGCATCTTGGCATGCCAAGCAATGTTGCCTTTGGAGGTTTTCATTTTCTTTGCACGGAAAATCCATTTTCCATTTTCCGATTGCCGAGAAGTGCTTTTTTCGTGAAGCAGCTACCAAGTATTTGCTCCAAATTTGGACCAAACCATTTTTCATGGGTAGGAAGGCACACTTTATAGACAAATCACCGGGTGTTTCCGTCGCAGAAGCTTCCGGGCGCCCCTCGCGAAAAAGACAAAATCCCGTCGATTCAGCAGGAAGCGGGTAAAATCTGAACTACAGCTCCATCATTGCTTGCTCGTGATTTTTTGTAAAAATCATTTTTAGGTACACAACATGATACTTTATCATAGATCCGGCGAGAGTCTCGCAAGATGTAACCCCGAGGTAACACCGGGCTTGGCCGCGGTTTTGACCGCATGTTGAATCGGGCCCCAATATTTCAAAAAAAATCGAAACAGCGTGAAACCTCCGCCAATCGTCATTTTATGTGACATAGCACCTAGGAAAAATAACAAATTTGGAATAATTCCAAATTTGGAAAATAAAAAATCCATTATGTAATTGAAACCTATTATTTTATTATTGTTGTAGAAATTGCTGCCTGCCCACTACCAATTTTACTTCTTTACCCTTCCGCTACTTTTAACCATCCTCACTCACGAAACGCCGCCCCACTCCTCACTCCGCCGCTCCACCCGTCCTCACTCACGAAACGCCGCCCCACTCCTCACTCCTCTCCGCCGATCCGCTGCCTCCTCCGACCTCCGACGCTGCCTCCTCCGATCTCGTGACGCGCGGAGGCGCCGCCACATCGACCGGTCGCAGGTGAACCTTCTCCTTCTCCTGCGAATCTTCTCCTTCTCCTGCGCCGCTAGGGTTTGGGGATTCGATTCGAGCCGTTGCGGCGCCGTTCTCTTCTGCCGGATTGCGTCGCTTGGTTGGATTTGGGGGTTCTCTTCTGCCGCTAGGGTTTGGTTGGATTTGGTTGGATTTGGGGTTGCGTTGCGTGGTTGGATTTGGTGGGGGATTCGGGGATCCCTAGGAGCGGGATGAGCGTGAGCGTCCAGAAGACGAAGGAGAGGACGCCGAGGATCTCCTCGTTGGTGTCGGAGTGGGTGATGAACTTTCTAGGGTTCATCTGCGCGGGTTGATTTGCTGTTCGTCTGCGCGATTCGTTCTGGGGCTTGGTGATGAACTTTCTAGGGTTCTTGCTGATGAACTTTCTAGGGTTCTGATCAGCGGGTCAGGTTTCTTTTATGAGGCTTGGTACTTGTGCTTGAAGAATTGCGAGGACGTTGATCTTCAAGTACTCTGGATTCGGATTGTTCAAGTGATTGTGAGTTGTGATTGTCAGATGTGCATTTTGAAAGAAGGGCCTGAATTTGTGCTCCACTGTAGGTGATAAGGTGAATGGATCCATGCATGTTTTAATGCAAGCAATTAGTGTCAAAACATGGTTCATTATCACCCTTTTTCTATGCACATGCACGTACTGTACCTCTCTAATATGCAAATCCTGCTTGTTTGTAGCATTCTGTAGATGTCATTGCTTGGTTATCAGTTGTAGGATGCAGTAAATAGGTACTGTATGGCAAGTCGCTGAATTTGGACCAGTGATGTGTAGTGATTGCCTTGTTACCAAATATTGATGTGCTGCTGTTTCATTCTGAGAATAGATACCACTTCTTCCTATGTTGCATCAGTAGTACTGCTAGCTTTTTATCAAGCTATCCAATATGGTAAGCTCTGCTACATTGTTTTTATTTGACATTGCTCATTGCTCCTTGTTTATTAGGGTGATCATGGATCAGGACCTTGCCATCGTTGTCCCAGCCAGGCAGAAAGTTGAGATCATCGACCTTAGCTCCTCCGACGATGATGGTGCAGCTTGTCGTAAAGCTAGGGATGCTACTGCTGCTAAGCGCGCAGCTAAGCGTGCAGCTAAGCTGCATAAGCTTGCAAATAATCTGCACAAATAACCCAGGGTGAAAAGCACATATAAAAAATCAAGTGGTAACTGGACCAAGGCTAAAGATCTCACATGAGCCTGAAACCATTTAGCAAATCCATTCGCAAGCCATTTATCAACATTTATATTACCACCTTGCCGCTGCAACTCTTCCTTGCACAGCCTGCAATGGCAACAAAATTTAGCATCAAAACAATGTTCATCTACTTTCACAAAATTTAGCATCAAAACTCTTCCTTGCACAGCCTGCAATGGTTGTATATGCACTACATGTTAAGAGATGAAAATTGCAGATAGCATCTACTTTCACAAATAAGCATTTAGTTCATTTACATTATTGTCATTATTATCTGTGGAGCATGGCATGCTAATTCTTTCATAACAGATATCTCTAATATGGGTTCACAAGAAATTTGAAACTTTCACAAATAAGCATTTAGTTGACAGATGATGAAGAGATACATACGTGATGTATGGTTGAACCTCCGGGCAACTTCGGAGCACATACCAAACCATCTTGTCATATTCAGCACCAGCCTCCAAGTATTCTGACGCTCCAATGAAGTTGACACCATGCTTGAACACCGAGACATCACCAACATGAGAATCATCCCGCTCTATATTTCTGCCCGGCCGGTTAAATCTCGTTTCCATATCGTCGAAGTACCTTGAGCAAAATGTCAGACACTCATCAACAACATATGCTTCCGCAATTGATCCTTCAGGTCTAGCCGTGTTCCGCACATAGCGCTTACATGTAAGCAACCTTCTCTCAATTGGGAACATCCAACCATACTGTACAGGGCCTCTAAGCAATGCTTCTTTTGGTAGATGCACAACCAAATGGACCATCACATCGAAGAATGATGGCGGGAAGATCTTCTCAAGCTTGCAAAGGATAACTGGGATTTCCATTTCAAGTCTTTCCAGAACATCTCGCTTCAAGGTTTTGCAGCACAGCTCTCTAAAGAAGTTTCCTAGTTCAGCAACTGCTTCATATATGTCCTGATGCATAATTCCTCGGAGGCCTGCCGGTAATATTCTTTGAAGCAAGATATGGCAGTCGTGTGTTTTCAGCCCTTGAAGCTTGCATCCATCAGCAGAAACACACTTGGATAGGTTAGCCGCGTACCCGTCTGGAAACCTCACAGCCCTTATAAATTCACAGAATGCAAGCTTCTCTTGTTTACTCATCGTATACCATGCTTCGGGCATTTCAAATGATTCTCCATCTTCAACAGGCCGTAGATGCAACTCTTTTCTTATGCCCATGTCTTCCAAATCTAGCCTTGAATTAAGTGTATCCTTTGTCTTCCCTTCTATGTTCAGAAATGTCCCAAGCAGGTTGTCGCAGATGTTTTTCTCGATGTGCATTACATCGAGATTATTCCTCAACTTCAGCTCTGACCAGTATGGCAAGTCCCACAAACACGACCTCCGGCTAAAGCATTGTCCTTCCTCCCGCTTTCTTTTCTTTTGAAGCTTTCCAGGTCTCACATCCTTGACCTTGTCAAGTTGCTGTTGCAGCTCCTCTTTAGTGAATTCCGACGGCTTCTCGCGGGTTTCAGCCTCTCCATTGAATTCTTTGCTTTTTCGCCACCGATGGGTTCGATGAAGAAAGCGGCGATGGCCGATGAAGCAAATCTTGTTCCTTATTCTTTTCGAGCAAGGCTCTTTGTCGCACCGCACACACGCCTGATAGCCTGCTGTGATCCTCCCGCACAAAGTGTGCAGTGCCGGGAAATCATGAATACACCATATGATTGCAGCACGGAGATCAAATTTATCGCGGCTCAGGGCATCGTAGGTACGTACACCCATCCAGAGCTGCTGCAGTTCTTCTACGAGGGGCTCCATAAAGACGTCAAAGTCTTTTCCTGGAGACTCTGGACCTGGAATCAGCAACGTCATCATAAAGTTTGACTGGTCCATACATGCCCACGGAGGAAGGTTGTAGGGCACCACAAAAACTGGCCACATACTGTAGGAGTTACTCATGTTTCCAAATGGGTTAAAACCATCCGTGGCAATCCCGAGCCTTATGTTCCTTGCATCAGCGGCAAAGTCTTTATATGTATCGTCGAAGTCCTTCCATGCATCTCCATCAGCTGGATGGCTGAGCTCATTATCCACAGGTTGGCGCTTGATCTTGTGCCACTGCACCTCCTCCGATCCTTTCTCTGAAATGAACATCCTTTTCAACCTTGGAATCAATGGAAAGTGCCTCAAAACCTTCGCCGGTATCCGCTTCTTCCCATCTGCATCTATCCACCTCGAGGCATTGCATTTAGGGCAATTGTCAAGCTTGGCATAGTCCTTCCGAAACAAGACACATCTATTCGGGCAGACATGGATCGAAACATAACCCAGACCCAGTTTGCGGATTATGCTCAATGCATCATCATAAGACCTGGGAACAGAGCTATTAGGGAACTGCAGGTTCAAAATATGGAGTATTGCATTGAATGCAGCATTGCTGATCCGATAGAAAGACTTGACGTGGAGCAACTTCACAGTGAAGGTAAATCTTGAAAATTTACCCCCTTCAACAGCTGCTCGCTTCGCCTCTTCTATCACATCGGCAAACAATGACCTCTGTCCATCCTCAAGGTCTTCAGACATGTACAGATCCCTCAACAGGTCAGGAATTCTATCATCTTCAAACCCATCCTCTTTCTCCAAACCATCTTGCAGAACATCTTCGATAAAATCAAAGCTAGCATCATCACCATGGTGTCCTTGTGCATCAGGTTCAGCATGTTCAGGTTCAGCATGTTCAGGTTCAGCATGTTCAGGTACAACATGTAAAGGTTCTCCATGATGGATCCATCTATCATATGTGCTGGCCATCCCATTAAGGAGCAAATGATCTTCAACTCTTCCTTGAGGTAGTTGTTTCCTGTTCATACAGTGCTTGCATGGGCAAAAGATGTGAACACCCTCGGCAAAAACTGTGCGAACATGTAGCATGAACTCTTCCACTCCCTTGAGGTGTTCATCGGAAAGCCTTCGCACTCCTTTAGTAATCCATGTTCTATCGGCCATCTGCCAAATGAAAACAATGTAACAGCTTAGCATATTGGATAACTTGATACAAAGCTAGCAGTAAACCACTAAGAATACAAAAAAAGTTTTCTACCAAACCTAGCAATACAAAGATAATATCCTGCTACACAAAAGCACCATTTTCTCACATCATACCTCTACATTTAATTAGCATGAGCTATTAGCAATGAGCTACCAGGAGTAGCAGCATGCAGAACTAAATCAAACCAAAATCCAGAACTAGATCCTGCTTCTCTGCTTCTCTAATTCGAAACTAGCACTAAATCCTCACAACTAGCAACCCTAATCCAGAACTAGCACTAAATCCTCACAACTAGCAACCCTAATCCAGTACCCAGCTTACCCTGTCAAAACGAGATGGCCCTTCGCGCCGGATCCACGCCGCGCGGTTGCTTCCGGTCGCCTCGCCTTCGCCCCGCACCGGCTGGTCGCCTCGCCCCACCCCGGTCGCCGCCGCCGCCACCGCACAGCAGCGGCAACAACCGCAGCACCAGACAGGGTCGCACCGCCGGTCACCACCGCCCCCTCTCCCACTCCCGCCGGTCACCACCGCCCCCTCTCCCGCCGGTCACCACCGCCCCCTCTTCCGCCGGTCGCACCAGACATGGTCAAGGAGGATTGATTTTCTGCTAAGTGTCGGGAGCGTGTACCTGTCTGTTAACGAGGACACAGTTATTGGAGGATTTAGTTATTATGTAGAGTGGTATCTAAAATAAAATCAAAAAAGTTTCGTAGCTCAGCGGTTGGAATTGGTTCGGGTGGAGCGCGAGGTCCTGTGTTCGATCGCCACCAACGCGTATTTTTGCCAAACTCTATTATGTAGAGTTCCATTCGGGCTCAGTTGGTGCTGGATTGGCTACAGGCCCATTCGAACTAAACCCAACATGCTGGGTAGGATCTGGCCCAATAAACCCAACAGGCTCGTGGGCTCAGATTAGTTATATTGGTGCTCTTCCTGCCAGTGGGTCCCCCTGTCAGTAAGTGACACATAAGCGAAAATGACACCTAACTACTGACACGTAGGCAAGAGTGGTGAAGTGTCAGTCTAGTCATCAGAGCTAAAAACCTTACCGATCGTATGACCATCAAAATTGGTCGTCAGCGGCCAGAATTAAGGTCATGGGCCATATCATTTTCAACATGACCAATTCCTCTCAAACAATTATGACCTTCTGTTACCACCCGGTTTTGGCCAAATCAGGAGATGGGCCGTAAGTGAAGATGGGCTTGAAGGACGTACACGTGGAGCATCTTCGAAGCGGCCTTGCGCTAAGAGTTTGGGCTAAATTGCTCGTGTATCTGTAATATAGTAGATCGTATCGTGATTAGATTAAAAGATAGAGTCTGGCCCGTGCACGGTTAGGTGCACGCCTCAATTAGAAAGTCCCTTGGACTATAAATATGTATCTAGGGTTATCGGAAAACAAGGACAATCATCGTTCACAACAAACACAAATCAGGCGCATCGCCACCCCTTTCGAGGGTTTCTTCCGGGTAAGCATCATGCGCCTAGATCGCATCTTGCGATCTAGGCAATGCGTTTATTTGTCTACCTTGTACTGCTCGTGCTGAAGCGTTGTTGATGGCGAGCAGTACTACTTATCATTAGGTGTTTAGGGGCTCACATTGATGCTTTCTCGTGCATATCTGCGTGGCAATGCCGTCCCTCGACACCTAGCTGCCCTTACACCTATCGGGTGTAAGGGCAGCATCTTGCTTGTTCGTTACTTAGTAGATCCGATCTGTTATAGTTGCTCCTTCAGGGATTAGTTTAATATCCGCATAGTTAGGCCTTATGTCGGGGTCGGACGATCCGGTAGTGCGTTAGGTGTTGTTCACCGTCCCTGCGAGGGATGATCCGGAATCAACGTTATGTTGGTTTTTAGGCCTCTTGTAGGGGTAGTTTGCATCATCTTCCGTAGCTGCTAGGCCCGATCACACGTAGGACGTTCCGGTTATGCGGTGAAAACCCTAAAGGTCAGCTTTGTTTTGATCAAGCAGGATCCCCATGTCATTGTAAATCCAACGTGAACCATGGGGCGATCGGCTCTTTGAGCCGATCCACAGGGCAACCTGAGAGCCGATAGGGCTCGTATTTAATGTTTACGTGTCTACCATGCGAACAATCGAAGCACTCTAACACCTTCCGATCGGGTCTAGGTCGGTGGCACGCCCTGCAACCGCCAGGACGTGGCCGGAAGATTTGCGGGACGACGCGAGGTGCCGGGTTCCACTAAGCGGCCTTGGGAGCCTCCCGCTCTTGTTGCTTAGCCATTGCCCGTCGGTGGGTTTTGGAGGGTAACACATTCTGGCACGCCCGGTGGGACATCTTCTGCAACATCCACGTCAACACCAACACCCGAGATGGCAGAGGAACAGATCACATATGAGGATCTTCCTGCTGATCACAAGAAGAAGTACGATGAGCTGAAGGCCATCGTTGAAGCCGAACTCATCGCTCCTTTGAGAAGACCCGTTCGCACGGCATCAGGTTCAAAGGATTCACGCCACAAGGCGTCCTTGAAGGGGTGGATCTGTCTCTCCCTTCACAGGAACGTACGAGCCCTGCGACAGAAATCAACTACGTGGTGGCTCACTCGCTGCATCGGCATTCCGAGAGCCTGGTTTTGGAGCGCGTTGCGCTCCGTGTGGTGCAAGAGATCATGGAGCGTCGGTACTCCCCTTCAGGACCTGTTCTAGGGACTCACCAGGGAGAGGTGCAACTCCACACCAGGCCACCATTGCCGTACGCGATGGCAGCTCCACAGCAACAAGGTTCACCGGCGTTGTCTACAAGGTTGGAGGTGATCTAATTCTTGTATGAACCGCCCAAGGAGATCCCACACGGATACGTGTGCACGTTTGTGCCGGACTGCAACAACCGGACGCAGGCGATCCAGGCTCAACAGGAGGGATTGCCGGAGCGGGCGCAATTGTTCCGCAGGAGGAACGTCACACAATAGGGAGTTCGGGTGCGACGCTGAGAAACAGCATGGCTAACCAAGTATGCGACGCACCAATCATGATAGCTCAGTTGCTACGTCCTCCACCGCGGATCAGATCGGTGCAGTCTGAGAGATCGGTTCGGCATCCTGCCGAAGAAGAAGATAATCGGCTATTCCAAGCCGTACCCCAATGAGTTCGACCTGATCCCACTACCACCTAAGTACCGGCCGGACTTCACCAAGTTCGTGGGTCGAAGGGTCTAGCTCAATCGAGCACGTGAGCCGATACTTGGCCCAGTTGGGCATGGTTTCAGCATCGGATCCGCTACGGGTGAGGTTCTTCTCGCAATCCCTCACCGGTCCAGCTTTTGGATGGTACACCTCGTTGCAGCCAAATTCAGTACGATCATGGAAGCAGCTAGAGGAACAGTTTCACACGCAATACCATTCAGAGGCTACGAGCCGGCATTGCCGAACTAGCACAGTTCGGCAAAGGCGAGGAGAGACAGTGTCCGAGTACATCCAACATTTCAGAACTGTCAAGAACCGATGCTATTCGGTTCACTTAACCGAGAAAGAAGCGTCGAGCTGGCCGTGGCAGCCTTGCACGTCATTCAAGGATCCGACGTTCCAAGTGGAGTACAACTCGTCGGCGCACCTGGTCCGTAGATCGACCTTATATGAACAATGCCATCCAGCCACCAGGACAAGTTCAAGCGCGCGATAACCCTGGTCAATGCTGATGAAGATGAAGATTCTGCGGAAGATCAGGAAGTCGCAGTAGCCGAATGGACTCGGACGCCGTACTGTGTCCTGCAAATGGGTGAACCCACCAGGGCCTCCAAGAGGGTTGGACTTTGATGTGAGCAAAACTGAACAGATCTTCGATCTGCTCTGAAAGAGAAACAGTTGAAGCTACCCGAAGGCCACAAGATCCCCACGGCACAAGAGATGAACAAAAGGCCATACTGCAAATGGCATCATACGTTCACGCACGCCACCAACGACTGCAAAGTATTGCGCGCACAAATTCAGATGGCGATAGAATCGGGCCGATTAACTTTCGGACAGTTTGCCATGAAGGTAGACATGCGTCCGTTTCCGGATGTCAACATGGTGGACCTAAGCCACTCCATAAGGGAGCCAGGGTTCTCTTTCGATGTCAATATGGCAGGGCTCATGAGCCGCCATGGCAAAGATAAATCAGAGAGCAGCCACTCCCGTGGCAAAGATAAAGAGGAGGCCGTTCCATGCGACCGGCCCCAAGATGATGATAGACGGTACCTAACCGAGGAGGAGGTGAGAAGCATACGGTATCAGCGCCCACTCTCCGTGCATCTCCTCAACAAATATGAGCAGCAGACGACCGACGTCGGCGCTACGACAAAGACGATGAAAGATATCGTCGGTCGATGCGAAAACGGGAGGTATCGTCAGCATGATGGAAACAACGACGGGTACGAGCGTCACGCTAGAGGGAGGTCAAGGGAGCAAGACAACATGGATAAGCACTGGAACTGTCCTTTCTTCAAACATTGCTGGGACTCAGGAATGAGCCGATTGCCAACAATCGAGAGCTGCCCGGAGTGCAAACAGCAAAGGAAGAGGACAAATGAAGATTCAGTGTTCGAACGTCTAGGGCCTCTCCCACCTCAGAATAAACGAGCTGAGTCATCTCAAGAAGAAGACTTTGAGGAGTCAGATGGAGAAGAAGATAGGTATCACCGACCAAGGTGGTGCCCCGATGGACTCAGCCATTCCTGCGTAGGTGCAGGCTGCGAACTTGGAAGAAGCCGAGGCACAGTGCACACGTTGTAAAGCGCGGCCCGATCTGGCCACGAAGATTCAGCAAACAATGGAGACGAAGGCGCGCCCGCCAAAGAAAGTATGGCGCCCCAAACAGGCGAAAGCCGATGCACAGGCATCGGCTGATACAAACATGGTATCCGTAATCCGGACGGAGTAGCAGGTCCAAGACATTGGACGCAAGGCCGATCCCCGAGATCGGCCCTCAAAAAAGGGAAAGCAAAGGATCTTATCTCCAGCATGCCACGTAGCTACAGCGGGAATCCAAGAAGTTGCAAACCATCGTCAAGCATTGCAACGGAAAAGGAGGCCGATTCCCGCAATCGGCCAAAATTATCCTCAACACACGTTTTGTCTATGTTCAGCATTGATCCAACAGATGCCTGAAGAGCCGATACCATCAATTACTTGACAGAATCGGCTCGGGGGGCACATAGATGGACAGAACACAAGGATACAAAGCTTGGAGTGGATGTTAAATGCCCAGCAGAACAGCTCAAGTATGGGGGGCCGATGCAATCGGCCAATAAAAAAAACGAAAATACAGAAATTTTTGGGCACAGCCGATGCGTAGACATCGACTTAAGAATTCAAAGCCGATGCACGGCCATCGACTCAAGGGATGCAACTGTTACAAGCGGAAGCCTAATGGAGCAGTCATCAAGTCACGTGGCGAGGCTCTACTGGAGGAACCCCTCATTGGGATTGCTTGGTGACTCAGGCCCTCTCTTCAAGGACTTCCAACTCCTTCTGCAAGACTTCAAGCTCGGCAGTACCAGCAGAAGCGTCAGTTCGGGCGTCCAAGACGGCCCTTTTCCTCATTTAATCTGTTGGTATTTGCCGGCAAGTTTGAGGATCGCAGCCCTGGCCAACAGCAAGAACAGCATGAACGTGCAGATCAGGCTAGGATCATGAGAACAACCGACGATCTTCCAGTTGGACTGAGCTGCATTCTCACCGGAGGTTGCATCATTGGACTGAAGAAGCTCGGGGGGCAGCTCACTTTGAAGGTTCTCTGCTTTTGAAAGCCGATTTGGTTAGAATCGGCTGATGCTGCACTACAATTGGGAAGCCGATGATGGCCCATTCGGTGGATACACTTTTATCCTCGCCTTGACTGAGGCTCGGGGGGCAGCTCGCCCTCAAGGTTCTGGTTCTGCAATGAACGAAATCGGCTGTCTCCACATCATGACCATTTCGAAAGGTGGCCAGCTCTTGCAGAAGAAGACTACCAGGTTGATGGGAGGAGTTTGAAGAAGGAGCCATCATCATCGATGGGCTTTGGACCAGTTGGTTGCTGCGAAGAAATGGAGCATTACAAGGACAGTTAGGGGCGAATGGTGCCTGTTTTGCAAAGTGTTAGCTTCAGCATTCGAGTTGATCCAGCAACAGTCCTAGGGCTCAAGGAGGATCAGGAAGAGAAGGATGCGGTAGAAGAATGTCTGAAAGTTAAAATTAATGAGGAGAATGGACGTTATTTCAGGAACTTGCCGCTAAATCTAACATTCCATTCAGTCGGATCTGCATTTCCAAGATCTGGGGGTTTGCACGATCATAGCTTAGCCCTGTCTGATCGAGAGTTTGGAGGTTCGGATGGATCTATCCTGAGATTTATCGTGAAAGACCGATGCGGTGCCATCGGCTCGTTGAGCATTGACCGAAGTAACAATCGGCGGACTCAGTACGAAGGACAGTCGGCTGAAATATCATGAAAGAAATCGGCAAAATCAAATTGGGGAAATTCTTCATTGATAAACAAGATTTCTTACATAAAGAACTGATTGCTCTCAAAAAGAAGAATTAGGGGTACATTGCCCTATCTACTACTGCTGGCCCTAAGCTAAGCTCCTATCTAGGGGCCATTGCTGCCCTCATCGTCGTCATCAACGTCGCCGTCGTCGGCGCTGCTCCCGACGCTGTCCGTCAGGCGCCGGCAGGACCCTCGTTGTCCTCATCCTCCTCGTCGCATCGTCGTCCTCGCTGTCGAAGTCGCTGAGGTTCCCGGGCCAGGGGCAATGGCGTTTGGCCGACGGCTCGTCGGAGGAGCCGTCGTCCTCCTCCTCCTCCTCCTTCACCTCTTCGGAGGAGGTGACCCCCTCCCAGGAAAGGCGGTCGTCGTCGCTTTCCTCCACTGCTTCCTCATTGGCGAGGAAGCGGAGGTCACTTTCCCCGTCGGTTAGGACTTGTCATCCTCAGACAAACGGAGAAGTCGTGGTCCTCCTTGTCCCACGCTGTTGGGGCAAGGATGTCGTACGCCGCCTGCGTGCCCCACTCTGGTGTTGATTCCCTGATGGGAGAGGACACGTAGGAGAGACCCGACGAAGTGGAGGAGGAAGAAGAAGAAGACATGGCGGCGGAGAAGGGCTTTTGGAAGTGCTAGTGCGAAGGAGATGAAGAAGGGAACTACAGGAAGTGGCCAAATAAAAAGGGGGATATAGTGGTTTAATGCCTAAGCAGTTTCCGAGGACGTGGTGCCAGAAAATCGTGCAGAGAAGTTGTGGAGGCAAGACGTCATGATGAAGAATACTGCGACGGTTCTGCTCTGCCACAACGTGACCTCTCGAAGGAAAGACAGATGGTTTTGCAATTACTATTATCAAAACCAGGGGGGCATGTGTTACCACCCGGTTTTGGCCAAATCAGGAGATGGGCCGTAAGTGAAGATGGGCTTGAAGGACGTACACGTGGAGCATCTTCGAAGCGGCCTTGCGCTAAGAGTTTGGGCTAAATTGCCCATGTATCTGTAATATAGTAGATCGTATCGTGATTAGATTAAAAGATAGAGTCTGGCCCGTGCACGGTTAGGTGCACGCCTCAATTAGAAAGTCCCTTGGACTATAAATATGTATCTAGGGTTATCGGGAAACAAGGACAATCATTGTTCACAACAAACACAAATCAGCGCATCGCCACCCCTTTCTTCGAGGGTTTCTTCCGGTAAGCATCATGCTGCCTAGATCGCATCTTGCGATCTAGGCAGACGCGTTTATTCGTCTACCTTGTACTGCTCGCTGAAGCGTTGTTGATGGCGAGCAGTACTACTTATCATTAGGTGTTTAGGGGCTCGCATTGATGCTTTCTCGTGCATATCTGCTGGCAATGCCGTCCCTCGACACCTAGCTGCCCTTACACCTATCTGGGTGTAAGGGGCAGCATCTTGCTTGTTCGTTACTTAGTAGATCCGATCTGTTATAGTTGCTCCTTGCTCCGCAGGGATTAGTTTAATATCTGCATAGTTAGGCCTTATGCTGGGGTCGGACGATCCGGTAGTGCGTTAGGTGTTGTTCACCGTCCCTGCGGGATGTTCCGGGAATCAACGTTATGTTGGTTTTTAGGCCTCTTGTAGGGGTAGTTTGCATCATCTTCCGTAGCTGCTAGGCCCGATCACACGTAGGACGTTCCGGTTATGCGGTGAAAACCCTAAACTGTCGTAGATCGCTTCAGCTTTGTTTTGATCAAGCAGATCCCCATGTCATTGTAAATCCAACGTGAACCATGGGGCGATCGGCTCTTTGAGCCGATCCACAGGGCAACCTGAGAGCCGATAGGGCTCGTATTTAATGTTTACGTGTCTACCATGCAGAACAATCGAAGCACTCTAACACCTTCCTGATCGGGTCTAGGTCAGGTGGCACGCCCTAGCAACCGCCGGACCGGAAGATTTGCGGGACGACGCGAGGTAAGGTCCACTGGGCCTTGGGAGCCTCCCGGCTCTTCGTGTTGCTTAGCCATTGCCCGTCGGTGGGTTTTGGAGGGTAACACCTTCCTAACTAGAAAGGTCGTAGGAAATTAGGGTTTGGACCCTCCCATACGGCCTACGACCAATTGCTGCAGAATGGTCGTAGAGTTATGACTAATATATACGTGGTCATTGTCAGAAGGTCATTAGTTAACACATTTCTTGTAGTGCGTGCGCGTGGTACGGTATTGTCCGACCGTACCGATGGTCACCAAAGTTACAGTAACCTGCGAACTTCAAAAATTTATGTGCAATCTTCACGTGCCCTTATGCATCAACATTATTTCGAAAATGGCTAAGGAAAAACAACAGTATATATCAAGAATGCGCAACCATTAGCATATAAAGTCAAAAAGGAATTGTTGTTTATTTTCTTCTCCTCTTTTCCAAAGGATCTCATGAACACTTTTTATTAAAAACAAAAACAAAAGTAATAAACAAATAGAACTACACATTAAACTAAACAAGAACTAGATAGAAAATTTTATTGATCATGGGTTGCCTCCCATGAATCGCTTCTAGTTAAGGTAAATTAGCTTGACCAAGATGGTGATCACTTAAGTGTTGGAAGTGGAAGACCCACTCCAAAATAATTAGCTTTCAAAGTAATGATCCCATGATCATCATTTTTGGCCTTCTTCTTTCTAGGGAAGTGTACTACAAATGGATCTTTGGATGGTAGTCCAATTCTCACATTCCCTTCATGCAAATTGATCAGAGCTTTAATAGTTCTAAGAAATGGCCTTCCTAGGATTATAGGAGCTATAGGATCTTCAGGCATGTCCACAATAATAAGATCAATAAGAGCAGGACATCCTTTAATATCTACTACAATATTATCTTTTATGCCTACAGCTTGTCTATATGTTGAATCATCTAAGTGCAGTCTTAGATCTATAGTTCTAAATGGCCCCATTCCTAACTTATCAAATAAGGTCTTTGGAATTGTGGAGACGCTTGCACCAAGATCACAAAGGGCAGCCACCTCGTTTGTTCCAAAATGAATTTTAATAGTGGGCTCAAATATATCATCAAGCTTAGCTGGAAGTTTTTCAGCTAGCTTCTTATATTGTTGTTCTAAATCACGGACTTTGCATGCTACCTCATGAATAAATTGACGGTACCTTTCACCATTATCTTCATCGACTCCGGGGTGTCATACCGTGACCATATTTATGAGGTCTTCTACGGAGTACTCAGGTGTTGGAGCATTGCTATAGTCCAGGCTTTCAAGCGCTTCTCCATTTCTTCAATCCTCATCATCTTGAGGTATTCAACGGGGTTTGGTTCTGGCTTATCTGCAAATCTTGCAAGTATAATAGTTTGACTTTCAGCTATCTTCCCTAGTTGTGTCTCAATGGTCTTCATCCTTTCCTATAGAACTTGAACATCATTCTTTAGAGAAACAGTTTGGTTAGATAAATTCCCTAACATAGTGCTATGATTTTCAGTGAAATTTGTAAGGGTACTATTTTGTTCATCTTGAGCATGCATAAAATTCTTGAAAGTACTTTGAATTGAGGTATTACCATTGCTTGCTCCATTACCATTGGTGAAGTTATTATTTGGAACTCCTGCATTATTATTATATTGTCTAGGAAAATTAGAGCCATAGTTTTGACTCTTCCATGCAGGGTTATAAGGATTTCTTGCTATGAAGTCTATTTCCTCAAAATTAGAATTGGTGATGATGTTAACTTGGGTAGTTTCCTTACCCTTAAGAATATGTATAAGCTCATCTACCTTTGAAGTAAGTTCTTCATTGTTACCTTCGGTGATTGCATTCACCTTTCTTGAGGAGGATATGTCTACATGCCATTGGGCATGGTTGCTTTGCATATCCTCTAGAATCCTCCTTGCCAGCTAGCTTGCTCATGAATGTTCCTCCTGCTGCAGTATCAAGCATAGACTTTGACATTGGGTTAAGGGCATTATAAAATAAATGTAGAATTAACCAGTCCTCCATTCCATGACTTGGACAGTTCATGGTGGCTTCTTTCATCCTTTCCCATGCAAGCGCTAGTGGCTCGCGGTCTTCTTGTCTAAAACTTGTAATGTGATAACGCAATTGCATAGTCTTTGTTGGTGGGAAAAACTTAGTCATAAATATATTAGTACATTCATCCCTAGAAGTTATAATGCCCTTAGGCAAAGTTAGCAAACAATCCTTTGCTTTCCCTCTTCATGAAAAAGGAAACAATTTGGTTCTGTTGAACAAAACTTAAAAGGTTAGGGTTAATTTCATAGTTCTCCGCTTCAACAACGGGCTGAGTTATGGGCGCACGAATAAAATCATCATTAGGGATATAATATTCCCCAAGCTACTTTTCTACCATAGTGATTATCTTTTTGGCATTTTCTTCTATGATTGCAAAAGAACAAGTAACTATTTTTTTGGGTTTTCAAATAAAGAATAAAACAGTAAAATAATAACAGTAAATAAAAACTTAAAACTAAAAATAAGATAACTAACAAGGTCTCTAGTAACCTTACCGGAATAGCGAAATTGCTTCCTCAGCAACGACGCCAAAAAAGGGTTGATACCTTCGATATGGATTATGGATTGTAGTATGAGAAGCTCTTTCCCTAGAAGACCTAGGTTTAATCAAACCTTGGGAAGCACTGCTAAATGGTGTGAAGGAAACGTCTACAAGGCTTGCTAGTGTACTTTATCTTCAGTTTACCGGACCTATCTAGTTTACTTTTAAGGGGGTTGTGTTCAATGATGGAAATAGGCCAGGGTTAAGGTTTCACCTGCAGCTATGCATACATATATAATTGAAGCACATATGTGTAACAAATAAAATAGAGATAAGAGATTTGTGAGTAGCACATCCGTAAATACTCTTGCCCCTAAAGCCAGAGGTGACAAGAGCCTAATGGTCCAACCACTGTCCTTACAGCCGCAAGCAACAACAGTTATTAAGTAATGAATACAGACCAAAGCCTTAAGCTAGATGATTGTGCTATGATCCCGAATGAATCACTAAACATGTACTGTTACTTTCCCCTTTATGTCACTGAGGTTTCGCGATAGCACGCCGTTCTCCACTCAACCCACCTCTTCCCTTGATCGACTCGAATATATGGGCACCTGCAGCATGAAGACGAGGCAAAGAGACAAGGATACAAGATTGCAAAGCTCATATTCAATCCTTACACATAACATAAGATTAGATGCACATGAACACTGCGAGGATTCACCCCAACCCGCAGCCCGTGAGGACTGCTCACACATAATATCAAGATCAAATACAAAGATAGAAATCATTGTGCACAATAATTAGATTGAAATCACAATATTATTACAATGGTCACCAATTCTCAAGGAGATTTCTATTACAATGGTGATGGCTATGGCTATGGAGGAGATGGGAGATGGAATGGATGAACTATGGTGATGGATCTCCTTCAGTGTGGTGCAGATGGATCTGATGGATGGCGGCTCCGTTTGGCGACGAATGGCTCTCTTTTCACCGTCGGTCCCTTCACGACTTTTATAGGGTTTGACTTCGGGAACGCAGTCGTGGGTGGTACAGGCGGACGGTACGGGTGGCGCTTGCCCGTACCGATGTTCGTTAAAGCTCCTGGAACCGCCTTTCCGAGTGTAGTCAACTTTGCCATGCTCTTGACGTGATTTTCTCTAGTAATTGCAGGTCCATTTGCCATTATGACGTGATTTCCTGCACAACATCCAAAAATAGAAGAGATTGCACATCTTTGGATTGATTAGTCATTAGTGGCAAGTTGAGAGGTAAACTTAGTCAATTTCTTGACTTAACTAAGGGTTTAAACGCAAGAAAATATGGCGTATTTCACAGGCATCAACGCCGTTGCAACTCAACCGCCATCAGCCCCGCCTAAAGGCAAGGCTGTTGCACCGCCACCGCCATCGCGCCCGCCACCACCCCAGGGCGCGGACATGGCGGCATATGATGCCAACATCAACATGGATGATGATGCACCGGTCGACGTTGATGCCTACCTCAAAACCGGCGCCGACAAAGATGAATTGTACATTCCGAGTGTGGATGAAGAAGCATTCCGTGCTCGCGATGATCAAGTTGGTTTGGCCAAGTCAACCAAACAACGCATGTGTTCTGTGGATTTTTTGAAGAGACTCCTCCGACCATCGATACACAAGACCCATCGGCCGCATTCGTTTTCAGCCCTAACACACTCCAGAAGACGGTCAATGAGTAGATAGCAGCGGCAACGGAACCTGTTGCAAAGAAGAAGCACCAGAAGAGACCTAATAAGAACAAGGGCAAGGCTGCGAGCCAGCTAATGCATGTAAAATGCATACATGAACTTTGCATTGTATTACTTATATTTCAATCATATTTGCATCATATAAGGGTTATATCATTGTTTTATATTGATTTTGGGGATATTTTACAGTTTCCCTATTTTTCTGAAATTAACCCTGCATTGTCAGAAACCCCTTTTTTCTATATTTTGATGTTTTAGGGACTCAAACGACGTCCAAATCACCTGATATTTTACGAGGACCAGGTTTTGGAAGGAAGAAGGAGTACGAGCCATGGAAGCCCAAAAAAGGAAGTCCGAGGACCAAAAGAGGTAGGACCACGTGGCCAGATTCCTTGGCCGCGTGGCGTGCCCCATCCTAGCCCTCGAGCCTCCGATGCCATCCGTTTTCATCTCCGTGCCTCTGGCTTGACCTAAAAACATCTATAAAAATACTCCCCCGATGCCTTTCGGAAGGGAGCGCTGCCGAAACACACAGAAACACGAAAACAGAGACATGGAGTTGCAGATTGGAGGGGAAAACTCCGGCGGGGCGCTGCCGGCATGGTCTCCACCTCCTCCAATGACTCCACCGTCGTCACCATGATGAAGAGGCAGCAGTCCACCCCTGGACTATGGGTTTGTGGAAGTAACTTATGTATCTCTCCTCTCTTTGAGCTTCACTAATTAGCACCGTATGAGCTGCTGAACATGATTACGGTCATCTATGTAATACCTTTGTGGTGGATCTTTTTATGAGTTAATATATGTTTGAGATTGCAATAGTTTTGTTTCAGTTATGAAAGTAGATGCATATTATGTACCCCGTTCTTGTTTACTTGTTCTGATCAAACTTGTGTACGAGGGCGTGTGAAGGGGAACGTATGCATTAGATGGAGCAACGGGGGGTGGCTAGTGCGGTGAAAGTGACAGAAATTCCGCGATCCACTCGGGTGTTTACCTTACTTTGTTACCTCACTAGGGATAAAGAGAATACCATGCTACCGGGGATGTGGGGTGACCTTGCCACTTCTCCATGACTAGATCTAGCATGTTCTTATTTTAACTTCATGTCATAGAACTTAATGCTATACTCTGATTTATCTTAATTACTAGGGTGTTATGATTTAGTTCGCACCTTGTATAAAAGAGATTAATGCACAAAAGATCTCTATGTTAGGACGTGATGCTCATATAACTAGTAACTTGTCATGAAACCTTTATGTTGCAATCATATATGTCAATTCTAGTGTTCCATTGTCTACCACTTTATAAAAGAGTGCATTTGTGAAACTATGAACCCCAGTCCATTTTTAATCATAAGAAACACATTTCCAACACTTTATACACACTTTTTTTCAGCCATTTAAAAATCCAAAAATATAAAATCACTTTTATTTCTTGAATTCACAATATAAAACCCAAAAATATCATCCATTATTATTTCCACCATCCTTGCATATTTATTTACCATCATTTGCATATCAAGTTGTTTTCTGGACCTGTGCAAGTAGAGAGATCTATCCCACTAGTTCCACACACCACACTGTTTTCTAGCACCATTGCATTACCATCTATATCATTGCATATTTATTTCTTGTTTGCATTTATTATCTTTTCACATCTTTGCTCACACCTTGTGCTTGACAACCACTTGGTGAGGTTGAGGGCACAAAACATTTTGCTTTGTTTTGCAGGTCTCATAAGAGAAGGATAAGAAGATAAACCCTTAACACACAGTTCCCCGAGAGTTCGATATTACCCTCAAGTCACCCTCGTGGGGAGAACACGTCTTCCACATCTACAAACTCTGCACTTGGAGCTCAACCTAAGCGTATACACTCTACGCCCATCAAGACTATTTCTGGCGTTGTTGCCGGGGAACTAGTTTAAGGTTATCTCACAAGAAAGTCAACTTCATCACCAACTTGTGTAAACACCTAAGCTTGGGGAGGTTGCACCTATGTGAGCATCATCTTATCCATCTTTACCTTCAAAGCATTTTATTTTGTTTTGTTATTGTCTTGCATATCATATTTATATTTTGGTTTGCTATTTTATTTTCAGTTTTGCATTTTGTGTTGCATTTTTTTATTTTGGTTTGCATTGTTTAGTATCATTTTCAGTTTTCATATGAAAAACATAAAATCCATAAAAACTAAGTTTTGCTTTCAATATGTGTTTTAAACTATGGAGGAAACTTCTGGAATCCCTATCTCTAATGGTTATGTCAAAGCTATGGGTGCCTACTATGAATATCGATCAACCAAAGAAGGAAATAGAAAGCTTGAATTTCTTGAACATCTCGATGATATTGCTATTGAGTTTTGTGAATTACATGATATAACTTGCTGCACTAGAAAAGACTATAAACACTCTCACTATCAATGTAAACATAATAGTGATCCTATAATTGCCTGTTGTCGTGAAAATAAATTTTCATGCCCTGATATAGAACAAGTTGAGAAATATATTACTTATATTGCAGCCCATGAGATAAATTTTCTTATTGATACTTATTTTGAAACTAGTCATGAAGCTCGTGTGATGAAAGGACACATTTATACTATTCTCCAACTTTGCAAAGAATTTAATGGTAATGTTTATGTTAAAGAAAGAATTATTGCTGCCATGGAAAGTACTAATATTTTGCAGGATATGGATGATGAAAGCATATGCTTGGAAGAGGAAATATGTGAAGCAGAGACTGAAATGGATATGGTCCAACCTAACCTTGGGGAAGAGTTGGATCTCCGAACTTCACCATCAACATATGATAGTAGCACTCAAACTCAAAAATATTTTGTTATTTATGAGAACCCATGTTATAACGAGTGTGAAACTGGAAATTATAAGGACCTACATGATAATCCATGCCATTATGATGAAACTAATAATGCTCCTTTACTTTTTAATGCTACTAGTGAACTTATTACTGATAATGAGGAGTGTTGCTTAAATATGCTATATGATAATGCTTTAGATGATGGTCCTATGCTTATTGATTATTGATGGTGCTTATCGTAACGCCGACTTCACACTGTTGGGAAACCCCAAGAGGAAGATATGATGAGCACAGTAGCAAGTTTTCCCTCAGTAAGAAACAAAGGTTTAATCGACCAGTAGGAGAAAGGCGTGACTTCTGAAGGTGTTGTTGGCTGACTAGTGGCAGAGCGCACTACCGGCGTCAGCAACAACGTGGAACCTGCACACAACACAACCAAAGTATTTTGCTCCAACTTACAGTGAGGTTGTCAATCTCACCGGTTTGCTGAACACAAAGGATTATATGTATCGAATGGAAGGAGATGTTTGCAGAAAGTAAACAGAACAAGATTGCAATTGAATTTATCAGTAAAGAAAAGAGGACCGGGGTCCATAGGTCACTAGAGGTGTCTCTCCATAAAAAAAATAGCATGTTGGGTAAACAAATTACAGCTGGGCAATTGACAGAATATCGACCGATACATGACAAAATGATTACTATGATAATTTGGTATTGGGCATTACAACATAATACATAGATCGTAATCCAACTGCGTCTATAACTAATAATCCACCTTCAGTTTAGCGTCCGCACCCCTTCCAGTATAAAGTTGCAAGCAACAGACTATCGCATTAAGTAATGTGTGTAAAGTAAACAATAGAATTACTCTCGGATAAAACATTGTTGGGTTATCCCTAGTAGCAACAACACATCTACAACCTTAGAATTTATAAAGTCACTCTCCAGGAAACTAGAGGCATGAACCTACTATCGAGCATAAATACCCCCTCTTGGAGTCACAAGTATCCACTTGGCCAGAGTTTCTACTAGCAACGGAGAGCATGCAAGATCACAAATAACATATGACATGAATATATAATCAATCTTAACATAGTACACAATATTCATCGGATCCCAGCAAACCAAACATAGAGGATTACATAAAGATGATCTTGATCATGTAGGGCAGCTCACAAGATCGATACATGAAGCACAAAGTGGAGAAGACAACCATCTAGCTACTGCTATGGACCCATAGTTCAGGGATGAACTACTCACACATCACTTCGGAGGCGGGTATGGTGATGTAGATGCCTCCGGCGATGATTTCCCCCGCCGGTAGGGTGCCGAGAAGAGCTTCAGAACCCCCCAAGATGGGTTCGGCTATGGCGGCCGCGATGGAACTTTTTGTTGATGGGGGCTTGGGTATCCAGGGTTTTCCCGAGAAGATGTATAAATAGGTGGATGATTCAGGTTGGTGGGCGCCTATGGGCTCCACACCTACCCTAGGCGCGGCCAGCCCTAGGCCATGCCTAGGGGTGGTGTGGGCCCTTGCGCCTCGTCCCTCCGGACTTTGTCTTCGTTTCAAAATATTGACTTTGAATTTTGTTTCGTCCAATTCCAAGAATATTTCCTGTGCAACTTTTCTGAAATACAAAACAACAGAAAACAGGGAACTGGCACTGTGGCTTCTTATTAATAGGTTAGTGCCATAAATCATGTAAAAGTGCAACGAAGTATAAGCAAAACACATATGAATTGGTGTAAAACAAGTATGGAGCATTAAAAATTATAGATACGTTTGAGACGTATCAATAATCCTCCATGTTTAGAAGTTGTTACTACTTTATGTGAGGATAAAATGATATAATTGTTGTTTGTAATGGTACTCTTACTTATGAGAGTCCTACCTTGTTCTTGAATTCTCCTAATTACACCTTAAAGGATAAATTTTCTTATGTTGAGAAATACTTAGGTGGTTTGCAATTATCTCTAGTTCCAAATATTTGTTGATGTCATGATATTGAATTTGATATTGATCTTAATAACTATTTTTAAATAGGGAAGCATGCTAATGAATTCCATAATAAAATTAATGATCCTCATTATGTGCCTAAATTACCTAAGTTGGAAGACTCTTTTGGTTATATGGTTGAATATACTTCTACTACTTGCAACTACTATGAAAGAGGAGGTGTTGAGAACATTCTTTATGTTACTATTAATTATATGCCGCAAGTACATAATGATAATATGAACTGGAAAATTCCTATTTATTGCTATTCACTTATGTACAAAATTCCAATTCATATAAAGAAAGTTAGACTTCGTTGTTATTACTGTTGTGTTTTGTTTTTCTCTACACTAGGTTTCAACTTCTCTATTATTTTGATTGACTTGAGAGTACCATGGGATCCTGGTATTATGAATGAAACACTTCCCAAGGAAGAGGGACACACCAAAGTTCAAGCTCCCTCATGAGATTCGTCCATCATAAACACCAAGTAAGTAAGCCTAGCTACATGACTATAGAGAAAGCGCTTTATGGGAGGCAACCCGGTTGTTTTTACTTTTGATTTTCTTTGTGTCCTCTTGCTGTAACAAGAGACTTAGATTTTAGTTTTAGCTTTGGAATTTTTAATAAAGAGCCAAGTTTTATCCGTTTTGGTTTGTGATGACCCACAAGTATAGGGGGTGTATCGTAGTACTTTCGATAAATAAGAGTGTCGAACCCAACGAGGAGCAGAAGGTGTTGCAGTTTCGATGAAGGATTCACTGTAAATGCTCAAAAACAAGTATTCAGGGGTTTTGATATAGCAGGTAAATAAAGTACAAGTAAATAAAATGCGAGAGTAATAAGCGAGTGGCCCAATCCTTTTTAGCACAAAGGACAAGCCGGTTTGTTTACTTATAATGACCAAACGTTCTTGAGGACACACGGGGATTTTAATCTAGTGCTTTTGCTTCATATATTGATTAATCTTCATTGTTTTGATAAGTGTTGTGTGGGTGAACCTATGCTAATGCACCACCCTTCCTAGGACTAATACATACTTGTGATTATACCCTTGCAAGCATCCGCAAATACAAGAAAGTAATTAGATAAATCTAACCACACCTTAAACTCTAGATCCTGCTATCCCTCCTGCACCGATATACTAACGGGGGTTTAGGTTGATGTCACTCCGGCAACCCCACAATTAGCAAACGAATACAAGATGTACTCCCCTAGGCCCATAAAGGTGAAGTATCATGTAGTCGACGTTCACATGACACCACTAGAAGAATAACACCACAACTTAAATATCAAACCATTAAATATTACTCAACATAGTTCACTACTAACATTTAGAATTCACCCATGTCCTCAAGAACTAAACGAACTACTCACGAGACATCATATGGAACATAATCAGAGGTAATATGATGATGAATAACAATCTGAACATAAACCTTGGTTCAATGGTTTCACTCAATAGCATCAATAACAAGTAGTAATCGACACCGGGAAAGTTTCCCCTATCAAACAATCAAGATTCAACCCTAGATGTTACAGCGGTGACGAGGCGCAGCGGTGGAGATGACGGTGTAGATGGTGGAGATGATGATGATGATGATCCCAATGATGTCCAGCTCGATGACGGTGCCGATGGCGTCGATTTCCCTCCGGGAGGGAATTTCCCCGCGGATTCCTGCCCGCCGGAGAGCTCTTTTCTCTCGGGTGTCTCTCCGCCCGCAGAGGCGGCTGTGTCTATTCTTCGTATCCCCGTTGCCTTAGGTTTTCGGGACGAAGAAGTACGCGAAGGAGAGGCGGCCGGGGGCTGTGGGCCCCCTCCCCACAAGGCGGCGCGGCCAGGCTTGAGCCCGCGCCGGCCTATGGGGGGCCCCATGGCGGCCCTCCTCGGTCCCTCTTTTTGGTGGCTTTTCTTCTGGAAAAATAGGATGTTCGTATAATTTCCTTCAATTGTTGATCTTCGTAAATATGGTGTCCTGACGGCGCTTTTCCCAGCAGAATCCCGACTCCGGTGAATAATTCTCCAATAATCATGAAACATGCAAAATAGGTGAAATAACATAAGTATCATCTCTAAATATGAAATATATCAATGAATAACAAAAATTATGATATAAAATAGTGATGCAAAATGGACGTATCAACTCCCCCCAAGCTTAGACCTCGCTTGTCCCCAAGCGAAACTGAGCTCAATGAACAAGACCACATGTTTATGGAGTGAAGAGTCGATAAATAAAATACGGACAAGAAGCATCATATTGATCCACACAAGATATTTGATACGTCTCAAACGTATCTATAATTTCTTATGTTCCATGCTACTTTTATTACAATACTTGAGTGTTTTACACATACTTTACAGCGTTATTTTACCCGCACTAACCTATTAACAAGATGCCGAAGTGCGCTTGTTTTCGCTGTTTTTGGTTTCAAATCCTAGTAAGGAAATATTCTCGAATTGGACGAAATCAACGCCCAGGGGTCCTATTTTGCACGAAGCTTCCAAGAAGACCGAGGGGAAAGGAAGTGGGGCCACGAGGCGCCGCCACACCAGGGCCGCGCGGCCAGGCTAGGGCCCGCGCCGCCCTGTTGTGTGGGGCCCTCGTGCCGCCACTTGACCTACCCTTCCGCCTACTTAAAGCCTCCGTCGCGAAACCCCCTGTACCGAGAGCCACGATACGGAAAACATTACTGAGAGGCCGCCGCCGCCAATCCCATCTCGGGGATTCAGGAGATCGCCTCTCGGCACCCGGAGAGGGGAATCATCACGGGAGGGGCTCTACATCATCATGCCCGCCTCCGGATTGATGCGTGAGTAGTTCATCCTTGGACTATGGGTCCATAGCAGTAGCTAGATGGTTGTCTTCTCCGCTTGTGCTATCATTGTATTAGATCTTGTGAGCTGCCTAACATGATCAAGATCATCTATTTGTAATGCTACATGTTGTGTTTGGCGAGATCCGATGAATATAGAATATTATGTTAAGTTGATTATCAATCTATCATATATGTGTTGTTTATGTTCTTGCATGCTCTCCGTTGCTAGTAGAGGCTCTGGCCAAGTTGATACTTGTAACTCCAAGAGGGAGTAATTATGCTCGATAGTGGGTTCATGATGCGCGTAGATGTACACGTCCGTTGGGAACCCCAAGAGGAAGGTATGATGCGCACAGTGGCAAGTTTTCCCTCAGAAACCAAGGTTTAATCGAACCAGGAGGAGCCAAGAAGCACGTTGAAGGTTGATGGTGGCGAAATGTGATGCGGCGCAACAACAGGGATTCCAGCGCCAACGTGGAATCTGCACAACAAAACCAAAGTACTTTGCCCCAACGAAAAGTGAGGTTGTCAATCTCACCGGCTTGTCTGAAACAAAGGATTAAGCGTATCGAGTGGAAGATGATTGTTTGCAAGAAAACAGTAAAACCAAGCAGATTGTATGCTATGTAAAGAATAGGACCGGGGTCCACAGTTCACTAGAGGTGTCTCTCCCATAAGATAAAAGCATGTTGGGTGAACAAATTACAGTCGGGCAATTGACAAATAGAGAAGGGCATAACAATGCATGTACATGATATGATAAATATAGTGAGATTTAATCCGGGCATTACGAAAAAGTACATAGACCGCCATCCAACTGCATCTATGCCTAAAAAGTCCACCTTCAAAGTTATCATCCGAACCCCATTCAGTATTAAGTTGCTAAGCAACAGACAATTGCATTAAGTATGGTGCGTAATGTAATCGACAACTACATCCTTAGACATAGAATCAATGTTTTATCCCTAGTGGCAACAAGACATCACAACCTTAGAACTTTCTGTCACCCCATGTGTCAATGAAGGCATGAACCCACTATCGAGCATAAATACTCCCTCTTGGAGTTAAGAGTAAAAACTTGGCCAGAGCCTCTACTAATAACGGAGAGCATGCAAGATCATAAACAACACATAAACAATAGATTGATAATCACCATAACATAGTATTCTCTATCCATCGGATCCCGACAAACACAACATATAGAATTACATATAGATGATCTTGATCATGTTAGGCAGCTCACAAGATCCAACAATGAAGCACAATTAGGAGAAGACGACCATCTAGCTACTGCTATGGACCCATAGTCCAGGGGTGAACTACTCACTCATCACTCCGAGGCGATCATGGCGATGAAGAGTCCTCCGGGAGATGAATCCCTCTCCGGCAGGGTGCCGGAGGCGATCTCCTAAATCCCCCGAGATGGGATTCGCGGCGGCGGCGTCTCGAAGGTTTTCCGTATCGTGGCTCTCTGGGGGTTTCGCGACGGAGGCTATAAGTAGGCAAAAGGGTAGGTCAGGGGGCTGACGAGGGGCCCACACCATAGGGTGGCGCGGGCCCCCCTGGCCGCGCGCCCTATGGTGGCGGCGCCTCGTCGCCCCACTTCGTTATCTCTTCGGTCTTCGGAAGCAAAAATAGGACCCCGGGCGGTGATTTCGTCCAATTCCGAGAATATTTCCTTACTAGGATTTCTGAAACCAAAAACAGCAGAAAACAAACTGGCTCTTCGGCATCTTGTTAATAGGTTAGTTCCGAAAATGCGTAAATACGACATATAATGTGCATAAAACATGTAGGTATCATCAATAAAGTAGCATGGAACATAAGAAATTATCGATACGTTGGAGACATATCAGCATCCCCAAGCTTAGTTCTGCTCGTCCCGAGCAGGTAAAACGATAACAAAGATAATTTCTGAAGTGACATGCCATCATAATCTTGATCATACTATTTGTAAACATATGTAATGAATGCAGCGATCAAAACAAAAGTAATGACATGAGTAAACAAGTGAATCATAAAGCAAAGACTTTTCATGAATAGTACTTCAAGACAAGCATCAATAAGTCTTGCATAAGAGTTAACTCATAAAGCAATAAATCAAAGTAAAGGTATTGAAGCAACACAAAGGAAGATTAAGTTTCAGCGGTTGCTTTCAACTTATAACATGTATATCTCATGGATATTGTCAACATAAAGTAATATAACAAGTGCAATATGCAAGTATGTAGGAATCAATGCACAGTTCACACAAGTGTTTGCTTCTTAAGGTGGAGGGAGATAGGTAAACTGACTCAACAATAAAAGTAAAAGAATGGTCCTTCAAAGAGGAAAGCATCGATTGCTGTATTTGTGCTAGAGCTTTTATTTTGAAAACATGAAACAATTTTGTCAACGGTAGTAATAAAGCATATGAGTTATGTAAATTATATCTTACAAGTTGCAAGCCTCATGCATAGTATACTAATAGTGCCCGCACCTTGTCCTACTTAGCTTGGACTACCGGATCTTTGCATGCCATGTTTCAACCAAGTGTCACAAAGGGGTACCTCCATGCCGCCTGTACAAAGGTCTAAGGAGAATGCTCGCATTTTGGATTTCTCGCTTTTGATTATTATCAACTTAGACATCCATACCGGGACAACATGGACAACAGATAATGGACTCCTCTTAAATGCATAAGCATGTAGCAATGATTATTATTCTCATATGAGATTGAGGATATATGTCCAAACTGAAACTTCCACCATGATTCATGGCTTTAGTTAGCGGCCCAATGTTCTTCTCTAACAATTTGCATGCTCCAATCATTAAGGTGATAGATCCTTCAGACAAGACGGACATGCATAGCAACTCACATGATATTCAACAATAGTTGATGGCGTTCCCCAAGCATGGTTATCGCACAACAAGCAACTTAATAAAAGATAAAGTGCATAAGTACATATTCAATACTACGATAGTTTTTAAGGCTATTTTGTCCCATGAGCTATATATTGCAAAGGTGAATGATGGAATTTTAAAGGTAGCACTCAAGCAATTTACTTTGGAATGGCGTAGAAATACCATGTAGTAGGTAGGTATGGTGGACACAAATGGCATAGTGGTTGGCTCAAGGATTTTGGATGCATGAGAAGTATTCCCTCTCGATACAAGGTTTAGGCTAGCAAGGTTATTTGAAGCAAACTCAAGGATGAACCGGTGCAGCAAAACTCACATAAAAGACATATTGTAAACATTATAAGACTCTACACCGTCTTCCTTGTTGTTCAAAACTCAATACTAGATATTATCTAGACCTTAGAGAGACCAAATATGCAAATCAAATTTTAGCAAGCTCTATGTATTTCTTCATTAATGGGTGCAAAGCATATGATGCAAGAGCTTAAACATGAGCACAACAATTGCCAAGTATCACATTATCCAAGACATTTTATAATTACTACATGTAGCATTTTCCAATTCCAACCATATAACAATATAACAAAGAAGAAACTTCGCCTTGAACATTATGAGTAAAGCCTAAGGACATATTTGTCCATATGCAACAGCGGAGCGTGTCTCTCTCCACAAAGTGAATGCTAGGATCCATTTTATTCAAACAAAAACAAAAACAAAAACAAACCGACGCTCCAAGTAAAGAACACAAGATGTGACTGAATAAAAATATAGTTTCAGGGGAGGAACCTGATGATGTTGTCGATGAAGAAGGGGATGCCTTGGGCATCCCCAAGCTTAGACGCTTGAGTCTTCTTAAAATATGCAGGGGTGAACCACGGGGGCATCCCCAAGCTTAGAGCTTTCACTCCTCTTGATCATAGTATATCATACTCCTCTCTTGACCCTTGAAAACTTCCTTCACACCAAACTTCAAGCAAACTCATTAGAGGGTTAGTGCACAATTAATAATTCACACATTCAGAGGTGACACAAACATTCTTTTCACTTCTGGACATTGCATAAAGCTACTGGACATTAATGGATCAAAGAAATGAATCCAACATAGCAAAAGAGGCAATGCGAAATAAAAGGCAGAATCTGTCAAAAACAGAACAGTCCGTAAAGACGAATTTTAAGATGGCACCAGACTTGCTCAAATGGAAAAACTCAAAACTAATGAAAGTTGCGTACATATCTGAGGATCACGCTCGTAAATTGGCAGATTTTTTCGAATTTTCTACAGAGACCTGTGCCCAGATTCGTGACAGACAGCAATGCTGTTTCTGCGCAGCGATCCCAAATATAACATCAACTTTAACATAGAAACTTTACTTGGCACAAAAACATGATAAGGAGAGGTTGCTACAGTAGTAAACAACTTCCAAGACTCAAATATAAAACAAAGTACGGTAGTAAAAACATGGGTTGTCTCCCATAAGCGCTTTTCTTTAACGCCTTTCAGCTAGGCGCAGAAAGTGCAAATCAAGTAACATCGAGAGTAGAAGCATCAACATCATAACTTGTTCTAATAATAGAATCAAAAGGCAACTTCATTCCCTTTCTAGGGAAGTGTTCCATACCTTTCTTGAGAGGAAATTGATATTTAATATTACCTTCCCTCATATCAATAACAGCACCAACGGTTCGAAGAAAAGGTCTTCCCAACACAATAGGACAAGATGTATTGCATTCGATATCCAAAACAACAAAATCAACGGGGACAAGGTTATTGTTAACCGTAATGTGCACATTATCAATCCTCCCCAAAGGTTTCTTTTTAACATTATCGGCAAGATTAACATCCAAATAACAATTCTTCAATGGTGGCAAGTCAAGCATATCATAAATCTTTTTAGGCATAACAGAAATACTTGCACCAAGATCACATAAAGCATTACATTCAAAGTCATTGAATTTCATTTTAATGATGGGCTCCCAACCATCTTCTAACTTTCTAGGAATAGAAGTTTCAAGTTTTAGTTTCTCTTCTCTAGCTTTTATGAGAGCATTTGTAATATGTTTTGTAAAGGCTAAATTTATAGCACTAGCATTAGGACTTTTAGCAAGTTTTTGTAAGAACTTTATAACTTCAGAGATGTGGCAATCATCAAAATCTAAATCATTATGAGCTACAGCAATGGGATCATTGTTCCCAAGGTTGGAAAAAGTTTCAGCAGTTTTAGCAATTTCAGGCAGTTTTGTTCGCTTTGCACTAGGAGTAGAAACATTGCCAACACCAATTATTTTACCATTGATAGTAGGAGGTGCAGCAACATGTGAATCATTATCATTACTAATGGTGGTAATAGTCCAAACTTTAGCTACATTATTCTCTTTAGCTAGTTTTTCATTTTCTTCTCTATCCCACCTAGCACGCAGTTCAGCCATTAATCTTATATTCTCATTAATTCTAACTTGGATGGCATTTGCTGTAGTAGTAATCTTATTATCAATATCATTATTAGGCATAACTTTCAATTTTAAAAGATTAACATCGGAGGCAAGTTTATCAACTCTAGAAGCAATAGTATCAATTTTATCAAGCTTTTCCTCAACAGATTTGTTAAAAGCAGTTTGTGTACTAATAAATTCTTTAAGCATGGCTTCAAGACCAGAGGGTACACTCCTATTATTGTTGTAAGAATTCCCATAAGAATTACCATAACCATTACCATTAGCAGAAGGATATGGCCTATAGTTATTACCAGAGTTGTTCCTATAAGCATTGTTGTTGAAATTATTGTTTTTAATGAAATTCACATCAACATTTTCTTCTTGAGCAACCAATGAAGCTAAAGAAACATTATTTGGATCAACATTAGATCTACCATTCACAAGCATAGACATAATCGCATCAATCTTATCACTCAAGGAAGAGGTTTCTTCAACAGAATTTACCTTCTTACCTTGTGGAGCTCTTTCCGTGTGCCATTCAGAGTAATTTATCATCATATCATCAAGAAGTTTTGTAGCCGCCCCCAAAGTGATGGACATAAAGGTACCTCCAGCAGCTGAATCCAATAAATTCCGCGAAGAAAATTTTAGTCCTGCATAGAAGGTTTGGATGATCATCCAAGTAGTCAGTCCATGGGTTGGGCAATTCTTTACCAAAGTTTTCATTCTCTCCCATGCTTGAGCAACATGTTCAGTATCTAATTGCTTAAAATTCATTATGCTACTTCTCAAAGATATAATTTTAGCGGGAGGATAATATCTACCAATAAAAGCATCCTTACATTTAGTCCATGAATCAATACTATTCTTAGGCAAAGATAGCAACCAATCTTTAGCTCTTCCTCTTAATGAGAAAGGAAACACTTTCAATTTAATAATATCACCATCTACATCCTTATACTTTTGCATTTCACAAAGTTCAACAAAATTATTGAGATGGGCAGCAGCATCATCAGAACTAACACCAGAAAATTGATCTCTCATAACCAGGTTCAGTAAAGCAGGTTTAATTTCAAAGCTGTAGTAGCAGGTGGAGCAATAGGTGTGCATAGGAAATTATTATTATTTGCATTTGTGAAGTCACACAACTTAGTATTTTCAGGGGTATTCATTTTAGTAACGGTAAATAAAACAAACTAGATAAAGTAAATGCAAGTAACTAATTTTTTTGTGTTTTCGATATAGTGAGCAAGACAGTAAATAAAGTAAAACTAGCAACTAATTTTTTTGTGTTTTGTTTAGGTGCAGCAAACAAAGTAGTAAATAAAATAAGAGAGTGGATTTGGTGATCAGGGGGGTACGTGAGCACCCCCTAGACACCGTTAGATTTGCTTTTAGATTCGATGTCCGCCAGTAGATGCTCACGGCCATCAAACGGCCGTGAAATCTACTTTTCTGCCTCTGAGCTGCATGTGCATCCGTGCAAATCTTGCAGAGGGATGCCGCCCCTTGACATGCTCGAGCGATGTGGATTGGGGGCATCAGCAGTGGATTTGGGTGGGGCGGACGCGGTGGATTTTGGGTACTGACGGCGCTCGATGCGGTGCTGCCGCCAGGCAAGAGGCGGGTGGGGATTGGGTCGGACGGCGCGGTGCCCCGCCGGCCGGGAAGAAGAACGGCCCGTCACTTCTTCGGCGCCGCCCTCGACAGCTCCTCGTGCACGCCACCACCGGGAGCTGCCGACGTCCGCCGGAGCAGCTCCCGCGAGCGCCTTCTCCCCAACCGGGGCAATGGCTGCGACCAAACGTGGGAGTCTGTGCGGGCACGGCTACCTACTAGAAATCCCCTGTTTTCTTCTCCGCTTTCAGTCCATGGCGCGGCAAGCTGCTATCTCTCGGAATAATCGTCCCCACTCGAGCGTTGTTGGCCGGAAAGGAAGGTGATTATTTTTCCTGCATTCAATCCTCCCGATTTTGCTTGCAGATAAGATTTGAGTTTAGTACTAGCGTCCGCGTTTTTGGAAAATCCGAATTCCTATACTTTACTTATGAAGAATTTGTATGTGTGGGACTATGTAGCAAGTAATTCGTGTTTAACTGCTTGAATACACATCCGAATCTTGTGACTGTTCTTCTGTTATGATGCTTTTTTACCCGAATTCTGTTTGTCTAGGCCTAGGGGACCTGCAATCCCAGATGACCGGTTGCGAGGTGGACGACGATTGCAATCCAGGCCGTGATGCAATGTTGGAATCGCGCGCAGAGGCGATGGGAAACGGGAAGGGCGACGACGGAAATCAGAATCTAAATTCCTTCATCTGCCGGTCCTTATCTCTTCACACTTTGTTTCAGCCACGCAATTCTCTCTCTCAGACCAAAGTTCATGGAGGAGCACCGCATCCGTAGAGCAAGGGACTCTGCTAGGCCGTCACCGATGAGCTTGAGGACGAGGCGCGTCACGGTGAGGGCTCCGTCAGGTCGGCACCACCGGCGAGCGCGAGAAGGTGGCACGGCGCTCCGTGTCTGCCGATGAGCACGAGGAGAAGCCGCGAGCACGCGCTCATGGCGGCATGGTGAGCAGCATGTCGCTGTTCGGCCTCATCCACATCAGCGTGTCGTCGTCCATCCTCCTGTCTCGCCGCGTCGCTCGC
The DNA here is from genome assembly GCA_030979885.1 of Lolium multiflorum. Lineage (NCBI taxonomy): Eukaryota > Viridiplantae > Streptophyta > Magnoliopsida > Poales > Poaceae > Lolium > Lolium multiflorum. Next base: position 85,426,650 of record CM061752.1, on the reverse strand, counting down.
GCGCGTCGCCGCTTTTGATCTGCGAAGGTCGAGCTTGGTAGGCGGCGTCCATGGCAGGAGGTAGAAGATTGAGGAAAAATCCGTGTCGGAGAGGACGCACCCGCCTGGTTCGCTACGCCGGGAACTGCTTGTTCGGCCGTGAGCCACCGCCGCCCCTAGTTCCGACCGACGAGGCGGTACCCGGCGCCGGAATTCGGTCCGGTAGCGCGGGCTCCATTCGCCTCTGCGGTGGAGCAGCTGGCCGCACTGGCGCTCAAGGTCGTGCGGGAGGATACAGAGAAAACACAAAATAAAAAGAGGATAAGCGGCTGGAGATAGGAAAAGCAAAGGCGAATCTTTGACTTGTCCACTTCACGCCTTCACGGAAGTCTGGATGCCGTTAGACACGTGTTGAGTAGTTAGGGGGTGCTCACGTACCCCCCTGATCACCAGGCTTCTAGCAAATAAAATAAAGCAAGACAAAAACAAAGTAAAGAGATTGAGAAGTGGAGACTCCCCTTGCATCGTGTCTTGATCTCCCCGGCAACGGCGCCAGAAAACAGGCTTGATGCGCGTAGATGTACACGTCCGTTGGGAACCCCAAGAGGAAGGTATGATGCGCACAGTGGCAAGTTTTCCCTCAGAAAGAAACCAAGGTTTAATCGAACCAGGAGGAGCCAGGAAGCACGTTGAAGGTTGATGGTGGATGCGCAACAACAGGGATTCCGGCGCCAACGTGGAATCTGCACAACAAAACCAAAGTACTTTGCCCCAACGAAACAGTGAGGTTGTCAATCTCACCGGCTTGCTGTAACAAAAGATTAAGCGTATCGAGTGGAAGATGATTGTTTGCAAGAAAACAGTAAAGAACAATTGCAAGATTGTATGCTATGTAAAGAATAGGACCGGGTCCACAGTAGAGGTGTCTCTCCCATAAGATAAAAGCATGTTGGGTGAACAAATTACAGTCGGGCAATTGACAAATAGAGAAGGGCATAACAATGCATGTACATGATATGATAAATATAGTGAGATTTAATCCGGGCATTACGACAAAGTACATAGACCGCCATCCAACTGCATCTATGCCTAAAAAGTCCACCTTCAGGTTATCATCCGAACCCCATTCAGTATTAAGTTGCTAAGCAACAGACAATTGCATTAAGTATGGTGCGTAATGTAATCGACAACTACATCCTTAGACATAGAATCAATGTTTTATCCCTAGTGGCAACAGCACATCACAACCTTAGAACTTTCTGTCACTGTCCCAGGTGTCAATGAAGGCATGAACCCACTATCGAGCATAAATACTCCCTCTTGGAGTTAAGAGTAAAAACTTGGCCAGAGCCTCTACTAATAACGGAGAGCATGCAAGATCATAAACAACACATAAACAATAGATTGATAATCACCATAACATAGTATTCTCTATCCATCGGATCCCGACAAACACAACATATAGAATTACATATAGATGATCTTGATCATGTTAGGCAGCTCACAAGATCCAACAATGAAGCACAATTAGGAGAAGACGACCATCTAGCTACTGCTATGGACCCATAGTCCAGGGGTGAACTACTCACTCATCACTCCGGAGGCGATCATGGCGATGAAGAGTCCTCCGGAGATGAATCCCCTCTCCGGCAGGGTGCCGGAGGCGATCTCCGAATCCCCCGAGATGGGATTCGGCGGCGGCGGCGTCTCCGGAAGGTTTTCCGTATCGTGGCTCTCGACCGGGGGTTTCGCGACGGAGGCTATAAGTAGGCGAAAGGGTAGGTCGGGGGGGCTGACGAGGGCCCACACCATAGGCGGCGCGGGCCCTCTCCGGCCGCGCGGCCCTATGGTGGCGGCGCCTCGTCGCCCCACTTCGTTATCTCTTCGGTCTTCTGGAAGCTCCGTGCAAAATAGGACCGGGCGGTGATTTCGTCCAATTCCGAGAATATTTCCTTACTAGGATTTCTGAAACCAAAAAGCAGAAACAGCAACTGGCTCTTCGGCATCTTGTTAATAGGTTAGTTCCAAAATGCATAAATACGACATATAATGTGCATAAAACATGTAGGTATCATCAATAAAGTAGCATGGAACATAAGAAATTATCGATACGTTGGAGACGTATCAGCATCCATGCCATCTGGGATGACAGAAAGTTCTAAGGTTGTGGATGTGCTGTTGCTACTAGGGATAAAACATTGATGTTTTGTCTAAGGATATTTGTGTTGATTACATTACGCGCCATACTTAATGCAATTATCTGTTGTTTACAACTTAATACTGGAAGGGGTTCGGATGATAACCTGAAGGTGGATTATTTAGGCATAGATGCATGCTGGATAGCGGTCTATGTACTTTGTCGTAATGCCCTGATTAAATCACATAGTAATCATCATTGATATGTATTGAATCTTTATTTGTCAATTGCTCGCCTGTAATTTGTTCACCCAGCATGTTAGTTATCTTATTGGAGAGACACCTCTAGTGAACTGTGGACCCCGGTCCATTCTTTTACATCTAATACATTCTACTTTTACTGTTCTTTGCAAACAAACACCATTTTCCACTCGATACGTTTAATCCTTTGTTTTCAGCAAGCGGAGATTGACAACGCAAGTGAGATTGACAACCTCACTGTTACGTTGGGGCAAAGTACTTTGATTGTGTTGTGCAGGTTCCACGTTGGCGCCGGTTTCACCGGTGTTGCGCCGCACTACATTCCTCCACCAACAACCTTCACGTGCTTCTTGGCTCCTACTGGTTCGATAACCTTGGTTTCTTTCTGAGGGAAAACTTGCCGCTGTGCGCATCATACCTTCCTCTTGGGGTTCCCCAACGGACGTGTATATCTACGCGCATCAAGCACTTTTTCTGGCGCCGTTGCCGGGGAACTGAAGAAAAGTTACACCACAAAGAATTGCCTCCCACGGCAACATCACTTTTTCTGGCGCCGTTGCCGGGGAGATCAAGACACGCTGCAAGGGGAGTCTCCACTTCCAATCTCTTTACTTTGTTTTTGTCTTGCTTTATTTTATTTACTACTTTGTTTGCTGCACTTAAACAAAACACAAAAAAATTAGTTGCTAGCTTTACTTTATTTACTGTCTTGTTCTCCATATCAAAAACACAAAAAAATTAGTTACTTGTCTCTACTTTACTTGTTTAGTTTACTTTTTGTTTATTTCATCATGTTTCCTCCTAAGTACGCTCTAAAAGACATACCGGTAGGCCGAGGGTCTATAATTGGAAGAGATAATATAGAAGATTTTTTCACTCATGTTAGTATAGCTGAGGATTTTGAAGATAGACACTTGGTAGAACTTGCTCCTACTTATGAAATTGCTGTTGCTTCTTTAGTGCACATGTTGGAAATTAAATTTGTTAATCTTAATCCTATAATTCAGCACATGTTTTTTACACTCTCTGATATGGAGGAAGGAGAAAAGAAAGATTTTGTCTTAGAAACTCTTCTAAAAGAATTTGGTGGTGTAGCAAGAGAGGCTAGAAAAGTCTTTACTAAATATAAAATGCTTGGTTCTTACACCAACTTTGCTAGTATCCTTAAAAAGATGGATATGGATAGAATTAAGTATACTAATAATGTTAATGATGGTAGAGAAATTAAGGCGCCAATACCTAGTAAGCTCCTAGGGATGTATGAAGCTTTGGAAAATAACTATGCTTGGCTTGTTCCTGAAAATTTGTTTGATGAGAATAGCAAGCCTAAGAGTAATGAAAAGGGGGCCTCTGAAACTTACATAGATAAGATAACATGCATTGTGGAAGAAACTTCCCACGCCCCTGGAGATAATGTTGATGCTCCATCTCTTGATGTTACTTGATTTGCACTTTCTGCGCCTAGCTGAAAGGCGTTAAAGAAAAGCACTTCTTGGGAGATAACCCATGTGTTTATTTTACTACAGCAATTTTTGTTTTGTTGAGTCTTGGAAGTTGTTTACTACTGTAGCAACCTCTTCTTATCATGTTTTTGTGCCAAGTAAAGTTTCTATGCTAAAGTTGATGTTATATTTGGGATCGCTGCGCAGAAACAGCATTGCTGTCTGTCACGAATTCTGGCATAAGTCTCTGTAACAAATTCAAAAAAATCTGCAAAATTACGAGCGTGATCCTCAGATATGTACGCCACTTTCATTAGTTTTGAGTTTTTCCATTTGAGCAAGTTAAGTGCCCAGTCCAGATGCATCTTTACGGACTGTTCTGTTTTTGACAGATTCTGTCTTTTATTTCGCATTGCCGCTTTTGCTATGTTGAATGAGTTTCTTTGTTCCATTAACTTTCAGAATCTATGTGCAATGTCCAGAAGTGTTAAGAATGATTGTGTCACCTCTGAATATATGAATTTGTGGTTATGCACTAACCCTCTAATGAGTTTGCTTGAAGTTTGTGTGAAGGAAGTTTTCAAGGGTCAAGAGAAGAGGATGATATACTATGATCAAGAAGAGTGAAAGGTCTAAGCTTGGGGATGCCCGGTGGTTCATCCCTGCATATTTTAAGAAGACTCAAGCATCTAAGCTTGGGGATGCCCAAGGCATCCCCTTCTTCATCGACAACATTATCAGGTCACTTCTAGTGAAACTATATTTTTATTCCGTCACATTCTTATGTTCTTTACTTGGAGCGTCGGTTTGTTTTTATTTTTGTTTTGTTTTGAATAAAGTTGGATCCCGCCATTCTTATATTGGAGATATTACGCTCCGCTTTTTCTTATGGAACACTTGTGTTCTTAATTGTGCTTTAATGTTCATGGCGAAAGCTTATTGCTTCGTTAGATTGCTATTTGGTTGGAATTGGAAAATGCTGCATATGGTTTGGCAATTTGGCAATTGTTTGAGCTCTCATAGATCATGTTTAAGCTCTTGCATCATGTAGTTTAATCTATTAATGAAGAACTACCGTAGAGCTTGTTTAATTTGGTTTGCATGATTGATCTCTCTAAGTCTAGATATTTTCGGGTAAAATGTTTGAACAACGAGGAAGACAGTGTAGAGCCTTATAATGCTTGCAATATGTTCTTGTGTGAGTTTTGTGTACCTGTTCATACTTGTGTTTGCTTCAAACAACCTTGCTAGCCCAAACCTTGTACTGAGAGGAAATGCTTCTCGTGCATCCAAACACCTTGAGCCAAAATCCATGCCATTTGTGTCCACCATATCTACCTACTATGTGGTATTTTTCTGCCATTCCAAAGTAAATTACTTGAGTGCTACCTTTAAATTTCATTCCTCTACCTTTACAATATATAGCTCATGGGACAAATAGCTTAAAAACTATTGTGATGATGAATATGTAGTTATGTGTCTTAATTCTTATAAGTTGCTTGTTGAGCGGTAACCATGTTTTCTGGGGACGCCATCAACTTTATCTTTGTTGGATATCATGTGAGATGCTATGCATGTTCGTCTTGTCTGAAGTAGTGGACTTCGCGATCAAATGGTTTGAGTATGCATATGTTAGAGAAGAACATTGGGCCGCTAACTAAAGCCATGTATCATGGTGGAAGTTTCAGTTTGGACATACAACCTCAATCTCTTATGAGAATATTAACTATTGTTGAATGCTTAAGCATGAAAAAGAGGAGTCCATTATCTGTTGTCTATGTTGTCCCGGTATGGATGTCTAAGTTGAGAATAATCAAAAGCGAGAAATCCAATGCGTGCTTTCTCCTTAGACACTTGTACAGCGGCATAGAGGTACCCCTTTGTGACACTTGGTTGAAGCATATGTTATGCAATGAGAATCCGTGTTTCCGAGATAGTAGGACAAGGTGCGAGCACTATTGGTACTCTATGCATGAGGCATGCAACTTGTAGGAAGTATTATGCATAGCACATATGAATTATTACTACCGTTGACAAAATTGTTTCTATGTTTTCAAAACAAAAGCTCTAGCACAAAAATAGTAATCAATGCTTCCCTCTGCGAAGGGCCAATCTTTTACTTTATTGTTGAGTCAGTTTACCCATTCCCTTCTATCTTAGAAGCAAACACTTGTGTTAACTGTGTGCATTGATTCTTACATGTTTACTTATTGCACTGTTATATTACTCTATGTTGACAAATATCCATGAGATATACATGTTACAAGTTGAAAGCAATTGCTGAAACTTAATCATCCTTTGTGTTGCTTCAATGCATTCTACTATGAATTTATTGCTTATGAGTTAGCTCTTATGCAAGTCTTATTGATACTTGTCTTGAAAGTATTATTCATGAAAAGTTTTGCTATATGATTCATTTGTTTAGTCATTATCTTTGTTAGCAATCTTTTGTTCAGATCACTCCATTCATCTCATATGCTTTACAATAATGTTGATCAAGATTATGTTGGTAGCATGTCACTTCAGAAATTATTTGTGTTATCGTTTACTCGAGGACGAGTAGGAACTAAGCTTGGGGATGCTTGATACGTCTCAAACGTATCTATAATTTCTTATGTTCCATGCTACTTTTATTACAATACTTGAGTGTTTTACACATACTTTACATTATTTTACATTTTTCACTAACCTATTAGCAAGATGCCGAAGTGCCAGTTCCTGTTTTTCTGTTTTTGGTTTCAGAAATCCTAGTAAGGAAATATTCTCGGAATTGGACGAAATCAACGCCCAGGGTCCTATTTTTGCACGAAGCTTCCGAAGACCGAGGGGGAAAGGAAGTGGGGCCACGAGGCGCCGCCACACCAGGGCCGCGCGGCATGCTAGGGCCCGCGGCCCTGTTGTGGGGGCCCTCGTGCCGCCACTTGACCTACCCTTCCGCCTACTTAAAGCCTCCGTCGCGAAACCCCCGTACCGAGAGCCACGATACGGAAAACATTACCGAGAGGCCGCCGCCGCCAATCCCATCTCGGGGATTCAGGAGATCGCCTCCGCACCCTGCCGGAGAGGGGAATCATCACCGGAGGGGCTCTACATCATCATGCCCGCCTCCGGATTGATGCGTGAGTAGTTCATCCTTGGACTATGGGTCCATAGCAGTAGCTAGATGGTTGTCTTCTCCGCTTGTGCTATCATTGTATTAGATCTTGTGAGCTGCCTAACATGATCAAGATCATCTATTTGTAATGCTACATGTTGTGTTTGGCGAGATCCGATGAATATAGAATATTATGTTAAGTTGATTATCAATCTATCATATATGTGTTGTTTATGTTCTTGCATGCTCTCCGTTGCTAGTAGAGGCTCTGGCCAAGTTGATACTTGTAACTCCAAGAGGGAGTAATTATGCTCGATAGTGGTTCATGCCTCCATTAAATCTGGGACAGTGACAGAAAGTTCTAAGGTTGTGGATGTGCTGTTGCTACTAGGGATAAAACATTGATGCTTTGTCTAAGGATATTTGTGTTGATTACATTACGCGCCATACTTAATGCAATTATCTGTTTTTACAACTTAATACCGGAAGGGGTTCGGATGATAACCTGAAGGTGGATTATTTAGGCATAGATGCATGGATAGCGGTCTATGTACTTTGTCGTAAAGCCCTGATTAAATCACATAGTAATCATCGTTGATATGTATTGAATCTTTATTTGTCAATTGCTCGCCTATAATTTGTTCACCCAGCATGTTAGTTATCTTATTGGAGAGACACCTCTAGTGAACTGTGGACCCCGGTCCATTCTTTTACATCTGAATACATTCTACGCTTTACTGTTCTTTGCAAACAAACACCATTTTCCACTCGATACGTTTAATCCTTTGTTTTCAGCAAGCCGGTGAGATTGACAACCTCACTGTACGTTGGGGCAAAGTACTTTGATTGTGTTGTGCAGGTTCCACGTTGGCGCACTAGTGTTGCGCCGCACTACATTCCTCCACCAACAACCTTCACGTGCTTCTTGGCTCCTACTGGTTCGATAACCTTGGTTTCTTTCTGAGGGAAAACTTGCCGCTGTGCGCATCATACCTTCCTCTGGGGTTCCCAACGGACGTGATTCACACAAGATATTCTAGTAAACATCCTCCTCATATAACTCAACTTGAAATAAGTAAAGAGAAATCACAAATAGAGGTGCATAGGAAATCATAAACGGTTATGGCAAACTTTGTTCTTGGTCAGAGAACTATTAACGGATTGTACTTATCTTCTAAGCAAAGCTTTTATATCAGAATTTATATGGCAGGGCTTTCATCCTTAATCATAACAATCTCCTCATAATCATTGATAACTTTCAAAGTCATATTCATTCAGATAAAATTTGTACTAAACAAGAAAGTATAAATGGCATGACTAACTACATCATAGCATAAATGGTTGGATCACAACAACTCAATTGCTTGCTTGAGATAGAGGGAAATAGGTTTACTGACTCAATCATAAAAGTAAAAGATAGGCCCTTCGCAGAGGGAAGCAGGGATTAAATCATGTGCTAGAGCTTTTCAAGTTTTGAAATCATATAAAGAGCATAAAAGTAAGATTTTGAGCGGTGTTTGTTGTTGTCAACGAATGGTAGTGGGCACTCTAACCCCCTTGCCAAACAGACCTTCCAAGAGCGGCTCCCATGAAGGACGTCATCTCTACCAGCAAGGTAGATCATCCCCCTTCTCTTTTGTTTACACATGTATTTTAGTTTTATTATGGATGACACTCCCCCAACCTTTGCTTTCACAAGCCATGGCTAACCGAATCCTCGGGTGCCTTCCAACATTTCTCATACCATGGAGGAGTGTCTATTGCAAAATTAAGTTGCTTACTGATAAATCAGGGCAAAACATGTGAAGATAATTATTAATGAAAGTTATTAATTGGGGCTGGGAACCCCGTTGCCAGCTCTTTTGCAAAATTATTGGATAAGCGGATGTGCCGCTAGTCCATCGGTGAAAGTCCGCCTAACAAGATTGAAAGATAAAACACCACATACTTCCTCATGAGCTATAAAACATTGACACAAATAAGGAGTAATATAGTTTGAATTATTTAAAGGTAGCACATGAAGTATTTACTTGGAGTGGCGCAAAATACCACATAGTAGGTAGTTATGGTGGACACAAATGGCATGGGTTTGGTCTAAGGTTATGGATGTATGAGAAGCATTCCCTCTCAATACAGGTCTTTGGCTAGCAAGGTTGGGTAGCAAGCATAAGAGTTGAGGGAAACAAACAAATATACATGTGATGGAAACAATCATGCATCTTTCTCGTAAGCACAAGCAATTTTAACTTCAGAATACTAAACTCATTAGCAGAAAGATAATAAAGTAATATATCTACATGTATTTCCCTTTTCTATTTAAACATCAAGGTGTTGTTGCTATTGACCAATGCTAAGTTTTCCAAAACCAAATAGATTTACTTGATGCTCCCAAAGTGATATCAATACTAATGTCAAGAGTAATCATATAACAGAAATTGCAAACTAAAATAAGGTGTGCAAAAAGTAAATGATAAGACTTCTCATTAATATTCCATAACGATAACTCACACCAACGGATACATAGATAACTAACTAAGAGAGAGATACTTCCACACTGCAAACCATCTTATATGATAACTTCCCTACTCATGATATGACACTACTTGATAGTAAAAAGATAAAGATAGTGATGATGTGATACCGCGGCACTCCCCCAAGCTTGGAACAAACCAAGGGGATGCCAATACCGATGATTACTCCTTCGGTGGTGATGGTGGTGGATTCTTCTCGACAAGCTTCTTAACAAGTTCCTTTAGGTCCTCAATCTCATAAGTGAGGTTGCGAATCAGCTCCGAGTTGTGCTCAACGCGGTTCATGAGTATGTCAGACGGTGAGTCCCAACTCTTAGAGTTGTTTCCCCACCCTTCAGCTTCAGGTTTCATCTCTCCTGCAGTGTTAGAACGATCTATATCCCAACCACTAGGCAATACTACCTTGGGAGTCCTTTCAATTTGACGACTATAGATTAGAGTGCGGAAAGGGTTCACTACAAGAAAAGTTGCCATGGCCGACGAAGTTGAAGTCGCGCCGTGGTTGCTGGTGCACCATGGCCGACGATTTTTGGTCCCTCCGTGGTTCATGTCAAAACTTTTTTTTCTCGTTTTTGAGGCCACCTAGCCCGACGAAAGCGGCCAAAACGTCGCGTATGGTGGCCCGGGACGTGGTGCATCGCGAATTCTCGGGTTCGCCGGCCGAGTCAACGCAAATCCGCACCGCCCAGGGATGTAGGGCCCACATGGCAGCCTCTCTAGCATTGTTTTTTTCTCGATCGCGCCATCTCGTTCAACGCTCTCCGATCGAGCCGTTTACGATGCAGGATCATGGGTCCCGCTTGTCATCCTCTATAAACCAAATTTCTTTCTTTTCTTGGATTTTTTTACCCCCGATTTCTGGCTACTTCCTTTTTCTTTGATCCCTTGCCGCCTTGGAAACGTTGAGACCGCTGCTGCTAAATGGGACCCGCATGTCATCCTCTATGAGCAATCAACTTTCTTTTCTTGGAGTTTTTTTGACACCTCATATTTGGTCACTTGCCTTTTTCTTTCGATCCCCTGCCGCCTCTCAAACGGTGATACCGCTGCTGCTAAATGGGACCCGCATGTCATCCTCTATGTACTATAAAACTTTCTTTTCTTGGATTTTTTTGGCACCTCATATTTGGTCACTTGCCTTTTCTTTCGATCCCCTGCCGCCTCTCAAACGGTGATACCGCTGATGCTAAATGGGACCTGCATGTCATCCTCTATGTACTATAAAACTTTCTTTTCTTGGATTATTTTTGGCTCTGATATTTCGTTACTTGCATTTTTCTTCGATCCCCCGCCGCCTCAAACGGTGATACCGCTGCTGCTAAATGGGACCCGCATGTCATCCTCTATGTAAAACTTTCTTTTCTTAGATTATTTTTGGCTCCTGATATTTGGTCATTTGCCTTGTTTTCTTTCGATCTCATGCCACGTTTGAAACGTTGAGGAACTGCTAAATGGGACCCGCATGTCATCCTCTATGTACTATAAAACTTTCTTTTCTTGGATTTTTTTTGGCTCCTGATATTTTTTCACTTGCCTTTTTCTTTCGATCTCATGCCACGTTTGAAACGTTGAGGAACCTGCAGGCTCATGGGACCCGCATGTCATCCTCTATGTACTATAAAAGTTCATTTTCTTGGTTTTTTTTCACCCTCTGATTTTTGGCAATTTCTTTTTTCTTTTGATCCCCTGCCGCCTCTCAAACGGTGATACCGCTGCTGCTAAATGGGACCCGCATGTCATCCTCTATGTACTATAAAACTTTCTTTTCTTGAATTATTTTTGGCTCCTCATATTTGGTCACTTGCCTTTTTCTTTCGATCTCATGCCACGTTTGAAACGTTGAGGAACCTGCTGGCTCATGGGACCCGCATGTCATCCTCTATGTGCTATAAAAGTTTATTTTCTTTTTTTTTTCACCCTCTGATTTTTGGCTATTTCCTTTTCTTTGATCCCCGCCGCCTTGGAAACGTTGGGTAAGCTGCTGACTCAGGGACTCGATGGCGTGTAACTCACACGTTCGTTGGGAACCCCAAGAGGAAGGTATGATGCGCACAGTAGCAAGTTTTCCCTCAGAAAGAAACCAAGGTTTAATCGAACCAGTAGGAGCCAAGAAGCACGTTGAAGGTTGATGGTCGCGAAATGTGATGCGGCGCAACACCAGGGATTCCGGCGCCAACGCGGAACCTGCACAACACAACCAAAGTACTTTGCCCCAACGAAACAGTGAGGTTGTCAATCTCACCGGCTTGCTGTAACAAAGGATTAAACGTATCGAGTGGAAGATGTTTGCAAAGAAAACAGTAAAACAAGTAGATTGTATGCTATGTAAAGAATAGGACCGGGGTCCACAGTTCACTAGAGGTGTCTCTCCCATAAGATAAAAGCATGTTGGGTGAACAAATTACAGTCGGGCAATTGACAAATAGAGAAAGGCATAACAATGCATATACATGATATGATAAATATAGTGAGATTTAATTGGGCATTACGACAAAGTACATAGACCGCCATCCAACTGCATCTATGCCTAAAAAGTCCACCTTCAGGTTATCATCCGAACCCCCTCCAGTATTAAGTTGCAAAGCAACAGACAATTGCATTAAGTATGGTGCGTAATGTAATCAACAACTACATCCTTAGACATAGCATCAATGTTTTATCCCTAGTGGCAACAACACATCCACAACCTTAGAACTTTCTGTCACTGTCCCAGATTCAATGGAGGCATGAACCCACTATCGAGCATAAATACCCCCTCTTGGAGTTAAGAGTAAAAACTTGGCCAGAGCCTCTACTAATAACGGAGAGCATGCAAGATCATAAACAACACATGAACAATAGATTGATAATCACCATAATCATAGTACTCTCTATCCATCGGATCCCGACAAACACAACATATAGAATTACATATAGATGATCTTGATCATGTTAGGCAGCTCACAAGATCCAACAATGAAGCACAACAAGGAGAAGACGACCATCTAGCTACCGCTATGGACCCATGGTCCAGGGGTGGACTACTCACTCATCACTCCGGAGGCGACCATGGCGGTGTAGAGTCCTCCGGGAGATGAATCCCCTCTCCGGCAGGGTGCCGGAGGCGATCTCCCGAATCCCCCGAGATGGGATTCGCGGCGGCGTCTCTGTAAGGTTTTCCGTATCGTGGCTCTCGGTCTAGGGGTTTCGCGACGGCTTTAAGTAGGCTGAGGGTCAACGCGGGGGCCACACGAGGGCCCAGAGGTAGGTCGGCGCGGGGCTTGGGCCGCGCCGGCCACCCTCCCGGCTGCCTCGTGGCCCCACTTCGTTATCTCTTCGGTCTTCCGGAAGCTTCGTGCAAAAATAGGACCCTGGGCGAAAGTTTCGTCCAATTCCGAGAATATTTCTTTACTAGGATTTCTGAAACCAAAAACAGCAGAAAACAGCAACTGGCTCTTCGGCATCTTGTTAATAGGTTAGTTCCGAAAATGCATAAATATGACATATAATGTGCATAAAACATGTAGGTATCATCAATAAAGTAGCATGGAACATAAGAAATTATCGATACGTTGGAGACGTATCAGCATCCCCAAGCTTAGTTCTGCTCGTCCCGAGCAGGTAAAACGATAACAAAGATAATTTCTGAAGTGACATGCCATCATAATCTTGATCATACTATTTGTAAACATATGTAATGAATGCAGCGATCAAAGCAAAGGTGATGACATGAGTAAACAACTGAATCATAAAGCAAAGACTTTTCATGAATAGTACTTCAAGACAAGCATCAATAAGTCTTGCATAAGAGTTAACTCATAAAGCAATAAATCAAAGTAAAGGTGTTGAAGCAACACATAGGAAGATTAAGTTTCAGCGGTTGCTTTCAACTTATAACATGTATATCTCATGGATATTGTCAACATAAAGTAATATAACAAGTGCAATATGCAAGTATGTAGGAATCAATGCACAGTTCACACAAGTGTTTGCTTCTTAAGGTGGAGGGAGATAGGTAAACTGACTCAACAATAAAAGTAAAAGAATGGTCCTTCAAAGAGGAAAGCATCGATTGCTGTATTTGTGCTAGAGCTTTTTTTGAAAACATGAAACAATTTTGTCAACGGTAGTAATAAAGCATATGAGTTATGAAAATTATATCTTACAAGTTGCAAGCCTCACGCATAGTATACTAATAGTGCCCGCACCTCGTCCTACTTAACTTGGACTACCGGATCTTTGCATGCCATGTTTCAACCAAGTGTCACAAAGGGGTACCTCCATGCCGCCTGTACAAAGGTCTAAGGAGAATGCTCGCATTTCGGATTTCTCGCTTTTGATTATTCTCAACTTAGACATCCATACCGGGACAACATGGACAACAGATAATGGACTCCTCTTAAATGCATAAGCATGTAGCAAAGTTATTATTCTCATATGAGATTGAGGATATATGTCCAAAACTGAAACTTCCACCATGATTCATGGTTTTAGTTAGCGGCCCAATGTTCTTCTCTAACAATTTTGCATGCTCCAACCACTAAAATGATAGACCTTCAGACAAGACGGACATGCATAGCAACTCACATGATATTCAACAATAGTTGATGGCGTTCCCCAGAAACATGGTTATCGCACAACAAGCAACTTAATAAAATATAAAGTGCATAAGTACATATTCAATACTACGATAGTTTTTAAGGCTATTTTGTCCCATGAGCTATATATTGCATAGGTGGATGATGGAATTTTAAAGGTAGCACTCAAGCAATTTACTTTGGAATGGCGGAGAAATACCATGTAGTAGGTAGGTATGGTGGACACAAATGGCATAGTAGTTGGCTCAAGGATTTTGGATGCATGAGAAGTATTCCCTCTCGATACAAGGTTTAGGCTAGCAAGGTTATTTGAAGCAAACTCAAGGATGAACAAGTGCAGCAAAACTCACATAAAAGACATATTGTAAACATTATAAGACTCTACACCGTCTTCCTTGTTGTTCAAAACTCAATACTAGATATTATCTAGACCTTAGAGAAACCAAATATGCAAATCAAATTTTAGCAAGCTCTATGTATTTCTTCATTAATGGGTGCAAAGCATATGATGCAAGAGCTTAAACATGAGCACAACAATTGCCAAGTATCACATTATCCAAGACATTTTAGAATTACTACATGTAGCATTTTCCAATTCCAACCATATAACAATTTAACGAAGAAGAAACTTCGCCTTGAACATTATGAGTAAAGCCTAAGGACACATGTGTCCATATGCAACAGCGGAGCGTGTCTCTCTCCCACAAAGTGAATGCTAGGATCCATCTTATTCAAACAAAAACAAAAACGAAAACAAACCGACGCTCCAAGCAAAGAACAAAAGATGTGATTGAATAAAAATATAGTTTCAGGGGAGGAACCTGATGATGTTGTCGATGAAGAAGGGGATGCCTTGGGCATCCCCAAGCTTAGACGCTTGAGTCTTCTTAAAATATGCAGGGGTGAACCACGGGGGCATCCCCAAGCTTAGAGCTTTCACTCCTCTTGATCATAGTATATCATACTCCTCTCTTGACCCTTGAAAACTTCCTTCACACCAAACTTCAAGCAAACTCATTAGAGGGTTAGTGCATCATTAATAATTCACACATTCAGAGGTGACACAATCATTATTTTCACTTCTGGACATTGCATAATGCTACTGGACATTAGTGGATCAAAGAAATAAATCCAACATAGCAAAAGAGGCAATGCGAAATAAAAGGCAGAATCTGTCAAAAACAGAACAGTCCGTAAAGACGAATTTAGAAATGGCACCAGACTTGCTCAAATGGAAAAACTCAAAACTAATGAAAGTTGCGTACATATCTGAGGATCACGCTCGTAAATTAGCAGATTTTTTCGAATTTTCTACAGAGAATTGTGCCCAGATTCGTGACAGACAGCAATGCTGTTTCTGCGCAGCAATCCCAAATATAACATCAACTTTGACATAGAAACTTTACTTGGCACAAAAACATGATAAGGAGAGGTTGCTACAGTAGTAAACAACTTCCAAGACTCAACAAAACAAAAAATTGCTGTAGGTAAAAACATGGGTTGTCTCCCATAAGCGCTTTTCTTTAACGCCTTTCAGCTAGGCGCAGAAAGTGCAAATCAAGTAACATCGAATGAAGAAGCATCAACATTATTACCTTGAGAGCTGGGAGTTTTCTCAACAATGCATTGTATCTGGTCTATATAAGTTTTAGCGTCTCCCTTTTCATTAGTCTTAGGCTTGCTACTCTCATCGAACAAATTTTCAGGAACAAGCCAAGCATAGTTATCTTCTAGTGCATCATTCATAGCTAGGAGTTTACATGGTATTGGTGCTTTGATTTCCCCACCATCATTAATGTTATTAGTGTACATTATTCTATCCATGTCCATTTTTTCAAGGAGACCAATAAAATTGGTATGAGAACCTAGCATATTAAATTTAGCAAAAACCTTTCTAGCCTCTCTTGCTAGACCACCAAATTCTCTAAGAAGGGTTTCTAAAACAAAATCTTTCTTTTCCCCTTCTTCCATATCACCAAGTGTAAGAAACATGTGTTGGATTATAGGATTGAGATTAACAAATTTAGTTTCCAACATGCGAACTAAAGCAGCAGCAGCAATTTCATAGGTAGGTGCAAGTTCTACCAAGTGTCTATCTTCAAAATCTTCAGTGATACTAACATGATTGAAAAATTCTTCTATATTATTTCTCCCAACTATGGACCCACGTCCTACCGGTATGTCTTTTGTGGTAAAATTAAAAGGAAACATGATGCAATAGGCAAAAAGTAAACTAGGCAAACAAAGTAAAGACAAGTAGCTAATTTTTTTTTGTGTTTTTGATATAGAGAGCAAAGCAGTAAATAAAGTAAAACTAGCAACTAATTTTTTTGTATTTTGATTTAGTGCAGCAAACAAAGTAGCAAATAAAATAAAGCAAGACAAAAACAAAGTAAAGAGATTGAGAAGTGGAGACTCCCCTTGCAGCGTGTCTTGATCTCCCCGGCAACGGCGCCAGAAAAAGAGCTTGATGGCGTGTAACTCACACGTTCGTTGGGAACCCCAAGAGGAAGGTATGATGCGCACAGAAGCAAGTTTTCCCTCAGAAAGAAACCAAGGTTTAATCGAACCAGTAGGAGCCAAGAAGCACGTTGAAGGTTGATGGTCGCGAAATGTGATGCGGCGCAACACCAGGGATTCCGGCGCCAACGCGGAACCTGCACAACACAACCAAAGTACTTTGCCCCAACGAAACAGTGAGGTTGTCAATCTCACCGGCTTGCTGTAACAAAGGATTAAACGTATCGAGTGGAAGATGTTTGCAAAGAAAATAGTAAAACAAGTAGATTGTATGCTATGTAAAGAATAGGACCGGGGTCCACAGTTCACTAGAGGTGTCTCTCCCATAAGATAAAAGCATGTTGGGTGAACAAATTACAGTCGGGCAATTGACAAATAGAGAAAGGCATAACAATGCATATACATGATATGATAAATATAGTGAGATTTAATTGGGCATTACGACAAAGTACATAGACCGCCATCCAACTGCATCTATGCCTAAAAAGTCCACCTTCAGGTTATCATCCGAACCCCTCCAGTATTAAGTTGCAAAGCAACAGACAATTGCATTAAGTATGGTGCGTAATGTAATCAACAACTACATCCTTAGACATAGCATCAATGTTTTATCCCTAGTGGCAACAGCACATCCACAACCTTAGAACTTTCTGTCACTGTCCCATTCAATGGAGGCATGAACCCACTATCGAGCATAAATACCCCCTCTTGGAGTTAAGAGTAAAAACTTGGCCAGAGCCTCTACTAATAACGGAGAGCATGCAAGATCATAAACAACACATGAACAATAGATTGATAATCACCATAATCATAGTACTCTCTATCCATCGGATCCCGACAAACACAACATATAGAATTACATATAGATGATCTTGATCATGTTAGGCAGCTCACAAGATCCAACAATGAAGCACAACAAGGAGAAGACGACCATCTAGCTACTGCTATGGACCCATGGTCCAGGGGTGGACTACTCACTCATCACTCCGGAGGCGACCATGGCGGTGTAGAGTCCTCCAGATGAATCCCCTCTCAGGGTGCCGGAGGCGATCTCCAATCCCGAGATGGGACCGCGGCGGCGTCTCTGTAAGGTTTTCCGTATCGTGGCTCTCGGTACTGGGGGTTTCGCGACGGAAGCTTTAAGTAGGCGGAGGGTCAACGCGGGGGCCACACGAGGGGCCCAGGAGGTAGGTCGGCGCGGCCAGGGCTTGGGCCGCGCCGGCCACCCTCCCGGCTGCCTCGTGGCCCCACTTCGTTATCTCTTCGGTCTTCTGGAAGCTTCGTGCAAAAATAGGACCCTGGGCGAAAGTTTCGTCCAATTCCGAGAATATTTCTTTACTAGGATTTCTGAAACCAAAAACAGCAGAAAACAGCAACTGGCTCTTCGGCATCTTGTTAATAGGTTAGTTCCAGAAAATGCATAAATATGACATATAATGTGCATAAAACATGTAGGTATCATCAATAAAGTAGCATGGAACATAAGAAATTATCGATACGTTGGAGACGTATCAGACCCGCATGTCATCCTCTATGTACAATCAACTTTCTTTTCTTTTGATCTCAAGCCGCATTTGAAACGTTGAGACTGCTGCTGCTAAATGGGACCCGCATGTCATCCTGTATGTACAATAAAGTTTCTTTTCTTGGATTATCTTTGGCTCCTGATATTTTGTCACTTGCCTTTTTCTTTCGATCTCATGCCGCCTTTGAAACGTTGAGTAAGCTGCTGGCTCATGGGTCCCGCATGTCATCCTCTACGAATAATAAAAGTTTGCTTTCTTGGAGTTATTTTTGACCCCTAATTTCTGGCTATTTGCCTTTTTCTTTTGATCTCCTGCCCCTCTGAAACGATGAGGACGCTGTTGGCAGGTCGGTCCCACATGTCATCCTCTATGAACAATAAAAGTTTCCTTTGATGGATTTATTTTGAACCCCTAATTAATTTCTGGATATTTCCCCTGCCGCCTTGGAATCGTTGAGGATGCTGCTGCCTCATGGGTCCCGCATGTCATCCTCTCAGAACGGTAAATGTTTATTTTCTTGGATTTTGTTGACCAAACGATTTTTGGCTTATTTTTTCTTTCGATCACCTGCAGCCTTTAAAACGTTGAGGACGCCGCGACTCACGGGTCCCACATGTCAACCTCTATGAACAATAAACGCTGAGGATGCTGCTGCCTCATGGGTCCCGCATGTCATCCTCTCAGAACGAAAATGTTTTTTTTCTTGGATTTTTTACCAACAGATTTTTGGTTTATTTTTTCTTTCCATCCCCTGCCGCCTTTAAAACGTTGACGACGCTGTTGGCTCATGGGTCCCCGATGTCAGCCTCCCCGTACAAGAAACATATGATATCTTGATTATTTTGCAGACAATAAACAATGTATTGCGCTCTGAGCTATTTCAAACGGATAATTAAATCTTTATTTTTACATAAACAAACTTATATGTTGAATCTCCTTGTTTTTTGTCTTTGCGAAGCATAGGACTTTCCTGTTTTTTTAGAAAATTCGGAACTTTCCTGTTTTGGAGTGGGCTGAAATTGTACGAGTCAAAAGGCCAAGCAGGATAGTTCGAAGGCCCAGATGTCCAGATGCAGCCCAATTGAAATCTTTCTTCTTGGATTTTTTCACCCCCTGATTTCTGGCTACTTCATTTTTCTTTTGGTTCTGTGCCGCCTTGGAAACGTTGAGACCGCTGCTGCAAAATGGGACCCGCATGTCATCCTCTACGTACAATAAAATTTCTTTTCTTGGATTATTTTTGGCTCCCGATATTTGGTCACTTGCCTTTTCTTTCGATCCCGTGCAGCCTCTCAAACGGTGATACCGCTGCTGCTAATTGGGACCCGCATGTCATCCTCTATGTACAATCAAGTTTCTTTTCTTGAATTATTTTTGGCTCTGATATTTGGTCACTTGCCTTTTTCTTTCGATCTCATGCCACGTTTGAAACGTTGAGGAACCTGCTGGCTCATGGGACCCGCATGTCATCCTCTATGTACTATAAAAGTTCATTTTCTTTGTTTTTTTCACCCTCTGATTTTTGGCTATTTCCTTTTTCTTTTGATCCCCTGCCGCCTTGGAAACGTTGAGTAAGCTGCTAGCTCATGGGACCCGCATGTCATCCTCTATGTCCATCAACTTTATTTTCTTGGATTTTTTTGACCCCCTAATTTCTGGCTATTTTCTTTTTCTTTTGATCTCAAGCCGCATTTGAAACGTTGGGACCGCTGCTGCAAAATGGGACCCGCATGTCATCCTCTATGTAAATAAAGTTTCTTTTCTTGGATTATCTTGGGCTCCGATATTTTGTCACTTGCCTTTTTCTTTTGATCTCATGCCGCCTTTGAAACGTTAAGTAAGCTGGCTCATGGGTCCCGCATGTCATCCTCTACGAACAATAAAAGTTTCCTTTCTTGGAGTTATTTTTTACCCCTAATTTCTGGCTATTTGCCTTTTTCTTTTGATCTCCTGCCCCCTTTGAAACGATGAGGACGATGTTGGCAGGTCGGTCCCACATGTCATCCTCTATGAACAATAAAACTTTTCTTTGATGGATTTATTTTGAACCCCTAATTAATTTCTGGATATTTCCTTTTTTTCCTTTGATCCCCTGCCGCCTTGTTATCGTTGAGGATGCTGCTGCCTCATGGGTCCCGCATGTCAGCCTCTCAGAACGGTAAATGTTTCTTTTCTTGGATTTTTTTACCAACTGATTTTTGGCCTTTGTCTTTCTATCTCCTGCCGCCTTTAACACGTTGGGGACGCTGCCGGCTCAGGGGTCCCACATGTCAGCCTCTATGAACAATAAACCTTTTGTTTGATTTATTATTGACCCATAATTTCTTGGTATTTGCCTTTTTCTTTCGATCTCATGCCGCCTCTGAAACGTTGAGACGCTGCTGGCTCATGGGTCCCTGTCAGCCTCTATGAACAGTAAAAGTTTCCTTTGTTTGATTTATTTTTGACCCTAATTACTGGCTATTTGCCTTTTTTTATCCCCTGCCGCCTTTGAAACTAAGAGGACGCTGCTGGCCCATGGGTCCCACATCTCAGCCTCTCTGAACGATAAACCTTTCCTTTCTTTTTTTTCGATCCCGTGCCGCCTTGGAAAATGTGAGACCGCTCCTGCAAAACGGGACCCATATGTCATCCTCTATGTACAATAAAAGTTTCTTTCCTTGGATTATTTTTGGCACCTGATATATGGTCACTTGCCTTTTTTTCGATCCCCTGCCGCCTTTGAAACGTTGAGGACGCTGCTGGCTCGTGGGTCCCACATGTCAGCCTCTATGAACAATAAACATTTCATTTCTTGGATTTATTTTTGACCGCTGATTTCTGGGAACTTTGCTTTTTCTTTAGATCCCCTGCCGCCTTTGTAAAGTTGAGGACGCTGCTGCAAAATGCGTCCCACATGTCAGCTTCTCTGTACGATAATTGTTTCCTTTCTTGGATTTTTTTCCACGGCTGGCCGATGGGTCCACGATGTCAGCCTCTATGTACAAGAAATATGTGATTTCTCGATATGTTTTAACCCGAGATATGTAGGATACTTGCTTTTTTCGATCCCTTTTGTTTGTCTTTACCTTCAAATGTTGAGGGACGCTACTGGCAAATGGGTCCTGCTCTAGCATTCTCAACTGAAGGAAAAACTGAAATATTGCCTATTCATTTGTTTTTCGTACTCCATGCACATAATCCATACTAACTGTTGATCCGGGTTTAGTTCAACTTAATTAGTTCAAATTTGATCTACGAGGAAGTATGTAATATATTTTGGGTTCACAACACTACACTTGTTAACAACAATCTGATGAAGAGGTTTGTCATTTTTTTAAACTACAAATACACTCTAAGATCTTGCAAACTGATAGAATAAATCTTGGAACTTTAAATAATTTATGAAAATTTTGAAATCAACTATATGAATATATCAAAATATAGAGCCCATGTAGATGCGCATACTGGCTATGCGCATTTAAAAAGAATCATAATCATAATTGATACGAAATAAAAATAACTTTATATTTAGAATCTCGGTTTCTTGAGGGCCAATCATAGGATCTCCGTGTTTAAATTAGGAAGGGCCCCAATGGCATGAGTCGGAGGCCCATTAAATGTTTTTGGATTGTTATCAGCGAAGCAAGCAGGCTGACAGCAATCACCATGTACATGGCCGGCGGCAGCCCAAAAGTACAAACAATTGGCCCATGCAGGGAAGGTAGTACTTTTTTTATTGGGAAGGTTGTCTGGCTAACCCAAAAAAAAAGTGGTGCTACATGGGGTAGCACTTGAACCCGGAATGAGACCATGAACAGTACATATGCTACATGCTACAGTACTTAGTTCTTAGCTATCTATTTTCGATCCAACGTCCAAATCTACAAGTCAACCAACTGTTCATCTGTGCTTGCTGATGTCAAGGCACTGGATCCTGGAGGCATATACGTGGACTCCGAGGAGGGCAACGTTGGGCAGCACCAATTTTTAGGATAAATTACGAAAGCCAGGTCTCGAACTCGAGACCCTGGGCTCTGATACCATGCCAAGCTTCATACACAAGCCAACGCAACCAAAAGTCCGAACTAATGGAAAGGGCTAGGCAATCCACTTATACATATCAACATCCCCCCCTCACATGTGACCACAATCCAGTAATGGTACCATCATGTTCACCACAATACATCATCATTATACTACAGAACATTTGTAAGACAACTTAATACAGCTGTGATTCATTTTGTTGCCCCAGCGATGGGTGATAACCTGAACACCATATAACCTTCTCACAGCAATTGTAACCAAATATGAGCACCTGCAATGATTTGGTGTCAATCTTCTTGAAGGTCAGGAGGTATCCTACCTTCAAGTCATGTGCTTTGACAAACTCTGGCCATCCTGCGTCCATTAAAACATTGCCATCTTGTTGCTTCAGGTCCACAATCCAGGTGCATGCAGTGGACATCTTCAGGTTGATGGACTCTGGACACCCACCGTAAAACCAGGGTAGAACACGACTGGGGATGGTAATCACCTCTAACTCCGATGTACATAGTACCTTGCAGAAGCTGTCAGGGGTATTCTCCTCATCGATGCGCCTAAACACCTTGCACACTGGGGCTGGCTCTACAGATGTCTCCTTCCATGATAAGCTCTCTCCAAGCTTGAGCTTCTTGTTTGAACACTGCAAAAAAGAGGCCTCAATTAGATAATGCCTCTAGCTTCTGACCGTAATTCCAAGCAAATGCATAATCAAAGGCACCTAGCAAAGTCAGCGGATCATTGTTCTTATCGAACACACAGTCTGAACAATAAGCTTCTGAATCTAGCTAGGCTGATATGTACAACCTTGTATCATCAAATTATTCAGCATAGTGTATCATTGTATCGCAGAAGCCAAATCGATATAAATAGTAGCTATGAGAATAGAAATCAAGCTAGCATGAGCCATGCATGCTTGCTGGCTAGGTCTAGCATCAGAGTAATGCATCTGCAGTTCATCATCCGCCAGTACAGATCGACCAAGCAAACAAAAAAAATCAGCGTCGGCCTAAAGAGTCCATAAGCCAGACATGCATGCTCGGTGTCCTCATATGTGATTATCGGCCGTGGATTGACCAATATCATATTTGAACGATTATTATTGCACACATTAGATCCAGTCCCAACCTAGCTAGCATGCGTGCATGTGTAGCCCGAGTCTTTACCAGAGGATTAATATATACACTGGATGAGAGAAATAGTCTATATCAAACAATGCTAAGCAACCGGCAATACAGCTTAGATATAATAAAGATGTGACCGGCAACCCTAGTGATTCGGGGGAAACATACCGCCATTGCAGCCATGGACCGAGAGAATCGGGGATGCCGCGCCGCCTTAGTGGAGTTTTTAGGTGCGACGTCGCCGCATCCGTAGAGGACGGAGTCCAAGCCGCGTAGTCCGAGCGGTGGTGGACGCCGGTGGTGTAGGGAGAGGACTCAGGGGAGATGGACGGCGAGGGATCTGGGGAGATCTGAACATGAGGGGGCTGTGAGAAACTGAGAATGATACATCAGCAAGGGAATAAATGCGCGTGTCCCCCCGGTCAAAAAAATGCGCGTTTCTTGGAGGAACGAAGCCAGGTACGCAGGAATCCACACAGAAAACTTCACCCGGCGGGTCACTGGGCTTTATCAGTATCTGGTGGGGCCCGGACCTACATACCAGTGAGACAGGTCGTGTGGGTTATGATCCGATCAGTGTGCACACAGAAATTGCATTCAGAGCTAAGGGCCTCAGACTACGTTGTACTATACAGTATATCCGTTTCTTTTGGTAAAATGAAAACGATACTCCATCTGATCCTCATTACTTGATGATAAAATGGATGTCTCTACAACTAATATGTGTCTAGATACATCTATATGAGAGCGTCTGTGTTTGTACTGTGTATCTCAAAAAAAATGGATCGGAGGGAGCATTAAGAGGTGTCAAAAAAAACTGCAAACAAACATGGATGTAAGCAGTTGAGTATTAAACCAGTGCGTAAAATACCTTTATATCTCGACCATGTAACAATGAATATGAGAAGTTTTGGGGGTTTGACCATCTGCACTTGTGTTCGCTACAATCGTTCGCTACAATCAGATCAAAAAAATTGGTCACTTTTACACTTCCTAAAATAAAATGTATTTTTCCCTGAGATTTTACAAGCTCGTACAAGATAGCATTGACTACATATGGGATATATCACATTTACACTTACAAATCTATGAATATTTCAAAATGTTGAGCTCCATGTAGCTAGGTATAATACAAATCATCAGACCGCACATTGAAACTACCGCAGCATATCACAGTAAATTAAAGTAAAATAAAACATGTCTAACATATACTATATTAGCTAATTAACAAAGTCTCATCACAGTGTATCTGATCCCCAGTTCAGCTTAATACAAAAACCAAGTTCAGCATGAACATCAGCAGGGCACTACCCCAGGTCCAAAAGCAGCATCTAGTTAATTCAATAAAATATTGAGGTGTTTCTGATCCCCTCTTCCTAAAAGCACTGCAGATCATGCATGCAACTAAGGGTGATCAGCACAAAATATTACCCTCTGGGTGGAGGTGTTACAGTCGTAGATCAACACATTCATCAAGGAAGTGTCTTTCACCTCGAAGACGAGAATGTCATCGAGCTGCAGTTCATGCGCCTCTGCAAACCCGAACCAACCATCCTTCAAGACCAGTTCACCCTGGTACTCATCGATGTGCACATACCAGGCGCAGCCTACGCTCGTCTTGAGCTTGATAGGCCTGGGAAGAATCCCTTTCAGACATTGCTTGAATTCTCTGGGGATGACCAACATATACATGTCATCGTTGCCATCCAGTTGCACATAGAAGCGCGAGGGCTGAGGAGGGTCCGCCGAGTGACCAACCCGTTTAGGGCGGCCTTTCCCTCGCCCTTTTAATATAAAACGTTGAATTGCTGCATCACGCCTGCCCGTCACCTTTGGCTTTTTGGCTAGTGAGTTTCTTTGAATTCTGAACTCGGGGGGGTGCAGAGGACATGTACAATCGACAGTCCTAAGACGTAGTTGCTCATTGACGTTGGAGCGAGTTTGCTTCTGCATCTAGTTAAGCACGGTATATATCAATCAACAGCATATAAATCAGAACGTAACATACATGGAGAAAATGCATCTAGCTATCTCTTTAATTAGTTTGCACAAAATCTAGCAGCAGCAAGACAATTTGATTTTACAGGTACTGAGCAAGCTTTCAGACTTTCTGAAACAGGTAACATGGAGCATATATTTGTATGTTCAGACTGCCAAACCCTGCTCTGTGATGGATACTATTACTTAACATCTTTTTTTGCCAGAACTAGTACTTAACATCTACTGTTTCCCGTCATTAAAAAAACATTTGCAGAAGAATACTAGTTTCCCATCATTAAAGAAAAAAGAACTTGTTTAAAACCCCAACTATCATTGACTACTTACACCTGCATCCTAGTGAGTTCAGGACAACTTACAGCCACTTTTGGTGGTGCCGCCACCGGAGAAGACCGTGCCGCGGGGGTTGGGGTCGGCGCAGCCGGAGAAGCTGGTGCCGCCGCCAGGGAAATCAGTGCCGAGCCAGATGGTGCTTCCAGCGGAGAAGAAAGTACCGCGAGAGATGGAACCGACGCTGCCAAAGGGTAAGAAACGGATGTACTCGTAGATCCTTCTCTAGTCACGATCTGGATAGAAGAGACTGGACGTCCATCAAGCTGCTGGAGGATGCGGTGGATCAAATCGGCTGAGTTCAGGAAATATCGGCGATGTTCATCTGTGTCGGCGGCCGTTACCGCCAGGCAGCTGCCGGTGGAGGGAGGAGGCGAGCCGTTCATGGCAGTCATTAGTGTAAAAGAGGTGAAGTAGGTGGGAGAGATAGAGGGTTCGGGACTGAAGTAATTGTAGTCTGCTCTCTCATTTTTACAAGCATGCGTCCTCAGGCAGATTTTTTTTAGATGCGTACTCAGGCTGCTTTGTCAAACCAGGGCCTCAATGAAGCCCAGTTAACTATTTCTCCGCTAAAAGCGCGCTATAGCATATCTAGAGGGTCCACGCTTAGTAATTTTGCACGCTGTGGCGCTATTTGCGAAACAGCATGCTATATCGCCCTACTTCATAGTGTTAGCGCGCTATTTTTTTCAGGCAAGTTGCTTTCACTTTTTCGTGGTGATGAACTACAATCTGTTGGTTCCACTTCTAAGTCAGAAGATAATATCGCTCATGCTAATATGTTTTAATAAATAATTTATACTATGTTGTTGCCTTGTGAAATGTTGATGTTAGCCTTCTAAAATACTTGAGATCTATTTCTATATGTGGTTATGTATGTATGATTCAGTCACTTTTGGACTATATATATCTATTCGCTCTAGTAAAATTATTTATTTTTAGGCTATATTTAGTATTATTTTGAAAATGCTATTTAAAATATACCACACTATTACCATGATATAGCGTTCATATCGTTTGAAGGAGGCTGCCGCTAATTCATTTAACACGCTATTTTAAACATTGGTTAAGACGCGTTTGGCGGCCTGCATCCAGGCTGGTGGGGAAATACCGTACCCAAGTGCTTAAAAGATTGCAACTTTTAGCAGGAAAACATTAGGGCACGTCCAACACAGGCGCTACTGCAAGGGGCGTGAAACTCTTTTCACCAGTCCTAGCTACAGCACCGGAACCAACAGGAAGTCAGTCTGCCATCAGCAATTAGCGCTGTAAGGAGAGTACCTGGAGGATTTTACAATCTTTTGACATTCATTTGTTCTCTATTAGCGCCATATAGTATATAGCATTGTAATGCCCTTATACTCCTCTCAACATTAAAAAAAGGTGTGCATATACTAATAATAGTTGCTGAAATGAAACTAAAAATAAACAGACATGCACGGTTTACGAAGGATGGAAATACAGAGTTCATCACCATCCGTTTAAATAAGATTAGATTACTTCAATGTGGGCTACATACACACTAAAATGAGTAAACAGACACACTGAAATGGGTCAAGGTATATAAGATTCAGAAAAAAGGAAGAGCATATTAAGATACGGAACAGGTTACTGAATTGTTCAAATATATCGTACAAAAAAGATTATTTTCTCCAGAAAGATTCATGGCTCAGTTTAGGGTTGCATCAACATGCGGATATTTTTCAGACTAGGCTTAAACCACATTGTCGCCTGTCGGGGAAATCCCCAACCTTCTTTTGGAAGGGTGATAACTCCCATGAGCTCATTTTCCCCTTGCTGCAGGTTACAACGACAAATACAACTAAATGCTGGTTCCCGAAATGCATAGTACGCGATGTACACACAATTTGACCTCATGAATGGAGTCAATGTTCCATCAGGAGCATTGCCATCATTTATCTTCAGGTTCATTGGATAATTCAGTCCAATGAACAGAGAGTGTGTGCCAAGGCTGTCAACTCGACTCCAATTGGGTCCAATCAGGGATAGATCTTTCTCAAAAATATGTATGACAGGGGCAGGACACTCCCGCAGGATAAGGCCATTACCATCATGCAGAACTTCTGCAGGCTCAAGGTGATCATTGCTACGTATATACCGATCTTCATGGATGATCATCAAGCGCTTGCCATCGGCTGATCGAGCTAAAAACCATCTGCCAAATGGATCCTCCATCGGTGATGGGATCACGAATGGCAGGGCAAGGTGTGCATCTGCATTGTAAACGGAGACCAAAAAAATTAGTGTTTGAATGGCTCAGGAAGACAATAATACCAGTAGCTGCAACTTCACATTTGTAGGATCAAATGGAGGATGCAGTCATTATACTTGTATAAAAACTCGAAGAAATAAAATTGTTCCCATTTGAGATGTATGTTAATTACACTCATATTCATTGATGGTAGATACATGTCTCGACCTTATCTGATCCATGATTGTAAAGCTTTGAGTACATCGAATATTCAAATAAATTGAAAGTTTGCATGCATCAATTGATGAAGAGGCCAGGGCTAAGCTCCTTATTCATATTCTGACAAGAGCATGCAGTAACTAATTCAGGAATGCATTCATATACTGCAATAATCTGGTTTGGGTTGACAGATTAGTGCACTGCATATAGTACTGTAATTCGTTTGTAGCAATGGTTCAGTCAGGTTTGGATAATTAAATGGTGCACAGTCATTTGAAAGGTGAAAAAAATCTTATTGAGCAATTAGTTAATTCAGTTACAATATATCATGAATGCGCTTGATATTAAAATTTATTGCGAAGTATATCATATGGATTGAAGAATTACCAGCCTGTGATTGATCCCAGCAATATGTGGTGCCGGTCCACCCATCCACCGCAACAATGAAGCCGTTGTGCTCGATGGCGTCACTGTAATCTACACCCCAACTAGCAAGAGAGAATAACCTCCACTCCTGGCTACCATTAGCCAGGTAAGCGAGTCCAGAATTGAATAGAGCGATGAGCTTGTAATCTGAGTAATGTCCAGCTTTTGTGGGCACTTCGCAAATTACAATCTTCAACAAAAACATGGCACGCCCATACGTCATGTACCTTTCAGGAGGCAAGTCGGGGAAGCCAATCCATTCCTCCCGAAAAATGTTGCAAGTTTCCGACGATGGTAGGGAGATTTCTTGGTGCGTGTAGATGTTCGCGAGGAACCAGTTCCCACCACTGTCCACGCCGGCGATCCAGTCGCCGTTCATGCCAACCCAGAATCTATTGTCCATGAACGGCAGGATGGCTGTGCGCCGAGGATGGTCGAGGGGCACAACGTGGTACACCGTGTGGTGCGCACTACTATCATCATAGTGCCAATGGGCAGAATCGGGCATCAGCAAGCAGGGTCCATCCCAATGGTGTAGATTCATGTTGTCGGCGACATGGCGGCACAGCGTTTTGGAGCATGCGGCCAGCCGGACGTCGACTGTAACGTCCAGACTCTGGGCAATGAGATTGAACAGCTCGGCGGGGAGCTTCCCCCAGTCGCCATACAGCTGGTCGTCGTTCGATGCCGCCATGGAGACGAGATGGATTTAAGAGGGCGGAAGCAAGTATGTGTGATTGGAGATTTGTAGGAGAGTCGAGCGGGAAGGAGGAGTGTTGCGGTTCTGCGGAGGGGTGAGGAGAGAAAGCTATGCAAATGGGAGATCTAGAGGATGAAAAAATTTGCTAGCAGCGCTTGGCGAGTGGAGAACGATGATGGAAGTGGAGAGCCAAGGATGGAAACGATGGAGGTGAAGAGTAGGAGTGGATATGACTTTTTTTATTCTTCAGCAGCTGCATCGATGCGCCGAGTAAAACTTCGGCTAGGATAGCACGCCACTACGTCCTGGTGCAGTTACTGTCCCGTCAAATCAGTTTGACCACAGAAATGGTTTCTTTATTAGTACAGTATAACTTAATTTTTTCGAACAATATATACTAATCCATTTAATATACTCACTCCGATTCATATTACTTGTCAAATGATATGGATGAATCTTGAACTAAAATGTGTCTAGATATATCCATATTATAGTCTACTAATATGAATCGGAGTTTGTTTGGTTCAAAGGATTTCTAAAGGTATCTTGTACGGAGTAGGATTTTTACACATAGGGATTTTTCCTATAAAGCTTGCTTGATTCAAAGGATTGAGAACCCTCCAAAATACCTATGGATTGCTTTCTCTACAATCCTATCTCTTGGTAATATTGCTATGTGTCTATAACAACTATGAAATGAACTCAATCTCAATAGAAATTTCCTTTGTCTTTCCTAATCAAACAACTAGTTATTTTATGTCTTCGTTTACAAATTAAGATAATTTTTAGGTTATAGGTAATCATCGAGCTTATGTGATCATCTTTTATGATCAAACTTACTTGATCAGCCGCGGAGGCGCAAAGGACTAAAGGAGCAGTGGTGTGCATTAATACGGCCGCATGGGGAAGGCACAGCTAGCGACGATGAGACGTATCGCCAGCATTGGCCTAGGGAACCGTCGCCACCATTAATAAAAGCTATCCCTTTGGGCACCATGTCTCCCACTACTCGTGTCACGCGCGCATGTGGGTTACGGATGGATGGGCTGGGGAAGCCGGACAGAAAACATGACAACCAGGGGGAAATGAATAAAAATAATACAAAGTCGAAAATATTTCGAAAAATAAACTTTGTAAGAAACTCCATGCGTTTAGAAAATGCGAAGGCAATATGTTGAAACACGTCTAGACCACGTCTAGAACCACCGTCCCAAAGCTTAAGGATTAAATTGATTTTTCGAAAGTCAAACTAAGTTAAGTTTGACTAAGTTTTTACCAAAAGCATTAATATGCAAGATACAAAATCAATATTATTAGATAGAAAATAAATTATATTTTCATATGGTGTCTACAAAATATTATATGTGCTGATAGATTCTTTTAAGAGTTTGGTCGAACTTTACTTGGTTTGACTTTTCAAGATAAATATACTAAGCTTTAAGCATTGGAACGGAGGTATTTTTCGAAGCACCTACATGTCTTTAGAAGACAAAAGAAAACATGGAGTAAGGTTGTTTTTTGTGCAAAAGTTTACGTCAAAATCTGGTTATTTGTGTAAAAAGAATCTCAAATTGTGTTATGTGCAAAAACTGCACCAACAAGTGGTGGTATGTGCAATTTCCTCCGTCACACAAAAGGCAAGCCATTGATACATACTTAATTGTGAATAATTACAAAAGTAGTAGGCAACTAATAAGCGCACATGATTAAACTGCTATGCGAGATCTTCAGCCACCAGAAGTCGTTCCCGCGCCTCTCTAGCATTGAAAATCACGCGTTCTGCGACTTCCATCAAAGAGACAAGCTGAGCTTTGATCCGTTCTCCCAGATGAATGGCCTCGTCACAACTCCTACGAGCACAGGCCGTGATCTCATCCACTTCTAGGAAAGACACCGCCTGCCTGTACCGAAATATCTTGATCCCTAACTCTCTGTTCTCCTCCCGCATGCTGGCAAGATCCAACTTCATCCTTCGACAGGATAAGCAAGGGGAGTGATCCTGCCAAAGGTAACAACAAACATATCAAGCGTTACCGGCAAACGAAGGGCACAAATTGGCTGATTAACGAATGTGGTCACAAACATGTAGGACAGACTTAAGTGGTCTACATGTCAGTGACTCGAAGTACCCAAAAACCAGCAACCCAAAGTCAGCTAATATTAACCTCCGTCTTCAGCTCCTTCATCCTCTTGAACGGCGGGGAAGCTGGCAACTTATCTTCTTCTACGACCTCTCGCTGGAACCTGACGTCGAAGGATGAGAGATCCTGCGAACGGATGTGCTGCGCCTGCGCGTGCGATTCACCAGGGCGCTTCTGGCGTAACTCGGAGTTCTCGGCGCCGAGATGCGGAAGTTCCGCTCCCGGGGCCTTGTTGACCCTAAGCCGAGATAGCTCCTGTGTAAGCCGACGAAAAACGTTCAAAATGTTACAGATCAGGCATATCATTACCAGTGCAAACGAGGTAAGTGAATCTCCGGGATCTCGCCCAACGACCGCGGTTGG
The DNA here is from genome assembly GCA_030979885.1 of Lolium multiflorum. NCBI lineage: Eukaryota > Viridiplantae > Streptophyta > Magnoliopsida > Poales > Poaceae > Lolium > Lolium multiflorum. The sequence continues at coordinate 85,395,048 of CM061752.1, read as the reverse complement.
TCCAATGCCACCACATCTTCTCCGAGATTGACTAACTCCTTTACATCATCTTCTCCGACATTGACTATCTCCTTTACATCATCTTCTGCTCCGAGCTTGACCATCTCCTTTACATCATCTTCTCCTGCGAGCTTGATCATCTGCCTCACATCATCTTCTCCGGCGATATCGACACTCTCCTGCGGAAGATAACAGATATAAGTCCGAGTATTAGCAGCAAAACGAAGGTAATTAAAAGAGGCGTAGTAACCCTTGTGTCCTGGCTCATCAACGGCGGGGACGCTGAGCCCGCATCGTCTCCTCCGAGATCTCCCTTCGGAGGCAGGATTGTTAGAGACAGTGTACTTCTGGTAGTAGTATTTATGCGTGGGGCGCCAGGGGGTCGAGAAGCTAGGACTGCATCTTCTCCTCCGAGCTCTTCCTTGGTAGACATGACAAGTGAAAGAAACCAAGGTTTAATCGAACCAGGGAGCCAAGAAGCACGTTGAAGGTTGATGGTCGCGAAATGTGATGCGGCGCAACACCAGGGATTCCGGCGCCAACGCGAAACCTGCACAACACAACCCAAGTACTTTGTCCCAACGAAACAGTGAGGTTGTCAATCTCACCGGCTTGCTGTAACAAAGGGTTAAACGTATCGAGTGGAAGATGTTTGCAAAGAAAACAGTAAACACAATTGCAGTAGATTGTATGCTATGTAAAGAATAGGACCGGGGTCCACAGTTCACTAGAGGTGTCTCTCCCATAAGATAAAAGCATGTTGGGTGAACAAATTACAGTCGGGCAATTGACAAATAGAGAAAGGCATAACAATGCATATACATGATATGATAAATATAGTGAGATTTAATTGGGCATTACGACAAAGTACATAGACCGCCATCCAACTGCATCTATGCCTAAAAAGTCCACCTTCAGGTTATCATCCGAACCCCCTCCAGTATTAAGTTGCAAAGCAACAGACAATTGCATTAAGTATGGTGCGTAATGTAATCAACAACTACATCCTTAGACATAGCATCAATGTTTTATCCCTAGTGGCAACAGCACATCCACAACCTTAGAACTTTCTGTCACTGTCCCAGATTCAATGGAGGCATGAACCCACTATCGAGCATAAATACTCCCTCTTGGAGTTAAGAGTAAAAACTTGGCCAGAGCCTCTACTAGTAACGGAGAGCATGCAAGATCATAAACAACACATGAACAATAGATTGATAATCACCATAATCATAGTACTCTCTATCCATCGGATCCCGACAAACACAACATATAGAATTACAGATAGATGATCTTGATCATGTTAGGCAGCTCACAAGATCCAACAATGAAGCACAACAAGGAGAAGACGACCATCTAGCTACTGCTATGGACCCATGGTCCAGGGGTGAACTACTCACTCATCACTCCGGAGGCGACCATGGCGGTGTAGAGTCCTCCGGGAGATGAATCCCCTCTCCGCAGGGTGCCGGAGGCGATCTCCGAATCCCCCGAGATGGGATTCGTGGCGGCGGCGTCTCGGAAGGTTTTCCGTATCGTGGCTCTCGGTCGGGGGTTTCGCGACGGAGGCTTTAAGTAGGCGGAGGGTCAACGCGGGGGCCACACGAGGGCCCAGGGGCAGGTCGGCGCGGCCAAGGCCTGGCCGCGCCGGCCTCCCCTCGGCCGCCTCGTGGCCCCACTTCGTTATCTCTTCGGTCTTCTCGGAAGCTTCATGCAAAAATAGGACCCTGGGCGAAAGTTTCGTCCAATTCCGAGAATATTTCTTTACTAGGATTTCTGAAACCAAAAACAGAAACAAGAACGCTTCGGCATCTTGTTAATAGGTTAGTTCCGAAAATGCATAAATATGACGTATAATGTGCATAAAACATGTAGGTATCATCAATAAAGTAGCATGGAACATAAGAAATTATCGATACGTTGGAGACGTATCAGCATCCCCAAGCTTAGTTCTGCTCGTCCCGAGCAGGTAAAACGATAACAAAGATAATTTCTGAAGTGACATGCCATCATAATCTTGATCATACTATTTGTAAACATATGTAATGAATGCAGCGATCAAAACAATGGTAATGACATGAGTAAACAAGTGAATCATATAGCAAAGACTTTTCATGAATAGTACTTAAAGACAGGCATCAATAAGTCTTGCATAAGAGTTAACTCATAAAGCAATAAATCAAAGTAAAGGTGTTGAAGCAACACATAGGAAGATTAAGTTTCAGCGGTTGCTTTCAACTTATAACATGTATATCTCATGGATATTGTCAACATAAAGTAATATAATAAGTGCAATATGCAAGTATGTAGGAATCAATGCAGTTCACACAAGTGTTTGCTTCTTAAGGTGGAAGGAGATAGGTAAACTGACTCAACAATAAAAGTAAAAGAATGGTCCTTCAAAGAGGAAAGCATCGATTGCTGTATTTGTGCTAGAGCTTTTATTTTGAAAACATGAAACAATTTTGTCAACGGTAGTAACAAAGCATATGAGTTATGTAAATTATATCTTACAAGTTGCAAGCCTCATGCATAGTGTACTAATAGTGTCCGCACCTCGTCCTACTTAGCTTGGACTACCGGATCTTTGCATGCCATGTTTCAACCAAGTGTCACAAAGGGGTACCTCCATGCCGCCTGTACAAAGGTCTAAGGAGAAAGCTCGCATTTTGGATTTCTCGCTTTTGATTATTCTCAACTTAGACATCCATACCGGGACAACATGGACAACAGATAATGGACTCCTCTTAAATGCATAAGCATGTAGCAAAGTTATTATTCTCATATGAAATTGAGGATATATGTCCAAAACTGAAACTTCAACCATGGTTCATGGCTTTAGTTAGCGGCCCAATGTTCTTCTCTAACAATTTTGCATGCTCCAACCACTAAAATGATAGACCTTCAGACAAGACGGACATGCATAGCAACTCACATGATATTCAACAATAGTTGATGGCGTTCCCTAAGCATGGTTATCGCACAACAAGCAACTTAATAAAATATAAAGTGCATAAGTACATATTCAATACTACGATAGTTTTAAGGCTATTTTGTCCCATGAGCTATATATTGCAAAGGTAAATGATGGAATTTTAAAGGTAGCACTCAAGCAATTTACTTTGGAATGGCGGAGAAATACCATGTAGTAGGTAGGTATGGTGGACACAAATGGCATAGTAGTTGGCTCAAGGATTTTGGATGCATGAGAAGTATTCCCTCTCGATACAAGGTTTAGGCTAGCAAGGTTATTTGAAGCAAACTCAAGGATGAACATGTGCAGCAAAACTCACATAAAAGACATATTGTAAACATTATAAGACTCTACACTGTCTTCCTTGTTGTTCAAAACTCAATACTAGATATTATCTAGACCTTAGAGAAACCAAATATGCAAATCAAATTTTAGCAAGCTCTATGTATTTCTTCATTAATGGGTGCAAAGCATATGATGCAAGAGCTGAAACATGAGCACAACAATTGCCAAGTATCACATTATCCAAGACATTTTAGAATTACTACATGTAGCATTTTCCAATTCCAACCATATAACAATTTAACGAAGAAGAAACTTCGCCTTGAACATTATGAGTAAAGCCTAAGGACACATGTGTCCATATGCAACAGCGGAGCGTGTCTCTCTCCCACAAAGTGAATGCTAGGATCCATCTTATTCAAACAAAAACAAAAACGAAAACAAACCGACGCTCCAAGTAAAGAACACAAGATGTGACCGAATAAAAATATAGTTTCAGGGGAGGAACCTGATGATGTTGTCGATGAAGAAGGGGATGCCTTGGGCATCCCCAAGCTTAGACGCTTGAGTCTTCTTAAAATATGCAGGGGTGAACCACGGGGGCATCCCCAAGCTTAGAGCTTTCACTCCTCTTGATCATAGTATATCATTCTCCTCTCTTGACCCTTGAAAACCTCCTTCACACCAAACTTCAAGCAAACTCATTAGAGGGTTAGTGCATCATTAATAATTCACTCATTCAGAGGTGACACAATCATTATTTTCACTTCTGGACATTGCATAATGCTACTGGACATTAGTGGATCAAAGAAATAAATCCAACATAGCAAAAGAGGCAATGCGAAATAAAAGGCAGAATCTGTCAAAAACAGAACAGTCCGTAAAGACGAATTTAGAGATGGCACCAGACTTGCTCAAATGGAAAAACTCAAAACTAATGAAAGTTGCGTACATATCTGAGGATCACGCTCGTAAATTGGCAGATTTTTTCGAATTTTCTACAGAGAATTGTGCCCAGATTCGTGACAGACAGCAATGCTGTTTCTGCGCAGCAATCCCAAATATAACATCAACTTTGACATAGAAACTTTACTTGGCACAAAAACATGATAAGGAGAGGTTGCTACAGTAGTAAACAACTTCCAAGACTCAACAAAACAAAAAATTGCTGTAGGTAAAAACATGGGTTGTCTCCCATAAGCGCTTTTCTTTAACGCCTTTCAGCTAGGCGCAGAAAGTGCAAATCAAGTAACATCGAGAGTAGAAGCATCAACATCATAGCTTGTTCTAATAATAGAATCAAAAGGCAACTTCATTCTCTTTCTAGGGAAGTGTTCCATACCTTTCTTGAGAGGAAATTGATATTTAATATTACCTTCCCTCATATCAATAACAGCACCAACAGTTCGAAGAAAAGGTCTTCCCAACACAATTGGACAAGATGCATTGCATTCGATATCCAAGACAACAAAATCAACGGGGACAAGGTTATTGTTAACCGTAATATGCACATTATCAATCCTCCCCAAAGGTTTCTTTTTAACATTATCGGCAAGATTAACATCCAAATAACAATTCTTCAATGGTGGCAAGTCAAGCATATCATAAATCTTTTTAGGCATAACAGAAATACTTGCACCAAGATCACATAAGGCATTACATTCAAAGTCATTGAATTTCATTTTAATGATGGGCTCCCAACCATCCTCTAACTTTCTAGGAATAGAAGTTTCAAGTTTTAGTTTCTCTTCTCTAGCTTTTATGAGAGCATTTGTAATATGTTTTGTAAAGGCTAAATTTATAGCACTAGCATTGGGACTTTTAGCAAGTTTTTGTAAGAACTTTATAACTTCAGAGATGTGGCAATCATCAAAATCTAAATCATTATGAGCTACAGCAATGGGATCATTGTTCCCAAGGTTGGAAAAAATTTCAGCAGTTTTATCACAAGCAGTTTCAGCAGTTTTAGCAATTTCAGGCAGTTTTGTACGCTTTGCACTAGGAGTAGAAACATTGCCAACACCAATTATATTACCATTGATAGTAGGAGGTGCAGCAACATGTGAAGAATTAGCATTACTAGTGGTGGTAATAGTCCAAACTTTAGCTATATTATTCTCTTTAGCTAGTTTTTCATTTTCTTCTCTATCCCACCTAGCACGCAGTTCAGCCATTAATCTTATATTCTCATTAATTCTAACTTGGATGGCATTTGCTGTAGTAGTAATCTTATTATCAATATCATTATTAGGCATAACTTTCAATTTTAAAAGATTTACATCAGAGGCAAGTCTATCAACTCTAGAAGCAATAGTATCAATTTTATCAAGCTTTTCCTCAACAGATTTGTTAAAAGCAGTTTGTGTACTAATAAATTCTTTAAGCATGGCTTCAAGACCAGAGGGTACACTCCTATTATTATTGTAAGAATTTCCATAAGAATTACCATAACCATTACCATTAGCAGAAGGATATGGCCTATAGTTATTACCAGAGTTGTTCCTATAAGCATTGTTGTTGAAATTATTGTTTTTAATGAAATTCACGTCAACATTTTCTTCTTGAGCAACCAATGAAGCTAAAGGAACATTATTTGGATCAACATTAGATCTACCATTCACAAGCATAGACATAATCACATCAATCTTATCACTCAAGGAAGAGGTTTCTTCAACAGAATTTACCTTCTTACCTTGTGGAGCTCTTTCCGTGTGCCATTCAGAGTAATTTGTCATCATATCATCAAGAAGTTTTGTAGCCGCCCCAATGTGATGGACATAAAGGTACCTCCAGCAGCTGAATCCAATAAATTCCGCGAAGAAAAATTTAGTCCTGCATAGAAGGTTTGGATGATCATCCAAGTAGTCAGTCCATGGGTTGGGCAATTCTTTACCAAAGTTTTCATTCTCTCCCATGCTTGAGCAACATGTTCAGTATCTAATTGCTTAAAATTCATTATGCTACTTCTCAAAGATATAATTTTAGCGGGAGGATAATATCTACCAATAAAAGCATCCTTGCATTTAGTCCATGAATCAATACTATTCTTAGGCAAAGATAGCAACCAATCTTTAGCTCTTCCTCTTAATGAGAAAGGAAACACTTTCAATTTAATAATATCACCATCTACATCTTTATACTTTTGCATTTCACAAAGTTCAACAAAATTATTGAGATGGGCAGCAGCATCATCAGAACTAGCACCAGAAAATTGATCTCTCATCACAAGATTTAGTAAAGCAGGTTTAATTTCAAAGAATTCTGCTGTAGTAGCAGGTGGAGCAATAGGTGTGCATAGGAAATCATTATTATTTTCATTTGTGAAGTCACACAACTTAGTATTTTCAGGAGTATTCATTTTAGCAACGGTAAATAAAACAAACTAGATAAAGTAAATGCAAGTAACTAATTTTTTTGTGTTTTCGATATAGAGAGCAAGACAATAAATAAAGTAAAACTAGCAACTAATTTTTTTGTGTTTTGATTTAGCGCAGCAAACAAAGTAGTAAATAAAATAAAGCAAGACAAAAACAAAGTAAAGAGATTGAGAAGTGGAGACTCCCCTTGCAGCGTGTCTTGATCTCCCCGGCAACGGCGCCAGAAAAAGAGCTTGATGGCGTGTAACTCACACGTTCGTTGGGAACCCCAAGAGGAAGGTATGATGCGCACAGTAGCAAGTTTTCCCTCAGAAAGAAACCAAGGTTTAATCGAACCAGGAGGAGCCAAGAAGCACGTTGAAGGTTGATGGTCGCGAAATGTGATGCGGCGCAACACCAGGGATTCCGGCGCCAACGCGGAACCTGCACAACACAACCCAAGTACTTTGTCCCAACGAAACAGTGAGGTTGTCAATCTCACCGGCTTGCTGTAACAAAGGGTTAAACGTATCGAGTGGAAGATGTTTGCAAAGAAAACAGTAAACACAATTGCAGTAGATTGTATGCTATGTAAAGAATAGGACCGGGGTCCACAGTTCACTAGAGGTGTCTCTCCCATAAGATAAAAGCATGTTGGGTGAACAAATTACAGTCGGGCAATTGACAAATAGAGAAAGGCATAACAATGCATATACATGATATGATAAATATAGTGAGATTTAATTGGGCATTACGACAAAGTACATAGACCGCCATCCAACTGCATCTATGCCTAAAAAGTCCACCTTCAGGTTATCATCCGAACCCCCTCCAGTATTAAGTTGCAAAGCAACAGACAATTGCATTAAGTATGGTGCGTAATGTAATCAACAACTACATCCTTAGACATAGCATCAATGTTTTATCCCTAGTGGCAACAGCACATCCACAACCTTAGAACTTTCTGTCACTGTCCCAGATTCAATGGAGGCATGAACCCACTATCGAGCATAAATACTCCCTCTTGGAGTTAAGAGTAAAAACTTGGCCAGAGCCTCTACTAGTAACGGAGAGCATGCAAGATCATAAACAACACATGAACAATAGATTGATAATCACCATAATCATAGTACTCTCTATCCATCGGATCCCGACAAACACAACATATAGAATTACAGATAGATGATCTTGATCATGTTAGGCAGCTCACAAGATCCAACAATGAAGCACAACAAGGAGAAGATGACCATCTAGCTACTGCTATGGACCCATGGTCCAGGGGTGAACTACTCACTCATCACTCCGGAGGCGACCATGGCGGTGTAGAGTCCTCCGGGAGATGAATCCCCTCTCCGGCAGGTGCCGGAGGCGATCTCCGAATCCCCCGAGATGGGATTCGCGGCGCGGCGTCTCGGAAGGTTTTCCGTATCGTGGCTCTCGGTGCTGGGGGTTTCGCGACGGAGGCTTTAAGTAGGCGGAGGGTCAACGCGGGGGCCACACGAGGGCCCAGGGGGCAGGTCGGCGCGGCCAAGGCCTGGGCCGCGCCGGCCTCCCTCCGGCCGCCGTGGCCCCACTTCGTTATCTCTTCGGTCTTCCGGAAGCTTCGTGCAAAAATAGGACCCTGGGCGAAAGTTTCGTCCAATTCCGAAAATATTTCTTTACTAGGATTTCGAAACCAAAAACAGCAGAAAACAGCAATCGCTCTTCAACATCTTGGGGTTAGTTCCGCAAAATGCATAAATATGATATATGCATTGCATGTAGGTATCATTAAAGTAGCATGGAACATAAGGAACATAAGAAATTATACGTTGGGCGCCAGGGGGTCGAGAAGCTAGGACTGCATCTTCTCCTCCGAGCTCTTCCTTGGTAGACATGACAAATGAAACGAGGTGTGAGGGGCGTAAGGTATAAAAATGGCGGACGGCCGCCCCGCCTCGGCCCTCCAAGGCTTATTTTTTTGCCTTACTAAACTAAAAAACATATTTTGCGTCTCACACGTCTGCCCTAAGAGGGCTGCAGGGTCCCATACATGCAGGTCCCACACTTTAGTGAGCACAAGTCATGTGCGGTAGGTAGGCAAACTTCCAACAATCTTCTTTGTCAAGTACTCAAGTGAAAACACGTCGTCAAGACTCTCTCTCTCTCTCTCCCCCCTTTTGTCATTGAAAAAAAAAGAATATTAGACGGGCGCGTAGCCTGCACTGCAGGGGGCGATTTTGACAAAGTAACCCTTTTGGCGAAGAAAAACACAGAATGAGCCACACAAAAAGGTTAGTCCAGTGAAATAGATTGCTCAGAGGGTCAGTCCGTGTTTTTCTTTGCCAAAAGGGTTATTTCTGTCAAAATCGCCGCACTGCAGGTTTGCAGCACTGAAAAACCTTGCGTGCCAGTCAACATCACTTCCCGGAAAGGTTGAAGCATTTCGAGGCCGTGACTGCTCTCCCTTCCTCTTCTCCTTCCGTGTGACCCTCTTCCACCTTTTATCCTTTGCAACATTTGCAAAAAATTGTCCGTGACTTGTGCTCACTGAAGTGTGGGACCTCACGCATGGGAACCACACGTAAGTGACAGACCTGTTGGTGTAATAATTCGGGTGATCATTATACTGTATTAGAACTCCGTACAAAGTTTCGTATGGATTCAAGGGTAGGAAAGCCAAGTTAACTCATTTACATGACATTATTTTTTCCATGAACCCAAGTTAACTCATCTAACACTTGGTACATTTTGGTTATATATTCGAAATTTTACTTGAAACTTGTTGGTCATGCCATTTTACTACTCGCCTAACACTTTTCCGCGCGTGAAGGGATGGTGGGACCCCAAAAAACTTGCAAATACGAGCTAAATTTGTGGGACCCCAAAAAACTTGCAAATACGAGCGCTTCATCCAAAAGAAACACACTCGTGTCCCCTACCACCACCACCACCCCATGATTTTGACCTAAATTTGAAATCAAGCCAAAGGTGGTTCAAAACCGGCAATCGGAAAGCATGGATTGTGCGTCTTTTTTCTATATAGCTAGGGAAAATAGCAGACATGCCATACCAATGTTTTAGAAAAGAGAGCTTTTACTTGTGCATTTTGGGTTGTCGCGCATAAATGTGCTTTTACTTGTCTGCCACCAATTAATCCAATTCTCATTTGTGGGGAAACATGACACTAGATGGCCATTTCCAAAGTTTCATGAATTATCTCAATGTGAATCCATATATGTACCATTTTTGGGGGCTAAATTGCTTAAATGCAAATTTGAACAGTGCATAGATGAAGTACATATCAAACAAATACCTGAAAAAAAATACAGAGGTGTGTGACCCGAATGTCTGGAGCCATGGTACAAGAGATATAATGGCTAACCACACGAGCCCCTTCGTCCAACTAGCTAGCACAAAACAAGGGTGAGCGTCATGAGATTGATCGACATCAATTTCAGAACATGCCAAAGTTATTGTGGGGCTCGATATAAAAAAGCTCGAAACAAAGCATGAATATTGAGTCATATCATTTGTGGTTTACATACTACCTCTATATATATATATATATGACAATATCAAATGAACGTGTGGCATATATATACACACTTGTATATCCTCTTTTAGAAGAACCCTGCACAGTTTTCGGCACCACATGTGTGTTTGAGTACAAGTTCCACTCACTTCCCAAAAGTGTGTGAGCATTGTATTAAGTACTACAAGAAAACAATGGCAAACCTTTGAATCCCATGACTGATTTTTTGTTGTAGTGATATATAGATTTATAAGTGTTTAGGGTTAGGGGTTAGGGTTTATAGAGATGATGCACATATTTTGATTTCACGCTTGTGATGTACAATACTACATAAGTAAGAAATTAAACAAGCATGACCTTTGTTAGAATAACATTTAACATGTTCTCTCACCATTCATATATGTTGGAGTTTGCCTAGCTTCTTCAATTTCCCACGTGCACATGTTACTACGAGAACCAAGGCAAACTTTTAAATCATTGTTGGGACTGGCTAGATGCACCACCATGCCCAATTTGGGCACATTAATTATAATAAAATATGTCACAAATATGGCCATATATAACTATATATATTATTCGGCTTGAAACCCATGAATCTTCATACACGATAGTCCATTTTGTGAAGAAAAAATGTTTTTTATTACCCTATCACGGGTTTCTTATTTTCCCTGTCCACTAGTACACCTATATATGAGCACTCAATGCGGAAGGGTTTCATTTTTTTATTTCAAAACCAGATCAAAATGGTCGACATGATGATTGATACGTCTCCAACGTATCGATAATTTCTTATGTTCCATGCTACTTTATTGATGATACCTACATGTTTTATGCACACTTTATGTCATATTTGTGCATTTTCTCGAACTAACCTATTAACAAGATGCCGAAGTGCCTTCCTGCTGCTTTTGGTTTCAGAAATCCTAGTAACGAAATATTCTCGAATTGGACGAAATCAACGCCCGGGTTCCTATTTTGCCCGAAGCTTCAGAACACCGGGAGGGACTAGAGGGGGCCACAGGCCCACCCACCGGCGCGGCCTGGGTGTGGCCCGCGCCACCCTATGGTGTCGCCGCCTCTTCGACCCTCCGAGGCTCCCCTTTCGCCTATTTAAAGGTCCTGACCTAAAAACCCCGACGGAGGAAGCCACGGTACGAGAAAAGTTCCAGAGCCACCGCCATCGCGAAGCCAAGATCTGGGGGACAGGAGTCTCTGTTCCACCCTGCCGGAGCGGGGAAGTGCCCTCGGAAGGCTTCTCCATCGACACCGCTGCCATCTCCACCGCCATCTTCATCACCGCTGCTGCTCCCATGAGGAGGGAGTAGTTCTCCATCGAGGCTCGGGGCTGTACCGGTAGCTATGTGGTTAATCTCTCTCCTATGTACTTCAATACAATGATCTCATGAGCTGCTTTACATGATTGAGATCCATATGATGAGCTTTGTATCGCTACTAGTTATGTGCTACTCATGTGATGTTATTAAAGTAGTCTATTCCTCCTGCATGGTGTAAAGGTGATTAGTGTGTGCACCGTGTGGTTCTTGTAGGCTATGATCATGATCTCTTGTAGATTGTGGAGTTAATTATCATTATGATAGTATTGATGTGATGTATTCCTCCTTCATAGTGTAATGTGGACAGTGTGTGTACTATGTTAGTTCTTGGTTTATTTTGCAAAGATCTATTATGCTCTAAGGTTACTTAAACATGAATATCGAATGTTGTGGAGCTTGTTAACTCCAGCATTGAGGGTTCGTGTAATCCTACGCAACGAATGGTATTCATTATCAAACAAGAGTGTATGTAGCACAAATGAGAGAAGTTATTATTTATTATGCGATCAATGTTGAGAGTGTCCACTAGTGAAAGTATGATCCCTAGGCCTTGTTTCCAATACTGCAAACACCGTTTATTTACTGTACTACTGCTGCGTTACTACTGCTTGTTTACTTCCTACAATATTACTACCATCAACTGCATGCCAGTAAGCTATTTTCTGGCGCCGTACTACTGCTCATACTTATTTATACCACCTGTATTTCACTATCTCTTCGCCGAACTAGTGCACCTATTAGGTGTGTTGGGGACACAAGAGACTTCTTGCTTTGTGGTTGCAGGGTTGCATGAGAGGGATATCTTTGACCTCTTCCTCCCTGAGTTCGATAAACCTTGGGTGATCCACTTAAGGGAAAACTTGCTGCTGTTCTACAAACCTCTGCTCTTGGAGGCCCAACACTGTCTACAAGAATAGAAGCACCCGTAGACATCAATTATCCATTCAAAGGGGTTGAATATTTCAGTACTATCACTGGTTTATGTATATAGTGTAAGTAATATGAATCTGAAAATGATTTTGGGGGATTTCTATGACCAAGTTATAACACACCTACATTTCAGATTTGAATTACTTCCAATAAATCAGCATATAGTCATTTAAATGTGTGAAACTGGCTAAAAACACTAAAAATCGTAAAGAGTTGGGAATTGGCACTAAAATATGGCCTAGTTTATCTTTAAAATGTAGAGGCGCCATTTTGACCGGCCCGTATCTTATGTACCCCACTCGAAAATGATAAACTATCACGAATTACCATTTATTTTAGGCATTACTTTTCACGGTAAAAATGATAAACTATATCACGAAGTTCCATTTCCGTCAAGATAGTCTGCATTACTTTTTTGTTGAGATATAAACCCCCACAACGGCGGACACAGATTAGGTGACATGCACCTTTTGCATGTCAGTCTAAATTCAAATTTAAACATTGCGAAAAAATCTGGAAAAATCATGCATGTTCACAGCACATATTAAGATAACCCCTAAAAATTTCATATCAAAATTCGAAACATACATCGAGAAACAAAAAAGAGAAACTCAGATGTGAATAGTGTACAGAGAAACTTAGATTTCTCTTTTCTGTTTCTCGATGTATGTTTCGAATTTTGATCTGAAATTTTTAGGGGTTATCTTAATATGTGTTTTGAACATGCATGATTTTTTTCAGATTTTTTCGCAATGTTTAAATTTGGATTTAGGCCGCATGTCCCACGGGACATGCAAAAGGTGCATGTCACCTGATCTCTATCCCACAACGGCCATCTCCTCCTTAATTTATTGTGTAAAACCCCCACAACGGTCACCTCCTCCTTAATTTATTGTGTAAACCCCTACAACGGTCATCTCTTCCTTATAAACAACCACAACGGCCATCCCTTGTGTCAATAGGTTCTGCCTCTCTCTTCTTCGTTCACATACACTTGATCCATTGCCATGGCGTCCACGTCTCGGACACCGACCAGAAGGGGAAGGGGAAGGGGAAAGGGAAGGGGAAGGGGCGGCCGGGGTGATGGATCATCATCATTGCCACCACCACCGTCAACACTGTCTTTGATCATAGAGGAGTTCTTCATCGTCGTCTATGAAGACCCTTTGGTCAAGAAGGTACGTACGCGTTCCCACATATATGATGCATGTGATTAATTATGGGCATGTTCTAAAAAACATTTAATTTCAAACGATCGGCGCTCGATCTCTTTGCAGGCTCTCCCAAAAAAGTTTGCGGACTATCTTGACGGCCAGGAGCCAGCTAAGGTGTATCTGCGAGCAGCTGACTGCGGTCCTCGTCTCTGGACCGTGGAGGTCCTATTTGACGGACAAGGCCGGATGTACCTCGACAAGGGCTGGGAGAATTTCGCCATCGCGCACGGTGTGGATTTCGGCTGCTTCGTACACTTCAAATATGAAGGCGATGATGTGCTCACAGTGAAGGTGTTCGACGGAACAATGTGCAGGAAGTACTACTACTCGGACGACGATGATACTGACGATGAAAGCGACGACGACGTGAAGCCATGCATCCATCCTCTTTAGATAAGGGGACTATGACCAAGAATATATATGTAGCTTCATATATATGTAGCTTCATATGCATCGATTTTAGAGGTGGATAACTGGAGAGAGAGAGAGAGAGAGAGAGAGAGAGAGAGAGAGAGAGAGAGTCTTGATGCGTCTTCTCTTGACAAAGAAGATGGGAGTTTGCCTACCTACCGCACATGACTTGTGCTCACTGAAGTGTGGGACCTCACGCATGGGAACCACACGTAAGTGACAGACCTGTTGGTGTAATAACTCGGTGATCATTATACTGTATTAGTACAAAGTTTCCTATGGATTCAAGGGTAGGAAAGCCAAGTTAACTCATTTACATGACATTATTTTTTCCATGAAGCCAAGTTAACTCATCTATCAATTGGTAAATTCTGGTTATATTCGAAATTTTACTTGAAACTTGTTGGTCATATATGCCATTTTACTACTCGCCTAACACTTTTTCCGCGCGTGAAGGGAGGGGGTGGGCATGATGCTACCCTGAATTTTTGTGACCCCCAAAAACTAGCAAATACGAGAGAGGCATCCAAAGAAACACACTCGTCCCCTACCCCCCCCCCCCAAATCCAGCCAAAGGTGGATCAAAAAAGGCAATCGAAAAGCGTGGATTGTTCATCTTTTTCTATATAGTTAGGGTTAGGGTTTATGGTTTATAGAGATGCACATATTTTCATTTCACATTTGTGATGTACAATAATACATAGGTAAGATTCCAAGCATGACCTTTGTTAGAATAACCTTTAACGTGTTCTCTCACCTTTAGATTCAAATGGGCATAAACATTCAGAAAAAATCAAAAAAAATGAAAAACCAAAGCACATAGTCTTCTTATGTCATATAGTAAGAATTGAAGTTGATAAACAAGGTCTAGACATATTCAAACCAGTCAAATCATGTATCTACACCTAACCCTAAACTTTATCTTATGAAGTCAAGCATGAAGAGAAATGGTTTTGGGTTTCAAACATGGAAATTTCAAAAACCTCCCAAAAGCTTCATTTTAGAGTGACTAAGAAGGATACAGGCTTACCTTTTCATTTTCATGTTATAAACTTGTTTAAATCCTGGTCAAAACTAGGATTTGAACGAGATTCAAATGGGTATAAAAAATAAAAAAACGCACATAGCCTTTTTATGTCATATATATAATGCATGAGCACTCAAGTTGATAAACATGGTCTAGACATATTCAAACTAGAAAAATCATGTATCTACCCTTGCCCTAACCTTAAACTCTGTATTATGGAGTCAAGCATGAAGAGAAGTGGTTTTGGGTTTCAAACATGGAAATTTCAAATTGATGAACAAGTTCTAGGCATATTCAAAACAGAAAAAGCATGTATCTACCCCCTAACCATAAAGTCGGTCGATCTTATGAAGTCTATTAGCATGAAGAGAAGTCGGTTTCAAACATGGAAATTTCAAGAACCTCCCAAAAGCTTCATTTTAGAGTGACTAAAAAAGATCCATGCTTGCCTTTTCATTTTCATGTTTTAAAATTGTTTAAATCTTGGTCAAACCTAGCTAGTATTCAACCAAGATTCAAATGGGCATAAAATTCAAAAAAACCAGAAAATGAAAACCAAAGCACATAGCCTTCTTATGTCATATATAGATCAACAAGGTCTAGACATATTCAAAACAGAAAAAAGCATGTATCGATCTACCCCTAACCCTTAACTCTGTCTTATGAAGTCAAGCATGAAGAGAAGTGGTTTTGGGTTACAAACATTATATTGAGATTTCAAGATCGAACCCCCAAAAGCTTCATTTTAGAATGACTAAGAAGGATCCAGGCTTGCCTTTTCATTTTCATGTGTTTTAAACTTGCTAAAATCTTGGTCAAACCTAGGACTTGACCAAGATTCAAATGGGCATAAACATTCAGAAAAAATCAAAAAATGAAAACCAAAGCACATAGCCTTCTTATGTCATATATATATAGTAAGCATTCAAGTTGATCGATATGAACAAGGTCTAGACATATTCAAAACAGAAAAAGCATGTATCTACCCCTAGCCCTTAACTATGTCTTATGAAGTCAAGCATGAAGAGAAGTGGTTTTGGGTTTCAAACATGGAAATTTCAAAAACTTCCCAAAAAGCTTAATTTTAGAGTGAATAAGAAGGATCCAAGCTTAATTACCTTTTCATTTTCAGGATTTATGCTTGTTTAAATCTTGGTCAAACATAGGATTTGACCAACACACATATAGTCTTCTTATGTCATATAATGAGCATTCAAGTTGATAAACATGGTCTAGACATATTAAAACAAGAAAAATCATGTATCTACCATGTCCCTAACCCTAAACTCGATCTGTCTTATGAAGTCAAACATGAAGAGAAGTGGTTTTGTTTCAAACATGGAAATTTCTAGACCCCCCCAAAGCTTCATTTTAGAGTGACTAATTAAGAAGGATTCAGGCTTACCTTTTCATTTTCATGTTTTAATCTTGTTTAAATCTTGGTCAAACCTAGGATTTGACCAAGATTCAAATGGGCATAAAAATTCAAAAAACATAAAAAAATGAAAAACTAAAGCACATAGCCTTCTTATGTCATATATATATAGTAAGCCTTCAAGTTGATGAACAAGGTGTAGACATATTCAAAATAGAAAAAGCATGTATCTACCCCCTAACCCTTAACTCTGTCTTATGAAGTCAGGCATGAAGATAAGTGGTTTTGGGTTTCAAACATGGAAATTTCAAAAACATCCCAAAAGCTTAATTTTAGAGTGACTAAAAAGGATCGAAGCTTACCTTTTCATTTTCATGTTTATGCGTGTTTAAATCTTGGTCAAACATAGGATTTGACCAAGATTCAAATGGGCATAAACATTCAGAAAAAAATAAAAAATAAAAAACCAACGCACATTAGTAGCCCAAAATCGAACCAGTAGTTGGATATTTTTGAACTTGATCTGTAGTAGTGGGCAAAACCCTAGATTAACCTATTTAATCATAGATTTGTAGGTCGATTTTTCTACTTTTTTATTATTACTATGCAGCACATGTGTGTTTGCCCGTCGAGTGAAACTCGAAGGAAGAGGGATCACTCGGAAGGAGTGAAGAAGGGAGTGCATTATGGTGTCTCCCTTTTCGGGTGATGATGTTGACGTTGTGCAGGGTTTGTCAGCGAGAGGAGAGCGAGCGAGCGAGTCGAGCGAGGCCGAGAATGAGAGAGATTTGTTTTTTTTTGTGTGAGGGACAACCGAAGGATCCAGAAGGACCCACTCTTCCAATATGCATCCTGATGCGTCTTCTCTTGACAAAGAAGATGGCTGGGAGTTTGCGTACCTACGCACGTGACTTGTGCTCACTGAAGTGTGGGACCTCACGCATGGGCACCACACGTAAGTGACAGACCTGTTGTGTAAAAACTCGGTTGATTATTATAGTGCATTAGAACAAAGTTACCTATGGACTAAAGGGTAGGAAATCCAAGTTAACTCATTTACATGACATTAATTTTTCCATGAAGCAAAGTTAACACATCTATCAATTGGTACATTTTGGAGTGACTAAGAAGGATCCATGCTTATTTGTTTACACGTGTTAAACTTGTTTAAATCTTGCTCAAACCTAGGATTTCACCAAGATTCAAATGGGCAGGAAAATAAAAAAACGAAAAAATGAAAAACCAATGCACATAGTCTTCTTATGTCATATAGTAAGCATTCAAGATGATAAACAAGGTCTAGACATATTCAAACCAGACAAATCATGTATCTACTCCCTAACGACCCTAAAATATGTCTTATGAAGTAAGGCATGAAGAGAAGTGGTTTTGGGTTTCAAACATGGAATTTTCAAAAACCTCCCAAAAGATTCATTTTAGAGTGACTAAGAAGGATCGAGGCTTACCTTTTCATTTTCATGTTTTAAACTTGTTTAAATCTTGGTCAAACCTAGCTAGTATTTGACCAAGATTCAAATGGGCATAAAATTCAAAAAATCAGAAAAATGAAAAACCAAAGCACATAGCCTTCTTATGTCATAAAGTAAGAATTCAAGTTGATAAACAAGGTCTAGACATATTCAAACTAGACAAATCATGTATCTACACCTAACACTAAACTCTGTCTTATGAAGTCAAGCATGAAGAGAAGTGGTTTTGGGTTTCAAACATAAAAATTTCAAGAACATCCCAAAAGCTGCTTCATTTTAGAGTGACTAAGAAGGATCCAGGCTTACCTTTTCATATTTTAAACTTGTTTAAATCCTGGTCAAACCTAGGATTTGACCAAGATTCAAATGGGCATAAAATTCAAAAAAATAGAAGAATGAAAAACAAAAGCACATAGTCTAGCTTCTTATGTCATATAGATAGTAAGCATTCAAGTTGATAAACAAGGTTTAGACATGTGTTCAAACCAGACAAATCATGTATCTACCCCCTAACCATAAACTCGGTCGATCTTATGAAGTCTAGCATGAAGAGAAGTCGTATTGGTTTCAAACATGGAAATTTCAAGAACCTCCCACGAGCTTCATTTTAGAGTGACTACAAAAGATCCAGGCTTTTTTCATTTTCATGTTTTTAAATTGTTTAAATCTTGGTCAAACCTAGCTAGCTAGTATTTGACCAAGATTCAAATGGGCATAAAATATAAAAAAAAACCAGAAAAATGAAAAACCAAAGAACATAGCCTTCTTATGTCATATAAAATAAGCATTCAAGTTGATAAACAAGGTCTAGACATATTCAAAATAGAAAAAGCATGTATCTACCCCTAACCCTTAACTCTGTCTTATGAAGTCAAGCATGAAGAGAAGTGGTTTTGGGTTTCAAACATGGAAATTTCAAAAACTTTCCAAAAGCTTAATTTTAGAGTGACTAGGAGAGGATCCAGGCTTAACTTTTAATTTTCATGTTTCAAGTTTGTTTAAATCTTGGTCAAACCTAGGATTTGACCAACAAGATTCAAATGAGCATAAAAATTCAGAAAAAAACAAAAAGAAAAGAAAAGAAAAACCAAAGCACATAGTCTTCTTACGTCATATATATAGTAAGCATTCAAGATGATAAACAAGGTCTAGACATATTCAAACCCGACAAATCATGTATCTACTCCTAACCCTAAACTCTGTCTTATGAAGTCAACCGTGAAGAGAAGTGGTTTTGGGTTTAAACATTGAGATTTCAAGAACCCCCCAAAAGCTTCATTTTTAGAATGACTAAGAAGGATCCAGGCTTACCCTTTTCATTTTCATGTGTTTTAAACTTGCTTAAATCTTGGTCAAACCTAGGATTTGACCAAGACTCAAATGGGCATAAAAACTCAAACCCGATAAACATTCACCTTTTTCTATATAGTTAGGGTTAGGGTTTATGGTGTTTATAGAGATCGATGCACATATTTTCATTTCACATTTGTGATGTACAATAATACATAGGTAAGATTCCAAGAATGACCTTTGTTAGAATAACCTTTAACGTGTTCTCTCTCACCTTTAGATTCAAATGGGCATAAACATTCAGAAAAAATGAAAAAATGAAAAACCAAAGCACATAGTCTTCTTATGTCATATAGTAGGAATTGAAGTTGATAAACAAGGTCTAGACATATTCAAACCAGACAAATCATGTATCTACACCTAACCCTAAACTTTGTCTTATGAAGTCAAGCATGAAGAGAAATGGTTTTGGGTTTCAAACATGGAAATTTCAAAAACCTCCCAAAAGCTTCATTTTAGAGTGACTAAGAAAGATACAGGCTTACCTTTTTAAATACCTAGTTTTAAACTTGTTTAAATCTAGGTCAAACCTAGGATTTCACCAAGATTTAAATGGGCATAAACATTCAGAAAAAACAAAAAATGAAAAACCAACGCACATATATAGTCTTCTTATGTCATATAGCTAGTAAGCATTCAAGTTGATAAACAAGCATGTCTAGACAAATTCAAACCCGACAAATCATGTATATACCCCTAACCCTAAACTATATGTATTATGAAGTCAACCATGAAGAGAAGTGGTTTTGGGTTTCAAACATTATACTGAGATTCAAGAACCCCCCAAAAGCTTCATTTTAGAATGACTAAGAAGGATCCAGGCTTGCCTTTTCATTTTCATGTGTTTTAAACTTGCTAAAATCTTGGTCAAACCTAGGACTTGACCAAGATTCAAATGGGCATAAACATTCAGAAAAAATCAAAAAATGAAAACCAAAGCACATAGCCTTCTTATGTCATATATATATAGTAAGCATTCAAGTTGATCGATATGAACAAGGTCTAGACATATTCAAAACAGAAAAAGCATGTATCTACCCCTAGCCCTTAACTATGTCTTATGAAGTCAAGCATGAAGAGAAGTGGTTTTGGGTTTCAAACATGGAAATTTCAAAAACTTCCCGCCAAAAGCTTAATTTTAGAGTGAATAAGAAGGATCCAAGCTTAATTACCTTTTCATTTTCAGGATTTATGCTTGTTTAAATCTTGGTCAAACATAGGATTTGACCAACACACATATAGTCTTCTTATGTCATATAATGAGCATTCAAGTTGATAAACATGGTCTAGACATATTAAAACAAGAAAAATCATGTATCTACCATGTCCCTAACCCTAAACTCGATCTGTCTTATGAAGTCAAACATGAAGAGAAGTGGTTTTGGGTTTCAAACATGGAAATTTCTAGACCCCCCCAAAGCTTCATTTTAGAGTGACTAATTAAGAAGGATCCAGGCTTACCTTTTCATTTTCATGTGTTTTAAACTTGCTTAAATCTTGGTCAAACCTAGGATTTGACCAAGATTCAAATGGGCATAATCATTCAGAAAAAATCAAAAATTGAAAACCAAAGCACATGAATCTTCATACACACTATAGTCCGTCTTGTGAAGACATTTTGTTTTTTACTACCCTATCACAAGTTTCTTATTTTCCCTGTCAACTAGTACACCTATAAGCACTCAATGCGGAAGGGTTTCATTTTTGAGGTTTTCTTCATTTTCATTTATTTATTTCAAAACCAGGTAAAAATGGTCGACATGATTATCCATGCAAAGGGGTCGAATATTTCTAGGCAGCACATGTGTTTGCCCGTCCAGTGAAACTCGGAGGAAGAGGGATCACACGGAAGGAGACGAAGGGAGAGAAGTGAGTGGGGCCCTCTTATTTATGGTGTCTGACCTTTTTCAGGGTTTGTCAGTGCGCAGGAGGTGCGAGCGAGCGAGCGAGGCCGATAATGAGAGAGATGTTTTTTCTTTTTTTGAGAGAGAGAGGGACAACCGAAGGATCCTGAAGGACTCAGACTTCCAATACGCACCAGAGCACAGTTTACAACAAGACACAGAATAAACAGGAAATTTCATCTAAATCCCTAACTTTTACATGGAAGACCCCACGCTGAAAGCAAGAAATGCGATCGGGTCCTTAACAGCCACCGCCCAGATTGATCCTCGTCGCAGCCGGGGACGAACCACTTAGCGCGACCAAATCGCCATGGCCTACTGTGCGTGCACACCATGGCCTCCGAGCTGAGGTAGAAACGCAATGCCAAAACCAGCAGCCAGCGGAGGTGGATAACTAGAGAGAGAGAGAGAGGGGGGGAGTTTTGATGCGTCTTCTCTTGACAAAGAAGATGGGAGTTTGCCTACCGACCGCACATGACTTGTGCTCACTGAAGTGTGGGACCTCACGCATGGGAACCACACGTAAGTGACAGACCTGTTGGTGTAATAACTCGGGTGATCATTATACTGTATTAGTACAAAGTTTCCTATGGATTCAAGGGTAGGAAAGCCAAGTTAACTCATTTACATGACATTATTTTTTCCATGAAGCCAAGTTAACTCATCTATCAATTGGTACATTCTGGTTATATTCGAAATTTTACTTGAAACTTGTTGTTCATGCCATTTTACTACTCGCCTACCACTTTTTCCGCGCGTGAAGGGAGGGGGTGGGCATGATGCTACCCTGAATTTTTGTGACCCCCAAAAACTAGCAAATACGAGAGAGGCATCCAAAGAAACACACTCGTCCCCTACCCCCCCAATTTGAAATCCAGCCAAAGGTGGATCAAAAAAGGCAATCGAAAAGCATGGATTGTTCATCTTTTTCTATATAGTTAGGGTTAGGGTTTATGGTTTATAGAGATGCACATATTTTCATTTCACATTTGTGATGTACAATAATACATAGGTAAGATTCCAAGCATGACCTTTGTTAGAATAACCTTTAACGTGTTCTCTCACCTTTAGATTCAAATGGGCATAAACATTCAGAAAAAATAAAAAAAATGAAAAACCAAAGCACATAGTCTTCTTATGTCATATAGTAAGAATTGAAGTTGATAAACAAGGTCTAGACATATTCAAACCAGTCAAATCATGTATCAACACCTAACCCTAAACTTTATCTTATGAAGTCAAGCATGAAGAGAAATGGTTTTGGGTTTCAAACATGGAAATTTCAAAAACCTCCCAAAAGCTTCATTTTAGAGTGACTAAGAAGGATACATGCTTACCTTTTCATTTTCATGTTTTAAACTTGTTTAAATCCTGGTCAAAACTAGGATTTGAACGAGATTCAAATGGGTATAAAAAATAAAAAAACGCACATAGCCTTTTTATGTCATATAATGCATGAGCACTCAAGTTGATAAACATGGTCTAGACATATTCAAACTAGAAAAATCATGTATCTACCCTGGCCCTAACCTTAAACTCTGTATTATGGAGTCAAGCATGAAGAGAAGTGGGGTTTTGGGTTTCAAACATGGAAATTTCAAATTGATGAACAAGTTCTAGGCATATTCAAAACAGAAAAAGCATGTATCTACCCCCTAACCATAAAGTCGGTCGATCTTACGAAGTCTATTGGTTTCAAACATGGAAATTTCAAGAACCTCCCACGAGCTTCATTTTAGAGTGACTAAAAAAGATCCATGCTTGCCTTTTCATTTTCATGTTTTGAAATTGTTTAAATCTTGGTCGATCAAACCTAGCTAGTATTCAACCAAGATTCAAATGGGCATAAAATTCAAAAAAACAGAAAATGAAAACCAAAGCACATAGCCTTCTTATGTCATATATAGTAAGAATTCAAGTTGATCAACAAGGTCTAGACATATTCAAAACAGAAAAAAGCATGTATCGATCTACCCCTAACCCTTAACTTTGTCTTATGAAGTCAAGCATGAAGAGAAGTGGTTTTGGGTTACAAACATTATATTGAGATTTCAAGATCGAACCCCCCCAAAAGCTTCATTTTAGAATGACTAAGAAGGATCCAGGCTTGCCTTTTCATTTTCATGTGTTTTAAACTTGCTAAAATCTTGGTCAAACCTAGGACTTGACCAAGATTCAAATGGGCATAAACATTCAGAAAAAATCAAAAAATGAAAACCAAAGCACATAGCCTTCTTATGTCATATATATATATAGTAAGCATTCAAGTTGATCGATATGAACAAGGTCTAGACATATTCAAAACAGAAAAAGCATGTATCTACCCCTAGCCCTTAACTATATCTTATGAAGTCAAGCATGAAGAGAAGTGGTTTTGGGTTTCAAACATGGAAATTTCAAAAACTTCCCGCCAAAAGCTTAATTTTAGAGTGAATAAGAAGGATCCAAGCTTAATTACCTTTTCATTTTCAGGATTTATGCTTGTTTAAATCTTGGTCAAACATAGGATTTGACCAACACACATATAGTCTTCTTATGTCATATAATGAGCATTCAAGTTGATAAACATGGTCTAGACATATTAAAACAAGAAAAATCATGTATCTACCATGTCCCTAACCCTAAACTCGATCTATCTTATGAAGTCAAACATGAAGAGAAGTGGTTTTGGGCTTCGAACATGGAAATTTCTAGACCCCCCCCCCAAAGCTTCATTTTAGAGTGACTAATTAAGAAGGATTCAGGCTTACCTTTTCATTTTCATGTTTTAATCTTGTTTAAATCTTGGTCAAACCTAGGATTTGACCAAGATTCAAATGGGCATAAAAATTCAAAAAACATAAAAAAATGAAAAACTAAAGCACATAGCCTTCTTATGTCATATATATATAGTAAGCCTTCAAGTTGATGAACAAGGTGTAGACATATTCAAAATAGAAAAAGCATGTATCTACCCCCTAACCCTTAACTATGTCTTATGAAGTCAGGCATGAAGATAAGTGGTTTTGGGTTTCAAACATGGAAATTTCAAAAACATCCCAAAAGCTTAATTTTAGAGTGACTAAAAAGGATCGAAGCTTACCTTTTCATTTTCATGTTTATGCGTGTTTAAATCTTGGTCAAACATAGGATTTGACCAAGATTCAAATGGGCATAAACATTCAGAAAAAAATAAAAAATAAAAAACCAACGCACATTAGTAGCCCAAAATCGAACCAGTAGTTGGATATTTTTGAACTTGATCTGTAGTAGTGGGCAAAACCCTAGATTAACCTATTTAATCATAGATTCGTAGGTCGATTTTTCTACTTTTTTATTATTACTATGCAGCACATGTGTGTTTGCCCGTCGAGTGAAACTCGAAGGAAGAGGGATCACTCGGAAGTGAAGAAGGGAGTGCATTATGGTGTCTCCCTTTTTCGGGTGATGATGTTGACTTTTGTGCAGGGTTTGTCAGTGAGCAGGAGGTGCGAGCGAGCGAGCGAGTCGAGCGAGGCCGAGAATGTGAGAGATTTGTTTTTTGTGAGAGGGACAACCGAAGGATCCAGAAGGACCCACAGACTTCCAATACGCATCCTGATGCGTCTTCTCTTGACAAAGAAGATGGTTGGGAGTTTGCGTACCTACTGCACGTGACTTGTGCTCACTGAAGTGTGGGACCTCACGCATGGGCACCACACGTAAGTGACAGACCTGTTGTGTAAAAACTCGGTTGATTATTATAGTGCATTAGAACAAAGTTACCTATGGACTAAAGGGTAGGAAATCCAAGTTAACTCATTTACATGACATTAATTTTTCCATGAAGCAAAGTTAACACATCTATCAATTGGTACATTTTGGAGTGACTAAGAAGGATCCATGCTTACTTATTCGTTTACACGTGTTAAACTTGTTTAAATCTTGCTCAAACCTAGGATTTCACCAAGATTCAAATGGGCAGGAAAATAAAAAAAAAAAAATGAAAAACCAATGCACATAGTCTTCTTATGTCATATAGTAAGCATTCAAGATGATAAACAAGGTCTAGACATATTCAAACCCGACAAATCATGTATCTACTCCCTAACGACCCTAAAATATGTCTTATGAAGTAAGGCATGAAGAGAAGTGGTTTTGGGTTTCAAACATGGAATTTTCAAAAACCTCCCAAAAGCTACATTTTAGAGTGACTAAGAAGGACCGAGGCTTACCTTTTCATTTTCATGTTTTAAACTTGTTTAAATCTTGGTCAAACCTAGCTAGTATTTGACCAAGATTCAAATGGGCATAAAATTCAAAAAAATTAGAAAAATGAAAAACCAAAGCACATAGCCTTCTTATGTCATAAAGTAAGAATTCAAGTTGATAAACTAGGTCTAGTCATATTCAAACTAGACAAATCATGTATCTACACCTAACACTAAACTCTGTCTTATGAAGTCAAGCATGAAGAGAAGTGGTTTTGGGTTTCAAACATAAAAATTTCAAGAACATCCCAAAAGCGCTTCATTTTAGAGTGACTAAGAAGGATCCAGGCTTACCTTTTCGTTTTCATATTTTAAACTTGTTTAAATCCTGGTCAAACCTAGGATTTGACCAAGATTCAAATGGGCATAAAATTCAAAAAAAATAGAAGAATGAAAAACAAAAGCACATAGTCTAGCTTCTTATGTCATATAGATAGTAAGCATTCAAGGTTATAAACAAGGTTTAGACATGTGTTCAAACCAGACAAATCATGTATCTACCCCCTAACCATAAACTCTCGGTCGATCTTATGAAGTCTAGCATGAAGAGAAGTCGTATTGGTTTCAAACATGGAAATTTCAAGAACCTCCCACGAGCTTCATTTTAGAGTGACTACAAAAGATCCAGGCTTGCCTTTTCATTTTGATGTTTTTAAATTGTTTAAATCTTGGTTAAACCTAGCTAGCTAGTATTTGACCAAGATTCAAATGGGCATAAAATTAAAAAAACCAGAAAAATGAAAAACCAAAGCACATAGCCTTCTTATGTCATATAAAATAAGCATTCAAGTTGATAAACAAGGTCTAGACATATTCAAAATAGAAAAAGCATGTATCTACCCCTAACCCTTAACTCTGTCTTATGAAGTCAAGCATGAAGAGAAGTGGTTTTGGGTTTCAAACATGGAAATTTCAAAAACTTTCCAAAAGCTTAATTTTAGAGTGACTAGGAGAGGATCCAGGCTTAACTTTTAATTTTCATGTTTCAAGTTTTTTTAAATCTTGGTCAAACCTAGTATTTGACCAACAAGATTCAAATGAGCATAAAAATTCAGAAAAAAACAAAAAGAAAAGAAAAGAAAAACCAAAGCACATCGTCTTCTTACGTCATATATATAGTAAGCATTCAAGATGATAAACAAAGTCTAGACATATTCAAACCCGACAAATCATGTATCTACTCCTAACCCTAAACTCTGTCTTATGAAGTCAACCGTGAAGAGAAGTGGTTTTGGGTTTAAACATTGAGATTTCAAGAACCCCCCAAAAGCTTCATTTTTAGAATGACTAAGAAGGATCCAGGCTTACCTTTTCATTTTCATGTGTTTTAAACTTGCTTAAATCTTGGTCAAACCTAGCTAGTATTTGACCAAGATTCAAATGGGCATAAAATTCAAAAAAATTAGAAAAATGAAAAACCAAAGCACATAGCCTTCTTATGTCATAAAGTAAGAATTCAAGTTGATAAACAAGGTCTAGTCATATTCAAACTAGACAAATCATGTATCTACACCTAACACTAAACTCGTCTTATGAAGTCAAGCATGAAGAGAAGTGGTTTTGGGTTTCAAACATAAAAATTTCAAGAACATCCCAAAAGCTGCTTCATTTTAGAGTGACTAAGAAGGATCCAGGCTTGCCTTTTCGTTTTCATATTTTAAACTTGTTTAAATCCTGGTCAAACCTAGGATTTGACCAAGATTCAAATGGGCATAAAATTCAAAAAAAATAGAAGAATGAAAAACAAAAGCACATAGTCTAGCTTCTTATGTCATATAGATAGTAAGCATTCAAGTTGATAAACAAGGTTTAGACATGTGTTCAAACCAGACAAATCATGTATCTACCCCCTAACCATAAACTCTCGGTCGATCTTATGAAGTCTAGCATGAAGAGAAGTCGTATTGGTTTCAAACATGGAAATTTCAAGAACCTCCCACGAGCTTCATTTTAGAGTGACTACAAAAGATCCAGGCTTGCCTTTTCATTTTCATGTTTTTAAATTGTTTAAATCTTGGTCAAACCTAGCTAGCTAGTATTTGACCAAGATTCAAATGGGCATAAAATTAAAAAAAACCAGAAAAATGAAAAACCAAAGCACATAGCCTTCTTATGTCATATAAAATAAGCATTCAAGTTGATAAACAAGGTCTAGACATATTCAAAATAGAAAAAGCATGTATCTACCCCTAACCCTTAACTCTGTCTTATGAAGTCAAGCATGAAGAGAAGTGGTTTTGGGTTTCAAACATGGAAATTTCAAAAACTTTCCAAAAGCTTAATTTTAGAGTGACTAGGAGAGGATCCAGGCTTAACTTTTAATTTTCATGTTTCAAGTTTGTTTAAATCTTGGTCAAACCTAGGATTTGACCAACAAGATTCAAATGAGCATAAAAATTCAGAAAAAAACAAAAAGAAAAGAAAAGAAAAACCAAAGCACATAGTCTTCTTACGTCATATATATAGTAAGCATTCAAGATGATAAACAAGGTCTAGACATATTCAAACCCGACAAATCATGTATCTACTCCTAACCCTAAACTCTGTCTTATGAAGTCAACCGTGAAGAGAAGTGGTTTTGGGTTTAAACATTGAGATTTCAAGAACCCCCCAAAAGCTTCATTTTTAGAATGACTAAGAAGGATCCAGGCTTACCCTTTTCATTTTCATGTGTTTTAAACTTGCTTAAATCTTGGTCAAACCTAGGATTTGACCAAGACTCAAATGGGCATAAAAACTCAAACCCGATAAACATTCACCTTTTTCTATATAGTTAGGGTTAGGGTTTATGGTGTTTATAGAGATCGATGCACATATTTTCATTTCACATTTGTGATGTACAATAATACATAGGTAAGATTCCAAGAATGACCTTTGTTAGAATAACCTTTAACGTGTTCTCTCTCACCTTTAGATTCAAATGGGCATAAACATTCAGAAAAAATGAAAAAATGAAAAACCAAAGCACATAGTCTTCTTATGTCATATAGTAGGAATTGAAGTTGATAAACAAGGTCTAGACATATTCAAACCAGACAAATCATGTATCTACACCTAACCCTAAACTTTGTCTTATGAAGTCAAGCATGAAGAGAAATGGTTTTGGGTTTCAAACATGGAAATTTCAAAAACCTCCCAAAAGCTTCATTTTAGAGTGACTAAGAAAGATACAGGCTTACCTTTTTAAATACCTAGTTTTAAACTTGTTTAAATCTAGGTCAAACCTAGGATTTCACCAAGATTTAAATGGGCATAAACATTCAGAAAAAACAAAAAATGAAAAACCAACGCACATATATAGTCTTCTTATGTCATATAGCTAGTAAGCATTCAAGTTGATAAACAAGCATGTCTAGACAAATTCAAACCCGACAAATCATGTATATACCCCTAACCCTAAACTATATGTATTATGAAGTCAACCATGAAGAGAAGTGGTTTTGGGTTTCAAACATTATACTGAGATTCAAGAACCCCCCAAAAGCTTCATTTTAGAATGACTAAGAAGGATCCAGGCTTGCCTTTTCATTTTCATGTGTTTTAAACTTGCTAAAATCTTGGTCAAACCTAGGACTTGACCAAGATTCAAATGGGCATAAACATTCAGAAAAAATCAAAAAATGAAAACCAAAGCACATAGCCTTCTTATGTCATATATATATAGTAAGCATTCAAGTTGATCGATATGAACAAGGTCTAGACATATTCAAAACAGAAAAAGCATGTATCTACCCCTAGCCCTTAACTATGTCTTATGAAGTCAAGCATGAAGAGAAGTGGTTTTGGGTTTCAAACATGGAAATTTCAAAAACTTCCCGCCAAAAGCTTAATTTTAGAGTGAATAAGAAGGATCCAAGCTTAATTACCTTTTCATTTTCAGGATTTATGCTTGTTTAAATCTTGGTCAAACATAGGATTTGACCAACACACATATAGTCTTCTTATGTCATATAATGAGCATTCAAGTTGATAAACATGGTCTAGACATATTAAAACAAGAAAAATCATGTATCTACCATGTCCCTAACCCTAAACTCGATCTGTCTTATGAAGTCAAACATGAAGAGAAGTGGTTTTGGGTTTCAAACATGGAAATTTCTAGACCCCCCCCCCAAAGCTTCATTTTAGAGTGACTAATTAAGAAGGATTCAGGCTTACCTTTTCATTTTCATGTTTTAATCTTGTTTAAATCTTGGTCAAACCTAGGATTTGACCAAGATT
Organism: Lolium multiflorum; assembly: GCA_030979885.1. Classification (NCBI taxonomy): domain Eukaryota; kingdom Viridiplantae; phylum Streptophyta; class Magnoliopsida; order Poales; family Poaceae; genus Lolium; species Lolium multiflorum. Next base: position 85,365,437 of record CM061752.1, on the reverse strand, counting down.
CAAATGGGCATAAAAATTCAAAAAACATAAAAAATGAAAAACTAAAGCACATAGCCTTCTTATGTCATATATATATAGTAAGCCTTCAAGTTGATGAACAAGGTGTAGACATATTCAAAATAGAAAAAGCATGTATCTACCCCCTAACCCTTAACTCTGTCTTATGAAGTCAGGCATGAAGATAAGTGGTTTTGGGTTTCAAACATGGAAATTTCAAAAACATCCCAAAAGCTTAATTTTAGAGTGACTAAAAAGGATCGAAGCTTACCTTTTCATTTTCATGTTTATGCGTGTTTAAATCTTGGTCAAACATAGGATTTGACCAAGATTCAAATGGGCATAAACATTCAGAAAAAATAAAAAATAAAAAACCAACGCACATTAGTAGCCCAAAATCGAACCAGTAGTTGGATATTTTTGAACTTGATCTGTAGTAGTGGGCAAAACCCTAGATTAACCTATTTAATCATAGATTCGTAGGTCGATTTTTCTACTTTTTTATTATTACTATGCAGCACATGTGTGTTTGCCCGTCGAGTGAAACTCGAAGGAAGAGGGATCACTCGGAAGGAGTGAAGAAGGGAGTGCATTATGGTGTCTCCCCTTTTTCGGGTGATGATGTTGACTTTTGTGCAGGGTTTGTCAGTGAGCAGGAGGTGCGAGCGAGCGAGCGAGTCGAGCGAGGCCGAGAATGAGAGAGATTTGTTTTTTTTTGTGAGAGGGACAACCGAAGGATCCAGAAGGACCCACAGACTTCCAATACGCATCCCGATGCGTCTTCTCTTGACAAAGAAGATGGCTGGGAGTTTGCGTACCTACTGCACGTGACTTGTGCTCACTGAAGTGTGGGACCTCACGCATGGGCACCACACGTAAGTGACAGACCTGTTGTGTAAAAACTCAGTTGATTATTATAGTGCATTGATGTCTACTCACGCTTCTTTTCCTGTAGACAGTGTTGGGCCTCCAAGAGCAGAGGTTTGTAGAACAGCAGCAAGTTTCCCTTAAGTGGATCACCCAAGGTTTATCGATCTCAGGGAGGAAGAGGTCAAAGATATCCCTCTCAAGCAACCCTGCAACCACAAAGCAAGAAGTCTCTTGTGTCCCCAACACACCTAATAGGTGCACTAGTTCGGCGAAGAGATAGTAAAACACATGTGGTATAGATGGTGGTAATATTGCAGAAAGTAAAGATGCAGTAAAACAGTAAACAAGCGGCGCCAGAAAAAAGCTAGTAGGAAGCAATTCTTTGTGGTGGAAACAAGGCCTAGGGATCATACTTTCACTAGTGGACACTCTCAACATTGATCGCATAATAAATAACTCTTTCTCATATGTGCTACATATACTCTTGTTTGATAATGAACACCATTCGTTGCGTAGGATTACACGAACCCTCAATGCCGGAGTTAACAAGCTCCACAACATTCGATATTCATGTTTAAGTAACCTTAGAGCATAATAGATCATTGCAAAATAAACCAAGAACTAACATAGCGCACACACTGTCCACATTACACTATGAAGGAGGAATAGATCGCATCAATACTATCATAATGATAATTAACTCCACAATCTACAAGAGATCATGATCATAGCCTACGACAAGAACCACACGGTGCACACACTAGTCACCTTTACACCATGCAGGAGGAATAGACTACTTTAATAACATCACATGAGTAGCACATAACTAGTAGCGATACAAAGCTCATCATATGGATCTCAATCATGTAAGCAGCTCATCATGAGATCATTGTATTGAAGTACACAGGAGAGAGATTAACCACATAGCTACCGGTACAGCCCCGAGCCTCGATGGAGAACTACTCCTCCTCATGGGAGCAGCAGCGGTGATGAAGATGGCGGTGGAGATGGCAGCGGTGTTGATGGAGAAGCCTTCGGGGCACTTCCCGTCCCGGCGGCGTGCCGGAACAGAGACTCCTGTCCCCCAGATCTTGGCTTCGCGATGGCGGCGGCTGGAACTTTTCCCGTGGCTTCTTTTTCGGGGTTTTTAGGTCGGGACCTTATATAGGCGAAAGGGCAGCCTCGGAGGGGGCCTGGTGGGCCCACACACTAAGGCGAAGCGGCCCCCTCCGCCGCGCCAGGGTGTTGTGTGGGGCCCCCAGGGCTTCTCTCTGGCGGCTCTCGGGTGTTTTGGAAGCTTCGTCCAAAAATAGGATGCTGGGCATTGATTTCGTCCGATTCCGAGAATATTTCCTTACTAGGATTTCGAACCAAAAACAGCAGAAAACAGGAACTAGCCCTTCGGCATCTCGTCAATAGGTTAGTTCGAAAACGCATAAATATGACATAAAGTATGCATAAAACATGTAGATATCATCAATAAAGTAGCATGGAACATAAGAAATTATCGATACGTTGGAGACGTATCAGCATCCCCAAGCTTAGTTCTGCTCGTCCCGAGCAGGTAAAACGATAACAAAGATAATTTCTGAAGTGACATGCCGTCATAAACTTGATCATATTGTAAACATATGTAATGAATGCAGCGATCAAAACAATGGTAATGACATGAGTAAACAACTGAATCATAAAGCAAAGACTTTTCATGAATAGAACTTTCAAGACAAGCATCAATAAGTCTTGCATAAGAGTTAACTCATAAAGCAATAATTTCATAGTATAGGTATCGAAGCAACACACAGGAAGATTAAGTTTCAGCGGTTGCTTTCAACTTATAACATGTATATCTCATGGATATTGTCAACATAGAGTAATATAACAAATGCAATATGCTAGTATGTAGGAATCAATGCACAGTTCACACAAGTGTTTGCTTCTTGAGGTGGAGAGAAATAGGTGAACTGACTCAACATAAAAGTAAAAGAAAGGTCCTTCAAAGAGGAAAGCATCAATTTCTATATTTGTGCTAGACCTTTTATTTTGAAAACATGAAACAATTTTGTCAATGGTAGTAATAAAGAATATGAGTTATGTAAATTATATCTTACAAGTTGCAAGCCTCATGCGTAGTATACTAATAGTGCCCGCACCTTGTCCTAATCAGCTTGGACTACCGGATCATCGCAATACACATGTTTCAACCAAGTGTCACAAAGGGGTACCTCCATGCCGCCTGTACAAAGGTCTAAGGAGAAAGCTCGCATTTTGGATTTCTTGCTTTTGATTATTCTCAACTTAGACATCCATACCGGGACAACATGGACAACAGATAATGGACTCCTCTTTAATGCATAAGCATGTGGCAACAGTTAATGTTCTCATATGAGATTGAGGATATATGTCCAAAACTGAAACTTCCACCATGATTCATGGCTTTAGTTAGCGGCCCAATGTTCTTCTCTAACAATATGCATGCTCCAACCATTAAGGTGGTAGATCTCTCTTACTTCAGACAAGACGGACATGCATAGCAACTCACATGATATTCAACAAAGAATAGTTGATGGCGTCCCCAGAGCATGGTTATCGCACAACAAGCAACTTAATAAGAGATAAAGTGCATAAGTACATATTCAATACCACAATAGTTTTTAAGGCTATTTTGTCCCATGAGCTATATATTGCAAAGGCGAATGATGGAAATTTAAAGGTAGCACTCAAGCAATTTACTTTAGAATGGCGGAGAAATACCATGTAGTAGGTAGGTATGGTGGACACAAATGGCATAGTGGTTGGCTCAAGGATTTTGGATGCATGAGAAGTATTCCCTCTCGATACAAGGCTTAGGCTAGCAAGGTTATTTGAAACAAACACAAGGATGAACCGGTGCAGCAAAACTTACATAAAAGACATATTGTAAACATTATAAGACTTTACACCGTCTTCCTTGTTGTTCAACCCAATACTAGAAATTATCTAGACCTTAGAGAGACCAATTATGCAAACCAAATTTTAGCAAGCTCTATGTATTTCTTCATTAATAGGTGCAAAGTATATGATGCAGGAGCTTAAACATGAGCACAACAATTGCCAAGTATCACATTATCCAAGACATTTTACCAATTACTACATGTAGCATTTTCTGTTTCCAACCATATAACAATTAACGAAGCAGTTTCAACCTTCGCCATGAACATTAAAAGATAAGAACACATGTGTTCATATGAACCAGCGAAGCGTGTCTCTCTCCACACAAGGATGAACTTATTCAAACAAAACAAAAATAAAAACAAACAGACGCTCCAAGTAAAGTACATAAGATGTGACAGAATAAAAATATAGTTTCAATAGAAGAAACCTGATAAGTTGTCGATGAAGAAGGGGATGCCTTGGGCATCCCCAAGCTTAGATGCTTGAGTCTTCTTAAAATATGCAGGGATGAACCATCGGGGCATCCCCAAGCTTAGACCTTTCACTCTTCTTGATCATAGTATATCATCCTCTTCTCTTGACCCTTGAAAACTTCCTTCACACAAACTTCAAGCAAACTCATGAGAGGGTTAGTGCTTAACCACAAATTCACATATTCAGAGGTGACACAATCATTCTTAACACTTCTGGACATTGCACAAAGCTTCTGAAAGTTAATGGAACAAAGAAACTCATTCAACATAGCAAAAGCGGCAATGCGAAATAAAAGACAGAATCTGTCAAAAACAGAACAGTCCGTAAAAATGAATCTGAAAGGGGCACTTAACTTGCTCAAACGGAAAAACTCAAAACTAATGAAAGTTGCGTACATATCTGAGGATCACACACGTAAATTTGCAGATTTTTTGATTTTTTTACAGAGACTTCTGCTCAAATTCGTGACAGACAGCAATGCTGTTTCTGCGCAGCAATCCAAATCTAGCATCAACTTAAACATAGAGACTTTACTTGGCACAAAAACATGATAAGGAGAGGTTGCTACAGTAGTAAACAACTTCCAAGACTCAACAAAACAAAAATTGCTGTAGTAAAATAAACACATGGGTTATCTCCCAAGAAGTTCTTTCTTTATAGCCATTAAGATGGGCTCAGCAGTTTTAATGATGCACTCGCAAGAAATAGTATTTGAAGCAAAAGAGAGCATCAAGAGGCAAATTCAAAACACATTTAAGTCTAACATGCTTCCTATGCATAGGAATCTTGTAAATAAACAAGTTCATGAAGAGCAAAGTAACAAGCATAGGAAGATAGAACAAGTGTAGCTTCAAAAATTTCAGCACATAGAGAGGCATTTTAGTAACATGAAAATTTCTACAACCATATTTTCCTCTCTCATAATAACTTTCAGTAGCATCATGAGCAAACTCAACAATATAACTATCACATAAAGCATTCTTATCATGAGTCTCATGCATAAAATTATTACTACTCCCAACATAAGCATAATCAGTTTTATTAGTTGTAGTGGGAGCAAATTCAACAAGGTAACTATCATTATTATTCTCATCAAGTGTAGGAGGCATAGTATAATCACAATAAAATTTACTCTCCATAGTAGGTGGCACCAAAAGACCACTATCATTATAATCATCATAAATGGGAGGCATATCATAATCAACATAAACTTTCTCCTCAATACCCGGAGGGCTAAAGAGATCATTTTCATCAAAACCGACCTCCCCAAGCTTAGAATTTTCCATAGCATTAGCAACAATGGTGTTCAAAGCATTCATATTAATAACATTCCCATTATCATGCATATAAATTTCCATGGGTTTTTTAATTCTCTCCTCAAACACATCATGTCCTAATTCAAGATAAAGTTCATAAAGATCTCTCATATTTTTGTTGTTTTCCATTATGCCTAACTAGTGTAAACAAGAAACAAAAAGATGCAATTGCAGGATCTAAAGGAAATAGCTTCGAGTACTTACAATGGCGCCGGAAAAGAGCTTAGTAGCCGAGATCCGGAGTGTGAGTACCTTTTACCTTTCCTCCCGGCAACGGCGCCAGAAAATAGATTGATGTCTACTCACGCTTCTTTTCCTGTAGACAGTGTTGGGCCTCCAAGAGCAGAGGTTTGTAGAAAGCAGAAGTTTCCCTTAAGTGGATCACCCAAGGTTTATCGAACTCAGGGAGGAAGAGGTCAAAGATATCCCTCTCAAGCAACCCTGCAACCACAAAGCAAGAAGTCTCTTGTGTCCCCAACACACCTAATAGGTGCACTAGTTCGGCAAAGAGATAGTAAAACACATGTGGTATAGATGGTGGTAATATTGCAGAAAGTAAAGATGCAGTAAAACAGTAAACAAGCGGCGCCAGAAAATAGATTGCTGGCGTAGGAAGCAATTCTTTGTGGTGGAAACAAGACCTAGGGATCATACTTTCACTAGTGGACACTCTCAACATTGATCGCATAATAAATAACTCTTTCTCATATGTGCTACATATACTCTTGTTTGATAATGAACACCATTCGTTGCGTAGGATTACACGAACCCTCAATGCCGGAGTTAACAAGCTCCACAACATTCGATATTCATGTTTAAGTAACCTTAGAGCATAATAGATCATTGCAAAATAAACCAAGAACTAACATAGCGCACACACTGTCCACATTACACTATGAAGGAGGAATAGATCGCATCAATACTATCATAATGATAATTAACTCCACAATCTACAAGAGATCATGATCATAGCCTACGACAAGAACCACACGGTGCACACACTAGTCACCTTTACACCATGCAGGAGGAATAGACTACTTTAATAACATCACATGAGTAGCACATAACTAGTAGCGATACAAAGCTCATCATATGGATCTCAATCATGTAAGCAGCTCATGAGATCATTGTATTGAAGTACATAGGAGAGAGATTAACCACATAGCTACCGGTACAGCCCCGAGCCTCGATGGAGAACTACTCCTCCTCATGGGAGCAGCAGCGGTGATGAAGATGGCGGTGGAGATGGCAGCGGTGTTGATGGAGAAGCCTTCCGGGGCACTTCCCCGTCCCGGCGGCGTGCCGGAACAGACTCCTGTCCCCCAGATCTTGGCTTCGCGATGGCGGCGGCTCTGGAACTTTCTCGTACCGTGGCTTCTTTTTCGGGTTTTTAGGTCAGGGACCTTATATAGGCGAAAGGGCAGCCTCGGAGGGGGCCTGGTGGGCCCACACACTAAGGCGGCGCGGCCCCCGGCCGCGCCGGGTGTTGTGTGGGGCCCCGGGCTTCTCTCTGGCGGCTCTCGGGTGTTCTGAAGCTTCGTCCAAAAATAGGATGTTGGGCATTGATTTCGTCCGATTCCGAGAATATTTCCTTACTAGGATTTCTGGAACCAAAAACAACGAAAACTGGCCCTTCGGCATCTCGTCAATAGGTTAGTTCCGAAACGCATAAATATGACATAAAGTATGCATAAAACATGTAGATATCATCAATAAAGTAGCATGGAACATAAGAAATTATCGATACGTTGGAGACGTATCATGCATTAGAACAAAGTTACCTATGGACTAAAGGGTAGGAAATCCAAGTTAACTCATTTACATGACATTAATTTTTCCATGAAGCAAAGTTAACACATCTATCAATTGGTACATTTTGGAGTGACTAAGAAGGATCCATGCTTACTTATTCGTTTACACGTGTTAAACTTGTTTAAATCTTGCTCAAACCTAGGATTTCACCAAGATTCAAATGGGCAGGAAAATAAAAAAACGAAAAAATGAAAAACCAATGCATATAGTCTTCTTATGTCATATAGTAAGCATTCAAGATGATAAACAAGGTCTAGACATATTCAAACCCGACAAATCATGTATCTACTCCTAACCCTAAACTCTGTCTTATGAAGTCAACCGTGAAGAGAAGTGGTTTTGGGTTTAAACATTGAGATTTCAAGAACCCCCAAAAGCTTCATTTTTAGAATGACTAAGAAGGATCCAGGCTTACCTTTTCATTTTCATGTCTTAAACTTGTTTAAATCCTGATCAAAACTAGGATTTGAACGAGATTCAAATGGATATAAAAATAAAAAAATGCACATAGCCTTTTTATGTCATATAATGCATGAGCACTCAAGTTGATAAACATGGTCTAGACATATTCAAACTAGAAAAATCATGTATCTACCCTGGCCCTAACCCTAAGATTGAAAACCAAAGCACATGAATCTTCATACACACTATAGTCCGTCTTGTGAAGACATTTTGTTTTTTACTACCCTATCACATGTTTCTGTATATAGTAAGTAATATGTATCCAAAAATGATTTTTGGGGATTTATAGGACGAAGTTATAACACACCTACATTTCAAATTGGAATTACTTTCAATAAATCAGCATAAAGTCATTTAAATGTGTGAAACTAGCTAGAAAGCACTAAAAACGTAAAGCGTTGGGAATTTCCACTAATATGTGGCCTTATTTATCTTAAAAATGTAGAGGCGCCATTTTGAGCCATATCTTATGTACCCCATTCACAAAATAAACCTATTTTGTCATCTAGAAATTGATAAATGAGTTTTATATACCGAAAAGTTGAAAAGTCTAGTCAGCAACATTGTTGGGAATGGCAAGATGCACCACCATGCCCAATTTGGGCACATTGTAACAAACTATGCCACAAATATGGCCATAACTATATCATTTGGCTTGCAAACCAGGAATCTTCATACACGATAGTCTGCTTTGTGTGAAGACATTTTGTTTTTCACTACCCTATCACATGTTTATTATTTTCCCTGTCAACTAACACATACAAGCACACTCCATGCGGAAGGGTTTCATTTTTGAGGTTTTCTTCATTTTCATTTATTTATTTCTAAACCAGGTCAAAATGGTCGACATGATTATCCTTGCAAAGGGGTTGAATATTTTAGTACTATCACTGGTTTCTATATATAGTAAGTAATATGTATCTAAAAATGATTTGTGGGGACTTGTAGGACCAAGTTATAACACACCTACAATTCAAATTTGATTTACTTTCAATAAATCAGCATACAGTCATTTAAATGTGCGAAACTAGCTAGAAAGCACTAAAAACCGTAAATTTGGGAATTGGCATTAAAATATGGCCTAATTTATTTTAAAAATGTAGATGCGCCATTTTGACCCATATTTTATCTACCCCATGCACAAAATAAACATATTTTATCATCTAGAAAATGAAAAACGATTTTTTATACCGAAAACTTGAAAAGTCTAGTCATCAACAGTGTTAGAAATGGCAAGATGCACCACCATGCCCAATTAGGGAACACTATAACAAAGCTGTCCAGGGAGAATCAAACTTGGTAATATTAACTATGAGATTGAACAAAACGTTATATTTGGTTTACCCTTTGAACCTCCTAACTTACCACAACATTGACTTCTTAATTTTATTTACAAATAGATATTTTAATATCCCATTGTTGTGCAATAATATATGTTTTTATCTCAAATCAATTAGCATTTGATTTTAAAAAACTACCATAATAATTTATGAGAAAGCGTTGAACAAGTTTCAGAATGTAATTTTATACTTGATATGACCAATAATAGACTTAAATTAAATTGGATTTCAAAGTTCAGATTTTATAAGCGAATAGAGTTTCATGTTGCAGACTATGTATTAGCTTGACGGGCACCCCTAGAATAAAGTAGGTCGGTCACTTACGTGTGGTTCCCATGCGTGTAGGTCCCACACATCAGTGAGCACAAGTCACGTGCGGTAGGTAGGCAAACTCCCAGCAATCTTCTTTGTCAAGTAAAGACGCATCGTCAAGACTCTCTCTCTCTCTCCCATTTGTCGCTGAAAAAAAAAGAATATTAGACGGGCGCGTAGCCTGCACTGCAGGTCTACAGAACTGAAACCCTGTGTGCCAGTCAACATCACTCACCAAAAAAAGTGAAGCATTTCTTTTCACCATAAATAACAGCGGCCCCGTGAGGCACTGCTCTCCCTTTCTCTTTCTCCTTCCGTGTGATCCCTTTTGCACCTTTTATCCTTTGCACGAAACTCCACTTATTGTTGTCATTGTTGCACAGAACACTCAGTTAACCTGTTCTTTTGCACATATCACCAACTCATGTATTTGTTGCACAAAGGTCTAAATCTCTGGCTAAGCTACTTTTCTCTAAGGGCTCCTTTGATTCAAAGGATAGAAAAAGCATAGGAATAGGAAAGTCATAGGATTAAATGGCATGTCTATTTGAATCCCATAGGAAGATGAAGTATGTTTGATTGAAGCAAAGGAATTTTTCATGAGGTATGAGCTAATGTTTTTTTCCTATAGGAATTACACTACAAGATTTCCATAGGAATTTTTCCTATAGGATATATTCGTATGAATCAAACAACATGTATAGGAAAATTTTCCATAGGAACCAAATCCTACACAATTCCTATGCAAATCCTATGAATCAAAGGAGCCCTAAATCTGATGGCCGGGACCTAGAAGGTAGTGGTAATATCCATTGTCATTGTGTAGTGTGTTTTTAGAACTCTAAAAGAATATGAAAATATTTTAGCAATTGAAATAATATAAATTAACTAATATGGGATATTCATGAAATATATTTTCTACTATCCGGCCAATAGCGAGTGTCATGAAATATATTCATTGTAAACTTAGTGATAATCACTCGAGTTTGATATGAATGGCCTAGCTAGCTATGGGCATCTCCCACTATATATGTTGTCCACACGACCAACCAACAAGCAAAAGGTATTCCATGAGGAAAGTTTCTTATGGGTGACTTTCGTCTCTGCCGCAAAACACGCGCCGAAATTGTTGGCGCGTCCCATTTTCAAGCTACCCCAAAACCTGCGGTTTGCCCGTCGGCCTATAAAACATCGGTCAACAGAGGATATTTCCCTGTAGAGCACAATTCGAACACCACATCTTTCTCATGCTTCTACCAGGCACACTCCCACGACGACGGCCGTGCCTACCGCCCCTCCTCACCATCACTGCCTCCTCACCGGCCACCGTAGTGACCGACCACGTTTTACCGGCGGACCTCCCTTGCTGTCTAGCAAGCCGGATTTGCTTCCTCGACGCCGACGTTGACCGCGCCATATCTGCTCCGGATCTGCTTCCCCGACTCTGTAGTCCACCTCACCGGAGATCGAGATGGGCAAAAAACGCGGCCCCAAAGTCGACCACCCCCAACCAAAGAGTAAATCCGCCCGGGCCTCAGACGAAGGTTGATGAATACTTTACATGTCCGCTTTTGTTATATGCATTTGATTTCTGACACTAGTTTTCGTTGCTTTCTTGCAATGCATTCTTGCTGATATTAGATCAGTGTAGATAGTTGTTTGCCGCGTAGCTATATGAGATCTCAACCTTACATCTGCTGATCGAGAGGAAGATCGAGGTTATGTCCGCTTTCGCTATGCATTTCTTTTCCGAGAATCACTTCTGTGTGATATGTTTTGGGGGTTTGAAGTATGCATTTTACAAAGGTTATGATAGCAGTCAAGCTAGCAGAGCAATTTGTTGATAGTATTAAACTGCCTGTATTTTTTTTATCTCGGAACTCTGCTGATCGTAACCTTACATCTGCTGATGAAGAGGCAGAGCTTATGTCCGCTTTCGTTACGCTTTTCTTTTCCAAATATCACATCTGTGCGGTACTTTTTTGGGGTTTGAAGTATACTACCTCCACCCCAAACCTGAAGGCTTATTTATAAAAGTCAAACCAAGTAAAGTTTGACCAAACTTTCAGAACAATCTATCAAGAAATATAATATTTCGTAGATACCGTACGAAAATATATTCGTTATCTATTTAATGATATTAAATTTGTATTTTGCATGTTAATAATGATTTTTGGTAAAAACTTCGGGATGGTGGTAGTACGTTTTACAAAGGTTATGATAGCAGTCAAGCTAGCAGAGCAATTTATTGATAGTATTAAACTGCCTGTATTTTTTCTATTTGCAACTCTTTGTGCGCCATGTGGAATTGCATGCTCTAGCCAGTTCATCCAATGAGGTTTTATCACTTAACACCAGAAGTTCGGGATTTTATTTTATCACAGAACCACAACCCTAGAAATTTGTATCACAAAACACCAACATTTGGGGTAATTGTTTCGCAGAATACATGATCTCTGTTTGATAGCCCATTAGTGACTTCAGGCCACCGTCAGTTTAAGAGTGACAGCAGGTGAAAGACAATTAGACTTTATTTTGTGGTATTTTCTGTTAAACGCTAAATACAAAGCTGTTTGTCAACACTAGTAGTTTAATCTTATGTCCAGACAGTTCAAAAAAATCTTATGTCCAGGGTAGTTGTATTGGTACACATTATCAAAACCTTATGCTGGTACAGAATATATTACCCAAATCTCATGTTCTTGTGTGGTTATAATTTCAATGAATATTTGTCATATGGTAATTCATTTTGTGTGTAGCATATGTAACAAGTGTGACTCATATTCTCATTTCCACAGAGTGTCTACAAAATTTCACACCAAAATTCATTTGTTTGTAGCAAACATGCTCACGTACTGTAAATTGGTGTCACGCTGTAGGGTGATGCTCTTGTCAAGCCAACTAATGACAAATAATGTGTTATGTGAAATAATTTCCCCAAATGTTGGTGTTTTGTGATAAAAAATCCCCAACTTGTGGTGCTAAGTGATAAAACCGCTCATTCAATAGACCGAGCCTTAGGCATGTATCATTAGATATTTTTTTAGGAAGGCTGGAAATATTTATTTTGAATACTGCGTTGCTACTTGCTAGGATTTGAACTCAGGACCTTGTAGGTCTGATACCATTTCGAATTGCATGCTCTAGCAAGTTCATCCAATAGACCGATCTGTTGGAACTTGGAAGACCCTAGGCAATTATATTAAGCACACGCCATTCCATATGGTTAACCATTGGCATGAAATGACACTTATATGTGTTTGAGTGTATATGTGGATTGCTTAGCCCTTTCCATCAGTTCGGACTTTTGGTTGCGTTGGCTACTGCATGAAGCTTGACATTCATACTTATCCTAAAAATTGTTGCTGCTGCCCTCTGTTGCCCAACGTAAATTATTTTTGAGCCATAATTTGTTTGCCCTTTCCATCAGTCCGGACTTCCGGTTGCGTTGGCTAGTGCATGAAGCTTGACAATATGAACATCAATTATTTTTGAGCCATAGTTTGTTTGTCATTACACCTTTTGAGCAGTCTCACTGCTACTATTAATTTGTTCTTACATGCACAGTTCCATGATAAATCTCATCTGCATTTCTCGCCAATGCATGTTAGGTCTTCCACTCGAGAATGAGTACGAAGAGCAACGGAGGCAAACTATCCTGCATAATAGCCGAGTTGCAGCCTCGTTGGGCCTAACACTACATCCTTCTACAAGGTCTAGTGCAAAAACGCCACCCACCTCCCTCACAAAGGATACGGAACATTCCTCTGATTCAGAATTTGATCCTGCTGATTGTGATGGCGAGCTGACTCAGGAAGATGCCCTGGTCGACTATCCTCTGCAACACAACAAGGTGAGTTTTCTCTGTCCTGTCATCGAATTATTTGTCCCAACTTCCATTTGTTGTATCCCAGTCCTACCAAATATGTTACCCATGCCATGTTCAATCTCATTACTACATTTTTCCTGCTTAGTTAACGCATCATATATGTTTTTGCATATGTTGCCTTACTGTTTTTCCATTCCATCTGCATATCATCATCATATAATATTGTACATTGAAATATCATTTATGTGTGACAGGCATCTGCAGATTCGGGCAAGAACTTTTCAAGAACGAACAGGAGGAAGAACACTCAACAGGAACCTCAGGCTGATACCGGAGGATGGGTGACAGTGCGTAATAAAAAAAGAGTTAAGCCTGATGCTCGTGCTGCTCCTCCTATTACAAGGTCTAACAAAAGACTGACACGAGGTGGCGAACAGGCCGAGAATGATAACAGTAAAAGGTCTCGTAAAAACCACAAACCATCGAATCAGACAGAAGTAGCCCCAGCATGTACCAGCCCACACATTCCACAACCACCAGTTGCCAATACTGTTTCTCAGCAACAATTGCCAACAGAACCAGTTTCCACAGCAAATTCGAGCCAACAATTGGCATCATCAGGAGTGGTGGTAGGTAATAATGGCCAAGGACACATGATGCTAGTCCCAGATGATACAGCCTCAAATGTCCAAACAGTGCTGCCACAACACCAGCAAACTGGTGATGATCTCCCTCCGACCCTTAGTCCTGCGAAAGACAACTCCTCTCCCGATGACGAGACCCACGCCAAAAAAGGTAATACTTTTTTCAAGACTTGTAGTTTAATGCTCCCTTATGTATCTATATACCATGATAGCTTGATGTAATGATTAACTTGGTAGGTTCGCCACGATCAATAAAAACGAGGGGGCCAACGGTAGGAAGAAAACTTGCAGCTAAGATTTCCGGAATGGGTTCAAGATTTCGCATCACATCTATTGTAGGTGGCAGAAGGCCACTTCATCCGCATGAATCTTCATATCTTGTATCACATATTGGCTATTTTATCAGGAATGAACTTCCTACCTTCCCATTGTGGAAGCAGCACGTTGACACCCCTTCACAGTTCGAGAGTTTAGTGCATAATTTACATGTAAGTCATGCTTCTCCTGGTAATGATAAATTATTCCACATTGATCTGTCCCATTTCTTGTAGCTTACTGTTGTTTCTATGCTATATAACTCACCAATCATTCCACCGTTGTGAGCAGTTAAGGTTTGAATTCGATGAGGATAATGAGGATGTAAAGTTTGTCATCGCTTCCATATTCAAAGAATTGTTGCGCCAGCACCGCTATAAGCTTAAGGCGACATACTTCACTGGCCAGATTACTGCCAATGTTCGAACAAAGTCTCCTGCACCCTGTATGACTGACGAGCAGTGGGGAGATCTTGTCAAGCACTGGTCTGATCCAAAGAATGTGGTATGGCTTATGAGGACCGTGAAACCAGATTAAATTCCGAATACTTATTTTGCGCCAGTGTCTCACTAGTCTCCTTTTGCAGACGTTGTCTAAAAGGAACCAGGCTAACCGCTTGAAACAACGTTTACCAAGCCGTACAGGATCTCGTCACTTGGTTGGGCATCTCTGGCAAAAAGTAATGCCCCGCTGGTCTGTACTGCTACATATGTTACTCGTAAATTGTGTAGAACTCCATGTGCATGTTATATTTCCATCCTCCATTTTAACCACGTTATTTGATTTCTATATGATTGTACAAAAATGCAGAAAGTAGATCATGCAAACAACATGCAACCAGACAAAGAGATGACTCTGGCAGAGCAGTTCGAGGCATGCCAGAAGAACAAACATAATGTGATAGGAGAACTCGCAGAAAGTGTTATTGTAAGTCTTCTTTATGATTTAATTTTTTTAACGACACACTTGCCAATTTGTAGGAGCAATAATGGGCATGTCAATATGATCTTTTAGGCGTTTTTGTGAAAATGCATTTGATGTGTAATCAGGCATACCAACTTGTAGGATTAAAAGTAGTTCATACACATTAAATCTACCGTCTGCATGTTTCTCTGTAATAACTTTAATTTTTACACGACTGAAATTTTTTCAGGCAAATATGAAATTGGAGATGGCAAAACCCGGGAAAGACGGTATGGAAAAAACTCTAGAAGAATGTATGGAGACATTTACCATGGTACTTAAAAATAAAGATATCACCAAAAACACTTTCCTGCGAAATGCTGGGTTTTTGCAGTCCAAGTCCAAGTCTTTCTCTGCACAAGTTCTGGAGGAACAACTCCAAATAGAACGAGCTGCAGCAGATGTGTTAAGAAACCAAGTTGATATGTTGAGATCGAGATCAGAAGCATGTGATGCCCTACTGGAGGAGGCCAATCAAGTTCGTTATAATCTCTCAAAGACTAATAAAATGCCATAGATAATTGGAGATGAACACTGACATTGACATGTGAGTACCTTGGTATTGTGAAATTTTCCTGAGACTGAGGCAATGTTCCTATTTTGTTGGTGGATGCATTTATCTGCGGCTGGGATCAACTCTGTGGATGTTTTATAAATTGGTTGCCTAGCCTTTTCAATCAGTTTGAACTTAAATGGTATTAGAGCCAAGGTCTCGAGTTTGAATTGTTGATGGTGTGGTTCAATTCATCCTTAATTTGTTGGTGCCCCATTGGCCCTTGTAAAGCTTCATGTGCCTACCTCCGAATCCAGTGTTGAATTTCTCTTGTCACACACGAGGATGGCTGTTAATGTGTGTATAAGTGGGTTGCATAGCCCCTTTTATATAAGTTTGCAAGTTTCCGTATTGTGTTGTGCCTTTGGGACTCAGCCTGCACTTCTGACTTTTGGTTGCGTTGGCTACTGCATAAGTTTAATATACTAGTTCCATGTGGTTTTTGTTGAGATCTATAATAAGTGGATTGCCTAGCCCTTTCCATCATTTCGGACCTGTGGTGTGCTATTCTGTTTTCCACGTGTTAGACCTCCTCTTCTTAACAAGACTCCATGAGTAGGAGGCACTATGATTTTATTTTTTTGCGCATGAAATTACTCAATTAGACAACTTAATCCCATTTGTTGACTCTCTGTTGACCAGCCACTTGAGGGTAAAACTGAGTATATTGCACTAGCCACTATTAGTACTCGAGGGGAAAACTGAGTACGGAGTACATATATTTTTCCAGTGTAAGGCTCGACGGTAGAACTGAGTACACGTAACGGTGCAGACGTGCAGTACCACGGACGCGTGTCGTGGTGCGCAGCGGTTAGGCGGTGCGCGTGTTGAGACCAAACGTCTAGCTTTTTTGAGAAACTGCCGAGACCAACCGTCACGTTGCCAGAGCCCCCTCTCTCCCTCCCTCTGCACACAGTCTCATTCTCACTCACGCACGCAACCACGCCTCTCACGTCCCATCAACTTCTCCAAATCGAATGAAAAAACACCAACCGCCCTACGCGCGTTCCCTGCCGGCGATGGACAAGAAGAATGCGCCGGCGGCCGTCGCCCCCGAGACCGTCGCCTCCGAGGGCGGCGCATCCAAGCGCGGCGCCTCCGTGGACTGGGCCTCTCTCAGGGCTGACGGACCACTTCACAAGATCGGGGACTGCTTACTGGCGAACGAGGAGTACATGGACACCTACTCTGCTTTGAGGCAAGTTTGTAGAAATTGGCGCTCAGGTTTACCTGAGCCCGACGTGCACCTGCATGAATGGATCATGGTAGAACACGTCCTTCCACGCGCTGCTGATTTCACCTTCCTCCACCTCCGCACATCCCGCTACGTCACCATCGATCTAACGGAAGTTCATGCAAGGTTCAAATTCCTCCATATCTATAGAGTTAATCTATTTTTATTTTCAATCGTAAACATCTTAGTGCTGAATGTTATCTTCATCAATATATTTTAGATACTACTTCGTCGGCTTTTACCGTGGCGTCATCGTCCTTGCCCAGAAGAACCAGCCGCACAAGATACGGCTTCTGAACCCACTCACAAAGACATTGAATACTAGGTTTGAGGCGCATATGCCATATGTTATTCTGAAGTCAGTCGCTGTAATGAAGTCCCCGACTATGGTCTTCGTTTCCAAAGATTACCCGGCGGAAATTGCTTGGGTCGATGAGAGCACAAGTTTCCCTTAAGTGGATTACCCAAGGTTTATCGAACTCGGGAGGAAGAGGTCAAAGATATCCCTCTCAAGCAACCCTGCAACCACAAAGCAAGAAGTCTCTTGTGTCCCCAACACACCTAATAGGTGCACTAGTTCGGCGAAGAGATAGTGAAATACAAGTGGTATGAATGAATATGAGCAGTAGTACGGCGCCAGAAAATAGCTTGCTGGCGTGCAGTTGATGGTAGTAATATTGCAGGAAGTAAACATGCAGTAGTAACGCAGCAGTAGTAACACAGTAAAACAGTAAACAAGCAGCGATAGCAGTATTTAGGAACAAGGCCTAGGGATTAGACTTTCACTAGTGGACACTCTCAACATTGATCACATAACAGAATAGATAAATGCATACTCTACACTCTTGTTGGATGATGAACACATTGCGTAGGATTACACGAACCCTCAATGCCGGAGTTAACAAGCTCCACAATTCAATGTTCATATTTAAATAACCTTAGAGTGCATGAAAGATCGACACGACTAAACCAAGTACTAACGTAGCATGCACACTGTCACCTTCATGCTTATGTAGGAGGAATAATACACATCAATACTATCATAGCAATAGTTAACTTCGCAATCTACAAGAGATCATGATCATAGCATAAACCAAGTACTAACACGGATGCACACACTGTCACCATTACATCGTGCAGGAGGAATAAAACTACTTTAATAACATTGCTAGAGTAGCACATAGATAAATTGTGATACAAAACACATTGCAATCATAAAGAGATATAAATAAGCACTTCACTATGCCATTCATAACAGTGAATAAGTATTCTGTGAAATATAGCCTAAGAGACCCACACGGTGCACACACTGTCACCTTTACACACGTGGGACAAGGAGTCTCCGGAGATCACATAAGTAAAACTCACTTGACTAGCATAATGACATCTAGATTACAAGCATCATCATATGAATCTCAATCATGTAAGGCAGCTCATGAGATTATTGTATTGAAGTACATAGGAGAGAGATGAACCACATAGCTACCGGTACAGCCCCGAGCCTCGATGGAGAACTACTCCCTCCTCATGGGAGCAGCAGCGGTGATGAAGATGGCGGTGGAGATGGCAGCGGTGTCGATGGAGAAGCCTTCCGGGGGCACTTCCCCGTCCGGCGGTGCCGAACAGAGACTCCTGTCCCCCGATCTTGGCTTCGCGATGGCGGCGGCTCGGAAGGTTTTGCGTGGCTTCTTCCGTAAGGGTTTTCGACGCAGGGGCTTTATATAGGCGAAAGGGCAGGTCAAGAGGCGGCACGAGGGGCCCAGGGGGCAGGGCCGCGCGGCCGGGCCTGGGCCGCGCCGCCCTATCCCCGGCCACCTCGTGGCCCCACTTCGACTCTCCTTCGGTCTTCTGGAAGCTCGTGCAAAAAGGACCCGGGCGGTGATTTCGTCCAATTCCGAGAATATTTCCTTACTAGGATTTCTGAAACCAAAAACAGCAGAAAACAGCAACTGGCTCTTCGGCATCTTGTTAATAGGTTAGTTCCAAAATGCGTAAATACGACATATAATGTGCATAAAACATGTAGGTATCATCAATAAAGTAGCATGGAACATAAGAAATTATCGATACGTTGGAGACGTATCAGCATCCCCAAGCTTAGTTCTGCTCGTCCCGAGCAGGTAAAACGATAACAAAGATAATTTCTGAAGTGACATGCCATCATAATCTTGATCATACTATTTGTAAACATATGTAATGAATGCAGCGATCAAAACAATGGTAATGACATGAGTAAACAAGTGAATCATAAAGCAAAGACTTTTCATGAATAGTACTTCAAGACAAGCATCAATAAGTCTTGCATAAGAGTTAACTCATAAAGCAATAAATCAAAGTAAAGGTATTGAAGCAACACAAAGGAAGATTAAGTTTCAGCGGTTGCTTTCAACTTATAACATGTATATCTCATGGATATTGTCAACATAAAGTAATATAACAAGTGCAATATGCAAGTATGTAGGAATCAATGCACAGTTCACACAAGTGTTTGCTTCTTAAGGTGGAGGAGATAGGTAAACTGACTCAACAATAAAAGTAAAAGAATGGTCCTTCAAAGAGGAAAGCATCGATTGCTGTATTTGTGCTAGAGCTTTTATTTTGAAAACATGAAACAATTTTGTCAACGGTAGTAATAAAGCATATGAGTTATGTAAATTATATCTTACAAGTTGCAAGCCTCATGCATAGTATACTAATAGTGCCCGCACCTTGTCCTACTTAGCTTGGACTACCGGATCTTTGCAATGCCATGTTTCAACCAAGTGTCACAAAGGGGTACCTCCATGCCGCCTGTACAAAGGTCTAAGGAGAAAGCTCGCATTTTGGATTTCTCGCTTTTGATTATTCTCAACTTAGACATCCATACCGGGACAACATGGACAACAGATAATGGACTCCTCTTTAATGCATAAGCATGTAGCAACAATTATTATTCTCATATGAGATTGAGGATATATGTCCAAAACTGAAACTTCAACCATGATTCATGGCTTTAGTTAGCGGCCCAATGTTCTTCTCTAACAATTTGCATGCTCCAATCATTAAGGTGATAGATCCTTCAGACAAGACGGACATGCATAGCAACTCACATGATATTCAACAAAGAATAGTTGATGGCGTCCCCAGAAGCATGGTTATCGCACAACAAGCAACTTAATAAGAGATAAAGTGCATAAGTACATATTCAATACTACGATAGTTTTTAAGGCTATTTTGTCCCATGAGCTATATATTGCAAAGGTAAATGATGGAATTTTAAAGGTAGCACTCAAGCAATTTACTTTGGAATGGCGGAGAAATACCATGTAGTAGGTAGGTATGGTGGACACAAATGGCATAGTGGTTGGCTCAAGGATTTTGGATGCATGAGAAGTATTCCCTCTCGATACAAGGTTTAGGCTAGCAAGGTTATTTGAAGCAAACTCAAGGATGAACCGATGCAGCAAAACTTACATAAAAGACATATTGTAAACATTATAAGACTCTACACCGTCTTCCTTGTTGTTCAAACTCAATACTAGAAATTATCTAGACCTTAGAGAGACCAATTATGCAAACCAAATTTTAGCATGCTCTATGTATTTCTTCACTAATAGGTGCAAAGTATATGATGCAAGAGCTTAAACATGAGCACCACAATTGCCAAGTATCACATTATCCAAGACATTTTACCAATTACTACATGTAGCATTTTTCAATTCCAACCATATAACAATTTAACGAAGAGGAAACTTCGCCATGAATATTATGAGCTAAGAACACATGTGTTCATACGAACCAGCGGAGCGTGTCTCTCTCCCACACAAGGATGAACTTATTCAGAGAACTAAGATAACAAAAAAAAAAAAAAAAAGCACACAGACGCTCCAAGTAAAATACATAGGATGTGACCGAATAAAAATATAGTTTCAAGAGAAGGAACCTGATACTTTGTCGATGAAGAAGGGGATGCCTTGGGCATCCCCAAGCTTAGACGCTTGAGTCTTCTTGAAATATGCAGGGATGAACCACGGGGCATCCCCAAGCTTAGAGCTTTCACTCCTCTTGATCATAGTATATCATACTCCTCTCTTGACCCTTGAAAACTTCCTTCACACCAAACTTCAAGCAAACTCATTAGAGGGTTAGTGCACAAAAAATTTACATGTTCAGAGGTGACACAATCATTCTTTACACTTCTGGACATTGCATAAAGCTACTGGACATTAATGGATCAAAGAAATTCATCCAACATAGCAAAAGAGGCAATGCGAAATAAAAGGCAGAATCTGTCAAAACACAGTTCGTAAAGATGAATTTTAAAGTGGCACCAGACTTGCTCAAATGGAAAAACTCAAAACTAATGAAAGTTGCGTACATATCTGAGGATCACGCTCGTAAATTGGCAGATTTTTTCGAATTTTCTACAGAGACTTGTGCCCAGATTCGTGACAGACAGCAATGTTGTTTCTGCGCAGCGATCCCAAATATAACATCAACTTTAACATAGAAACTTTACTTGGCACAAAAACATGATAAGGAGAGGTTGCTACAGTAGTAAACAACTTCCAAGACTCAACAAAACAAAAATTGCTGTAGTAAAATAAACACATGGGTTATCTCCCAAGAAGTTCTTTCTTTATAGCCATTAAGATGGGCTCAGCAGTTTTAATGATGCACTCGCAAGAAATAGTATTTGAAGCAAAAGAGAGCATCAAGAGGCAAATTCAAAACACATTTAAGTCTAACATGCTTCCTATGAAAAGGAATCTTGTAAATAAACAAGTTCATGAGGAGCAAAGTAACAAGCATAGGAAGATAAAACAAGTGTAGCTTCAAAAATTTCAGCACATAGAGAGGTGTTTTAGTAACATGAAAATTTTTACAACCATATTTTCCTCTCTCATAATAACTTTCAGTAGCATCATGAGCAAACTCAACAATATAACTATCACATAAAGCATTCTTATCATGAGTCTCATGCATAAAATTATTACTACTCCCAACATAAGCATAGTCATTCTTATTAATTGTAGTGGGAGCAAATTCAACAAAGTAGCTATCAAATATAGGAGGTATATTGTAATCATAATCAAATTTATCCTCCATAACAGGTGGTAACAAAAGACTACTATCATTATAATCATCATAAATGGGAGGCAAAGTATCATCAAAGTAAATTTTCTCCTCAATGCTTGGGGGACTAAAAATATCATGCTCATCAAAGCCAGCTTCCCCAAGCTTAGAATTTTCCATAGCATTAGCAACAATAGTGTTCAAAGCATTCATATTAATATGTTCCATGGGTTTTTTAATTTTTGCATCAAACCATCCATGTCTTAAATCAGGAAATAGAATAAAAAGGTCATTGTTGTCCATTATGCCTAACTAGTGTAAACAAGAAACCAAATGTCGCAATTGCAGAGTCTAAAGGAAATAGCTTCGAGCACACACACAATGGCGCCAGAAAAGTACTGTTACCTGGAACCGAAGTATGAGTGCCTTTTACCTTTCCTCCCCGGCAACGGCGCCAGAAAAGTGCTTGATGTCTACGGGTGCTTCTATTCTTGTAGACAGTGTTGGGCCTCCAAGAGCAGAGGTTTGTAGAACAGCAGCAAGTTTTCCCTTAAGTGGATTACCCAAGGTTTATCGAACTCAGGGAGGAAGAGGTCAAAGATATCCCTCTCAAGCAACCCTGCAACCAAAAAGCAAGAAGTCTCTTGTGTCCCCAACACACCTAATAGGTGCACTAGTTCGGCGAAGAGATAGTGAAATACAAGTGGTATGAATGAATATGAGCAGTAGTACGGCGCCAGAAAATAGCTTGCTGGCGTGCAGTTGATGGTAGTAATATTGCGGAAGTAAACATGCAGTAACGCAGCAGTAGTAACGCAGTAAAACAGTAAACAAGCAGCGATAGCAGTATTTAGGAACAAGGCCTAGGGATTAGACTTTCACTAGTGGACACTCTCAACATTGATCACATAACAGAATAGATAAATGCATACTCTACACTCTTGTTGGATGATGAACACATTGCGTAGGATTACACGAACCCTCAATGCCGGAGTTAACAAGCTCCACAATTCAATGTTCATATTTAAATAACCTTAGAGTGCATGAAAGATCGACACGACTAAACCAAGTACTAACATAGCATGCACACTGTCACCTTCATGCTTATGTAGGAGGAATAATACACATCAATACTATCATAGCAATAGTTAACTTTGCAATCTACAAGAGATCATGATCATAGCATAAACCAAGTACTAACACGGATGCACACACTGTCACCATTACATCGTGCAGGAGGAATAAAACTACTTTAATAACATTGCTAGAGTAGCACATAGATAAATTGTGATACAAAACACATTGCAATCATAAAGAGATATAAATAAGCACTTCACTATGCCATTCATAACAGTGAATAAGTATTCTGTGAAATATAGCCTAAGAGACCCACACGGTGCACACACTGTCACCTTTACACACGTGGGACAAGGAGTCTCCGGAGATCACATAAGTAAAACTCACTTGACTAGCATAATGACATCTAGATTACAAGCATCATCATATGAATCTCAATCATGTAAGGCAGCTCATGAGATTATTGTATTGAAGTACATAGGAGAGAGATGAACCACATAGCTACCGGTACAGCCCCGAGCCTCGATGGAGAACTACTCCCTCCTCATGGGAGCAGCAGCGGTGATGAAGATGGCGGTGGAGATGGCAGCGGTGTCGATGGAGAAGCCTTCCGGGGGCACTTCCCCGCTCGGCGGTGCCGGAACAGACTCCTGTCCCCCAGATCTTGGCTTCGCGATGGCGGCAGCTCTGGAAGGTTTTGCGTACCGTGGCTTCTTCCGTAAGGGTTTTCGACGCAGGGGCTTTATATAGGCGAAAGGGCAGGTCAAGAGGCGGCACGAGGGGCCCAGGGGGCAGGGCCGCGCGGCAAGGGCCTGGGCCGCGCCGCCCTATCCCCGGCCACCTCGTGGCCCCACTTCGACTCTCCTTCGGTCTTCCAAGCTCCGTGCAAAAATAGGACTGGGCGTGATTTCGTCAAATATTTAGATACTCTTTAGGATTTTCCAATGGCTCAACGGCCTTGTTAATAAGTTAGCCGCAAAAATACGACATATAATGTGCATAAAACATGTAGGTATCATCAATAAAGTAGCATGGAACATAAGAAATTATCGATACGTTGGAGACGTATCAGTCCCCGACTATGGTCTTCGTTTCCAAAGATTACCCGGCGGAAATTGCTTGGGTCGATGAGAGCACTCCAACTAAGGGTATAGATGAAGACTGGGGAGAAGGAAGATTTTCGACCGAGCACCATTCTCTGCGTTGCATTACCCCGTTCAATGGTGAATTGTATGCAATAGCTGTGAACAATTTTGAGTTCGGAAAATTAGTGTGCACCAACAATGTCCAGTTGGAGCAGCGCGCGAGCAGTGTCAACATGGATACACTATTTTCATTTCCAGAACTTGGAAATAACAAGTTCTACCTTGTGAAGTCGGATGGTGCTCTGCTGCTTGTGTTGTTGGACAACAAGCATTTGGAGGAAGGTCAACCATTGGTGTACCGTGTGGACACTGAGAGCCGCTCTCTCCATGCCGTCAATAACATTGGCAGTCGTGCCTTCTTCGTCCATTATATCCGGTGTATCTCCGTCGACACCAGAGTGCACCCGACACTTCGACCTGGCTGCATCTACTACGCAGATTTGGGTTATATCAGAGAGTACTTTGATGATATAAAGGCCTGGGATGAGTGGCCAATACGTGTGGATAGATTAGGAAACTATGGTATGAGAAATGAACAAAGGCCATACCGTTTGGAGGATGTATTGGCTGCACACTGCAGACGGAAGGAGTTCAATGAATATTTCCTTCAGATCAGAGAACGGAGTGACGAAGAAATATATGCTGAATGAAGATCAGATTCATTCATCTTGGGGTATCCTAATCTTCATGTTGGCCATACATTGCGTCTTGTATTATTTTCAGATTAGTTTGTCGTGAACATTAACATTGTTATTGGCTGCTTTTGGCTGTTGTATGCAGTTGATGTATTATACTCCGTACTTAGTTTTCTGGATTTATTATGCTGCTGTGATTTTTCCTATACTAGCTTCTAGATTTGACTGATTTTGTTTGTAATGATGATGGCTTGATGTGGCTGCTGGCCTTAACTGCCGAAGCAGAGCAATTAGTACTTAACCAGGTGTACCGTCTTTATATTAGTATTATATTATATTACTTGACCATAGCCATATTCAAAATCAAATCTCAGTCGGGCGGCAAAATCTCCCGCCAATCCTGAAATATTTCAGACGGGTTTTTGAATGGGATAAGAAGATAGATCACGATGATAGTAACCGGTATTTAATGTGATGATGATTTGATTTTGCACTCGGCCTTGAACAGAGGTACTAGTACGGTGTCACAATTTTTTATCATTATACTTGGACGGTAGCCAAATTCAAAATCTCATAGCGGCAAAACTTCCCGCCCACAAAATACAAAAATTTCACACGCTTCCAAATTCCCATTCTACCCCTGTGGAGATGACAGCAAAGTCGGTTGGTGGGGGGTCTGCCCGTCATTTTTTGGATCACCACCTCCCTAGCCCGGAAACCCTCCCAAAAAAAATTCATTTCCCTCAGACCACCCACCGGAACTTCCCAAGTCCCTCTCTCCCACCTCCACGACCACCGCACCGGAACATCCCCGCCGGACTTCCCTGGTCTACCCGAGCCCTCGCGATCCTCGTCATCCGGCTGCCTGCCGGAGCCGCTTCATCGACGCCGTCATCAACCGGACCGGATCATCCCCGCCGAACCTCGAAACCATATGCTCATCCAGCAGTCTACCGCAGTCGCTTCAGCTGAGCCGCTTCGCCGGATCCGTCGTCCACCGCATCGGATCTTGCTCACCGACACCGCTGTGCATGAACCGGATCTGCTTCACCGGCGCCGTGCATGCTAAACTCTTCTACTGTCGCTTTTCTATTGCTTGCCTGCAAGTTCTTGTTTAATCTTGGGGGAACCTGTTTGTGCTAACGACGCGCCGTTACGTTTTTGCAGATGAGATGAGTAATCATGAAGTGTAATGGCCGTCTCTCCAACCCCAAGTAGCACATGTAGCGTACTTCATCACCGGATCTATCAACCCCAGGAAGATCTGCTGTGACTCCCACAGAGTGCTTCTCCTAATGTAAGTCCCTTGTTTTAGCGCCATGTTCTAGGTTCAGATGCTTGTTTGTCTGAAGCTCTTTTAGTTCATTCCTAGCTATGACCGTAACATGTTGCTATTTTCTACTTCATTGCTAACTTTAAGCGATTGAACATTTTGGTTTGCATTCCCTGCTCTGTAGATGTAGCCATCATAACTTCTATCTTGCTCAGTCGTTGTTACAAAAATTATAGGTATTATAGTAACATCCTGCTATTATTTAGTTCATGGCCAATTTTAAGTAATTGCACATGTTGGTTCGCATTCCCTGCTCTATAGCTTTTGGCATCGTAACTTCTATATTTGGTTTACATTCCCTGCTCTGTAGATCTAGCCATCATAACTTTATCTTGCTCAGTCGTTGTTACAAAAATTATGGCCTGCTACTATGTTGTTTGTGCCAATTTTTTACTCCATGAACATGTTGGCTTGCATTCCCTGTACTACAGGTGATGCCATTGTTTTGTATCTAGTTCATTGTAAGCTAACAAAGTAAGGACTTAGTTTGGCATGCTATCACTCTGCTATCTAGCCTGTAGTACAAATAAACTTGTCATACTACTAGATAATAATTTTGCGTGCCATCTTGTTCTTCAAAAGCTGCATTATTGACTTGTTTCTCTGACTTGGCATGACGCTCACATATGGAAAGCTGAACATATTGGTTTGCATTCCCTCTTATACAAGTTCACAGGTGATCCCACTATATTCTGTATCTGGTCCATCCTAAGCTCCAGCATTAACTATCCTCTATGTGTTGCTCATTACAAGTTTATATCCCGAAACATCTTGATTTGCATCCCCTTCACTATAAGTTCAGGAGTATTATTTAGTTCACGGCCAAAATGAAGTAATTGCACTTGGCACATGTTGGTTCACATTCCCTCCTCTTTAGCTTTTGCCATCGTAACTTCTATTTTTGGTTTACATTCCCTGCTCTGTAGATGTAGCCATCATAACTTCATCTTGCTCAGTCGTTGTTACAAAATTTATAGCCTGCTACTATGTTGTTCATGCCAATTTTGTACTCCCTGAACATGTTGGTTTGCATGGGACTCGACAGTAGTAAGTCTGCTGTTTCATTCTAACATGCTCTGTTATATTGGCTGTTGGTATGCGGCATGCACTCTTTGTTTGCTTATTGTGTGCATTACAATGATCTTGTTATAACGACGAAATGATGAGTTCCAAATTCTTTGGCAAACAATATTGCAGTGTCTTTGCGTTTCCATTGTTGTTGTCTTAACTTGTAATGTCTTTGTTTCAGATATAGGTGCTGCATGGACAACTTAAAAGATTGCCGGATCGCTTCATTGTATTGCTAGGTTTAATTACCATTCAATTTCTCTGGGTTCTGTAATATTTTTTCAAAGCCTTGCAGCTGATGTAATATTTAGTTAGTTTTTATAGTTCTTTCGCGCATTTTTTCTTTGGTGCTTGTGGTAAGTGAGGCTATCCGACAGAAATCAATGCTGCGTAAATATTCTCAGTATCTAAATCACGAATTCCCATCCCTTAAACGGCCCAATTAAGCGAAATCACATATGTGCCGGCGCAAAATCCTAAAGCGCCTATTACGCATATAAACAACAACTAAATGGGCTCCCACTTACTTATTGGGCCAGCCCACTTGATTTAGGGTGGACCCCACAATCTAATGGGCGGCCCACTTGCTTTAAGGTGGACCCCACCCACTACCGGGCCGGCCCACTAACTAGTGGGCCGCCCAATTGCTTTTGTGGTGGACCCCACGTACTAAATGGGCCACCCCTTTAAGACGAAAGTGGACCCACTTGGGCCCGGCCCACTATCTTGTTGGGCCGGCCCACTTGCTATATGGTGGACCCACATACTAAATGGGCGCCCCTTAAGAGGAAAGTGGGACCCACCTGTGTTTCCCGCCCACTATCTTGTTGGGCCGGCCCACTTGCTAGATGGTGGACCCCACATACTAAATGGGCCGGACCCTTAAAAAGTGGGACCCACTGTGTTTGGCGCGGCCCACTTGCTAGATGGTGGACCCCACATACTAAATGGGCCGGCCCTTTACAGAAAGTGGGACCCACTGTGTTTTTGGCCCGGCCCACTATCTTGTTGGGCCAGCCGTTTGATCTATCACCCCACGTACGAAATGGGCCAGCCCTTTAACAGAAAGTGGGACCCACTGTTTTTGGCCCGCCACTTTCTTGTTGGGCCAGCTGTTTGATCTATTGTGGACCCCACGTACTAAATGGGCCGGCCCGATAGCAGGAAAGTGGGACCCACATGCTAATTGGGCCGGCCCAATAACTTCTTGGGCCGGCCCAGTTGTTTTAAGGTGGACCCCACTAGTTAAATGGGCCGGCCCGATAACAGGAAAGTGGGTCCCACATGTCTTGTGGGCCGGCCCTTTTGCCTGTTGACCGGTCAAACGAGTGCATTCGGTCCGGCCCACATGCTTAGTGGGCCGGCCCATTAAAGTTTTGACCAGTCAACCTTAGAGGTTAGGCCGACCCACGTAACTAATGGACCAGCCCAGCTATATAGTTGACCGGTCAACTAAGTCAGCTGGCCCGGCCCGCAAACTTAATGGGCCGGCCCGCTTAAGACGTGGCAGCCTCGTGTCGGCCTACCATCTACCACGGGGTTTCAGTAGGTTAACGCCGTTAACGCGTCTGCCACGTGTCGTTTGCATGACGTCAGCAGTCAACGGGCTCCCGAAACACTTGGGCAACGGTCCGATTTTCCGTGGCGGAAGGGCGCCCAAGCGCGACGGACCGAAAAAATCGTCGTAGGACTTTGCCTGACGCAGTTTCCACAACAGAACCCATATCGGCGGGTAGGCCCATAGGCGACGAAAAATACCCCTTAGCGAACGATTTTGAGACGTTGTCTATCAGAACTTTTCTTGTAGTGGTTGTCAATGCCTGGAGGAGATGTCCTTGGAGCTAGGAAGCGACATGGAACTCCTCCCCCGGTGGCGATCCGTGCACTTCTCTTGGTGTTGGACGGATTTGCTATCACGCCAATGCTTGCAATGGTGGCACGCGGGTGTACTCGCGGAATTTCCTCCACTTCTTCCTCATCCTCGCTCTCGACTTCTTCCTTCAATTCGGGGTCTTGAATATCTTCCTCCAAAGGCCCCTTGTCTTTGTTGTTGGAGACCATGGTGCTTCTAGATCAAAAATAGATCCTGGCAGAAAACAGCTCGAAACAAAACACGACGAGAAAACGATATACGGACCTCCAGGGGTCCGGGGGATTATATAGCAAATATTTTTACGACAAAAGGAAGGTTCCAGGCCGAAAACGAGTGGAAACGGGACGCCGAGGGGCTGTCCCCATAGGGCGGCGCGGCCAGGGGGGCCCGCGCCGGCCTATGGGGGCACGCCCTCGTGCGTCTCCTCCACTCCGTTTCGATCTCGTAATTTTTCATATTTTCCATAAACAGCAGAAATATTGTTCGGAAAGTTAAACGCGGACTTTTTATTACTAAAACTGTTACCTATTCAAAGTCGAACTCTGCAGAACTGTCAATTTGATCTTTGATGAAAGCTTCCGGAGTCATCACTTGAATAACATCAATATCTTCATTATAAGAATCTCCAGAAATATAATGCTTGAGTCTTTGTCCATTCACTACTTGTGTGGCATTACCTTGCAGAGAACTAATTTTAATTGCCCCTGAACGATACACCTCCTCAATGACATATGGTCCTTCCCATTTTGAGAGTAATTTCCCTGCAAAAAATCTGAGACGAGACCGATACAATAGGACTTTATCTCCAACATTAAATTCTCTTTTAATAATTCTTCTATCATGCCATTTCTTAACCTTCTCCTTAAAAAGTTTAGCATTTTCATAAGCTTCACTTCTCCATTCATCTAAAGAACTCAATTGTAGCAACCTCTTCTTACCGGCAAGTTTAAAATCTTTATTAAGTTCTCTTACAGCCCAATAAGCTTTGTGCTCTAGTTCTAAAGGTAAATGACAAGCTTTTCCATAAACCATTTTATAAGGAGACATTCCCATAGGATTTTTATAAGCAGTTCTATAAGCCCACAATGCTTCCTTTAACTTACTAGCCCAATTCTTTCTAGATTTATTAACAGTCTTTCCCAAGATAGATTTAATTTCTCTATTTGATAATTCTACTTGCCCACTAGTTTGAGGATGATAAGCTGAAGCAATTCTATGATTAATACCATATCTGGCAAGAGTTTTTCTAAAACCACCATGAATAAAGTGAGAACCTCCATCAGTCATAATATATCTAGGTACTCCAAATCTAGGAAAAATAACATCTAAAAGCATTTTTAAAGAGGTCTCACCATCAGCACTTTTTGTAGGTATGGCTTCTACCCATTTAGTAACATAATCAACAACGACAAGTATATGAGTGTTACCTTTTGAAGAAGGGAAAGGACCCATGAAGTCAAATCCCCAACAATCAAATGGTTCAATAACAAGAGTATAATTCATAGGCATTTCATTGCGTCTAGAGATATTACCAACTCTTTGACATTCATCACAAGATAAGATAAACTTCCTTGCATCTTTGAAAAGTGTTGGCCAATAAAAACCTGATTGTAGAACCTTTTGCGGTTCTATCTCCGGCATGATGTCCTCCATAAACACTACCATGACACTTACTCAATATCTCTTGTTGTTCATATTCAGGGACACATCTTCGCATAATACCATCCACTCCTTCTTTATATAAGTGTGGGTCATCCCAAAAATAATGCCTCAAATCATAAAAGAATTTCCTCCTTTGCTGAGCTGAAAAGGTTGGAGGCAAGTACTTGGAAACAATAAAGTTAGCATAATCAGCATACCAAGGACTATCTCGCGAGCTCACCTTTATTACAGCCAATTGTTCATTTGGAAAACTATCATTAACAGGAACAGGATCATAAGCAATATTTTCCAATCTAGACAAATTATCAGCAACAGGATTATCAGCACCTTTCCTATCTACAATATGTAAATCAAATTCTTGCAAAAGAAGCACCCATCTAATAAGCCTTGGCTTAGCATCTTTCTTTTCCATAAGGTACCTAATCGCAGCATGATCAGTATGAACTGTGACTTTTGAATCAACAATATAGGATCTAAACTTGTCACATGCAAAAACTACGGCTAATAATTCTTTCTCAGTTGTAGCATAATTTCTTTGAGCAGCGTCTAGAGTTTTACTAGCATAATGAATAACATTCAATTTTTTATCTACTCGCTGTCCAAGGACAGCACCTACAGCAAAATCACTAGCATCACACATAATTTCAAAAGGCAAATTCCAATCAGGAGGTTCAACTACAGGAGCAGTTGTTAAGGCTTTCTTTAAAGTTTCAAAAGCTTCCTTACAATCATCATCAAAAACAAAAGGTACATCTTTTTGAAGAAGATTAGTAAGAGGCTTTGAAATTTTAGAGAAATCTTTAATAAATCTCCTATAAAACCAGCATGACCAAGAATACTACGAATACTCGGGGGCTACTGACATAGGCATCCCCAATGGGCCTGCCAAAGATGGTACCCGGGATTTACTAAAGGCCCAGGACTCGAAGAATAAGAAGACTTGGAAGCCCATTTAGTGTTAAGGAAAGATAGTTTGTATTAGGAAAGATAGAGATTTGTAATCTTACGGGTTGGGTACGAAACCCTCCCGAACTCTGTAACTTGTGTATTACGAAACCCTCGGCTCCACCTCCTATATAAGGGGGAGTCGAGGGACAAAGAAAGGATCGAATCTATTGTCAACAGAACCCTAGTTTTCATAATCGTCGAGTACTTTTCGGCTGAAACCTTCGAGATCTACTTGCCCTCTACTTCTAGCAAAACCCTAGTCTACAATCTGTAGGCATTGACAAATTAATCCTTTGTCAATTGGCGCCGTCTGTGGGAACTAGAGGTTGCAAGGAGCTGATCTCGATGGCACGTCCAGAATCGTCGACTTCGTCGGTGGCAAGCAATGCGATGGATCGAGGTAAACGGGAAAAAACTGATCTAGTCGATTTTATTCCTCACCCGCCCTCCCGTATGGATGCATGTGCCTATCTGGAGGAGCCCATCGTCATGACGTTCGGAGAATTCCGATTTGGCGTCAACAAAGAAGGATCCTACCGTCTCGAAGTTCCGATCTCGTCGGAATTTTCAGCGGTCGATTCTAACTTTTCGTCGAGTGACGAGGAGTTTTCGTCGCCACGCTTCGTCGACAACAAGGCAAGCGGAAAGCTCGCCAAGATCTTCAGCAATACATCCTTCGAGTCGTCTGCGGACTCCTTTATAAGCAGCGATTCCGACAGCGTCGACAGCTTCAACTTCATCGACAAATCTGCTGCCATCGGAAAGGTCTTCACCAATCTATATGATGGTGTCACCAATCCTGACAAAAATCAATACGCAAAATACCATCAAATCTGTGCAATTGAAGAGGCAGGCCGAGCAGAACCAGAGACGTCAGAGGCTTTCGATGATTTGGGAAATCCATACGTCGATCCCGCTGATCTTAGAAAAGGCTTAGGCACTAAATATGCTGGGTCTTCAACTCGCGCAAGAGTTCAACTCCCGCAGGAAGCATGGGATAGGGCCGCAAAAGCCATGGATGGTTCAGAACCAATGACCACCACTGCTACTGTACAAGAACTACAAGCATACCAATATAGACTTGCTCGGGTAAGTAGAGAGCTGGAAAAACAGACAGCATCCTTGAATAGAAGAAAAGAGGCAGCTTCCGCGTCCAGCAGGCGTCGAGCAGAGCTCAGTCGACAATCAGAAACTTCGGCAGATAGCCATAGAGAGGCTCGAAGGAGAATGAGATCTCGGCTGCAAAATATACCTGAAGAAGAGAGAGGAAACATAATTCAAAATCTCGACATGTCCTTCATGACGATTGATACAAGGGGAAATATCATCCCGAAAACGCCAGAAGCAGGATACATGGCAAGTATAGCGCAACAGTCCTCGAGGGAAGTATTACCCAATTTATTGATTCGACACAAGGGGAGACAAAGAATACTTGTAAGCCTGGAGTTGGAGTTGTCAATTCAGCTGCACCTGAAACAGACTTGCTCGCAAGAGTTTATCAGTAGTAACAGTTTTATAGCAGTAGGAATAGTAAAATAACAGCAGCGGTGAAATAAAGACAGCAATAGTGATTATAGTAAACAGCAGGATTAAAATACTGTAGGCACAGGGACGGATTAACGGGCGTTGCATGGATGAGAGAAACTCATATAACAATCAAAGCAGGGGCATTTGCAGATAATAATAAAACGGTATCCAAGTACTAATCAATCAATAGGCATGTGTTCCATATATAGTCGTACGTGCTCGCAATGAGAAACTTGCACAACATCTTTTGTCCTACCAGCCGGTGGCAGCCGGGCCTCTAGGGAAACTACTGGAAATTAAGGTACTCCTTTTAATAGAGTACCGGAGCAAAGCATTAACACTCCGTGAACACATGTGATCCTCACATCACTACCATTCCCTCCGGTTGTCCCGATTTCTGTCACTTCGGGGCCATTGGTTCCGGACAGCGACATGTGTATACAACTTGCAGGTAAGATCATAAACAACGAATATCTTCATGAATCAATAACATGTTCAGATCTGAGATCATGGCACTCGGGCCCTAGTGACAAGCATTAAGCATAACAAGTTGCAACAATATCATAAAAGTGACATCTACGGATACTAGGCACTATGCCCTAACAATCTTATGACTATTACATGACCAATCTCATCCAATCCCTACCATCCCCTTCAGCCTACAGCGGGGGAATTACTCACACATGGATGGGGGAAACATGGCTGGTCGATGGAGAGGCGTTGGCGGTGATGGCGGTGAAGATCTCCTCCAATTCCCCGTCCCGGCGGAGTGCCATAACGGAGACTTCTGGCTCCCGAGACGGAGTTTCGCGATGTGGTGGCTCTCTGGAGGGTTTCTGGTGATTTCGACTTCTCCCCGTGCGTTTTTAGGTCGAGGGCGATAAGTAGTCCGAAGGAGGGCGTCGGGGGCCAGCCGAGGGGGCCACACACTAGGGCCGCGCGGGCCCCCTGGCCGCGCCGACCTAGTGTGTGGGGCCCTCGTGCCCCCACCTGGCTCGCCCTTCTGGCTCCGTGAGTCTTCTGGAAAAATAGGGCCTTCTGTATAAATTCCGAGGTTTTTCCTGAAAGTTGGATTTCGCACAAAAACGAGACACTGACACCTCAGAAAACAGCGTTAGTCCGTGTTAGTTGTATCCAAAATACACAAATTGGAGGCAAAACAATAGCAAAAGTGTTCGGGAAAGTAGATACGTTTTGGACGTATCAACTCCCCCAAGCTTAGCTTATTGCTTGTCCTCAAGCAATTCAGTTAACAACTGAGCGATAAAAGAACTTTCACGAACACATTTGCTCATATGATGTATATATTCTCATGCTATGGCTAATACTTAAGCAGTTCATAATGAAATACAT
Source organism: Lolium multiflorum (assembly GCA_030979885.1). Lineage (NCBI taxonomy): Eukaryota > Viridiplantae > Streptophyta > Magnoliopsida > Poales > Poaceae > Lolium > Lolium multiflorum. Next base: position 85,330,709 of record CM061752.1, on the reverse strand, counting down.
GCAAATAAGATCATCCAACAGCTATGTCAATCATGGAGAGGTACCAACAATTAATAATAAGCATCATGAATCATGTATATAAGCAGGATTGCAATGTTCATAAGAGAGTATGATAAAGTGGTATCTCGCTTGCCCGTATTTGATCGGCAAAACATAAATGCCCAGGCACCTCTGGAGTTCATAGAAAGACTAGAAGTAGTGATTGTCAAAGATAAAAGCATCAAAGTTATACCACAATCAATCATATTTTGAGACAAGCATATTATACTAAGAATGACAGTTGTGCTCTCAAGATAGTGCTCAAAGAAAGAATGGAGACACAACATAAAAGTAAAAGATTGACCCTTCGCAGAGGGAAGCAGGGATTAACATGCGCTAGAGCTTTTCATTTTTAAAACAGGAGTAAAATTATTTTGAGAAGTGCTTGTTGTTGTCAACGAATGGTAATGGGTACACTAACTACCTCATCAACCGGACTCCCAAGAGCGGCTCCCATGAATTATTTGCATGTTTATGTGGCACTCCTTCCAACCTTTCTTACACAAACCATGGCTAACCGAATCCTCGGGTGCCTGCCAACAATCACATACCATGAAGGAGTGCCTTTTTATTTAAGTTTTATTATGATGATGACACTCCCCCAACCTTTGCTTACACAAGCCATGGCTAACCGAATCCTTCGGGTGCCGTCCAACAATCACATACCATGGAGGAGTGTCTATTTTTGTTAATTAATTTGGGACTGGGAATCCCATTGCCAGCTCTTTTTGCAAAATTATTGGATAAGCGGATGTGCCACTAGTCCATATGAGAGTCCGTCAAAAGTAAATGACAAGGTTGAAAGCTAAACACCACATACTTCCTCATGAGCTATGAAACATTAACACAAATTGAGAAGCATTTTGAAAGTTTTAAAGGTAGCGCATGAGAATTTACTTGGAATGGTTTGAAATGCCATGCATAGGTATTTATGGTGGACACTTTGGAACAACTTGGTTTTCAGGTGTTTGGAAGCACGAGCGGCGTTCCCGCTCAGTACAAGTGAAGGCTAGCAAAAGACTAGGGAGCGACAAATCAAGAGAGCAATAACTGTCATAATCATGCTTGCGGCAAAATAAATTAACGGAGGCATAAAAGTGATACAAGAACTTTGAAGCAATATAAATCATCGAGGCTTAATTGACTTTTTGTTCAGTCATATGCATGCGTGAGCATGTGCCAAGTCAATATAAATGAATTATTCAGAGGAGGATACCACAATGCCATACTTACTTATGAATAAAACAATGCAAGCAAACATCCATGACATGCTACTCATATTAATAAATTGGAGCTAAACATGAGAGATCATGAACTACTAGACTTTCTCAAATAACATATACCTCACATGAACCAGCTAAGCATGCTCACATGGATGAGTATATGTACAAAAATGAAAACAAATAGAGTTCATACCAGCCTCTCACCACAATCCAATTGTTGTAGATCGTCATTATTGCCTTTCACTTGTGTAGCTTGGATAATATGAAATGAAAACCACGCTCCAGCCACCGAAGACCATTGAACTCATGATGAACTTTACAAACCAAAGAAGAACAGCAAATATTTTTGGTGTTTTCGAATTGGAAACAAGAACAAAAGAAACAAACAAACAAAGCAAAATCTTTTTGGGTTTTCTCATAGAAAACCAATGATAGCAAATAAAGTAAACTAAGAGCAAAGAACCAAATAAACAAATGGTGAAAAGAAACAACAGAAATATTTTTGGTCTTTTTGTGTTTTAGGAAAGAAACAAAGCGAAAACAAAAGAATGCAAACTAACAGAAACACAGAAAAGCAGGATGACAGAAATCTGCCAAAACCTGACAGCAGTACAGAAATCGAAATTAACAAAAATCTTCCATTGCTCAGCTCAAAAGTGTTCAACTAATGAAAGTTAGATAACAACCTGGGGCACGTGCTCAAAAATTGGCAACTCAAAATAACGTTCTGGCTGTGCGTACGAATTTTTTTGGTAACAGCCCAGAATCTGTTTTTGGACAGCACTTCCCCAAATATCATCTCCCGCTCTCATTAGAAAACCACTTAAGAAACTAAACAAGTATGTACAAGTATCCAGCAACCATAATATGCAAAGAATGAGTGATGCCGGTATACCTCCCCCCAAGCTTAGGCTTTTGGCCTAAGTGGAGTTCATTCCCAACGAGGGTCGGAGTTCCACGCCGGTGGATCATACATGGAGTGATAATAGGCCCCCGTGCAGAAAAATGTCGTGGAGGTTCCACATGACCATAATATTGATATGAGGAGCTTGCTGCATCGGATGAAGAGTCGGGGTGCTCCTCGGCCTCCTCCATGCCTTCCCTTGCACGATGGCTTTCCTTTTCTATGTATGCGTTTAGCTCATTTTCTGTGATCGACCACCCTTTCCTGGCATCAAGGTTAAGCAGAGCAGGTGCAGGCAATCGTACTAGTTTTTCAATTTTCTTAGTTATTCTCCAATTTTTCTTATACAAAGTTATCCTATAATACAGGTTGTTCAAATTAGATGCATCTGAAATAAACTCATGTTTAATCATGGAAACAACATCAAGTTTCTCTATAGAAAGCGGAATATCTAGATGGTGAGGTCCTACACCATGCATAGCTAATAAGCGAGAGGCGATAAGACCTCCACAAATTCCTCCTTTCTCACGGTTAGTAGCAAGTCTACAAGCTATTAAAGCACCCAAATTATAGGTCCTATCCTGTTGCAAAGCGGCAGCTAAGAAAGCCATATCTTGAACAGACAACTTACTCGCATTCCTTCTAGCAAGAACACACTTTGTAACGAAGTAAGCGAAATAGCGGATAGCTGGTTGTTGAATGCTACTAATCTTACCACCATCATCGGAGAAACTCCTCCCATTACAAATCATTGTATAAAGATTCGAGAGCTCCCGCGGCGTTCCCCTGACCTTCTCGCAGGATCCCCACCGCGGCACTCTAATTGCTGCACAAAAATCACTGAAAGGCAAGTTGATAGTTTTGTTATAAATCTTGTACCTGACCATGGGGTTAGTTTGAGACCGATGAAATTCGAAATCCTACACAACCGACACCGTTAGTTTAGCATATTGGTAAGGTTCACCAACAGTAAAACCTTCCAACCCTGCATTGGAAATCAGTGTTTGAACATCTTGCAGGATTCCTGCATTCCGCATAAAATCCGTGCATGGGTAATAAGAGGGGTATACTCCCTCTTCGCGATGAACTCTCATGACTTGTTGTACCTCCAATTCTTGTTGATTTAGTTGGTGCCTACTCCCTTCCATTTTCTGAAATTTTTCAACAATCATTATAAAATTTGATTTCAAGATATATAATTGAGGGAAACTACTATAGGAACTTGCTAGAGTACTACACATGCATCAAAACTAATTTCTACCACTTAGAACAAGCATGCAAGCTCACTAAACATGTTATCTACAACAGCAAAATATTCAAGATATACTCAACCAAACAAAATTCTAATTGGACAATCAAAGGAGTCACATACCAAGGAGTAAATGTGCCAAATTTCAGAAAAATCTGGGCTGAGCAAAGAGATCGAGAAATCGCGAGTTCTTGAGCAGAAACGCGAGTGAGAGAAAGTGAGTACGAGTTTTTTCGGGAGAGAGAAGAGAGTGGGAGGAAGAGATGCTGAAGTGGGGCAAAGGGGGACCCACACACCAGGGTGGCGCGCCCCCCTTGCTGGCCGCGCCGGCCTGTGGGGTGCCCCACCCCCAGGTGCTCCCAGGTGCCTTTTCGAAAAATAGGACTACCAGTATAATTTTTGTAATTTTTGAGAACTTCGAAAAATGCACATTTCTGGGTGTTAAATTAATTATTACTGCGCAGGAAAATGATTCCAAAATCTTAAACAACTAAAGCATATTGCAAAACAAAAAGTGCTACAGCAAGTAAAACAAATGGAGGGAGAAAGAAAGAAAGAAATGTTGTTTAGCTCTCTTATGCATTAAAATATACTTGTTAACAAGGTTGATCAAGTCTTGCTACCAAATAAATTTTATATGACATAAGAAGAAATAAACCTCAAATCAATCATGTTACCTTATATTGAATTGATATGGATCCAATCACAAGAGTTTGATATTCTTCTTTAGGCTCATATATAGGACAATCAATGGATCCCACTTTGATAGTTTTCACATTAAAAATTGTATTAACTCCATATACTTTATCAATCCTCTTGGGAAAATAGACAATATGTTCCTTATCATCAACATTGAAAGTAACCATGCCTTTATTGCAATCAATAACAGCCCCTGCAGTATTAAGAAAGGGTCTTCCAAGAATAATGGACATATTATCATCTTCAGGCATTTCCAACACAACAAAATCAGTTAATATCAAGCAATGTTGAGTAACTTGAACAGAACATTTTCACATACACCAACAGGAATAGCAGTAGATTTATCAGCCATTTGCAAAGATATATCAGTTGGTATTAACTTATCTAAATCAAGTCTCTTATAAAGAGAAAAAGGCATTACACTAACTCCTGCTCCCAAATCACATAGAGCAGTTCTAACATAATTATTCTTGATGGAACAAGGAATAGTCGGTATACCTGGGTCTCCAAGCTTCTTTGGAATCTTACCATTGAAGGAGTAATTAGCGAGCATAGTGGAAATCTCCTCATTTGGAATTTTCCTTTTGTTAGAGACAATATCTTTCATATACTTTGAATAAGGAGGCAATTTAATAGCATCAGTCAAAGGGATTTGCAAAAATAAAGGTTTCATCCAATCACAAAATTTATTATAATGTTCCTCCTCCTTTGATTTTAGTTTCTTAGCAGGAAAAGGCATTTGCTTTTGAACCCAAGGTTCTCTTTCATTACCATGTTTCTCAGCAATAAAATCTTCTTTAGTGTACTTTTTATTTTTAGCATGCTTTTTAGGTTCTTCTTCAACCTCTTCTTTATCAGGAGTATCATCCTTATCATTATCTTTATCATGTTCATTACCACTTTCAGCAGCATCAGAAATAGAAATACTATTAGGATCATTAACAGGTTCAGAGGATTCTACAACATTCTTATGTTTCTTTTTCTTTTTCTTAGATGGAGCACTAGTTTTAATTAGTTGAGAATCTTGTTCAACTCTTTTGGGATGCCCTTCAGGATATAGAGGATCCTGGGTAGAAACACCACCTCTAGTTGTTACTTCATAAGCATGTTTTTCTTTAGAATTATTTCCCAACAAGTCATTTTGCACTTTAGTGAGTTGATCAATTTGAGTTTGAACCATATGAAAATGTTTAACAAGTATCTTAACATCATTGGAGGTTCTCTCCACAATATCATGCAATTCACTAATAGCTCGAGAATTTTCCATTAAATGACTCTCCACTCTCATATTAAAGTTTTCTTGCTTAACAATATAATTATCAAACTCATCTAAGCATTGAGCAGGAGGTTTTGAATACGGAATATCTTCCCTAGTAAAGCGTTGAAGAGAGTGTACCTCAATCATGGATGAAGGGGAGTTATCTCACATAAATCTTCTATAGGAGGTAAATTCTTCACATCTTCAGGTTTAATACCCTTCTCTTTAAGAGACTTCTTGGCTTCCCTCATATCTTCATCATTTAATTTAATCATACCTCTCTTCTTCACTATCGGTGTCGGGGTTGGTTCAGGTGTAGACCAATCATCATGATTCCGGCCTATTTTAGCCAATAATTCTTCAGCGTCGTCTGGAGTTCTTTTCCTGAAAACACAACCAGCACAACTATCCAGGTATGCCCTAGACTCAATAGTTAGTCCACTATAAAATATATCAAGTAAATCATGCTTTTCCAAATCATGATCAGGCCGAGCTCTAATAAGAGAGCAAAATCTCGCCCAAGCCTCAGGCAATTTCTCTCCATCTTCCTGGTCAAAATTATAAATTCTCTGCAAAGCAGCGTGTTGAGCGCTAGCAGGAAAGTATTTTCGAAAGAAAACATCACGCAAGTCAATTGGACTTTTAATAGAACCAGGAGGCAAATTATTATACCAAGTTTTAGCATCATCCTTTAATGAGAAAGGAAAAATTTAGCGACAAAATAAGTACGCATCTTGACATCATCAGAAAACACGCTACTCAGAGTAGATAACTCAATCATGTGTTCAACATCACTTTCTTTTTCAGTTCCACAAAAGGGTGTTTTCTCAACAATAGCTATATGAGATAAATCAAGAGAAAAATCATAATCTTTATCATTAATGTTTATAGGAGATGTGGCAAATTTAGGATCAGGAGACAGTTTATATCTAACAGCATGTTCCGCAAGCAACTTTTTAATTTTTCTTGCATCAGTAGTAGCATTGCATTTTTCAATAAAATCATCATCAAGTTCTACATAATCTTCATCAAGATCATCACTAGAATATTCAACAGACTCAGGTGAATTAACAGGTGCAACATTCTCATTAGGAGTTTCAGTATTTTCAATTTGCCTAGACCTAGCAATTGTAGCATCTAGAAAAGATCCTAACGAACCATCATTATCAAGCACAACAGAAGCATCATCACAATTATGAGAGGAATTTTCAGATTCAGCAGAAGTACCAGCATTTGAAGCTTGTGGTGGTGAAACAAGTTTACTTATCACAGATGGTGAATCAAGAGCAGCAGAGGTACTAAGAGTTGTACCTTTTCTTGTAGTGGATGGTAATATGGCGATCTTAGTATCGCGAGGTTTACCCATGATGGAGAATTTGCAGCGAACAATATCAATCCAAGTGAACTTCCAAATAAAGCTATGCTCCCCGGCAATGGCGCCAGAAAATAGTCTTGATGACCCACAAGTATAGGGGATCGCAACAGTCTTCGAGGGAAGTATTACCCAATTTATTGATTCGACACAAGGGGAGACAAAGAATACTTGTAAGCCTTAACCGGAGTTGTTAATTCAGCCGCACTGAAACAGACTTGCTCGCAAGAGTTTATCAGTAGTAACAGCTTTATAGCAGTAGGAATAATAAAATAACAGCAGCGGTGAAATAAAGCAGTAGTGATTATAGTAAACAAGGATTAAAATACGCAGGCACAGGGACGGATTAACGGGCGTTGCATGGATGAGAGAAACTCATGTAACAATCAAAGCGTGGGCATTTGCAGATAATAATAAAACGGTATCCAAGTACTAATCAATCAATAGGCATGTGTTCCATATATAGTCGTACGTGCTCGCAATGAGAAACTTGCACAACATCTTTTGTCCTACCAGCCGGTGGCAGCCGGGCCTCTAGGAAACTACTGAAATTAAGGTACTCCTTTTAATAGAGTACCGGAGCAAAGCATTAACACTCCGTGAACACATGTGATCCTCACATCACTACCATTCCCTCCGGTTGTCCCGATTTCTGTCACTTCGGGGCCATTGGTTCCGGACAGTGACATGTGTATACAACTTGCAGGTAAGATCATAAACAACGAATATCTTCATGAATCAATAACATGTTCAGATCTGAGATCATGGCACTCGGGCCCTAGTGACAAGCATTAAGCATAACAAGTTGCAACAATATCATAAAAGTGACATCTACGGATACTAGGCACTATGCCCTAACAATCTTATGACTATTACATGACCAATCTCATCCAATCCCTACCATCCCCTTCCGCCTACAGCAGTGGGGAATTACTCACACATGGATGGGGGAAACATGGCTGGTCGATGGAGAGGCGTTAGCGGTGATGGCGGTGAAGATCTCCTTCCACCCCCCGTCTCGGCGGAGTGCCGCAACGGAGACTTCGGCTCCCGAGACGGAGTTTCGCGATGTGGCGGCTCTCTGAGGGTTTCGGCGACTTCGACTTCTCCCCGTGCGTTTTTAGGTCGAGGCCGATATAGTAGTCCGAAGGAGGGCGTCGGGGGCCAGCCGAGGGGGCCACACACCAGGCCGCGGGCCCCCCGGGCCGCGCCGCCTTAGGTGTGGGGCCCGTGCCCCCACCTTGCCCTTCGGCTCCGTGAGTCTTGGGAAAAATAGGGCCTTCTGTATAAATTCCGAGGTTTTTCTGAAAGTTGGATTTCTGCACAAAAACGAGACACCAGAAGCAATTCTGCTGAAAACAGCGTTAGTCCGTGTTAGTTGTATCCAAAATACACAAATTAGAGGCAAAACAATAGCAAAAGTGTTCGGGAAAGTAGATACGTTTTGGACGTATCAGCAGGTTATAACGCAAGCTTACATCCTCGTGTCCAGACCACCTCCTGGGGACCCGAGAGAACCATTGTTCAATATGGCAATGGCTGGAGTAGGAGTTATGGGAACAGCGTTCGCAGCCACGCCTCCCGAAGCAAATCCTAGGCAAAATAGTCCACGACCCACCGCAACGGTGCAAGACCCACCAAGAACAAGTGGAGCAAGAGACACAGCAGTTCAAGTAAGGGTGGACAGAGCGCGACAAGAAAGAAGAGAACGTCAGCACTCACCAGAAGTTGCCGACGAAGATATGTGTGGACTCCCGTGCTTTACGAGAAGAGTTCGAAAGACTCGAGTCCCAAAAGGGTTCAAGTTACCCGAGAATTTCAAGAAATTCGACGGCCTGCAGGATCCCGAGGATTGGCTCGTTGATTATCTCGAGATGGTGAAGCTGGTAGGAGGAACCAGAGCAACAGCTATGCAAAGTATCCAAGTTCACTTGAGTGGTGCCGCAAGATCTTGGATAAAGAAACTTCCCCCAGGTTCCATCGACAGCTGGGATAATTTCGAGGACATCTTCGTGAGAAATTTCCGATCCACCTGCAAGAAACCTGCATCATTGGAAGAGTTGAGGGCATGTCGACAGAAACACGACGAGTCGATGAGAAAATATATACAGAGGTGGAATATCATCAAAAACTCGGCAGAAGATATATCTGACGAGAGAGCAATAGACGCGTTCGTAGCAGGAATTCGGCGGGGAGATTTCGTCGAGGACTTAGGGAGAACTAACCCTAAGACAATATCAGCACTGATGGAGATAGCCAACAAGTGGGCAGATGGAGAAGACGCAATATATAATAAGCGACACAGGTCGCCAGAAGAGGACCGCGGTCGAAATTTTCAAAATAGAAGGCGATTTTCTCGCCAGTTCTACAACAACGACGCTCCTGGCCATATATCGGCTGGTTTTCGGGGAAATCCTGGAGGAAATAGTCGAGATGACTATCAAAGGAGTAATGAGCAACAAGGCGACAATAGAGGTGATTCTCGCGGCAACAGGCAAAATAGTGGACCAAGGTTTCAAAGACCTTATGTGTCCCCCGAGGAGATGATGAACGGTCCGTGTCAAATGCACTTTTATCTCGACAACAACAGAAAGAGGCAGTCAGGACATCTCCAGAAAGACTGCCGAAATTTTCAGGCAATGTTGCGAGCCACAGGAATTGCAAATGCCCAAGCAATGAATAGAAACCCCCAGGGGCCAAGGAGTGAGATCCACCTCCCACCTCCTCCCGCAATCACGGACGAAAATCGGCACCAGCTCAGAATAGCGGCAGCACCACATCCACCACCATATGTTGATCCTAACTCCAATGGTGCGGTCTCGATGATTCAGAAAGCTAGGCCATCCAACAGGGCGCAGAAGGTAATCTCACGACAAGTGTTCATGGCAGAGAAGATGCCTCCACCAACAGTTGAGTACCTAAATTGGTCGTCGGGCAAGACATTGGCTTCACAATCGCGGATCATCCACAGCAAGTTCCTCGACCAGGACAATCGGCACTCATCTTACCCGCAGTAATCGCTGGTTTTGACGTGTCGAGAGTTTTCATAGCTAGCGGCAACAACTTAAACCTTATGTATGCAGATACATTGAGAAAGATGAGCATATCCCTGGCTAACCTGAAACCAACTGATACACGTTTTCATGGGATCACACCAGAGAAGCCAAGTTATCCATTGGGCAAGATCAACCTCGACGTTCAGTTTGGAACCCGAGAAAACTACAGGATAGAGAATTTGGAGTTCGAAGTCGTGGATTTCCGTCGCAATATCACGCATTGTTGGGACGACCAGCATATGCCAGGTTCATGGCGGTACCACATTACACGTATCTATTGTGGAGGTTGCCTGGACCTAAGGGACCAATCACAGTCAAGGGAAGTTTCGCGCTAGCTGATAAGTGCGACAAAGATTTTCATCGACTGTCGGAAACTTTCGGGATGCAAGCAGAATATATGGCGCCAAGGCTCACTGACTATGATGTGCTGCCAGATACAGGAGGTTTCTCTAGGAGCCAACTTTCAACACAACCAAGGATTCAAAAGAGGTACAAATCCACCCAACGGACCCAAAGAAAACGACATCCATTGCAACAAACATGGATATCGCATAGGAAAGCGCGCTCGTCGAGTTCCTCCGTGAGCACTGGAAAATCTTCGCATGGTGTCCAGCTGACATGCCAGGAGTACCCAGGGAACTTGCCGAGCACCACCTCAACTTGGATCCTCTCGCGAGACCAATCAAGCAACCTTTGCGGCGTTTTTCGGAACCAAACCGCAAAGCTATGCGGTTATAACCAGATCAGATTAAAAGAAGAAGATGAAGCCAAGACAGCGTTCATAACACCTTACGGCGTGTTTTGTTACAAAACAATGCCTTTTGGTTTGAAAAACGCGGGAGCAACATATCAGCGGATGATGCAGAAATGCCTTGCAACACAGATTGGGAAAAATGTACAAGTCTACATTGACGATGTCGTGATAACATCAAAGAAGGGGTCAACACTGATCGAAGATTTGAAGGAAACCTTCGACAACCTCGACAAGTTCTGCCTTAAGTTGAACCCGACAAAGTGCTCCTTTGGCGTCTGCGGGAGAACTTCTCGGGTTTTTAGTATCAGCAAGAGGGATTGAAGCCAATCCCAAAAAAATACAGGCCATCGTAACTATGAGGAAGCCAACAAAGTTGAAAGAAATACAACAGCTACAGGGCGAGTCGCAGCCTTAAGCAGATTCGTCGCCAGGTTAGGAGAAAAGGCGCTGCCGTTCTATGCATTGATCAAACATGGGGAGAAATTTCAATGGAACGAAGAAGCAGATAGAGCCTTTGAGAACCTCAAGCGCACAATTTCGACACCACCAATCTTGGTGGCGCCTAAAGAAAAGAACCCTCCTCTTGTATATTGCAGCCACACCTCAAGTGGTTAGCACGGTCCTGGTAGTCGAGAGAGAAGAGGAAGGAAAGCTTCATGGAGTTCGAGGCCGTATATTTCATCAAATACTGTCGCTTCAAAACAGCGGTACCCTCAATACCGAAATCGCGATGGAGTATTTACGACAAGAAGAAAATTGCGACACTATTTTTCGGCGCACCCGATAATCGTGTCAATGAAGCTCCTTTGTCAAACATATTGAACAACCCAGAAGCTACGGGTCGTGTCTCCCTTTGGGGAATAGAACTTTCCCCTCGGGACATCACGTATGAAAAAAGAAAGGCAATAAAATCGCAGGTTTTACCGGATTTCATCGCAGAGTGGATGGAGCTACAAAACACGGGACTCCAGATTTATCGAGAACCTGGACTATGAACTTTGACGGGTCCAAAAGGTTGGAAGGCGCTGGAGCAGGCGTGATATTGGTATCACCTGAAGGCGACAAGTTGAAATATGTCTTACGGATGACGTTCCCAAACGCGTCTAACAATGAAGCAGAATACGAAGCTCTTATACACGGGATGAAGATGGCAAAGGCTTGCGGTGCAAATCCGATGAAAATTTTCTATGACTCACATTGGTGGCGCAGCAGGTTATGAATCAATGCGATGCGGTTAATGAAAGCATGATAGCATACAAGGAGATGTATAATGAGATGGAGAAACTATTTGATGGATGCGAGGTAAACCACATCAGCAGATTGAGCAATGATGAAGCCGACGTCCTTGCAAACATCGGGTCACAATGTCTGACGATCCCTCCAGGCGTATTTTGGGAAGAAATAAGCGAGCGATCAACAAAGCCGATGAAAACAAAGAAAAAGGAGAAGGAGGGGAAATCTTCGGGTACCACTAAAGAATCATTGGAAGAAGAAGAAGAAGAGGAACAAGAGCTAGTCATGATGGTGCAAATTCCATGGATGCAAGCTTACATATCATACATCCTAAGAAAAACAATACCCGACGATCCAGTTGAAGCAAGGCGAATAATTAGACGATCTAAAGCTTTCACTGTGGTAAAAGGGGAGTTGTACAAACGAAGTATTTCGGGTGTGCTACAGAGATGTGTCACACCCGAAGAAGGAAGAATCATCCTGAAAGATGTACACGAAGGAATATGCGGGCATCACGCGAGCAGCCGAGCTATCGCGGCTAAAGTTTTCAGAGCAGGATTTTATTGGTTAACAGCAATTGAGGATGCGAAGGAAATAGTGCGAACTTGCGACGCGTGCCAAAGATTTGCCGCCAAGCCTCACTCTCCGGCAGCAGAACTGATGCCAATCCCGCTGTCGTGGCCTTTTGCTCAATGGGGTCTCGACATGGTGGGAAAACTACACAAAGCTTCGCCAGGAGGATATGAGTATATGCTCGTTGCTGTCGACAAATTTACTAAGTGGATAGAAGCAAAGCCGATAAATTCACCGGACGGCGCATCGGCAATCAAGTTCGTGAAAAGCATCGTCTTTCGATTTGGAGTCCCTCACAACATTGTTACAGACAACGGCAGTAATTTTACGTCCAAGGAGTTCAAGGCATATTGCGCAGAAGTGGGCATCAAATTGAGTTTTGCGTCTGTCGCACATCCACAGACCAACGGTCAAGTCGAAAAAGCCAATGGCATCATCTGCAATGGTATCAAGAAACGCCTGTTGGGACCATTGGAAAAAGCTCGGCATACTTGGCCGAGGAGCTGCCAAGCGTGTTGTGGAGTATTCGAACAACACCAAATACGGCGACACAGGAGACGCCGTTCTTTCTGGTCCATGGAGCCGAGGCAGTCCTGCCGATAGAAATAGAGCATGATTCTCCAAGAGTTACAGAATATGATGAAGAAACTTCGAGAAAAGCCTTGGAGGATGATGTCGACGCACTTGATGAAGCTCGAGACGAAGTCCTGTCACGAGTCGCCAAATATCAACAGGACCTGAAAAACTACCACAGTCGACGATTGCGACCAAGATCTTTCCAAGTTGGTGACCTGGTTTTGCGACTTAATCAAAAAAGTCATGAAAAACTCGAGTCACCATGGCTTGGACCTTACATCGTCACAGAAGTAATCGAAGGAGGAGCATATAGAATCAAGGACAAGAAGACGGGTTGCTGAGCCAAATCCTTGGAACGTGGCGCAGCTCAGGCGTTTTTACGCCTAGATGCCGAAATATAGTCACCTCTGTAAACATACAATGTACTGAAACGCCCGCGAGTTTTCAGACGCACTCTTTTCCTTTTTCGGGGCACCGAGTGGGGCCGGAAAGGTTTTTAATGAGGCGGGCTCGCGGTGCAAATATAATAAAGATAGTGGAATTATATATCTTTCTCGACAGGCTCGGGGGCTTCCTCCTAGACGATACAATATATATATACACAGTGTCGACAAATACAACTCGCAAAAATATCTCGCCTTGGTATAAAGTACCTCGCCAAAATAAAAATATCGACAAATAGCGGTCAACATAAAGCTCGGGGGCTCATACCCACAAAAATAGTACAGTATTTATTTTGCCTTGGGATAACCTCGCATTATAAAACAAAAATACAGCCAACAAAACGCCCGGGGGCTTGGCGTTGAAAATAAAAACATAGTGATTTACAGTACGGAAATACAAGATACAATTCTTGGAACAGCTTATCTTCAGGGATTTCCCAGTATGTTGTCTATTGTCAAGCGCTCATTATTTATAGCACGAGTGCTATGCTCAGCATAGCTGCCCTTCACGAAGAATTCAGAATCCATCCGAAGAAGTTCATCCATCATATCTTCGGCAACAGGGGTCACAACATCGTCATATTTGCTGAAGTTCTTCCTCCTCTTCGCCATCTTAGCCAAGCACTTTGGAACAATCTGCCCCACGTCTAACTTCGGGTAGCAGATTTTTATCATGATCATAGCAAATCTTGCGCCAGCAGCCAATTGGGCCCGCACAAAGCCGTGGATTCGAGGAGCATCACGAAATTTATCCATTAAAGCAGGAAGAGTCTCTGGCATCTTGTTCCGAGGAAACATAGTGCCATAGACCAGAGACAGAGTCCTTGTACGAAGTCGAGATAATCGCGAACCTGGAGTGCGCGATCCTGAAACCTGACAATCTGGCGAGTCCGTTCAGGTGTACCCCAAAAATTTGAACCATGATCATGGGCAAGCCGAAGAAGTACATTGGATCGAGCTTCGACACGCTCATCTTCAGTAGTAGCATCCAAAAAAGAACCTATTTTGCCAAAACAGGAATCAGTGAGCAACGAGGAGACAAGCAAAAAGGAAAAGAAAAAGCACGACAAGGATAATGAAGCACACCTGCCATATCCAAGCTAGCATCTGTCAGCAGTTGAAGCATAAAATTTTCGCGGGATGTAGCTGCAGCAGCTTCAGCAACGGCGGCGTCCTTTTCAGTTATGGCATCTTGAGCTTGTTGAAACGCAACTTTTTCCCTCTCAGAAGATTTTCGAGATTGTTCCATGAGCATAAGTGATTGCTTCTTCGTGGATTGGAGTTGTTGTCGAAGTTCTTCCAAATCTTCTGCCGAATTCTTACTCGAAGAATTTTCAACAAACTCAACAGAGACAGGGGTTTTCTTCGAATGAGACGAAGGAAAAACCTCGGAAGGGCCAGGAGTTGCCGTATAGTTGTCAAAAATTAACTGAAAATAGAAATTTCGACATCAATCATCGAGCAAAGACAGATTTCCATTCATTTTCATAGTATATACATGTCTATTACAAAAGGAGGTCCTCTAGAGAACTACAGAAGCAATCATCGCCAAGAACACTACGGCGACAGCACCAAAGGGGGAGATAAAACTAAAAAGAAAAAAAGCAAAGTGGTCTACTTGACCTCCGGTTTTGAAGAACTCGGAGCGGTTGTTGGCTTATATCCAAGAATGGCGAGGATCTTCTTCGAATTGGGCTTTGCCGCTTTGATTAGCGACTGCCACTTCTTAGTTTCAATCTTCCCCGCGTCGCCAACTTTCGACCAGTCGACTTGTTGTTGACTCTCTGCAACCAAGGCCATAGTACCTTCGACACCAACTTTTAGTCCCTCTTGACGAAGTTGGAGTCCAAGGTCTTCATTGCCGTTGAAGCACTTGGCGAGGTCAATGAAAACTGCGGGTCGCTCCTTTTTATGGAAGAAATAGGGGAAGAGCCGCGACAAGCCAGCTTCAGCTTCATCCAATCCGTTACGAGCTTCCGTCCCGTGAATTTCGAGGAGAGAAAGCGCATCGAGAAGCTCGTCATCCTCAGGATTTTCCAGCTCATATTCTTGGTGTGTTCTCCCTGCTTAAAGCATAAAAAAAGAGAAGGTTATCGAAAGGGAAAAAGGGGGGAGACCAAAACATGACGAGAAAAAACAGCAAGAGTGTGAGGACTTACTAACAAAACGTCGACTTTGAGTTTCCAGTCGACTGAGGATCTCTTCTTCTCGAGCAGAATGTTGAGCTACATTTTCTTCTAAGGCCCTTTTTGCGTCGTCGAGTCTTTTTTGAAGATCCTCGACGGTTTTCGCGTGCGCACTCTCGCTTTGTTCTAACTCAATAGCGAGGGCGTCAGCACGTTTGTTGGCTTCTGCCAGTTTCCCTGCCAATGTAAAGACAGATAATCATCGATAGTGACAAGAAAAACTCGACAAGAAAAGCTGGACAGAACAAGTAGGTACCTTCAAGTTCGCAGGCATAATCGCGGTACCCGATAAATTGGGTACCGAAACGGACGAGCTCTTTCATAAAAGGCTGGAGAGATTACAATGAAAAAAGAATCAATATAGGAAGAAGACAAAGTTGACATCAAGGAGAAAAAGAGGAAAACTTCAAAAGAAAAGTCAATACAGAACAATTTACCTCTTCCATCAAAGAAGTCGAGGAACAACCAGTTAATATGGTTGGTTCCTTGGTTGTTTCTACCCTAGCTCTCTTTGGGGAAGGAGCTCGGGGGCTTTCAGCTGATTTTGGATGTTCAAGGTTTTGCGGAGGAGGAGAAGCTTCGTCGCCATCAGGACGAGCTTCCGAAACAACTAAAGTACGAGACGTGCTCGTTCGAGCAGTCTCGTCGATAGGAGCATCTTCTTCTTCATCGTCACTGCCATAAATATAGCGACAAGATAAAATAGCAATTTCAAAAACATCGACAAAGGGAAAAAACAGCACAGCAATTGCAAAGAACTTACGAGCTGACGAGAGCAGCACCGTAAAGATCCAAAGTTTCTTCCTCAGCAGTGAGTGTAGCTTTGGAGGCGCCAGAGTCGATGGCTTCATCCCTTTTCCTTTTGCCCTTTGGAGAAGCAGCAGGGAGAGATGAGCGTGTCGACGAAGAAACTTCTGCTTCAGTCTCTTTTTCAAGAGAAGCCGCGGATTTATGGGAATCCCCGACTCCACTTTCAGGGCGAGAAGCACCCTGGTTGTCGTCGGTGACAACAGCCCGTTCTTCGACTTCCCCACCTTCGGGAAGAGGAGGAAGAGAAGCAAGGACGAGGTGGCCCTGAGGAAAGAAAAAGTGTCGATAAAAAGGCGTTAACAAAATAGTAATCGACAAAATAACAAAGCCCGAGGAAACAATACAGCTATTAAAAGGAAATTACCTCGGGAAGGGGTTTGGCGCTACTATATGGCGCAACACGGCAAGAAGTGGGAATTAAATCCTTCTTGTTGAGCGATGAGATTTTGCGGATAAGCTTTTCAAAATCCTTCAAGGGAAGATCCTTTGAGAGCCTATCGACATCTTCTTCACCAGTGTATTTCCAGAAGGGGTTTTTGCGAGCCTGAGAGGCTGCACTCTAGTCCTAAGGAAATAGGCGGTAATCTCAATACCCGAAAGTTCTTTGCCGCGGGTGTTCTGTAGCTCATGAATGCGAGTCATCAGCGCCTCTGTCGCCAATTTCTCCGCTTCGGTAGCTTCAGCATCCCAAGAACGGCGGCGAAGGATTTTAGCTTCTCCGTCAAAAGGGGCGATGTTCTCTTCCGCCGGATTGGAGCTTTCTTCATGGATGTACAGCCATTTTTTCCGCCAACGGAGTCGGGAAATTTGACGTCGAAATAATCGACTTCAGAACGAACACAGATAACAACGCCGCCAATGTTGTAGGCGACGTTGTGGTGGCTATTGCGGCGGATACAAAAGATGCGTTTCCACAGAGCCCAATTGGGTTGGACCCCGAGAAAGCACTCACACAGTGTGATAAAAATCGAAATGTGGAGGACAGAATTGGGCGTCAGATGATGCAACTGAAGCCCATAGACAAAAAGGAGACCACGGAGAAATTCGTGGATTGGGGGAGAAAGTCCTCGGATGAGGTGGTCAACGAAACTGACCCGGTAGTTGATTGGAGGCTTTGGGTAGCTCTCCTCCTTGGGGAACTGGAGCGCGTTCTCCTTCTTGCTGAATCCCATCTTCTTCAGCATGTTGATATCTTGGCTGAGATCTTGGATCTCTCACTCGGCGCTTCCCAGATCTGTTGATGTCATCTTCGATTCTGGTGTGCTGTGTCTAGTCAAACGAGCGCGGGGCGGCATCAACGGACCTAGCAGAGAAGGGAGAAAAAGTGCTCGAGCGCTTGGAGTAATGGGAGCAAGGGAGAAGTTGCAGAGGAGAAGCAGAGATGCGGCGCGAGCGAAAGTGCTCAAGGAGGAAGACGATGGCTTTATATAGCGGTATGACGCACCGTCGCAACCGTTGGATTGGCAAGTAAGGATACAGATGGCAACCACGTGGACAAGGGGTAAAAATGTATTTTTACTGAAGTGAAAGAAGGTACGAGCGCCAGAAAAAGCGGAGGACGTGTGTCCCCCACTTGCACGACGTGTCAATCAGATGGGGAATTTGGACCCACAAGGCAGTGAGAGGAGCGGTTTTCGCATGTTTCCAATACAGAAATCGTGGCTATCATCAGCACTGACGTCATCATGGTAAAAGAAAAGCTCGACTATGAAGCTGGGAGAGATTATCGACAACGTAAGATTATTTCGAGAGCCTTTGATCAAATACAAGTTTTTGCCCAAACGCTCGGGGGCTACTTTGGAAAAATAGAAAACTTTGAGTATGACAAGATAGAAATGGCGAGAGCCTATGACCAAATGCAAGCATTTGTTCATAGCCTCGGGGGCTACTCCCATCGGGAGCGCTGGTCGCGCACCCGATAGATAGAAAAATATCGAGAAGGATTATAAATATAGCGGCAAAGAATACTAATCTGTGGAGCCTACACCCAAGCACAAGTTCTTGGCTGTAGCCCTCCCATCGGGAACGCTGTTCGCGTGCCCGATGAATTTTATCAAAATAAAGAAACAGAAGTGAGTATATTTCGAGTTACATATAACTCTACATATACTCCCATCGGGAAGACAAAATAAGTCATCAAATATGACTCAATAAAATGTGCTATTCCAACAGCGAAAAGCACTCGACAATATATTCTCGGAGCGCTAAAAGTCGCGACATAATCTCTGAATGCCGCAAAACTTTGCGAAGGTAAGACCCCGGATCCGTTCTGAGCGGCGTGGCACCGTCTCTGACGGCGGATTGCTACTTTTTTTCCAACAGATACGAAGAAAAATCCTAACGGACGCGTTAGGTACCCGATAAAATATGACTGGGACTCGACAGAATGGTAAGACCTTAAGCGGCACCTATCGAAGTTTACACCAGTATCCCGAGATCATGTCCAGGGACGTGATCTTGAAGTAGGTTTTGCGGATTGCCACTAGAGCAGTTAACTAGTACCTGATCCGCCAGATGAACTAGCCCCAACTACCATTATCCCTGTACAAAATAGTATTTGCGTATTGAAAGATTATGTAATGAGTAAAATTGGAGATTTTCCCTGATTCTCCGATTCAAGAAAAATCTCGGGCTACTGACATAGGCATCCCCAATGGGCCTGCCAAAGATGGTACCCGGGATTTACTAAAGGCCCAGGACTCGAAGAATAAGAAGACTTGGAAGCCCATTTAGTGTTAAGGAAAGATAGTTTGTATTAGGAAAGATAGAGATTTGTAATCTTACGGGTTGGGTACGAAACCCTCCCGAACTCTGTAACTTGTGTATTACGAAACCCTCGGCTCCACCCTCTATATAGGGGGAGTCGAGGGACAAGAAAGGATCGAATCTATTGTCAACAGAACCCTAGTTTTCATAATCGTCGAGTACTTTTCGCTGAAACCTTCGAGATCTACTTGCCCTCTACTTCTAGCAAAACCCTAGTCTACAATCTGTAGGCATTGACAAATTAATCCTTTGTCACTAGGATAGGGCATCTTCTCAATTGCTTCATCTTTATCTCTATCAACTTCAATACCTCTCTCAGAAATTTTATGTCCCAATACAATTCCTTCATTAACCATAAAGTGGCATTTCTCCCAATTAAGAACAAGGTTAGTTTCTTCACATCTCTGCAAAACTTTATCAAGGTTTCAAGCAATTATCAAAAGAATTCCCATAGACAGAAAAATCATCCATGAATACCTCAACAATCTTTTCACAAAAACCATGAAAAATAAGACATGCATCTTTGGAAAGTAGCAGGAGCATTACATAAACCAAAAGGCATACGCCTATAAGCATAAGTTCCATATAAGTGAACGTGGTTTTCTCTTGATCTTTAGCTCTAACAACATTTGTGAAAACCCAGAATATCCATCAAGAAAGCATAAATGAGTATTTTTAGACAACCTTTCTAACATTTGATCAATAAATGGTAAAGGGTAATGATCTTTCTTAGTAACTTTATTAACTTTTCGAAAATCAATGCACATTCTATACCCTACAACTACTCTTTGAGGAATGAGCTCATCATTATCATTAGGAACAATAGTTATTCCTCCTTTCTTAGGAACACAATGCACAGACTAACCCATCTACTATCAGCAATAGGATATATAATACCTGCTTCAAGAAGTTTTAATACCTCATTTCTTACCACATCCTTCATCTTGGGAATTAGACGACGCTGATGTTCAACAACAGGTTTTGCATCATCTTCTATATTAATGGCATGTTGGCAAATAGCGGGAGAAATCCCCTTCAAGTCATCAAGAGTGTAGCCAATAGCTCCTCGGTGTTTCTTCAATATTTCCAATAACCTTTCTTCCTCAATATCTGAAAGCTTAGCACTAATAATAACAAGATATGTTTTCTTATCATCAATATAAGCATACTTAAGATTATCAGGTAATGGTTTCAAATCAAATACATGATCTTCCTTTGGTGGTGGTGTTACACCTAAATCTTCAACCGGTAAGTCATGTTTAAGAATAGGTTGACGAAGGAAAATTTCATCAAGCTCATCCCTTTCTTCCCTAAAACTTCACTCTCACTATTCTCCAAATGTTGCTGCAAAGGATTATTAGGAGCAAGAGCAATAGATGCACACTGTTCAACTCTAAAATCATCATTAGGCAAATCAGCTTTATAAGGAGTTTTGGCAAATTTAGAGAAGTTAAACTCATAAGATTCACCAACAAATTTAGTAACAATTTTCTCTTTCTTGCAATCTATAATAGCTCCACAAGTATTCAGAAAAGGTCTACCAAAAATAATAGGACAAGACTTACTAGCAGCAGAACCAAGTACCAAAAAGTCGGGATATTTAATCTAGGGATTTCTATTTTCGTGCCCTCAGACCTTAGTTGTACTCCCAGCTCCTTAGTTTTTCCTCAGTTTTCCCAAGCCCTTGTTTGAAACCCGAAGCAGCTCGACGGCAGGATTCCCGCTTATTTGACCGTTCTCACGTGTGGGGCCGCGTCGTGTGGGGCCGGGCTGTGGCCGCGTCGCGTGGGCCGGTAGAAAGGGACCGCGTGGGACAGACGAGAAGCGTTTGGTTGCACGTGAGCAGGAGCTGGGTTCTGTCTCTCTCGGCCCCAAATTGGCATTATTAAGTGCACCTTTTTCCCCTCTTTCTCTCTGTCCTTTTCACCAAATTAGTATAAAATCTAGAGAAGCTTGCATTTCTCCTTTCTTCAATTATTTGTGCCTTTTGGCCCTCGTTGTTTGCCCAATATGGCAGCAAATCTAGTACTCCCTCTGGTCCATATGTATGTAGTTAAATCTAGAAGCAAATCTCCAGGATAATGTACGATAAATTCACAGTCATAGTAAATCAAGAAAACTAAGTACGGCCAACAAAATATAGTAGACTAGGGATAGATAATCCCTAGATAATATGGATAGATAATAGGCTGCATACACAGCAGCCAACATAGTAACAGGTTCTTCACAACACCATCATACTAACATAACAACAAGGGATCCCTAGCTAACAACAAAGGGATCCCAACAACAAACTAGGAGGCAGCAGCAGCAGCAGCACACGTCCAGGACTCCGCCTACCCCATCTGGCTCTGCCTCCACTTGTTGCTCTTGCTCCCCTTGGGAGCCTTGGGCTTGAGCGGAGGCATGCGCCGGCGGAGATCTCCACCCGCTGCAAGCTGCGGAGGTGCATGCCGAGCGCCCTGTGCTTGGCACGGAAGGAGTGGACGTTCACCGTCGTGCCGATGTTGGGGAAGGTGTTGCCGATGTTCTCGGCATGCGTGACGAGGCAGTTGAAGTCCGTGGCGCCGAGTGCAGAAGGGGCACCTGTAGACCTCCTTGGCGAAGTAGGAGATGTACGGGCACCTGCAGCCTCCGCAGCACCTGGCGAGTCTTGACGTCCTCCTCCTCTTCGTCGCTGCCGACGTCGCTGCCAGACATCTGATCCATATCAAACAGAAACTAGTGAATGAGTTGCAACGATGACTAAAGTACATGATAACAAAGTTAAGAAAAACAGAGTCAGCCTCAGTTAGAGTGGACATGATTATATATCTACAGGGAAGGTGTTAGCGAACTAAAGCTCATGCACAACAGATTTGTACACAGCAATGGTTCGCTGAACCCTCCCTGTAAAAATTTGTGCCTAACCATTCATCATAGGCAAAGAAACAGATTCTAGATCTGAACTAGATCTGAACTTGAACACATTCGAGATTATTTGCAAAATTAAACGGTTGATATCTTTTGATTAGTGCATAAAATAACTGATTGAGATCCCATGATTACTTGCATAAATTAACCGATTGAGATCCAATATTACTTGCATAAATTAACCGAACAGCCGAACCCCAAATCTTAAACGAAATCAAGAAGTGATCAAAACAAAATGGAATAAAATCGGCGCAAATATTAGCCCAATACTCATCCATCTACAGATCCATCTACACCAGCAAAAATAGGGTTCAAAAAGGAATGGGGAACAAAAAAGGAAGCAAACCGTAGTTACCTCGTTCCATGGGTCCTCCAGGGAGGTGTCGTAGGGGTTCGGGGGCGGGACGTACGGCACGGGGTCATAGGGGTCCCATCCCGCCGGGATCTGACTGCCACCGGCGGCAGCAGCCTCCGATGCACCGGCGACGGCGGCGGCGGCGACGTCCGTAGAGGGGACGGCGCCGAAGATGGAGGCGTCGCGCTTCGAGCCTACCTCGACGATGGGATTGGCATTCTCCTTGTCCATCTCTCCGGCGGAGGAAGAGGGAGAGGGAGAGGGAGAGTTTTTTGCTTTGGAGAAGATGATGGGACGTGAGAGAGTTGGCGATGCGTGAGCGAGTGAGAGTGACAGAGAGAGTGCGAGGAGGCGTCTATAAAGGCGAGGGGTGGTTAATGCGACCCGCGTCCTACGCGTGCACAGTGCACGTCTGCACGTCTTGGACTTCTGCAACGCGACACGCGTCCACGATTGCACGTCTCGACTTCTCCACCGCGACCCGCGTCTACGCGTCAACAATTGCACGTGTCCTCGAGTCTAACCCTGGAAATTTAGATATACTATACCCTCGAGTCTTATACTAGCATTTTTTGTGTGCTCAATTTTCCCCTCGAGTGCTAATACTAGCTAGTGCAATATACTCAGTTTTACCTCAAGTGGCTGGTCAACAGAGAGTCAACAAATGGGATTAACTAGTTAAATGAGTCATTTAATGTGCAAAAAAATCCAAAAAAGAGTGGCACTTACTCATGGAGTCTTTACCACAAATTGCCACTTCTCAAATCATAGATAAATCATAGATAAATCAAATTTTACCACAAATTGCCACTTCTCAAATCACCTAGTAGCTATGAAGGTGCATGGTTTTCCACAATAAGCCCTTCCCAAAACAGCTTCCCCCAAATCATACTTTGTCTAAATGAGGCCACAATTCTCACACTGATGTATATTGGTATTGCAAATAGTTTGAGGTAGGCCAAGATGGGTTTCATTGTACAAAACACGCATTTTCCATTTTTTAAATCTCATATTTGAATCCCTTAGTCTATTTACTACTCAGGTGCCCTTGGTTTCTTGATAGTACTCAGTTTTGCCCTCTCTCTTCACAAATTCTCGCAGACGTGCAACATCGCCCTGATTGGTCTAGCCCATGTCACGCGGATCGTGCCCGCCGACCGTTGATCGTATGATATAGGGAACGGGCAGGATAACCCCTCTCTCTCTGTTGGCGGTTAATTAGCTTCCACCCTCTAAGTATGCTGAAGGGCGGTTTTCTGTATTATTTTTCACGCGCTAAAAATTATAAACTCTTTTAGGCGTTATTTTTCACGCAAAAAATGATAAACCATCACCGATTTGTTGTTGCCATACCATTACTTTTCACGCAAAAATGATAAACCATCAACAATTTGTTGTAGCCATTACTTTTCACGCAAAAAAAATGATAAACCATCACCGATTTGTTGCCATTACTTTTCACGCAAAAAAATGATAAACCATCAACAATTTGTTGTAGCCATTACTTTTCACGCAAAAAAAAGATAAACCATCACCGATTTGTATTACTATTACGCAAAAAATGATAAACCATCAACAATTTGTTGTAGCCATTACTTTTCACGCAAAAAAAATGATAAACCATCACCGATTTGTTGTTGCCATTACTTTTCACGCAAAAAATGATAAACCATCAACAATTTGTTGTAGCCATTACTTTTCACGCAAAAAAAGATAAACCATCACCGATTTGTTGTTGCCATTACTTTTCACGCAAAAAAATGATAAACCATCACCGATTTGTTGTTGCCATTACTTTTCACGCAAAAAACCAAACAAGAAACATAATTTGTTACAAAAGCTGGTTTCAGTGAGACCTAACCAAGTTTGGCATACATGATGGCATACCTATAACAACAAGGAATATCTAAAAGGGAAAGTTTCAGAAAATTTGAAATTTAGGGTGAAAATGATGCCATACATGATGTTGTTTTTCGAGGTTTTGACCTGAAAATCAATTGGGTATTATAAAGGGAAATAAAAAGTTTGAAAAATGTAAAAACGAAACAATCTATCTATCTATGTATAGAAGATCAGCTGTATGAAATTTGAGGTTATTTAGAGAAGGTAGAAAAAATCACCTTGTTAGAAAAGCTGGTTTCAGCGAGACGAAACATGCGCTTAAGCAAAGTGATTTTTTCGAACATCTCCAAATGACCCCAAATTTTCCATACATGATGCCATACGTGTAACAACAAGGAACCCTATCTAAAAAGTGTCAAAAAAGTTTGCCCAACCGTATAGCTCTATCAAAAAGAACCTCACCATGGCGCTAGTATAATTTTGGGATAGTTACAAACTTTCGTTACCTAACTTTCAACATGAAACTTGTTTCAAATTCATTTTGGCCTACAAGAAACAAATCCCAACTTGATTCGAGCACCACAGCCTCCAAACGATGCCGATGCCGATATCGGCATGGTCAGAACGGCTATGCTCGCCGCCACTGCTAGGTCAACGTCGGGATGCACCCTCAATCTCGTCCCCTCATTCGATCACTGACACACCGAGATACCGCCGAGGCCAATGCCGAACGTACATGCTGATGCCAATGCCGAACATGCATGCACGCCGCTGTGGCACGGCCACGCCGACCCGCTATGCTGGACGCCACAGACCGCCGCGAGGTCTTTCCCTTCGCCACCACACTCTCCTAGCACCCACCTATACACGCCAGAAAGGAGAGACACTAGTTTTCTCTACATTGCTCGCGTTCGTGTCCGACACGGTCAGTCAAAGTTTTGAGGTGGTCGTCGATGTCGTCGACCATTTCTTCTCTTCTTTGCATGGTTAAACGCGTCTAGTTCATATCTATCTAATGCGTCTGGTCTCGCCTCATGCAGTTCTTTGTGGACGTCGATCTCATCTCGGCACCCCGCATGCCACCTCCTCCGTGCCATCGCTGTAGAGCTCCATTTAAAAATCTAATCCTACCCGTGTATTGCCCCTTGTATCAGCGTCATGGCCCCACTTGTCATTTGATATACCGAAGCCCCACTCGTTCGCGTTTTGGTCAGGGATACAGCGATGCTTACGGTCAAACAAAGATGGATGGTCTGACGTGTCTTTGCGGGCTCTACGTGGCCCCACTAGTCAGAAGATAACGGTCAACCGTCGGGCACCGGCCGTTACATCACGTGTGATGGTTTCAGACAAACGCTTGGGTAAACCGAGAAAAACTAAGGAGCTGGGGAAAACTGAGCACAACTAAGGACCCGAGGGCACGAAAATAGAAATCCCTTAATCTTACCACATAGAACTTCCACATCTCGAACAATACCAATAGGAGAGATAGTTTCTCTATTAGCTAGCCGAATAACCACATCAATATCTTCAAGTTCGCAAGAACCAATTTCATGCATGATTTCCGTGTAGAGCTCATAAGGAATGGCACTAATACTTGCACCAATATCGCATAAACCATAATAGCAATGATCACCAATTCGAACAGAGAGCATAGGAACACTGGCTTTCCTAGACTTATTAGGATGCGAAACAATATTAGAAGCATCTTCATAGAAAATAATATGACCATCTTCCACATTTTCAGTCACAAGATCTTTAACTATTGCAACAACAGGTTCAACCTTTATTTGTTCTTCAGGTTCTATGGGTTTCTTTGCACTTTTATTAACTACACTAGTTATAATAGAATACTCCTTCATTTTAGCAGGAAAGGAGTTTTTTCAATATAAGCTTCAGGAAGAACATGATCAACAGTTTTAATTTCAATACATTTACCTTTAGGTGAATCAGTTTTATCTTTATAAGGTTCATGATACTTATCAAAATTCTTCCTAGGCAATTCAAAATGAGAGGCAAAGGCTTTATAAATATTTGCAACAACTTGAGAGTCAAGACCATATGTAGCACTTATATGACGATATTTATAAGTATCCATAAAAGTTTCAATGCATTCATAATCATAATTTATACCTGACACTCTACCTTTGTCATTCTCCCATCCTTCAGTATTTTCTTGGATTCGATAAAGATGGTCCCATTTAAACTCTTCTTTATTGCGTGTGAATGATCCAGAACAAGCAGTATCCAGCAAGGTTTTATCTTGAAAAGAAAGTCTCGCATAGAAATTATCAATGATAATATTACCAGGAAGCTCATGAATGGGGCATTTGAGCATTAAAGACTTCAATCTCCCCACGCTTGGGCAATACTCTCTCCATCATGAGGCCAGAAATTATATATACGGTTTCGCTTTGTGAATTTCACTTGGAGGATAGAATTTAGAATAAAATAGAGGCACAATATCCTTCCAATCAAGAGAACGCCCATCCTTCAGCAGTTTATACCAATGCGCCGCTTTACCAGATAGCGACATAACAAATAATTTCTTCCTAACTTCATCCATTGAAATACCTGCACACTTGAATAACCCGCATAATTCATGTAAAAACAGTAAATGATCTCCAGGATGAACAGTTCCATCCCCTTCATAGCGGTTATCCACAACACGTTCAATAATTTTCATAGGTATTTTATATGGTATTACTTCCTCACCCGGCGCCTCATCCACTACCGTTGCAGTAGTAGTAGATTTCCCAAATAGAAATTCAAGAGAAGATCTCTCCATAATGACTTATAGCAGCAGGCAGAAACAAAATCAGCACGTACAGTAAAAGTTTCCTTACCAATTCCACTTACCAATAGCGCTTCACTCCCCGGCAATGGCGCCAGAAAAATAGTCTTGATGACCCACAAGTATAGGGTGTATCGTAGTACTTTCGATAAATAAGAGTGTCGAACCCAACGAGGAGCAGAAGGTGTTGACAAGCAGTTTCGATGAAGGATTCACTGTAAATGCTCACAAACAAGTTTTTAGGTGTTTTTGATATAGCAGGTAAATAAAGTACAAGTAAATAAAATGCGAGAGTAATAATTGCAGCGAGTGGCCCAATCCTTTTTAGCACAAAGGACAAGCCGGTTTGTTTACTTATAATGACCAAGCGTTCTTGAGGACACACAGGGATTTTAGTCTAGTGCTTTCGCTTCATATAGTTGATTAATCTTCATTGTTTTGATAAGTGTTGTGTGGGTGAACCTATGCTAATGCACCGCCCTTCCTAGGACTAATACATACTTGTGATTATACCCCTTGCAAGCATCCACAAATACAAGAAAGTAATTAAGATAAATCTAACCACAACCTTAAACTCTAAGATCCTGCTATCCCTCCTGCATCGATATACTAACGGGGGTTTAGGTTGTTGTCACTCCGGCAACCCCACAATTAGCAAACGAATACAAGATGTACTCCCCTAGGCCCATAAAGGTGAAGTATCATGTAGTCGACGTTCACATGACACCACTAGAAGAATAACACCACAACTTAAATATCAAACCATTAAATATTACTCAACATAGTTCACTACTAACATTTAGACTTCACCCATGTCCTCAAGAACTAAACGAACTACTCACGAGACATCATATGGAACATAATCAGAGGTAATATGATGATGAATAACAATCTGAACATAAACCTTGGTTCAATGGTTTCACTCAATAGCATCAATAACAAGTAGTAATCGACACCGGGAAAGTTTCCCCTATCAAACAATCAAGATTCAACCCTAGATGTTACAGCGGTGACGAGGTGCAGCGTGGAGATGACGGTGTAGATGGTGGAGATGATGATGATGATGATCCCAATGATGTCCAGCTCGATGACGGTGGCGATGGCGATTTCTCCGGGGAGGGAATTTCCCCGGCGGATTCCTGCCCACCGGAGAGCTCTTTTATCTCGGTGTCTCTCCGCCCGCAGAGGCGTGTGTCTATTCTCCGTATCCCCAGTGCCTTAGGTTTTCGGGACGAAGAAGTACGCGAAGGAGAGGCGGCCGGAAGTGGGCCCCCTCCCCACAAGGCGGCGCGCAGCCAGCTTGGGCCCGCGCCGGCCTATGGGGGGGGGCGCTCCTTGGGTCGGGCTTCTCTCTCGGAAAAATAGGATGTTCTGTATAATTTCCAATTGTTGATCTTCAGAAATATGGTGTCCTGACGGCGCTTTTCCCAGCAGAATCCTGACTCCAATGAATAATTCTCCAATAATCATGAAACATGCAAAATAGGTGAAATAACATAAGTATCATCTCTAAATGTGAAATATATCAATGAATAACAGCAAATTATGATATAAAATAGTGATGCAAAATGGACGTATCAGTTTGAAAAAGTTGCTATTTGCATTCGGAGATTTTATTCCAGCACGAATCTGTGCACGGTATGATTTTTAGTTCCTATTCTGTAACTCTGAATAAGCTGAAATTGGAACTGTAGTTGCAAATTTTCATCCTCTGTACGCGTGAATTTGTTCGTGATTTTAGGACATATATAAGTGGGGTAAAAAATATTCGTTTTGCTGCTGCTGTTTTTCTGGACAAATTCTGTCCCATTTTGTTTTATGCTTTCTTTTTGAACTTTCCAGTTGAATCTTTTTGATCCAATTGAGTTTATGAAAAACATTATACACTTTCTAGACATTTTTCTTGCTTTTGTGTAAGGATTTCATACAACAAGCAATTCAATTGTTTTGTGCCTACTAATGTCACCCCATAGAAAAGAAACGGGAGAAACGGTGTTTTGAAGTTTTTTCACAGGAATTAGAGGAGATGCACCAAGAGCTATCTAAGCATGGTGAAGACCATAAGCTTCTGGATGTGAAGACAACCCCACTGGACCAACAAACTCTTGGTTTGCGCACGTCTAACTTCTGTTTTTCGATCAATGCACTTTATTGCATAAACTTTGAGCGTCTTTTTGTTCTTTTTATTTCGGTTTGGTTTTTATTTTTTGGACCACCACTTTTCATTTATGTTATGGGAGAGCTACTGGAAGTTTGGGTTGAATTAAGTTGAATGCTATAATTTTTTTTGGGAAGAGGATGTTTGAGTTGATTTAAAAAGATACATATAGTTGCATGATTCATTTGCTTTTTAATGAATATCAATTTGCAAGTGTTTTATCAAGAACTATTTCTTATTCATGTTTTGATGCTGAATGTTACTTTACTTTGTTTAACATGGATTGATTAGTTCTATGGACACTTATGCATGCATTTAGACGGTCAACTTTCTCCTTCTTGCTAGCCTAGAAATTCCAACAAGTAAAAACTTGTTTTTCAACACCTTCAACCAAAGTTTTTTCCAGTGAGTCCACGATATATACCTATTAGCTTTATGCTATTCCAAGTATGTTTATCATGTTATATTGTATTATCTATGATTCCGAATTAAGATGCTTATGTTATTATTTGTTATGGGAATAGTTGGTTAAAAAAGCTCTCACGAACTTGATGCACACTTTAATTTTCTTCGCACTTAATAAACTTGAACCATTGTGATTAAGATTATGAAGTTGTGTGCCTGACAAGAATGTTGGTTGGGAGTTAGCTCATATGTGCTGTCACATGGCAAGCTTTCAACATTGCTCTTAATTATATTTAGTTGATATCATGTACTTTTGTCTATGGATGCCTAACATTGAGTAAAATAATTGTGGAAACTTGGTAAGTTTGAGGAGTGAGTATAAATGGCTAGAGAGACGTCTGGGCGGCTAACCCAAGCCATGCGAGATGCATGGTGGAAATTTACTTACACGCAATAGTGGACCCTCAATGATGCACTTTACAATAAAAAGCTATACCCTTGGTAGTTAAAAAGAGTGCTGAGATTGTTCATTGTGTTTGTTTGTCTTGCCATTTTGACATGGGCTGGTTCCATGTCCTAGGACAAGAGGTACCCGAGTTGACGCTCTTGATGACGCTATTATTACTTGCAATGACTTTAACTTGAACTTGCTTTATGGCCCGAGTTGAGTAGCCGGTTGGAGAGGTATTTGTTTTCACGGGGCATGAGGCATTCAACCTGTACTTTTTGTCAAGCACATTACTCATATTTGCTTTCACTTTCAACTTAACCATTCAAGATGCTATGATAGGGGTAATGAGAGCTCCACACCAATGAATACCACATTGCAAACATTAACTTAAGTTGAAGCATTTGGAAGCTATATGAGACTTATTCATGTTTTACCTCTACTTATTTATCTATCTTTCCAAAGTGTCCACCTTTTATATTCAGATTTCTATAAGAATAGTCCATGACCATTTTAGGATGTCTTTTACTTTTCATTATGTATTTATTTGGTCCATATTACTTTCTTCTATGTCACAATTTGTGAATTATCATTGAATATCCTTACATTGAATATTTGATATCACTTCATAAACTATCTTGTATATTGCTACTCATTTGAGATTGAATCATTTGACTTTATGTAGCAATAGTAATCATCTTTAATATCCATTTATTGTATTAAGATGCAAAGTCCATGTTAGTTTTATCACATTCATACTCGAGGACGAGTATAGGTTAAGCTTGGGGATGTTGATTCATGTAAAATGCATACATGAACTTTGCATTGTATTACTTATATTTCAATCATATTTGCATCATATAAGGGTTATATCATTATTTTATATTGATTTTGGGGATATTTCACAGTTTCCCTATTTTTCTGGAATTAACCCTGCACTGTCAGAAAACCCTTTTTCTATATTTTGATGTTTTAGGGACTCAAACGATGTCCAAATCATCTGAGATTTTACGAGGATCAGTTTTTAAAAGGAAAAAGGAGTACGAGCCAAGGAAGCGCAAAAAAGTAAGTACGGTGACCAAAAGGGGTAGGCCCACGCGGCTAGATTCCTTAGTCGCGTGGGGTGCGCCATCCTGGCCCTCGAGCCTCCGATGCCGTCCATTTTCACCTCCGTGCCTCCGTCTTGACCTAAAAATGTCTATAAAAATACTTCCCTGATGCCTTTCGGAAGGGAGTGCCGAGGAAACACATAAACACGAAAACAGAGACCTGGAGCTGCAGATTGGAGGGGAAAACTTCGGCAGGGCGCTGCCGGCGTGGTCTCCACCTCCTCCAACGACTCCACCATCGTCACCAAGATGAAGAGGGAATAGTCCACCCCTGTGTGTTCCCTCCAAAAACAACAATGTGTTATCAACAAATAATAAATGAGAAATAGCAGAATCTCCAAGAGTGTATCTTAGCCGGTTTCAAGAAAAAAGTATCTTAACCCTGCACCGTCGATTATCCGATTGAAGTGCAAGAAAGAAAGACGCAGCTGCCCTTGGATCCGCACCCTCTTTTCGACCAGGGCAAGGACGGGTCAGAAACCGAAGAGCCAAGCCACCGAGCACTACCAAAGCACACACACAAGCAGAGGACAGTGGCCAAGCAACTGAGCGAGCGAGCCCGAGCGAGCCACTCCCACCGCCGCAGCCGATTCCCGCCGCCGCCGCGGCCATCCGCTGCTCGACCTTCTACACCCTCCACCCCTTTATACCGCGATCTCCTCCGGAACAACTGGCCGGAACTGCTGCTCCGCCTGCTCGCCCCCGCTGGAGATCCGCCCGGAGCGGCATTTGTCTTTCTGGGTAAACCCTAGTCTCAGTTGATTTGTGTGTTTCCTTTTGTCCCCGCTGCGAAAAATCGAGGCTTTTCGAGGGATTTCGGCCGCTTCTTGTGGAGGCTGCTGTTGCTAGTGCAATCCGTTCTTGGGGGTTCCTCTGTTTTTGTCGGTGCGACTGCGTCGGAAATTTCGGCCCGCGCATTTGCCTATGGTTGTGTGCTTGGGATCTGGGAGCTTGTAAGATTCTCATTTGGAGCCTAGAGCTGGGCGCCGTGTGAGCGAACCCTTCCTCCCTTTCTTCTTTCTTTCCCCTTCTTTATTTATCTTGAGATGCGCCAGAAAAGTATTCGATCTTGTTATCCTGAATGCGGTGCCCATTTTCTGCGGTCTTTTCAAGGTGTAGATTTACTGCTTCGATATCCACATCCACACCCATACACGAAATCTCTCGGGCCATACATTTTTATCTTCTGCAGTGTATTTTGTTGGAAGCACAAATGCCTATTTCCCCCAAAGCAATTTAATTTAGTTCTGCCACACTCCATTATTGTTTCAGGTAGTTTAGTGATTGATTCGCTTGATAATTTGGGGATAGCAGGCAGGTGATTTGAGCCACTCAGAGAACTTGTGGCTTAGCATTCTAAGGTATCTAACATTTTGGGAAAACCATGTATCTCTAATTTTAGCACATAAGTAGTACTATGGTATGGTTGTGCTTATTTGTTGATGCCGTGGGAGCTTCTAGATATTATCATATAAGGATAAGCCAAATCCTAAGTAACTGAAGCCCCAGTGAGAGTGAGCTTCTAGGACACATAAAATGAAGTTTTGATGAGCTGGTTGTTTGGAGAAGCTTAATTCTGCCGAAGGCCGTTGATTTGTTGAATACAGTATTTTTTGGTTGCCAGAGTCTAGTTTTGAGATACTAGAAACTGTAAGCTTGTTTTCAGCTATGTTTTTTTTTGCAGGTCAATTAGTGGTTTGGAATGTTTTTCCGAGCTGAAGTAGAGAAGTCTTGGAGCTGGATAATTAAGTTCTTTTAGGGATATGCTCCAACCAAGGGAAGCTGATGTGCCTGTGCTCTTTGTTGTATTTATAGTACTTCCGGTGATAGCTTATTTTCTTCTTGGGAGATGGCATGAGGCTGCAAGTAAGAAAGCAAGGGTTGGTGTGCTTGCCCAGAAAGCTGCAGAAGAAGCGTTCGAAGTGGAAACAATGGCTTGTCCAGATGTTATATTGCCAGGACCCTCTCTGAGACCTATGCCTTATTTGAGATCTGTTCCTTCTTTAAGATCCGAGTACCACGAGTGTGCTAATTGTCATGGCCCTGCGAAGACTAGGTGCTCCAGGTGCAAGTCTGTTAGATACTGGTAAGATTCTAACCCATTATTCTCTGGTACTTACTTAAACTTCAAATTACTGTGTAGTAGGCACAAGTAGTTGTCTGAATCTTACTATATAATAAGTTCATCCATGGAAAAGAAACTATACCTCCACTTGGCCGCCTGGGTGGGTGAGCCACCTATTTGACTTTATTGATGACATATCTAAGGCCCTCTTTGGATAGCAGGAATTTCATAGGATAGTTATAGGATTCCAATCCTTAGGATTTTTTTCCTATGAATTGCTTCTGGATCAAATGAATGGTGCTACATAAATTCCTATGGATTGGGTTCCTATGCCTCAATCCCATAGGATTTTGAGCATCTATTCCAACATCTTTCTAAGACACATTCGCCTAGGATCGATGCACGTTTCGTGTGTTTTTCCGGCATTCCATCAATAGAACTATTCCCGCACTTTTCCTGTGTTTTACAATCTTCTGTTTTGCACCAGCAAACCTGCCAGATTGCTCTGTTTTTTCCTATTATGTGTTTTTAAGTCCTGTGATCCAAAGAGGCCCAATGTAGCTAAGCTTTGTAGGATTAAGTACCCTGTAGCTACATGCAGTTCAGCACCTGATTAGAGCGAGCAACACATCTAGTAACTGGGAGCCTTTCTACAACGCCAAATTTGCAACTGATTTATCCCTGCACCTTAGATTTCTGTTTAATATGTGCTCTCTCTTGCTCGTGTGATAATTAATTTACCTTATATTGCTCTGTTGTTTTGGCTACTATTCTAATGCCAATTTGAATGTTCACAGCTCCGGAAAGTGTCAAATAATACACTGGAGGCAAGGGCATAAGCAAACATGCCAGCAATGGAATGTTAATGGTGGCAGCAGTTCTGGTGGGCTACCTACTACGGAAAGTTCTGAACAGATGCCATTCTTGACTAACCTGAATTCACCTCTTCCAGGGGGTGATGTCCACCTGCATGACATGAATTTTGACACAGTATCAGAACCATCTTTTGGGACAACTGATAGCTATAATTTTGACCCTGATCTGTTTCCAACGGATAGAACCAACATCAATAAATCAAACCAGAATCTTCATTCAACTGAAAATGGTGCTTCTGTTGTATCTTGTGAGAAGAGCAATTATAGTGTTGATGAAAAAACCAACTCTTCTGAGATTTTATCAGCAAACAAGGTAGCATGTTGTACTAAATCAGCGACACTTAATATGGATTGGAGGAGTAATTCAATCTTTATACTCCAAATTTGTTTTATTCAATCCTTTACCTTGTGCTTTCAGGTTTCAAACAACAGTTTTAGTTGTTCAGATGAAAAGGATGGCAACTGTGATTTGACTTATCCTCTCAATGGCTCGATACAACAACCCAATAGTTGTGCTCCTGAGACAAGAAAACGGCCAAAAGCAAGCATCACGGTTTATGAACCAGACATGGGTGTCTATTTAACTTCTGATATGATCAGTTCTTGTGAGGGGCAATATGCTTCAACAACAGGGTCACTACAGAGGAGCAGTTCATGTGGAAAATCTACTGGAAAAGGAAATATGATCCATAAGAAGCCTCCATATCCACCAGGTAAGGTGGCTTCATCACAAAAACCACAGGAGGTGTCAACATCATATCAATACGATGGCCATGACAAGAATCCTTGCAGCAAAATTGAGCAAAGTAAAATTTTCTTCTCTGATGATGTGTGCTTCCTTTTTCTTTTATTTCACTCTTTTATCTCACATATGCATTCTATTGTGCAGGATCAGCAAAAGCAAGTGTTTCAACAAGCAACAATTTACAAGCATGTGCTGGGATCTCAAAACTAGGAGCATCCAAGGTTGAGGTCTTGAAGAAGCCCTCCAAATTTCTAAAAACAAGCCTGGTGGGTTTAATCAATGACAATAAGAGGAGTAAGGTTCGGAATTGGACAATTGGTCATGACATTTTCTTCTTCTTTTAATTATCTAGCCGTTTCCATATGTAACTACTTTGTTCTAAATTGTAATTTCAGGTATTGTTTCGCTATGAGGATCTTGTTAAGTTCTTTCAGTACGAAGTACGGGGCATTTCTCCTAGAGGTCTTTTCAACTGTGGGAACAGGTATAACATTGTCTATATTCAACTGTTGTGCTGCCTTAATGTGTTTGTTATTATATGCACTTCTTTAATATGAACAGCATGCAGTATGTCTGGAAATAAAAAAAATGCAGGAATCTTAACAGGAGGGATGGGACCTAATTTTGATTAGGAGGTGATTTAGAAGTATTAAGCACAATTTTGATTGTTAGACTTTCATCAGCAAATTTCAAAATAAATTGATGCAAAATAGAATCAAATGGTACTGCATATGCAACTAGTTAAAATAAGGATTATCCTAGTGTACCAAAAATGGTAGCCAAATAATTAGTTTAAACAAGTTGTACTTTATTTACTTGGTTAAATGTAGCTCGTCATGGATTATGTCTGATGACAATTATTCCTGTTTTGCAGCTGCTATGCTAATGCTGTTTTACAGTGCCTTATGTGCACAAAACCCCTGATGATCCACCTGCTTCTGAGATTGCATTCTAAAGACTGTAATACTAAACCCCTAACATTTTGCCTTCTGTACTGTTGTCTACTTTTGTCTGCCTCACTTTGTTATTTTCTTTTAGGTTGCTCAAAGAACTGGTGTCTTATGTGTGAACTTGAGCAATATGCTTCAACTCTACGTGAAAGCGGCGGACCTGTGTCTCCTAGTAGAATCCTTTCAAATCTTAGGAATATTGGATGTCGCTTGGGTGGTGGAAGTCAGGAAGATGCTCATGAATTTTTAAGGTGTTTTAACTTACATGTTATATTTACTTCCTCTCATTTAAAAAAAAATGTGGTTCTTTGCTTTTTCTTGTCATTGTTTAGTTGGTTTAACCAAAATTTCTGTTTTACTGTTTTGCTTTTTAACAAATTTGGTTAGTTAGGACAGTAGTTGAAATTTGTTCTGAATTTCGTGAGCTGACTATCTGGTTGACTGTTAATTTGATAGCAAGACTATCAGTCCGACAAGTAATATCTTGTAGAATTCCTGAAACAACTAGCCTGCTAAATTTCTCTTGAAAACTGTAGCCTAAAATAAAATACTCTGAACTGGAACTATGTCGATAATTGCTCTGTTCCTGCTGTCGTTGTTGTGCCTCTCCTGCTTGTGAAATACCGTCAGTGTTCGGGGTGTTGTCATGGTGGTGTTCGAGGGCATTGAATTGCCAGCCAGCTGGTGTTGAGTACCATGATGCCATGTTGAAGTGCTGCGTTGTGTCAGCGGCTTAGAGTCCTGAGGAGCTCAGGAGCAGCCGCCTGGAACTTTAGGTTGGGGGTATCGGGACACATGCGCTACACACAGAGGCAGATTGCCAGGGGAAGGGACGAGGTTGGGGTAATGGGCACCACTGCAGATGGAATGATGGTGTTGGGCCAGGCGCTACCCTTACTCGATGCATTCTAGTTTATCTTCTATGCCAATATTTACCGAAGTTATTTTGGTAAGTCAATAATTGAAACCAATTTAACAACCGAAAACCATACAATTGGTTTAAGTGGTTTTTGCATTGTCTTTGGTTTTGGTTTCTATGCCCACTCCAAGTTCTGCTGACAAGGTAGTTTTACTGCAGTTTGGAAACCTAGTAAAATCTTTTACTCTATACTTAAAAAGGAAGGGGCAAAAGAAAATTGTTATTCAAGTGATATAAACTTGACAGCCCTTACTATCCCTTTTATGTTGATCATATGTTCACATTTTGTTCATAATGTGCTTGATTTTCAACACAGGCATCTTGTGATGTCTATGCAAGCAGCATGCTTGGATGGACTGGGTGGTGAGAAACAAGTAGAACCAAGCTTGCAGGAAACTACACTGATACAGCAGATGTTTGGCGGGCGCCTTAAATCTAAGGTAACGTTATAAGTTTCCGGTTGAGTTACATATTTTGAAGAATGATGCTAATTTACTTCATCTCGTGCTTTAAGTTATTACCATGTATATCATCAAAAATATTTTTATACATGTAAACGATGCAGTTTTTCTCTTAGTTTCCTTTTTGCCTTGTGCCAACTTCTCGCTAGTTTGTCATGCACTGTTTGTCTGTCATATACTAACTGATTCAGTAAATAAAATAAAGGTTAAGTGCCTCAGATGCCACCATGAATCTGAAAGATATGAGAATATAATGGATCTTACTTTGGAGATTCATGGTTGGGTGGAGTCCTTACAAGATGCTTTGACGCAATTCACTTCTCCTGAAGATTTAGATGGGGAGAATATGTATAAATGTGGAAGGTACCGTGACCACGAACACATTTGCTATCACTTTTTATCAGACCACAGCATAATGAAGCCTCTTAATTTTATTGCAGGTGTTGTGCTTATGTCAAAGCAAGAAAACAACTAAGTGTACATGAGGTGCCAAACATATTAACAGTAGTTTTGAAAAGATTCCAGGTATTTTTGGTTTCGTCACTCCATCCAATACTGATCTGCTCCTACTATCTTTTTTTGTATTATCTATAATATGTAGCTATATCTCTGGAAGCATATATTCATATTTGTATGTAGCTGTCATGAGGCATGCATGTCAGTATGTTTTTCTTTTTTTGTAGAAATGACTGATTTATGGTAGTAATTCAAGATACTGTGTTTTGCTCATTCAAATTGCAACCAAACCCAATTCAAGACTAACCAACACACATCTTGTACAAGTTTCCTCTGGGCAGAAATATTATTGATTGATCGGTTATTAATCATTATCAACCACTCTGAAATCACACGGGTGCCTGTATTTTTTTTCCAATGAAGGAGCTGATATAATTTTTTTCTGTGCTTCAGACAGGAAAGTATGGCAAGATTAATAAATGTGTCACTTTTCCCGATATGTTGGACATGGTTCCTTTTGTGACTGGCTCTGGCGATCACCCTCCTCTTTACTTCTTGTACGCTGTGGTCGTACATGTGGATACAGAAAATGCATCATTCTCCGGTCATTATATATCATATGTCAAAGATATGCAGGGAACATGGTTGAGAATAGATGACTCGGAGGTACTAATAAATTTTCTTGGAAGTAGATTAAGGACCTCTGTACCTGTTGCTTCTTGAAGTTATTCTAGACTAGGGGAATCACATGGGTATACATTTGTTATAAACATAATCACGATATTAGATGCCCAGCAGCTCATAGTATACTCTTGAAATACACTTATGGTGTAGCCTTTACTATTTAGTGCTTATTAAAAGTTATAATGAAATGAGGTCTGTTCTCTTCTGAATAAAGTGAAGTCTTTTAGTCTGGGAGTGGTGTTTTGGAACATGGGAGCATATGCTCCCTTTATTTTGAAATTCATCTTACACAAATTTTGAATTTCAAAAAAATTGGAACGAAAAATTCACACGTACATCTTCACGTGCTACACGCTCACAAAGTTGTTTCATAAAAAATAGACTTGTCATGTGACGTGTGTAAAAAAGACAAAACTCAGTGCTAAAAATAATGTTTTTTACAAGATAAATTTTCTCTTTTTTACATAGACCACAAAAAATATTAATTTTTCATGAAACTTGACGAATGCTCATATATTATGGAGATGTACACATAGAATTTTTTGTCAAAATTTTTCGACAACTCAAAATATAATTTTTTGGTATAGGGAGCATACGCACCCGGGAGCCGAATTGAATTTCCGAGTCTTTTATTGCTAAGTAACGACAAACATATAATCTTTGATGTCTTCTCAAATACACCTATGCTTTTATCATCATGTGACTTCTTTTCTTTAGTCATGTTATAGTTCCATTTACTTGATGGAATATACAGTCTGAAATTTGCATGAGCTGATGTGGTAATTTGTGTCTTAATATATGCAGGTCAAGGCTGTATCACTGAATCAAGTTATGTCAGAAGGTGCATATATGCTATTCTACTTGAGGTACAGCCTACCTGTTATTTGTTTGAATTACTCTGTATTCACTAGTCTCATATTTGTAAAATTTCATTCAGATCTTTTCCTCGCCCACCAAGGATATACATTGAGAAAGGCCTATTGCCTGTTCCATCATCCTCAAAACGCCACTCGTCAAAATCCTCCAAGGGGTCTAAACAGGAGCAGAAGCAGACAGAATCACTCCTTGCTTCTGATGATCAAATCCGTGGTATTTATGATTTTAGACCAGACGAGGAAGGCTACAGGCAAGATCAGCATGCAGAGTTAAGGTCCAGAAATTTATATCACATGGATGATGCTTTTACAGATTCTGTCAGCACAGACTTCTCGGACGCTACATCAAGTGAATGGTCGCTGTTTA
This sequence comes from Lolium multiflorum, assembly GCA_030979885.1. Taxonomy (NCBI): domain Eukaryota; kingdom Viridiplantae; phylum Streptophyta; class Magnoliopsida; order Poales; family Poaceae; genus Lolium; species Lolium multiflorum. Next base: position 85,291,147 of record CM061752.1, on the reverse strand, counting down.
CCAGCTCTGATGAATCTTCATTTACCACTGAAAGCACTAGAGATTCATTCAGTGTCGTGGATTACGGTGACAATGCTGGCCTTGACCCAATCACCTCAATATTTGGGCCATATTATGCACCTGACCAATCTTCTGGGAATTTTGCCTCATGCACAAGGTTCTCGCCATCCAATCCACAAACAAGGTACTTTTCGGAAAGCACGGGCTTTGTCTCAGATTCTTCCTTGCCAACTCACCCCCACGGCAATGTACATAGAGGAAGATATCCAGACAGAGCTTGCGCGACTTCAGCTGAACCACTTGCTTCAGCAAACCAGCGAAGCGTGTATGGTAGGTATGGCCATAGCAGAGATGGTTTTGTTCAAACATCTGGGTTTTGTCACATGTAATGGTCTACATCTAGTAGTTTTAGCTGGAGCTCGGTGGCTGTGGTTAGCAGCTGCTCTTAATATCGCCTCATGTTCTTTTTATTTCAAATGAGGCATATTTAATTTTAGCTGCATATTCTAGAGGTAGATGACCCAGTGTAGCGAAGTGATTAGACTCCTGTCTAGATGCTTAGCGTTTCGGATGACTTGTTAGAAATCAGGGACAGGCCCTGTGCCGTGTAGGCATTGTTCAATCCAAAGATGGTTAAGCATTTATTTATTGTGTGTAAGAGGGTTCCATTTGCTTTGAGGGTTCGAAAATTCCTTGAGCACAGGGAAGGAGTTCACAATGAGGATGCTGCTGATTTTAGCCTCTGGGGCATTTGTTCAGGAAGTTCTACCCAGAAGTCATGCTCTCAGAATCTTGTCTGGTGTTATTACTGCTACTTCAGAGCATCTGGAACATATGATGTAAAACTGGGCACCTAAAACTGTTCTAGAGCCAGTTTTTGTATTTTAGGGCACAAAATTTAGGGCACTCCTTCCAGGTGATGTAAAATAAGGCAATAGCAAAATTTCAGATGATGTAAAATAGGATACTGAAACTTGTCTCTGTTGTTCACAATTGCAAACATATAAAACAAATAATATGAAACTATCTCATATGAATCTAAAATAAATAAAAACAAAGATTACTTAATTGTTACATCGCACCCAAATAGTTTAACAATTATTATACAGATAGTTAATCAAGTAGCACATAAATCAACACACACACACACACAAAGTTCATCATACAACATGAAACATAGAGATATACTCTATACTCTCAAAGCATAGAGTGTGACTAGCGATTTTTACATGAACGTGCTTTTTCTAAACAATTTGAGTGGTTAAATGTTGAGAAAGTTATGCTTGTTTTAGTGAACACAACGCAAAACAGACTTCGAACTGAAAACATGGACTATGTACAAAAGACATAGACTCGTTTTCTAGGTTCAGTGTGAAGAAGATTGTGTGTATTACATAGATTTATCATGTATCTAACTATATAAAAGATAGCCTTGAGATGTCATTATTCATATGAGGAGAATTGCAGACTGTATTTTTTTTTTGATATTTGAAAGGCACAATATGTTTCTCCGACGATATTATCACCTCATTGAGTTAGTTTTACTTTTGCCGGTGAAGACGACAACAGTTGAAAGGAATTTCCTTGTGACAAGTTTCATCAAGACCAAGCTACGCATTGACAGGAGAATATTCAGAGGTCTTCATCAATAGAATTATTGAAGATTTTTTTAAAAAGGAGCAAAGCTTTGCCATCGAGCTGGTATTATTGGTATGTTTGTAGGTTCTACTTATAGTCAGATATGCTTCTATTTTTATTGTTTCAAGTGACTTTGTTAGAATTATGTATAGCATTAATGTCTTAGGACTATTTAGGTCTTTGTATTATTTTCTAAAAGTCCGTTCTAACTTAGATTATTTCCATCTTTTGCCAAAGCTGCATCTATCTATATTCAGGCCATTTCTCGCAAGTGGCGTTTTAGAACATGTGGGCATATGCTCCTTTTATTTGAAATGCATCTTACACATATTTTAAAATAAAAAAACAAAAATAAAAATTTTGCGCGTACATCTTCACGTGCTATGCGCTCACAAAGTCATTTGGAAAAAAATCGACTTCTCATGTGGCGTGTGTAAAGAACACAAAATTCAGCGCTGATAATATAGCTGTTCACAAGATAAATTTTCTTTTTTTTACATAGATCAACAAAAATATTGGTTTTTTTTATAAAACTTGGCGAACTCACATATGTTATGAAGATGTACGTGTAGAATTTTTTGTAATTTTTTTGGACACTTTTAAATATAATTTTTGGTAGAGGAAACATATTACACCTGGGAGCCGAATTGAATTTCTCCTCTAGAGTATCTATATTCAGGCCATGAGAGATAAAAGATGCCACACAAGTGTTGACGATTTTTCCTGCTACTAAGTTTTCTAGCTGGCCGGTTGTAAAAGAAAAAACCGTTATCTAGCTAGTGGGCGAAGATGGGCTTCGTTGGAGCTGAAGCTATTCGGATTCAGTAGAGGAAACTGTAAGGGTGATGTACCATTCTTTTGCCGATGGTTTTGGTGAAGTTGGATTAAAGAGCTAAGATTTTTTTTTTTTAAGGAAGCAACCTTCAACTCTAGAAGGCGAGAGAGACGATCGCTCACTTTCCCCCTTCCTCTCTCTCTCTCCTCCCCCTCTCCTTGAAAGGCTCTCCAGAGAGGCCAGGCCGCTCCCGAGCCTTCTCCAGCGGCTCTGCCGGTCAGAGATGGCGAAGGAGGGATGCCAGAGTAGTTGATAGGGTTAGTTTTCTAGGATTCAGCTATATGCCGGTAGTTTGGAGTAGGACTCAAGGTCGTCTGGATCAGATCTTGAGCATCCTGTGCTCGTGGCGGCGTCTTCTCGAACTCCGGCGGTCGGAGACGGCCAGTTTCGTCACCCCAGGGATCTTCGTGTATAAGATCCGACTCTGCTACCCCTGGATCTTGGATGCTGCACTGCTATCTCTTCCTCCTCTGGCCGGCCATGGAGGCGAGGGGAAGAGGAATGATGGAGCCAGCATCTGTGATTCTCGAGGTAGGCGGGGGTCTTCTTCTAGCCTGGCGTGTCGACGCCTCGTCAGGCTTTCGCCGCTGAGCGATTTCACCGCGCTTCCGAGGTGGGAGATGGTGAGACCTGCTTCCGCGGCGAGCTCCTGCAACAATAAGCGTCCTATCCGCCTCCTCTTCTCTAGAGGTCAATCAGCACCGATGCTCCTCTTGGCCGGCCCTGGTGGCGAGGGAGAAGAGCAGGCGGTGGTTGGTCTGGCTACCAAGCAGAGGAGGTGCCATGGGAGTCCTTGTGCACAACACGCGGTGACCGTCATCGTCGCCGCGATCTTCGGCCGTTCGAGCGACCTAATCTCTACCTCCACAACAGAGGTCTTTGGATCCGTCGCCGGAGCTCGCCACGCCCAGGAAACCAAGTGGTTCGTCCCCGGTGTCCTTGGTGTAGCTAGCGGCGGGATCCAATCGTCGGAGAAGAGCTTGCGAGTAGTCTGCTCTCTGATCTCGGCTGCAGAGCCTCGAGGTCGCCGGCGATCTGGTGGTGGAGTGCCCGCTGTCCTCGATTGCTTTTTCCAATCTTCTTTCAGGGTGTTTTCTGCAAAAAAAGAGGCCTTATCCTCAAATACTAGGTTCATTAGGGCAAGTGATGTAAGGGGCCTCTTTGTAATGGTGTACCTGCCACGTGGTTGAATATAAGCTCCCCTAGAGTCTTCCAGACCCCGGTAATGTTCAAAAAAAAAGTTTTTTTTTAAAAGGAAGTTACCCTAGCTTCTGCATCAATTAAAGAACTAACATACTCCCTCCTTGCTAAAATATAGTGCATACAAGATTTTTAAAATTTAAACGATATAAAATTTGACTAAATTTATTGAGAAACCTATCTATATCTACAATACCTAACATACACTATATGAAAATATACATCATTATGAATCTAGTAGTATTGATTTTCTATTCAAAGTGTTGATATTTTCTTCCTACAAATCCAGTTAAATTTTGCATCGTTTGACTTCAAAAAATCTTATATACACTATATTTTGACAAGGAGCGATTATATACTAAGACCAACTTTGCTTTGAGCTAAAAAAACAGCTAACTTCACTCTTATAACACTAAGGGAGAGAGAGAGGATACGAATCCGGCCAATAAAAATAGGGATTTCTATTTTCGTGCCCTCGGGTCGTTAGTTGTACTCAGTTTTCCCCAGCCCCTTAGTTTTTCCTCGCTTCCCCCCATGTCTGAAACCCGCAGAAGGAGCTCGGGACGGAAGGAATCCGTCTATTTGGACGTTCTGTGCTGGCGTGTTGCGCCGCGTCGTGTGGGCCGCGTCGCGTGGGGCTGGTAGAAAGGGACCGCGTGGGACAGACGAAGCGTTTGGTTGCACGTGATCAGGAGATGGATTTTGTCTCTCTCGGCCCAAATTGGCATTTTTAAGAGCACCTTTTCCCCTCTTTCTCTCTCTGTCTTTTTCACCAAATTAGTATCAAATCTAGAGAAGCTTCTATTTCCGTCTTTCTTCAATATGGCAGCAAATCTAGTAGCAAATCTAGTAGCAAATCTAGTAGCAAATCTCTGGGGTTATTTATGCCTTTTGGCCCTCGTTTTTTGCCCAATATGGCAGCAAATCTAGTAGCAAATCTAGAAGCTAGTATATGATAAATTGATAACTGCATAATCAGAAAACTAAGTATAATACATAGGGAAACTGCATACAGCAGCCAAAAGCAGCCAATAACGTTGTAATATACAAGACACACGCAATGTATGGACAACAAGAAGATTAGGATGAATGAATTTGTTCTTCATTTCTCCTCATATATTTCGTCGTCGCTCCAATCGTGCATTACCCGAAGGAAATATTCATTGAACTCCCTCCGTCTGCAGTGTGCGGCCAATACATCCTCCAAACGGTATGGCTTGTGTTTATTTCTCATACCGTAGTTTCCTATTCTATCCACACGTACTGCCCACTCATCCCAGGCCTTTGTATCATGAGAGTACTCTCTGATATAACCCAAATCCGTGTAGTAGATGCAGCCAGGTCGAAGTGTCGGGTACACTCTGGTGTCGACGGAGATACACCGGATATAATTCACGAAGAAGGCATTACTGCCAATGTTACTGACCGGATGGAGAGAGCGGCTCCGAGTGTCCACACGGTACACCAATGGTCTGCCCGCCAAAGCCACGCTGACCAACAACACAAGCAGCAGATCACCATCCGACTTCACAAGGTAGAACTTCTGATGTCCAAGTTCTGAAATGAAATTAGTGTCTCCATCTTGACAGTGCTCGCGCGCTGCTGCAACTGTACATTGGTGCACACTATTCTTCCGTTCTCAAAATTGTCCACAGCTAGTGCATACAGTTCACCATTGAACGGGGTAATGCAACGCAGACAATGGTTCTTGATCTTAAATCTTTTTTCTCAATCTTCATCTATATCCTTAGTTGGAGTGCTCTCATCGACCCAACCAATTTCCGACGGGTAATGTGCGACAACGAAGACCATAGTCGGGGATTTGATCACAGCGACTGATTTCAGGAAAACAGATGGCATCTACGCCTCAAACATAGTGTTCGATTTCTTTGTGAGTGGGTTCAGAAGCCGTATCTTGTGCGGCGGGTTCTTCTGGGCAAGCACGATGACGCCACGGCAAAATCCGACGAAGTAGTATCTGGGCAAGCACGATAACATTCAGCACTAAGATGTTTAAGATTGAAAATAAAGAGGTAGATATAGAGGAAGTTGAACCTTGTATGAACTTCCGATAGATCTATGGTGACGTAGCGTGATGTGCCGAGTTGGAGGAAGGTGAACTCAGCGACGTGTGGAAGGGCGTGGTCTAGCATGATCCATTCGTCCAGGTGCACGTCGGGCTCAGGCAAACATGAGCGCCAATTTCTACAGACTTGCCTCATGGCAGAGTAGGTGTCGGCGTACTCCTCGTTCGCCGCAAGCATTCGCCGATCTTGTGAAGTGGTCCATCAGCCGAGAGAGAGGCCCAGTTCACGGAGGAGCCGCGCTTGGATGCGCCGCCCTCGGAGGCGACGCGCTCGCGGTGGCGGCTCGGCGGCGACGGGCTCGGCGGCGACGGGGGGCGGGAGGCGACGGGCTCGGAGGCAACGGGCTCGGAGGCGACGGCCGCCGGCGCATTCTTCTTCTCCATCGCCGGCAGGGTAGCGTGCGTACGGCGGTTGGGGTTTTTTCGATTTGGAGAAGTTGATGGGACGTGAGAGGGTGGTTTCGTGCGTGAGCGAGAATGAGACGACTGTGTGCAGAGGGAGGGAGGGGCTTACGCGTCCTAAATGCGACCCCCGTCCTACGCGTCCACTATTTGCACGTCTGCACCGCGACACGCGTCAACAATGGCACGTCTTCCACTTCTGCACCGCAACACGCGTCCTCGAGTCTAACCCTCGAAATTTAGATATACTCAGGTATACCCTCGAGTCATATACTAGCATTTTTTGTGTGCTCAGTTTTCTCCTTGAGTGCTAATACTGGCTAGTGCAATATACTCAGTTTTACCCTCAAGTGGCTGGTCAACAGAGAGTCAACAAATGGGATTAACTAGTTAAATGAGTTATTTAATGTGCAAAAAATCCGAAAAAGAGTGGCACTTACTCATGGAGTCTTTACCACAAATTGCCACTTCTCAAATCATAGATAAATCATAGATAAATCAAGTTTCACCACAAATTGCCACTTCTCAAATCACCTAGTAGCTATGAAGGTGCATGGTTTTCCATAATAAGCCCTACCCAAAACAGCTTTCCCCAAAACATACTTTGTCCGAATGAGGCCATAATTTTCACACTCGTGTAGATTTGTATTGCAAATAGTTTGAGGTAGGCCAAGATGGGTTTCATTGTACAAAACACGCATTTTCCAATTTTTAAATCTCATATTTCAATCCCTTAGTCTGTTTACTACTCATTTGCCCTTGGTTTCTTGATACTACTCGGTTTTGCCCTCTCCCTTCACACACTCTCACAGACGCCGAACATTGCCCCGATTGGTCTAGCCCATGTCACGCGGATCGTGCCCGACGACCGTTGATCGTATGATCTAACGGGCAGGATAATCCCTATCTCTCTCTCTCGGTCGGGGCCACCACCCTCTCTCTCTCTCGTCGTCGGTTAGCTTCCACCCTCTATGTATGCGAAAGGGCGGTTACCCAGTACGCTAAAGTTTGGTTTTCTGCATTATTTTTCACGAGCTAAATTATAAACTCTTTTTAGGCATTACTTTTCACGCAAAAAACGATAAACCATCGCCGATTTGTTGTAGCCATTACTTTCCACGCAAAAAACGATAAACCATCACCGATTTGTTGTAGCCATTACTTTCCACGCAAAAAAATTATAACCATCACCGATTTGTTGTAGCCAATACTTTTCACGCAAAAAAATGATAAACCATCACCGATTTGTTGTAGCCATTACTTTTCACGCAAAAAAATGATACACCATCATCCATTTCTTGTAGCCATTACTTTCCACGCAAAAAATGATAAACCATCACCGATTTTGTTGTAGCCATTACTTTTCACGCAAAAAAATGATACACCATCACCCATTTCTTGTACCCATTACTTTCAACGCAAAAAACGATAAACCATCACCGATTTTGTTGTAGCCATTACTTTTCACGCAAAAATATGATACACCATCACCCATTTCTTGTACCCATTACTTTCCACGCAAAAAACGATAAACCATCACCGATTTTGTTGTAGCCATTATTTTTCACGCAAAAAATGATACACCATCACCCATTTCTTGTAGGGATCCCTTTCTTGTACCCATTACTTTTCACGCAAAAAACGATAAACCATCACCGATTTCTTGTAGCCATTACTTTTCTTTTAGGCATCACTTTTCACGGTAAAATGATAAACTATATCACGAAGTTCCATTTCCGTCAACATAGTCCGCATTACTTTTTTTGTTGAGATATATACCCCCACAACGGTCGTCTCCTCCTTAATTTATTGTGTATAAACCCCCACAACGGTCATCTCCTCCTTATTTTATTGTGTAAACCCCTACAACGGTCATCTCTCCCTTATAAACACCCACACGGCCATCCCTTGTGTCAATAGGTTCTGCCTCTCTCTTCGTTCACATACACTTTATCCATTGCCATGGCTTCCACGTCTCGGACACGGACCGGAAGGGGAAGGGGAAGGGGAAGGGGAAGGGGAAGTGGATCATCATCATTGCCACCACCACCGTCAACACTGCCATTGATCATAGAGGAGTTCTTCATTGTCGTCTATGAAGACCCTTTGGTCAAGAAGGTACGTACGCGTTCCCACATATATGATGCATGTGATTAATTATGGGCATGTTCTAAAAACCTTTAATTTCAAGGGTTCCCTAATTTCAAACGATCGGCGCTCGATCTCTTTGCAGGAACTCCCAAAAAAATTTGCGGACTATCTTGACGGCAAGGAGCCAGCTAAGGTGTATCTGCGAGCAGCTGACTGCGGTCCTCGTCTCTGGACCGTGGAGGTCCTATTTGACGGACAAGGCCGGATGTACCTCGACAAGGGCTGGGAGAAATTCGCCATCGCGCACGGTGTGGATTTCGGCTGGTTCGTACACTTCAAATATGAAGGCGATGATGTGCTCACAGTGAAGGTGTTCGACGGAACAATGTGCAGGAGGTACTACTACTCAGACGATGAAGATACTGACGATGAAAGCGACGACGACGTGAAGCCATGCATCCATCCCCTTTAGATAATTAAGGGGATTATGACCAAGAATATATATGTAGCTTCATATGCATCGATTTAGAGATCTAGCTATTTTCTATATATTATGCATGTAAAAAATAATATCGCATTTCCACTATTATTCGAGCACCACATCCTCCAAACGATGCCGATGCCGATGCCGATATCGGCATGGTCAGAACGGCTATGCTCGCCGCCACTGCTAGGTCAACGTCGGGATGCACAATGTTTAGCATAAGAGTCACTTTAGATTAAGCTGCGAAAATAGTCACGTGCCATGGGCTGAGGCGGCCCCTACAGAGCGGCTCTATATTATATTCTCTAAATAAAATAGACGACCACAGCGGTCATTGGCTGCGGAGGCCCCACAGAGCGGCAATATATAATTTTCTATAAATAAATAGACGACCCACTGGTCATTGGCTGCGGCAGCCCCATAGAGCGGCCCCATTTGTCATTGGCAGCACCGCGTATACAATCAGGAAATAAAACGGCCCACGCGTCAGCGGTAGATGGATCCACCCGTCAGCACGAGACGGTCAGCGAGGAACTGACCTCACGGTAACGGTAAGGCCTCTGACCTGACGGCAACCCGCGTCTTCGAGGGGTTTCAAACTAGAGGGAGGGGAAAACTGAGGAAAAACTAACGAGCTGGGGAAAACTGAGTACAACTAACGAAGCAGGGGCATGAAAATAGAAATCCCATAAAAATATATATCAAACAGGATGGGTTGTTTTGCTCATGCCCATAGTAATGGTCACGGCAAATCAGCGAGGTAGATTTTCCGGAGGCATATGAATGCTCACGGCAAATCAGCAGGTGTGGTGTGGCCGATCCACTTCTCCCCTCTCCCTCTCTCAACTAGCTACAGTATCTGAGTCCTCCTTCTTCCTCGCCGGGCCGCTCCTCCTCCCTCTTCGCCGGGCTAGCCGGCCGGAGTTGGAGAGGAGATGGCTCCGGCGTAAATAGCAGTAGTATTAGGTTTAGATCTTGATCCCTAGTGGCGTATGGCATGCATGCCGGGAGTGAGGTGGCGGATCCCATCGGCTGGATCTGGCGCCGCGTTGTCTTCCTCCTCGATCTCTTGCAACTCCGGTGGTCGGAGACAGAGGTGTGGCGGAGGAGGGAGATGAGGATCTCCATAAATAAAGCCCTCTTTCGCGGATCTGGTAACTGCCGATGCAGCGGTGACCTCCTCCTCTCTGCTCATCATGGCGGTGAGGGAAAAGAGGTATGGTCACCTGCTCGTCGCCGGCTACTGCGTCTGTAGCAGGGAAGCTTGTTGGCTTCTTCTCGGAGGCTTCCCACGGCGCCGCTGTCGCCGTATCTTCTGGCTGGAAGGCAGCCCCTCCATCGAAGGTTTCCCACGGCGCCACTGTCGCCGTTCTCCATGGCCGAAAGGCGGCCCCTCCATCCTCGTGTGACGGCGACTGTCCGTCCTCAAGGCATCATCAACCTCCGTCAAGCGCTCATGCCGATTCGGAGGCTCTCCTGCCTCGTCGGAGTTAACTCCCACCTCTGCGCCCCAAGTGGTCTCGTCCCCGGTGGCGTAGAGGTCGACTCCGGCGAGCTTCGTCGCGGTGAAGAAGGAGTTGGACCTGATCGTGTTTCTGAGTTTTATTTGAGGGTCCTTAGTGTAATTTTCAAGGGCCAGGTTGTAATTTTCTTGTTTTCTTTAGGCCTATTTGTAAAATGTACTCCACCGCATATGAATTGAAGCCCTAGGTCCTTTGGGACCTTTTCCAGTTCAAAAAAAAAAATCAGCAAGTGTGCCCTACCTTTCTTAATGGCCGTTAGCCCGGGTAGTTTACTATAAGGTGGGCTAAACCTCATGGCAAACCGTTTGCCGTGTGGCTATCAAAATGCACTCGGCAATTTTGCCGGTTTAACGGTTAGAATTTAGGACATCTTTAGCGCGGGGAGACCCAAAATTCTGTCCGTTTTTGTCCGATTTTGTCCATTTGGATCGCGCGGCGAACGATTTAAGGCAGCTTGTCCAGCTTGCGTGGACACATGCCACAGCGGAAGGACCCAATTTGTCCTGCCGCAACAGCCACGTGGCCATGTGCCGTGGTCCATTCCCATGTGGCCATGCGAACATGGGCCACCAAAATCAAAAAGGTGGTGTTGCTAGCCAATGGGAGCATTTAAGCATGGGGGACCATGGCCCAACCTATCCTGCCAAGCATGAGAGGAAGAGCAAAACAGATATCAGCGATGTCCAGCTCGACCATCCATAACCTAAATTTGGTGGACGGATGGATCGCACGTGGGTCCGTTTAGATCTTTTACTGGTGGCTATTTTTTTGATCTGCCTGTCCGCACGAACCATTTCAGATTACACGGAACATAATAGATAGCCCCGCTGGAGATGCCATTAGCCCGGACGATTTGCCCTGAGTTTGCCTATGGCAAAAGCTTGCCGTGCGTATTTCGGCTTTTACCGTAGGTCCGGGGGCATATTATCGAATTCCTGTAGTGGATGGGTTGGTTCTTACAACCCCCTAAAGTATTTAGTATCCATTTTTCTTATAAATCAATCAATAAAAAGGGATCGAGATTGTAAAATTGGAATTTTGACTGGAAACCATTTCAGATATAGGGTTGTAACCATTTCGTGAGGTTATTTTCTTGTCTCCCTCTTCTCCATATTAATTGTCGCTGACTTTGTATAACTCTGTATTAGATGAGTGACAGCTACTATGAAATGGAGGAAGTACTAGCGAGTCTTTTTTTTTTAAGAAACACCGAGCCGGCCGATTCGATCTTGAAATTGACGAAGTCACTACAAGCGTCTCACTGTCGACGGAAACGTCGCTTTCCACTGAATGAATATTCCGCCTTTATAAGACACACATATATCAAACCTGGGGCTCTGGTGGGCTGGGTACAACCACCCTCCTAACCACCTAGCCTCAAGTTGGTTCTCAAGTACTAGCGAGTCTCTTAAGTATCTGTGACATTCTTCTGCCTCCATATCACATATAGGAAAAAATCGCATATTTCATCCCATCTTCTTATAACGGACTCTAACTACTCGTTGGATTGTTAAATAGGCTGTCTAGACTTTCCATCGTCAATATAATGATGGTATCAGAACTACAAGGTCTCAAGATTAAATCCTAACAAACACACTATTTAATACTCCACCTGTTCGGAGATAAGTGACTTAATTTTATTTAGACACATTGTATTAAAATAGTTGCAATCTTTCATTAATTCCATGTGTAAGAGCTTGCTGTACGTTCGGAGCCTAGTGCAATAGGGTTAAGAGCGAGCCGTTGACCTTGTACGTGAATATTACGGGCGCATAAAGTTCAAAGATATGCACGCCAGAATACCTGTGGTTGAGGTTTGTTTTCGTGTTTCACACTATTCTTGCCCATCTTGATCACGTTTTCGTGTTCCACACTATTCTGAAAAGGAAGCATCTATCGTTTTCTCTAGGATAGAGGCCAAAAAGGATTCGGACTTCATCTGTTTGCTCACGTGTGCCAATTGAACTAATACAGATTTGTTGAAACCGTGATTTCTTCAGCTTGTCATGCGGCTTCTGAAAATAACCATTGCATATGGTCTTTACAGTTATCAAGGGGAATGTGAGGTGATGAAGTTGGTACGTCATGCTCTCCCCTCCTGCTAGTCCCACACAAATGACTCTTTTTACTAGATCATGTTGATTTCAGGAACCACATTCAAAGAAAGTGAGTAATATCCAGTTCAAAAAAAAAAGTGAGTAATACGTATCCTCCCCTCCTAAAGTTACGTTGCTTTCGTTCCAATATCTCGGAAAAAGAACACTGATTTGATACGGGTTGTTTCTGATCTTCATGAATTGACCACAATGATGAACACGAGATGGGGAACAAGTGAATACGATGGGAACACAAGAAAAACAGGGTAACCGGATACAAATTAAAGTGATAACTAGAAAGAGTCGAGAGTACAAGCACTCATACACAAGGTACAACCCAAGCCAACACTAACTGGAACCTTCTTAGAGCAAGTCTAGCAGACCCCGTATTCACTCGATCCGTATCGGGCGTGTGAAGGGCCCTGTAAACGGTTTTTACGGGCCGAAAACATGTTCCAAATACCAGGCCCCGTATTCTCAACCCGTGAATATTCTGTTTCACGGGTTGAGAATACGGGGCCTGATATTTGGGACGCGTTTTTGGCCCGTAAAACCAGGGTTTTAGACAGATTTCCATATCAAACATGATCATGAATACGATGTGATGCATACTTCATAGTTTTTTACATCAAATCGTTGTGATCTTAGCAAAGTTCAGCCACGACGGTACCAAAAAGTTACACCTCACCGTCAAGCATCGTCATCGGCATCAAGCATCGGCACCGGCAGAGTGGTCGAGGACGCCATCGCCACCACCACCACCACCACTCACCGGAGTAGACACACCACCACCGCTTACCCCGCGACCTTGACGCAAGAGCCTCTTCCTCGTCATGATGTTCTCCTTGGTCTCCTTCCACCATACCAATTGATCCTCGTCCATTTCCTTGGTTGGCATCATGATCTCATTCTCCTCGGCCAAGAGCTCCTTCATCGCTTTGGTTTCCTTGAGTGCGAGCATTCTCTCATCGAATTCAGCCTTGCGCTTAGCTTCTTCTCGCCGAGCCTCCACCTTTGCTAGCTTCACCTCTTTCTTCTTTTTGGTGATGAGAAGCTTGGTATCCAACGTCTTGAATGTCAATGTTTCCCTTGACTTCATCATTTGATCCATTTTCTCCCGGAAGCTAGATGCCTCACCTTCAATCTTCATCCTCTCCTTGGCTTTCTTGGTGCCCTCGGGCTTGCCTTTGTTCCTTCCACTCTTATCCTCGTCTTCATCATCCATCTTGAGCATTGCCAACTTTTTCGGCGCAGTTTCTTGGTCCCTCAACTTCCAGTTGGGAAGATGTTGGAGCAAGTCAAAGCAATGCCTGAATTGAAACTCCTTGTTCTTTGAGCCGGCCATGTATTTGTACCGCAATTGAGCATACTTGGGCTACACAACAACAATATAATCAAAAAATTGATCACACACACAGTTTGCACAACAAAAATGGTAGGGAGTGTGAGAAAACAACTTACATAATCCTCGGGAACGCATCCACTAGGGGGATTGCCCCCTGAATGGATCGTAGCGAACAAGAGGGGGTGAATGGGCGCTACGCAATTTTTAGTCTTTTTCAGTTTTTAGTGCAACGGAAGATAAAGGTGATAGCTTTGGTGATGGAACTGTTCCTAGTATGATCCTAGGCTAATGCAACAAGCAAAGGAACCAAACAACAATAACAAGGATAAGGAGCGGGACAACCGGAGGGCGCGAAGACGAGGCGAGGATTTGTTTCCCGCAGTTCCTCCCACAAAAGGGAGTACGTCTGCGTTGAGGAGGTGCTAGCCTCACACAAGAAACTAGACGGCCACACCACGAAGGAAGGCCTCACCTTCTTCCTCAAGAGAGCTCCACAAAGGGGCTCCCTTTGCTCCACTAAGGCACCGGTCGAGGCGGTGGTTCCTTCACAAGGTTGGGGCGAGCTCCACAACACCAGGAGGCTCCCAACACCCTATGGGGCTAGCACAACTCCAAGCTAGCCTCCATAGGAGCACTTCATCCAAGATCCCACCATAGGAACCCTACCTCCAAGATCCACAAAGTACTAGCATGAATTGGTGAAATCTCTCTTGGTAGAACTATAGATCGGGGCCTCCTCCACCACTCCTCAAAATTTGGGCAAGATTGGTTGGATGGTTGGGGAGATCCTCTAGGTTTAAGCCCAGCAACAATGGAGGAGAGAGAGAGAGAGAAGAGATAGATTCGAGTTGGGGAAGAAAGGCCCTTTAAATAGGCCCCCTGAAAAACCGTTATCTCCGCTTTTGCCTAAGCGGTACTACCGCTCGGATTAATCCCACAGAACTTATCCACATGGACACATAGCGGTACTACCGCTCGCGGTACCGCTCGAGGTACCGCAACGGTCCAGAGCTTACTGGATCCCAAGCGGTACCGAAGCGGTACCAGAGTGGTACGACCGTAACTTCCGTTACGGTACTTAAGCGGTACCGGGGCGGTACTACCGCTTTGAAGCGGTACTACGCTCGAGGTACCGTAAAGGTACCGTAACATGTTCTGTGGGTCATTTCCAGCGCAGATCATCAGAGCGGTACCGTGGACGGTACCGAAAGGTAGCGGTACTACCGCTAATGGTACCGGTAGTACCGGCCTAACAAAAATTGTTTTCTTCTCTTTTCCTCTCCAACCATGTTACCTCGCGATACACACATAAAACCAGAAAACCTATAAGCTACGCTTCAATCCTCCGATCTTGACGCGTCCCGCGAGGTCACCGTGCACTTGCAAATCTATCAAAGACACTCTTTGCACACGATGAGATAATTCAAGTGTTGTTATCAAACACACAAAACACGGGTCTTAGACTTTGCTCTTTCAATCTCCCCCTTTTTGGTGTTTGATGACAACACAAGAATTGACAATGGCATAATATATTATGATGAGGTTCTTAGGTTTGCAAAATCTAAACGGAACTCCCCCTAGACATGTGCATACTTATAATATGCATTTGAATACACATACACACATTCTAGAGGCGTGACTCCCCCTAGATTTTACAAACCATACACATATGCAACTAGGATACTTGACATGTTCATACAGCATATGCATATTATGGAGGCACCACAAGATCATGCAAAGAGTTTTGGGTGAATTGTCATACCTTTGCCTTGAGTGTACCCAAACTCACAAAAGAAACCTCCATAGGTTAGTAGCCAACACGCACGTTCCCATGCAAAAACCCGTCCTAGTTAGACAACTTCTCCCCCTTCGGCATCGGAACACCAAAAAGGAGGAGATGCATACTAACAAGGAAGGTAAGGAAATATGCAACCAAGCTCACAAAAACCAACAAGGGAAAACAAGCTTGGGTGTGACTTCCATAAGGAACATGGAGAAAAGACAAAAAAAGAAGAAAAGCAAGAAGATAGTCAAAAAGAAACAAGAAGAACCAAAAACTCCTCAAGGAGGAGATTTGGTGGCCGAAAACACCGTGTAAGAGTAAAGTAGTGTGAGGTCGCGTAGATGTATCTAGGACTCACGGCTACAAGTCAACATGAAGCTCATTAGTCACTTATTTGACAAATAGCATATGTTTTTGGTTTTCTTTATGCATTATGGGGGAGGGATAGCTCAATAAGTTTAAACCGCACTCCCCCTATGTTCATGCGTGCTTTTCATCTAGACATATAGCTAAAGATTGTTATATGCGCACAAGGGTCAAGCGAAGTTCGACGGATCAATGATATTTAGCTCATGCCTCAACTCAATGAAACGCTTCTCATCCAAGGGCTTTGTGAAGATGTCCGCCAATTTCTCCTAGCTTGGTGCCAATGAAAGATAGGACAATGTCTCCTCGAGCAATGTGATCCCGAATAAAGTGATTCCTTATCTCAATGTGCTTCGTCTTGCCATGGAGTACCGGATTGTAGGCGATCTTGATGGCGCTCTCATTATCACATAATAGAGGGACCTTGCTATACTCAAGTACATAGTCTCGCAACGTTTGCCTCATCAATAAGATTTGCGCGCAAGTACTCGCCGCGACAACATACTCGGCTTCCGCGGTGGAGACAGAGACACAATTTTGCTTCTTAGAGGACCAACACACCAAAGATCTCCCAAGGAAGTGACAAGCGCCGGATGTAGACTTTCTATCAACCTTGTCTCCCGCCCAATCCGAATCGGTGAAGCTAACCAATGAGAAGTCCGTGTCCCTTGGATACCATAGACCGAAGTTTGGGGTATCAACTAAATATCGAAAGATCCTCTTCACCGCCATGGTGTGGCTTTCTTTCGGATTCGCTTGAAACCGTTGATAACGCGTAGATGGTGGAGGTGGTATCTCACCGGGAAGGGACCCATTCTCTCCATTCTCTTGTTCGGCCATTTCTTAGGCAGTAAAGCCCGAGCAAGAAACCTTGCTCTGATACCAATTGAATGGATCGTAGCGAACAAGAGGAGGGGGGTGAATGGGCGCTACGCAATTTTTAGTATTTTTCAGTTTTTAGTGCAACAGAAGATAAAGGTGATAGCTTTGGTGATGGAGGTGTTCCTAGTATGATCCTAGGCTAATGCAACAAGCAAAGGAACCAAACAACAATAACAAGGATAAGGAGCGGGACAACCGGAGGGCGCGAAGACGAGGCGAGGATTTGTTTCCCGCAGTTCCTCCCACAAAAGGGAGTACGTCTGCGTTGAGGAGGTGCTAGCCTCACACAAGAGACTAGACGGCCACACCACGAAGGAAGGCCTCACCTTCTTCCTCAAGAGAGCTCCACAAAGGGGCTCCCTTTGCTCCACTAAGGCACCGGTCGAGGCGGTGGTTCCTTCACAAGGTTGGGGCGAGCTCCACAACACCAGGAGGCTCCCAACACCCTATGGGGCTAGCACAACTCCAAGCTAGCCTCCATAGGAGCACTTCATCCAAGATCCCACCATAGGAACCCTACCTCCAAGATCCACAAAGGACTAGCACGAATTGGTGAAATCTCTCTTGGTAGAACTATAGATCGGGGCCTCCTCCACCACTCCTCAAAATTTGGGCAAGATTGGTTGGATGGTTGGGGAGATCCTCTAGGTTTAAGCTCAGAACAATGGAGGAGAGAGAGAGAAGAGATAAATTCGAGTTGGGGAAGAAGGGCCCTTTAAATAGGCCCCCGAAATCCAACCGTTATCTCTTTTTAAGCGGTACTACCGCTCTGCGAAGCGGTACTACCGCTCTGGATTCGAAATCCCACATAACTTATCCACGTGGACACATAGCGGTACTACCACTCGCGGTACTGCTCGAGGTACCGCAATGGTCTCCAGCTTATCGGATCCCAAGCGGTACCGAAGCGGTACTAGTGTACGACCGTAACTTCCGTTACGGTACTTAAGCGGTACCGCGGTACTACCGCTCGAGGTACCGTAACATGTTCTGTGGGTCAATTCCAATCATCGAGCGGTACTGGGGGTAGAGAGGTAGTACTACCGCTACTGGTACCGGTAGTACCGGCCTAACAAAAACTGTTTTCTTCTCTTTTCCTCTCCAACCATGTTACCTCGCGATACACACACAAAACCAGAAAACCTATAAGCTACGCTTCAGTCCTCCGATCTTGACGCGTCCCGCGAGGTCACCGTGCACTTGCAAATCTATCAAAGACACTCTTTGCACACGATGAGATAATTCAAGTGTTGTTATCAAACACACAAAACACGGGTCTTAGACTTTTCTCTTTCACCCCCACTTGGTTCATTGCAGCACTCCAACAAGAACAACAAGGCTTGATCACGTCCCACCAACCTTGAAGGGAGCGGTAAGACCGATCCGCGAGCAGTTTCGTCCGAGGCTTGACCTTGTGGTATAGATCCTCAATGCGTTGCCAATAGTGCTTGCCGGTTTGATCCGTGTCGTTCACCGCATCCAACCCCACCTTGCCCCAAGCACAAATCAATGTCATGTCCTCGATCTCGGTGTAGTTGGACGAGCGCGGCTTTGCCTCTTGGGCCACACTCGGCTCAATCTCGACCACATCATCGTCGACCTCTTCATCGCCAATCTCCTCGTCGTACTCTTCATCGCCAATCTCCTCATCGAACGGAGGAATGCCATCAGCCACGTCCATGGAGGAGTCGTTGAGGGTGCTTAAGAATTCCGTTGTAGACGAATCGCCGAACACGTTGTGGGCGTCGTTGACGGCTTGAGGCGGAGGCGGAGGAATGAACGGAGGAGGGACGACGGCCTTGGGCGACGAGCGGGGGGGGACCGACACGGTTTGCGGCCTTCGCCTTGGACGGCGGGTTTCCCCTCGACCCCGTGGATTTGGTCTTCGAGCGACCCGTCTTCGGCGGCGCGGGGGTCACCGCCGGTGCAGCTCCGACCTCCGCCTGGGGCTGATAGACCTCCCGCTTCCTCTTCCCCAGCATGGTGGCGGACGCCATGGCCGCTACCTCTCCAGGAGTCGGCTGGCCTCCCGCGACGGTGACGGGTACGTCCACCACCATCCGCGCCTCCGGTACGCCAGCCTGCAAGTGGTCCATGGCAGCGAGATCCGGCCGCGTAGTGGCCGGAGAGGGTGGCGGCGACGGGGGGGGGTAGTTGGGCGGGCTGAAATCTCCTTCACGCGAGGAGTGGGGGTCGCGTTCCCTACGGTTTCCCGAGCGGACTCGGGGCGGAACTGGGAAAATTAAATACGGGCCGAGCGATTTACGGGACCTGATAAACACCACGGAAGAGCCGAAACCCATATTCCAGCGGTTATTATACAGTTTTGTGTGTTTTACAGGCCCTGTTAGACTTGCTCTTATATCGGTAGGTCCGCCGATCCAACTTAAATTTTAATCGAAAGACTTGTGATTGAACTCGACATGTGTAGGTCTTGGGTTCCGCAAGGCAAGGGCCATGCGATCTTATCTCATACTTGTGTCTAAGAATATCTCCAGCGGCCGACATAAAGGATTAAAATGTTGGTTTTGGTATGTGACACAAAATGGGTAAACCTCTGGGCCATCGGTTCGAGGAATGCGTCGGCGCGGACACTTCGCGGTTAGCGCACGTGTCCACACCCTTCTCTCTCAGGCCCGCTTGTTAGCGTGCCACTACTGACCGGTGTAGCTTCGGTTTTCTGCGAGGCATTAATGGCGCTTCCCGGCCACTCCAGCCGTTGGACTTGACCGAGGAAGAGACAATCGAACTGGCAATCGCCTAGAGCGATCTCAACGAGCTTGGCAAGTGGCATGGCCTTGCCACGTAGCTGCGGAAATCCTCGCTCGCGCAGGGCAGGCCGGTCACGTAGCCCTGTAAACGAGTAGATGTTAAGAGGAGGTAAGGTGCATAGTTGGGCTGATGGGGTAAATAGTTTGTGTGGTTATATAGGGTTGACATAATTTTATCCGATAATTTACAAACTATTTAGGTCATATATTAACATCTACTCGTTTGTAAACCACACAAATAGGAATATCCTGATGCTCCTAGATTGATATAATTTTATCCGATAATTTACAAACTATTTAGGTCATATATTAACATCTACTCGTTTGTAAACCACACAAATAGGAATATCCTGATGCTCCTAGTTTGAAATAATTTTATCGGATAATTTACAAACTATTTAGGTCATATATTAACATCTACTCGTTTGTAAACCACAGAAATAGGAATATCTACTCGTTTGTGGGGTTGATATAATTTTATCGGATAATTTACAAACTATTTGTGTGGTTAACTCCTAAATTGAGAATATTTAGGTCATATATTAACATCTACTCAATTTGCAATTCTTCTTAAACTAATAGCTTGTTCGTTGAGCAACCACATTAATTCAAACATATTCCCGAAGCACCTCCTTGTGATTGCTCCTCATGGGTTTGACACTCTTATTAAAAATAGGTGATCAACATTCATTGGTTGTATTATTTCCTAATAAGGGGAAAGAGATCCGCCGATCAATACAAGATAAAAATAGGCACTTTCTTGTTGATTGTTACCTATTTGATAGTTACAATTGTATGATAATAACAATAATATGATAGTTACATCTCACAAGAACATACTTTCGTAGGCTGAAGGACTCTCATCTGAAGATTGTCCCAATGAGTTGGTGCACCGTTACTCTTTGGCAAGAGAAAGCAAAATCCCACAATGCGTGACAAAAGTGCAGCAAAGGCATATTTAATATTTTCTCTTATATTGTTAAATACAATTATAACTACTGCTCTTGCATCTATAAATAACCTTCTGTCGTAAAATGGAAGGCACACTTTTTTCGCACAATATTCGTAACACAAATCTCTTTTATTTCATAAATATTTACACACATTTTGTGAACATAATATAAGTGCAAAGCATAATCGAAGCTGTAAGCTGTTAACCAACAAAATTTAAAGGGCGCCTTACATATTTGGACAGATGGAGTACACGGTAGATACATCCTGATGGTGAAAAGTGAAATAGGTAAAAGGAGAATACTCCTGATTGTAATGTATTGATGGAATGCTCTATCCAGCAACATATTTTTGTACAGTAAAGTCGGTTATTGTGTAGTAATTATATTTTAAATAAATAGAACATATGCACCGGAGTCAAACCAGAGCCAAAACGCTGGAACCTCTTTTCTTCTAACACTCTGAACCTGTTTTATTTCTCCGTATGTATATAGCACTAGACCTAGAAGTCAGGATCCAGAAACGAGCCGTTTCCAAGATGCAAGAAACCAGCGAAGGTTAGGACGAGTCAAAGACGTTAGTGAGCGGCTCAGTGCAGCCGAGATGAGGAGAACCAGGACCCAGGACACCAAATATAGCCGCAGCGGATCCGGCCGAAACGTGGACCGCGCCCGTGCTGCCGTGCATGCTTCAGTCCTTGGGGTGACGTGCCCCTCATCTGGATGAACCCACAAGTCCTACTCTGACCGAGGCTTCCGCTACCAATTCTCCCTCCCCAACTACCCGCACAGTTTTCATCCTTTTTATTCTCCACCCTTTATATTTTTTCTCGAAATTTACCTATTTTCCTTAAAATATAAATGGCGCTACAAAAACTTTACAAGAATCTTGCACCCTTTGTTTTCTCACTACTTTCGCTCCATTTTTAGCCCTCCAAAAAATGGTATCTTAGAAAGACAAGATACATAGAAAAAGAACTGTAAGTAGTATTACTTCCTGCTGCTATATATACAAGCAACCTTCCGGAAAGTGATCGCTGCTCACATTTCACACCAGAACAGAGCTTTGCGCAACGCAAACAGTTTCCACCGGAGCTGACAAAACAACCCCGCCCCGCCCCGCCTGTATAGTGTAGCGCTAGTAGTCGAGTTGATCTCTCCTTGTTCGAGCCTGTGCGGCGAGGCGGAATAAGGACGCAATAATGGTGGCCGTCGAGGTGGCGAAGGCGCCGGCGGAGACCCCGATCCGGGCGGCGGAGGCGGAGCCGGAGGTGAGGGCTGACGCGGCGGTGGCGGTGGTGGAGGAGGAGAAGGAGTACAAGAGCGACATGAAGAAGCTGGAGGAGCTCATGTCCAAGCTCAACCCCTGCGCCAAGGAGTTTGTGCCGTCGTCACGCCGCGCGGCGCCGGCGCCGGTGCCCGTGCCCGGGGCAGGGGCAGGCCTCTCTGCCGATGCGCCCGTGTTCGTGTCCGCAGCCGATCTCTTCGGCGCCGGGAGGGACTCCAGCAGCGACGGATCCAGCAACGGCGCCGGCCAGCCGCAGAATCGACGGGTGGGTGAGCCGTGAATTCTCATCTTTCTCTTCGGGCGGGTTCGCTCTGTTAATCAACGGATACTTGGTCCTTCTTTTGACCAGTTTGCATTCGTGATCGCCGGCGATTTGCGCCTTCCGATATAGTCTGATGATATACGACGGGGTTTGGTAGGCGTTGCGATCGGGATTCACTAGGTTTCAGAGGCTTTTAGGCGATGGCGATAACCTTTTCTTCTGCAAGAATGAATTGTTCTAGAATCTTGTTGAAACTGAAATCCCGAGCTGGGACTGTTTTTTATTTATTTAATCTCAGATTGTTAAACGGGAAACAAGTCGAAACCTTTTAAGGCCGATAACTCGGATCAAACGTTTGATCACTGGCATTTAATGATCGGCAGTAAGTAGTAGGTGGTACGCTGACTGTTGCCAGGAATTCGGTTTCAAAATTTATGGGATGTGATAGGCATTTGCGTCCCTTGATGTAAACAGTTGGTTTGGTGTACCTCTGTTTTGGTTTTTAGTTTTCACAATCAAAATGTTATGATGGTGATAACTGTCCTTGCGCTTTCCTGACAACAGAGAAGGAACGGCTCCTTCAACCAGGGGAGGAGAAGGATGGGAGCCCGGACACGGCAATCTGATAGGGAGGATAGTGTGCGGCGGACTGTTTATGTCTCTGACATTGATCAGCAGGCAAGCATGCTACATAGGTGACAATGTTTGAATTGGTTCTTGATTTATCTTTGTTGTTTAATTATGGTCATGCTGCTCTGTAGGTGACTGAACAGAAGCTGGCAGAGGTGTTTTCTAACTGTGGACAAGTAAGTGACAAGATTTGTTAAGGAAATTTGTGGTAGTTTACCATTCCTCTCTTGGCGCAACGGCTTCCATTACCTTGAAAGATGAAATAGATAACATGAGTAGTGTCCCTTATGGGTTTCAGATTTTGTCTGAAGATGCTTGTTATGGTTTGTACGCCAACATTGTATTAAAATAGTCGACCGTCCTGAAAAGCGAGAATAGAGCTCAGTTGAAGCATGAGCATGTGACATAAACCAAATACCAAGTACTGCACTAGATAATAAGGCTAGCACTCTCTACCATAAGGACAGTGAAGCTAAACTTGTTTCTGGAAGGTGGGAGGTACCCATATTTCGCCTATAAAAAAAAGTCACCCTCTGTTTCTGATTGAAAAATTCAAGTGCAAAGTTTAGGCTTCTGCTACCTGTTGTTTTTGCCATTCTTGTAGGCATATACTACTACTTATGTTTTTCTTTTATTGGGCTGACTACTTGCTTTAGAATGAACTTAGTAGCTTTAAATGATAAGTTGTCTGAAACTCAAGTTTCACCCCAGCTATGTGAAATGCCATAAAGGCATTTCTTTTCTTAGAACTTCTCTTAGCTGCCATAAAGCTCATCTAACTTCTTAGTCCAATTAAGGTGGGCTGCCTTTTCAAATGTATACTTGCCTGAACCAAAATAGCATCTTGAACAATGGACATCTGAGACTAATGACATTCTGGGTATTGACATCCATTCAGTTATGCATATATGCTGAATGTTGATGAGATCACTTATTTTTCCTTATGGTTTGTATTCTATAAATATAGCTAGGCTAGCTCCTTGTAATATGATTATCATACCCATCTTGTTTTTTTTTTTTGCCTGTAGGTGGTAGATTGCCGTATCTGTGGTGATCCCCATTCAGTCTTGCGTTTTGCCTTTATTGAGTTTGCTGATGATGGTAGCCTCTTCAAGACTTTCCCACCTTCTGTAGTCTTGTGTATGGATAAACAGCAAAGCTGAAGTTGTCCATTGTATGCAGCTGGTGCAAGGGCAGCACTAACACTTGGGGGAACCATGCTTGGTTACTATCCTGTTAGAGTTTTACCATCTAAAACAGCGATTTTACCAGTGAACCCTAAGTTCCTTCCTCAGGTAAGTATATGATTGGATTACATACTTCCATCTACTTTGAGCTTACACTGCCAATTTCTCTTTTTCATGTCAAATTTTCAACCAATTTTGTTTGTATTGCTCTTTTCTGTACAGACGGAAGATGAGAAAGAAATGGTCTCAAGGACTGTATATTGTACTAACATAGATAAGAAGGTTTGTGAATCTTTGTGATTCTTAACCATGCATAATGTGATAGTCTTTGAGATTTACAAGTATTATATTATTTATTGCTTCCTTTGTTTAAATTTATTTTGCTATCTGATCATTTAATTGATTAAAATAAACATTTTAGAAGAAACTGAATTTTTTTCCCGAAAATCTACATAGGCAACCTGGTCTGTTTAGAACTAGTAGTACTGAATGAAGGCAGAGTCAGATGGTAAACGAATCAGAGCATGCAATAATTGTGGTTAAATAATTTTTTGTTTTTATTAAGAAATTATGATATGTTTCGCTACTCAAATTTCGTGTTATTTTGAAAGTTTGATTATATTGACAACTGAAGAACCTTCTGGACTTTCAGTTATGCATAAGCCAAGCATTACATTGGTTGCTAAGCCAGGGGTGCCATGGCTGTTAAGCTGCTTTGCTTAGTTGTTTTCTTTATTGGTCAGGTTACGGAAGATGATGTAAAGATTTTCTTTCAGCGGCTCTGTGGAAAGGTATATGCCATACAAGTAATGGGAGTTGTTTATATTTCACGTAGACCTTTTCGTAAAACATGCTGATTTCCTTTCAGGTTTCTCGGCTGAGGCTCCTTGGTGATTATGTACACTCCACATGCATTGCGTTTGTTGAGTTTACTCAAGTAAGTAGAACAAGGCATTGTATTGTTGAAGTGATCAAGGTTTTATTATTTAATCTTTTGAAGGTGCTATTGATGTTTAATATATAATCATATAGAGTTATCTGGAATGGTTATTAGTACAGACTATTAAATAAAATGTGTGAATAGAAAGAAGCAGTATGCATTAAAAACAGTTCCAGGAGCTAGCAAAATATCTGATATTTTTATGTCCATTCTGGACTTGGATGTTTAATTTTTTTTCCCTTTGATGCTTGTTCAATTTGAAAATTCATACCTGACGACCAGCATCAGTATCGATGGATTAGATGAATCTTGCTACCTGTGTTCTGTTTGGGGCTTTGACGGGTGGAACTGTAGAAGAACATGGGTTTCACACCTGGATACTTAAAAAGCATTCATTGTTGAAATATATAAAAATTACTCAACGATTGTATTAAGAGAATACTTGATTATATTTGCTCTACATCATGTGACTGCAGAACTCATTTCCCTTCCACCTGGGCTTTATGTTGGCAGCTAAAGCAGAAAAGCTTCTCTTCTTTCTGCTTTAGCTGCATTTCATTTGACATATATTTTTTACAAATCCGTTGCTGAATATTTAGTTTCATTCTGTGCTGAATTGTATGACTCACCTTTTTCAAATACATCCTTTGCAGGCAGAAAGTGCAATTCTGGCCCTGAACTTCAGTGGTATGGTCCTTGGCTCGCTCCCAGTCAGGTAAAAAGTTGACCAGTCCATGTACTCCGTATATAACCCCTCCTACCATGAATCGTCTTGTTCTTAATCCTATCATCCTCAATTGCACAGGGTGAGCCCTTCAAAGACACCAGTGCGTCCGCGTTCGCCCGGTGCAATGTGGAACTGAGCCCTGTCTCATTCGTTTCTTCCGAGGCTATCATCAATGGAGGGCATCCCAGGTAGAGCTTCTGGCTGGCCATGGACTTATCAGAACTCTAGCCTCGCGGATAGTAAACCGCCGTTCCAAGAGTATTCCAGTACCTAGTCTAGTATTTTTTTAAATTGCTAATGTTCGTCTGCGCGTTCGTCATAGACCCCTCATCAGTGGTTTTGGAGAGGGCCCCAATTCGTTTCTTTCATTCGATATCCTTTTGTCAATTATGTCTGGATTGAACTTATAACAGCCTTTGCAGGCAGTGGAAGAATAATGTGTATGGGTCGTTGTATTTATCATGTGTTGGCACAACAGCTCCTGCTATTCAGTCTTCTTGCCTTTTGATTGCGACGATGATCGATCGTGTTAGTTGCTCACGTCGATACAGGGAGGCTGTTCTACATTCAAAATGAGACGAAAAACATACTACCTCAATCCCAAAGCTTAAGATTTATATTATTTTTTAGAAAATCAAACTATGGCAAGTTTGACTAAGCTTTTACCAAAAATTATTAACATGTAAATTATAACATTAACATTATTAAATAGATAATGAAATATATTTTTGTATGGTATCTACAAAATATTATATTTATTAATAGATTGTTCTAAAATTTTAATTAAATTTTACTTGGTTTGACTTTTTAAAAAAATATAAGCCTTAAACTTTGAAATGGAGGTAGTAGGTACAAAGCTGCTGTCTTAGGTAAAAGAACGAGTTAACATGAAAAAAAGGCTGATAGTCCTATAGCCTTACGAGTTCCACAAATCTAGACATATTTTAGCTTATATTTTAATTAAATTTGCGACAAGTATTTAGGGTGGGAGAGAGTGCAATGCAATATACTAATATAGTCCCCTTAATAATGAGTGGAGATTTGGTAAACATGTGCACCGGTGATTCCTTACAAAATCAAAATTCATATTTCTAACGTGTAAACTATCAATTAAAAATAATGTGTATTTTAAGCTACATAAAAATGATAGAAGTGTGATCTGAGTATTACATTTTGAAATCTCAAAATACAATATTATATTTTGTTAATTTTTGTATATCCTATAATAAAAAGAATTTCACGTTGTGATTTTTACATGCTTGTAGGATATACCAGTAACAAAGTCTAGAATCGTTTTATAAATATGATTTAAATAGAGGGATCACTGGATCTCATATGCGATATGCCAGAAGAACTTTTCACCTAATAATGTACGACAAAGAGAAATGCGGCTTGAGAACCAACCTGAGGTTGGGTGGTTAGGAGGATGGTTGTATCCCCAGCCCACCAGAGTTCAAACCCCAGGTTTGACAACTGTGTGTCTCATAAAGGCGGAATATTCATTCAGTGGGAGGCGACGTTCCGTCGACACCTGTGGTGACTTCGTCAATTTCAAGATCCAATCCGCCGGCTCAGTCTTCCGGAGGTGCTCATAGGGGTAGGGTGTGCGTGTGTGCGTTCATAGGGGTGAGTGTATACGCGTGTATGTGAGCGTCTGCGTTTGTACTGTGTTTCTAAAAAAAAAATGCGGCTCCGGCTATATTTTCCTTTTAACTTTTTGAATTAAAGTTCTTGTTGCATGTAAAGATCGGGTGAAATTCTTTTGAAAATGCAATTATTTCGTTAGTTCCAAGCTGCGCATGTAACAATGATAATAATTTGCACAGAGGAAGGCAAGTAGATTAACTGCTTTAAGCTCGTGGTATGATCTTGAACATTCCCTGGATGGGCAGAGGTAATTCCAAGTGCAGAACGTCGGTGGGATCTTGAGATCAAACGTTACGAGACCCAATACACGCAACAGGCGATTGGATCTCGGCCTCCTGCCGGCGCCGTCGCTGATCGCCTCATCTCTGTGGCCTTTGGGCCATGGAGGCGTGTGGATCTCAGGTGTTCAGGTGGTGGTGGCGATGTCTCGTGCAATAAGGTTTCTTCGGTTTTAATCCCATCTCGGCCGTAACGTTGAGAGGCTTTGGGAGTGGTGTGATCTTCGAGAATTTCGTCTGGCTATGGGGACCTTCAGATCATCAAGGAGCTTCATCGGCAGTTCTTCCTTCTTCTTCGTCTCTGGGACGGATGTGGTCTTTTTGACCCGTTCGACGACTTCCCGTCCGCAACCAACAACGACAAGTCGACTCAGGGAGGAGCGGCAGCGGCGGCGCGCCATCGACACGGTTTGGAGATTGAAGATGGAGGGCTTCTCAAGAATCTCGTTGTAATTTTCGTTTTTCCTGGGGTGTACTGTTCATTGTTTCTTTCAATGCGAGAGTCCTATTCGCAAAAAAGAATTCCAAGTGCCAGAAGGGCATTGAAAGAAGAGATGATCTCTATATTCTATTAATGTATTATCATATATGATGTGGTTATAATCAGTAACGAAGAAGTTTTGTCTTGTGCTTTTCTTCTGGAGAGTAATTACTTAGCTTTTGTCCTCCTTTTGCACACATGTTTCCGTTCAATTGGATGTTGTTGGCTTCGGTCGGGGTGGATCTAGCATCCCTCTTGTCCGGGCAGCCACCCAGGCTTTTCGACGATGTCTCTGCTTGCTTTATGAGACTTTCTACTTTCTTTGAAAAATGGCATCTTACACATGTTTAGGCTACGAGAAGTTTTTAGGTCCGTCGCAGGGCTTCAGCCTTGTAAAACTAAAACCATGTTTTTTTTTCAAAATTAAAACTAAAACCTTGGGTTCTCTTCTTTCTTAATTAATAAAAACTTAAATCTATTTTCCCGTTTAAAAAATACCAAAATACCCCATATAAGAAAACTATGAACCCAATTTTACCTCATTTGACAATGTGCATGTTCTCCTAGATAGAACCAACATGTTAGGTTGATGTGGCACGACAACAACATGGTCTCGAGATGTGTTAACTAGTGATCTTCTTATAGTGACCGTGGGTGCTCTATGGCCATTTCGTACCAATTGGTTGTAAGGCATTTGAGAGGTCCCAAACACTAAATCATTATGATCATTTTAATAAAAAGATCGACTCTCAACTGGTGACAATTTTGTGGTCACAACCAGATCATAAATGGTAGGCAATAACCATCCAGTGGCCAATATGGAGGGTCGCAAGTTAGTACATTCATTGTCGTGCTCATTCCTCATCCTCCTCATGCTATCCCCGAATCTCGATCATCACTTCACATCTTGCCCAGTGAACCAACTTCAAAAAAAAGATTAAATTTTTATTAAATGAGGTAATTTGGATTGATTTTACTAGATGGTGAAATTAGCATCACAAATGCAATAGTGGATGGGTAAATGTAGAATTCACTCATGTTCTTTTTTGACAATGGGATTCCCACATTCATTTTAAACCACGATGCCCCCATGAGGAACTTATATGCTATGTAATAAGTTGTGGTTCATCCTGGGTTTCTTTTGAATGGGAGATTTCCATAAGTTTGATACAAAAATCAACCATCTAAATAAAAACATGATATAGATATTTGTCAATCTACTAATATGCCACTAGCCAGCCTAGTTACATATATCCTATGCGACCGTCAGCAGCCGGTTGCACCCAATATCCATAAGTTTTCGTTGGACTTCCGAGAGTAGGAAAGCCCATAAGGATAATCTACATTTTTTTTTTGAAATTTCAGCTTTCTTTTGAAACGTCAGCTTTGTTAAAAATAATGTTATTCCTACATTTTCATATCAACCAACAAAAAATAGAAACTCCAATGGGAATTCTATCTTTAGTTTCCTTATCGATCTCATTCAACCAATTTCCAAACATATTTTTGATATTGGTGGGTGTGGGAATATTGTAGGTAAAGAAATAAATGCGCCGCATAATTTTGCAAAAGAACATGATAAAAAAGATGAGGTTCATTTGCCTCATCGGCATCACAAAAACAACATTTTTTGCACCTATTTCATTTTCTCTTTGCTAAGGTATCCTTTGTCGATAGGATATTTTTATTGAAGAACCACATGAATATTTTATCTTAAGAGGTAGTTTGAGTTTCCATAAGCATTTAGTAGGGAAGTTACTGTGATTACTCATTAAATTATACATTAGCAGGTATGTTCTTCAATGACATAAGACTAGCCACAATAGGAGTATCATAAGTAGTGTCATACATGCCATGTTGGCAAACCTGATGTGGCACAACATTTAATGAGGAGAGAGGTGGGAGTGATATCATAGGATACTGTATCATAGCACGTAAAACTAGAAAATTTCATAGCAAACACATCATGTACATACATTTACATTGAGATTCTACAAAATATTAAATGTGATGGAACTATGATACTGAAGGAGATATGCCCTAGAGGCAATAATAAAGTGGTTATTATTTATATATTTGTGTTTATGATAAATGTTTATATATCATGCTATAATTGTATTAACCGAAACATTAGTACATGTGTGATATGTAGACAACAAAGAAGTCCCTAGTATGCCTCTTAACTAGCTTGTTGATTAATAGATGATTAGTTTCATAATCATGAACATTGGATGTTATTAATAACAAGGTTATATCATTATATGAATGATGTAATAGACACACCCAATTAAGCGTAGCATAAGATCTCGTCATTAAGTTATTTGCTATAAGCTTTCGATACATAGTTACCTAGTCCTTATGACCATGAGATCATGTAAATCACTTATACCGGAAAGGTACTTTGATTACACCAAACGCCACGCGTAAATGGGTGGTTATAAAGGTGGGATTAAGTATCCGGAAAGTATGAGTTGAGGCATATGGATCAACAGTGGGATTTGTCCATCCCGATGACGGATAGATATACTGGGCCCTCTCGGTGGGATGTCGTCTAATGTCTTGCAAGCATATGAATAAGTTCATAAGAGACCACATACCACGGTACGAGTAAAGAGTACTTGTCAGGAGACGAGGTTGAACAAGGTATAGAGTGATACCGAAGATCAAACCTCGGACAAGTAAAATATCGCGTGACAAAGGGAATTGGTATCGTATGTGAATGGTTCATTCGATCACTAAAGTCATCGTTGAATATGTGGGAGCCATTATGGATCTCCAGATCCCGCTATTGGTTATTGGTCGGAGTGAGTACTCAACCATGTCCACATAGTTCACGAACCGTAGGGTGACACACTTAAAGTTGGATGTTGAAATGGTAGAACTTGAATATGGAATGGAGTTCGAATATTTGTTCGGAGTCCCGGATGAGATCCCGGACATCACGAGGAGTTCCGGAATGGTCCGGAGAATAAGATTCATATATAGGAAGTCATATTCCAAGTTTGGAAATGATCCGTGCATTTATGGCAGGTTCTAGAAGGTTCTAGAAAAGTCCGGAAGAAACGCACTATGGAAGGTGGAGTCCCGGAAGGACTCCACAAGCTTGGCCAGCCAAACCCTAAAGGAGGAGTCCCAGGTGGGCTCCACCTAGAGGTGGCCGGCCACCCCACCTCAAGGAAAGGTGGGAGTCCCACCTTGAGTGGGACTCCCCTTGAGTAGGTTTCCCACATATGGGAGGTTTTAGTGTTGGGGTCTTATTCGAAGACTTGGACTACAACTCTTGGGGCTTCCACCTATATAATGAGGGGCATAGGAGAGGGGGCTGATGAATTCAAGCCTCAGCCTTGGCCGCACCCCTTAGAGGGCCGGCGCCCAAACCCCCTCTCTCCCCAAACCCTAGCGGTCTCTCTCCTCCACCACATCCCGCACGCTTAAGCGAAGCTCCGCCGGATTTCTCCACCACCACACCACGCCGTCGTGCTGTCGGATTCAAGAGGAGCTACTACTTCCGCTGCCCGCTGGAACGGGGAGGTGGACGTCGTCTTCATCAACAACCGAACGTGTGACCGAGTACGGAGGTGCTGCCCGTTCGTGGCGCCGGAAGCGATCGTGATCAAGATCTTCTACACGCTTTGCAAGCGGCAAGTGAACGTCTACCGCAGCAACAAGAGCCTCATCTTGTAGGCTTTGGAATCTCTTCAAGGGTGAGACTCGATATCCCCTCGTTGCTACCGTCTTCTAGATTGCATCTTGGCTTGGATTGCGTGTTCGCGGTAGGAAATTTTGTTTTCTATGCAACGTTATCCTACAGTGGTATCAGAGCCGTGTCTATGCATAGATGGTTGCACGAGTAGAACACAATGGTTTTGTGGGCGTTGATGCTCTTGTTATCTTTAGTTTGAGTACTTTGCATCTTTGTGGCATAGTGGGATGAAGCGGCTCGGACTAACTTTACATGACCGCGTTCATGAGACTTGTTCCTCGTTCGACATGCAACTTGTATTGCATAAGAGGCTTTGCGGGTGTCTGTCTCTCCTACTATAGTGAAGATTCAATTTACTCTTCTATTGACAACACTAGTATCACCGTTGTGGTTCATGTTCGTAGGTGGATTAGATCTTACTCGAAAACCCTAAACCACGTAAAATATGCAAACCAAATTAGAGACGTCTAACTTGTTTTTGCAGGGTTTGGTGATGTGATATGGCCATAATATGATGATGAATATGTATGAGATGATCATTATTGTATTGTGGCAACCAGCAGGAGCCTTATGGTTGTCTTTATATTTCATGTTGAGTAGTTTTTCAAAGTAGTTGTAATAGTTGCTACATGAGGTGAACAACCATGAAGACGGCGCCATGGACCTTGACGCTACGCGATGATGATGGAGATCATGCCCGTTGATGATGGAGATCATGTCCGTGCTTTGGAGATGAAGATCGAAGGCGCAAAGACAAAAGGGCCATATCATATCACATATGAACCGCATGTGATGTTAATCCTTTATGCATCTTATTTTGCTTAGATCGCGACGGTAGCATTATAAGATGATCCCTCACATTAATATCAAGATAATAAAGTGTTCTCCCTCGTATGCACCGTTGTACAGTTCGTCGTTTCGAAGCATCTCGTGATGATCGGATGTGATAGATTCAACGTTCACATACAACGGGTGTAAGCCATGTTGCACACGCGGAATACTTGGGTTTACTTGACGAGCCTAGCATGTACGTACATGGCCTCGGGACAACGGAAACCGAAAGGTTGAACACGAGTCATATGGATGATATGATCAACATGTTGATGTTCACCATTGAAGCTACATCATCTCACGTGATGATCGGTTTTGGTGTAGTGGATTTGGATCGTGTACCACTTAACAACTATGAGGGATGTTGTATTAAGTGGGAGTTCATTAGTAATTAGATTAAAACATGAACTAATTATCATAAACATAGTCTGAGTAGTATTTTGAATTAATTTTGTAGTATTGGCATCCGTTTTTCTACCATGCGGTAGTCAATATTATTGAGATAGAAATACTGTTAAAATCTGACAAGAAACTTTACGGATTGGTACCGTATTGTTAAAGAATCAAGAATTGATTAAGTCCTATTGCAAACTTTTAGTAAACCTCATATTGTTGAGTCAAAGAGCTATGGTTTCAATTAGTACCTAAAGTTATCTTGTCTCCGTCAAACTTGAAGTTCAAATTTTTTTGAAAAGTAAGGAGCTGAAAATTTAGTTTTCAGAAATAATCAAGGTATGAGATATATGTGATATCTAAGACCTTATTGCAAGATGATAGAATATAATTTGGTGAGACTACATAAACTCATAAGTTTTATGGGAATGTATGAAGGTTGAAGACGCCAGGCGTCACAATCCTCCAACTATTGGGGCACTAATAATATTCGCGTATCCATGAAGTTATCATCCTTAGTATGCACCGTTGCTAAGACTCGTCGTTTCAAGCATCACGTGATGATCGGTGTGATAGATTCTACGTGTGCATATAACGGGTGCAAGCCAGATTTGCACATGCGAATACTAAGGTTAAACTTTATGAGCCTAGCATGTACAGACATGGTCTCAAAAAGTTGTCATGAATTGATGGATAAAATTTTGAGTGAAATTGTTCATCGTATTACAAAGTTACTAATAAGTGAAATCTAGAACACTTGTCATATGATGATCAACTTCAAAGTAAGAACCTCAAGGTTATTAGTATTAGACCAACAAACCTAGAAGTTATTGATGTTGAAGTGTTTTTCTGAATAATGAGGAAAGCTAAAAGAGAAACTGCAAAAGATATTTTGGCAAAAGAAAAGAAAAGACTAGAAAGTCTAGCTCAGGTGTATATAAATGATATACATGTTATGGTTGTATTCCTAGTTAAGTCACATAATGAAATTCTTGGGTATTAGTACCATATTGGTTGGTATGAAGTGTCATACAAAACAACACAATACAAGAATACAATGGCCTAAGTGATGACAAGGAATATGATAGGAATGCACGTCTGGAACAAAAATAAAGAG
The DNA here is from genome assembly GCA_030979885.1 of Lolium multiflorum. Classification (NCBI taxonomy): domain Eukaryota; kingdom Viridiplantae; phylum Streptophyta; class Magnoliopsida; order Poales; family Poaceae; genus Lolium; species Lolium multiflorum. Next base: position 85,257,211 of record CM061752.1, on the reverse strand, counting down.
TTATTATGTTCATCGTTGGCATTCTATCTAGCCCTTAGAATTTATAATAAAGAACTTAATAATTGTTATTTTGCTCTGGTCAAATGAAAACAATGAGTTGTTCAAATTATGACATTACTCCATGTATGATGGATAAGTTATTATAAATCTTAATGGTGAAACACACATACATAACACTGACGCTAAAATGCCATAAGGCAAATGATTTGAATTCCACTTATTTGTGGAACCGCCATTTAGGTCATGTTAGAAAGGAACGCATGAAGGAACTCCATGCAAATGGATTTTTGGAGTCACTTGATTTTTGAATCATTTGACGCTTGCAAATCTTTTCTAAAGAGAATGATTAAAATACCGTTCATAGGCCAAAAGTTGAACGGGCAACTAACTTAGTGGAAAAATACATGATGATGTATGTGGTTCAGGGCATAGTTGTGTGCGGGAGATTCTTCTACTTCATGAAAACTTTCAACAATGAATTGAGTATATATATGTGGATATATTCAATAAGGAAGAAGTTTGAAACATTTGAATGGATTCAAATAAATTTCAGCATGAAGTGGAAATCATCGTAATAGAAAAGTCAAATATCTATGATTGGATCATGGTAGAAATATTTGAATTACGAGTTTTAGCGAACATCTAAGAGAGTTATGAAATTGTTCTACAACTCACATTTCTTGGAGTATCATAATGATGATATAGTATCCGAGATATGTATCCAAACCTTGTTGGATTAATGATGAGATAAAATATTATGACGCCATTATATTTTTGTGGATTATGCTTTAGTGACTACCGCTTTTACACTGAATAGAGCATCATCATGATCCGTTGAAATGACTCCATACGAGTTATGGTATGGGTATAAACCCTAATAGTCTTTCTTTAAATTTTGGTCTAAGAGTTTACAACCAAAATTGGATGAATGTCTTTGTTGGTTATCCCAGAGATTTAATTGGGAATTCTTCCCACGAGACAAAGACAAAAGTGTTTGTCAATGTTTCTTATTTCCGAGAAATTGTTTCTAGTGAAGTATTTGAGTGGGAGGACAATATAATTTGATAAGGTTTATGAACCTGAGCATAATGATCAGAGTAGCGCAGCATCGGAATTTGTTTCGGAAGCGGCCACGACGATCATGGCTCCCATGACTACAAAGTGTTTTAGCCATGGAGATCGAAGTACATATTGAACCTTGTAGGTATGGTTTACTTTGTGATCAAATAAATGATTTGTGAACAAAGGATTGATTTTGAATAATGATAAACCAACTACAAACAAAGAAGTTATGATGGGCCCTGACTCCGTTAAAATGGCCATGCGCCATGAAATCCATAATAGATGAATACTTTTTGAAAGTAAATGGATCTATAGACTTGGATGAAATATCCTTAAAAAAGCTCGACTTGTCGAAAATTGTTTACGACAAAGTTCAAAGAGTTGACTACGATAAGATTAGATCTTCCGTAGCAATGCTTATAGTCTATGTGGTTTATTCTAGTAATCACTACATATTTCTTTTATGAGATATGCTAGTAGGATGGCAAAATTCATTACTTATCAGAAGTATGTATTAAAGGTGTATACAAAATACAACCAAGAGTTTTGCATGTCCGTAGAATACTAGATAGGTATACAAACTTCAATTGGATGAAGTGAGTATCGCGGAGTTGGAATCTTCACCAGATGAAATAGTCAAAGAGTTTTTGATTTCATCAAGAGACGATGAAGAGGCTTGTATTTGCAAGAAATTAAGTGGGAGCGCTGAGACATATTTATAATACTTTATGTAGGTGACATATAGTTGGTTATAAATGACGTAATTATATACTTGATTAAAAAGGTTTCATTGAGAAATTAATTTCAATGAAAGGATATGGACTGAAACATATTTAGTGTCAAGATCTATGAAGATAAATTGAAACACATAATAAGTTTAAGTCAAAGTACATAGAATGGATATTGAAGTAGTTCAATATATAAATATTAAGAAAATGTTCTTGTCATGTTAAGTTTTAACAAGACTTGAATGTATCTGACACTCAATGAGTAAAAACACATGAGTGATTATAGATCACGAATAATATGTACACAATCAGATGTCATGTGCTATAAAGTGTTATGAGCATATATCAGAATGATTCATATGATGATCATTGGACGACAGTAAGAATATCCTTGAGTACTTTAGAAGAACTAAGGATATATATATATAGTTTGTATGAGGAAATGACAAACAAATCGCTGTAAGGTGTTACACCGATATTGTTTTTGTCACATATAAAATATAATTTCAATCTCAAATTAGACTAAGTGTTGTTTAAAAGGTAGCACAATGAGCTAGAAGTTGTCTATGCTAGATTTAGAAGAGTTCTAAATATTGTGACGATTCTACAAAAGAAGGCAGAGTATGTCATTGTTTTGACAATGACAAAGGATGTTAAGTCAAGAGGTTCTTTGAGAACTTGGTGTAGTTCCGAGTCAGAACTTTGAAGCTATATTGCGTGTGACAATATTAGTGACATATTTCAGACCGCGGAATTAAGGTTCCACCAGAAGACCAAACATATTTAATACCGACTCATTTGGAAATGAGTGATGCGTTGAGACGCAAATGAATTACAAAATACATACGTTTCTGAGCGTGTCAGATCCGTTGACTAAAACCTCTCCCGTGAGCAATACATGATAAAGCACCAGAAGGCCAAGGTGTTATATCTTTACAAATGTAAACTAGATTATTGACTCTAGTGCAAGTGAGAGACTGAAGGAGATATGCCCTAGAGGCAATAATAAAGTGGTTATTATTTATATCTTTGTGTTTATGATAAATGTTTATATATCATGCTATAATTGTATTAACCGAAACATTAGTACATGTGTGATATGTAGACAACAAAGAAGTCCCTAGTATGCCTCTTAACTAGCTTGTTGATTAATAGATGATTAGTTTCATAATCATGAACATTGGATGTTATTAATAACAAGGTTATATCATTATATGAATGATGTAATAGACACACCCAATTAAGCGTAGCATAAGATCTCGTCATTAAGTTATTTGCTATAAGCTTTCGATACATAGTTACCTAGTCCTTATGACCATGAGATCATGTAAATCACTTATACCGGAAAGGTACTTTGATTACACCAAACGCCTGCGTAAATGGGTGGTTATAAAGGTGGGATTAAGTATCCGGAAAGTATGAGTTGAGGCATATGGATCAACAGTGGGATTTGTCCATCCCGATGACGGATAGATATACTCTGGGCCCTCTCGGTGGGATGTCGTCTAATGTCTTGCAAGCATATGAATAAGTTCATAAGAGACCACATACCACGGTACGAGTAAAGAGTACTTGTCGGAGACGAGGTTGAACAAGGTATAGAGTGATACCGAAGATCAAACCTCGGACAAGTAAAATATCGCGTGACAAAGGGAATTGGTATCGTATGTGAATGGTTCATTCGATCACTAAAGTCATCGTTGAATATGTGGGAGCCATTATGGATCTCCAGATCCCGCTATTGGTTATTGGTCGGAGTGAGTACTCAACCATGTCCACATAGTTCACGAACCGTAGGGTGACACACTTAAAGTTGGATGTTGAAATGGTAGAACTTGAATATGGAATGGAGTTCGAATATTTGTTCGGAGTCCCGGATGAGATCCCGGACATCACGAGGAGTTCCGGAATGGTCCGGAGAATAAGATTCATATATAGGAAGTCATATTCCAAGTTTGGAAATGATCCGGTGCATTTATGGCAGGTTCTAGAAGGTTCTAGAAAAGTCCGGAAGAAACGCACTATGGAAGGTGGAGTCCCGGAAGGACTCCACAAGCTTGGCCAGCCAAACCCTAAAGGAGGAGTCCCAGGTGGGCTCCACCTAGAGGTGGCCGGCCACCCCACCTCAAGGAAAGGTGGGAGTCCCACCTTGAGTGGGACTCCCTCCTTGAGTAGGTTTCCCACATATGGGAGGTTTTAGTGTTGGGGTCTTATTCGAAGACTTGGACTACAACTCTTGGGGCTTCCACCTATATAATGAGGGGCATAGGAGAGGGCTGATGACTTCAAGCCTCAGCCTTGGCCGCTCCCTTAGAGGGCCGGCGCCCAAACCCCTCTCTCCCCAAACCCTAGCGGTCTCTCTCCTCCACCACATCCCGCACGCTTAGCGAAGCTCCGCCGGTTTCTCCACCACCACCGACACCACGCCGTCGTGCTGTCGGATTCAAGAGGAGCTACTACTTCCGTTGCCCGCTGGAACGAGGAGGTGGACGTCGTCTTCATCAACAACCGAACGTGTGACCGAGTACGGAGGTGCTGCCCGTTCGTGGCGCCGGAAGCGATCGTGATCAAGATCTTCTACATGCTTTTGCAAGCGGCAAGTGAACGTCTACCGCAGCAACAAGAGCCTCATCTTGTAGGCTTTGGAATCTCTTCAAGGGTGAGACTCGATATCCCCTCGTTGCTACCGTCTTCTAGATTGCATCTTGGCTTGGATTGCGTGTTCGCGGTAGGAAATTTTTTGTTTTCTATGCAACGTTTTCCTACAGATACTACCACATAATACTATCCATTAGATAGATATGATATCATAAACTAGTATCATACGTTATGATACTTTTCATTATGACTAGTGAGCAGTCTGCAAATGTTCACAGAGAGGCAAGTGAAAACGATCTTTTAAATTTACCTAAAGGACTGCCCTTGAAGAGATATATTTTCATCTTTGACAATTGTATAAGTGTGGCCATAAAACTTTCAAGCTGGCATATGACAAATCCTGCCATAGCATGATAGAACTATAAGGATACACTTGGAAGATGACCAAATATTCATTCTTGACCTCACCAGAGTGCAAAACATTCAAGCATTATCTGTCCTTCCCTTCTGAACCCATCCGAAAGTGCGTCGTTCTGCATGCAAAGAAGAGAATGCGTGTAAAAACAAAAACCACGACGAGGATTATGGAACATAGATAATATAATCTGCCGTTAAAGTCAATGATGATGTGGGCAATTACTTTCAGACAAAAAAGGGATTGCGACAAGGCGATCCATTGTCACCCATGTTGTTTAACATAGTGGCGGATATGCTTCCAATTATTATTGAACGTGCTAAAGCAGACGGTCTTATTGAAGGAGTAGTTCCACATCTCGTTGATGGTGGCCTATCCATACTTCAATATGCCGATGATACAATCTTATTTATGGAACATGACCTTGAGAGAGCGACGAATCTTAAGTTGATACTATCAGTTTTTGAGAAGCTTTCTGGTCTTAAAATCAATTTCCATGAAAGTGAATTGTTCTGCTTCGGTGAGGCTCAAGACGAGGCCTCCTTATATGCCGATCTATTCGGATGCGGGATTGGTCAGTTTCCTATTAGCTACTTGGGTATTCCGATTTATTATCGGAGACTTACTATAGCTGAGTGGAAACAAGTCGAGGAAAGACTTCAGAAACGCCTATCAAGTTGGAAAGGAAAACTGCTATCTCTTGGCGGAAGGTGGGTTCTCATTAATTCAGTGCTAAGTAATATGGTACCATATATGATTTCCTTCTTCCAATTGCCTAAAGGGGTCTTGCACCGATTGGATTATTTCCGATCTAGATTCTTTTGGCAAGGAGATAGTGAAAAAAAGAAACATCGACTAGCTAAATGGAATGTAGTTTGTCGACCAAAAGACCAGGGGGGGCTCGGTATCCATGATCTTGAGATCAAAAATCGAGCCCTACTTGGAAAATGGTTATTTAAACTTCTTTCAGAAGAAGGCATATGGCAAACGATTCTAAAGAGAAAGTATGTAGGCTCAAAGGCTTTGTCCCAGGTGGTTTGGAGACCTGGAGACTCGCACTTTTGGGCCGGTCTTATGGCGACAAAGAATTTTTTTTCCCATACACATATTTCTCCATCAAGGATGGATCTCAGATACGGTTTTGGGAGGATAAGTGGTTAGGTAATACCACCCTTCGGAAACAGTATCCAGCTTTATACAGTATAGTCCGCAACAAATCAGAAACCATTGCAACGGTGATGCAAGATTCACCGGCTAATATGGCATTCAGAAGAGATCTTCTAGGCCCCAGGCTAGTATCATGGAATACTTTGCTGCAACGACTCGAAAGGGTTCAGCTGACGCAGGGATCCGATGTGGTTAGATGGAATCTAAATGAGAGTGGAAAATTCTCTGTAGATTCAATATATAAAGTGTTAATCCAATTAGATACGCCAGTATTTACTAATAAAAAAATCTGATCTATGAAGATAGCATTAAAAACAAAGATCTTTGCTTGGTATCTTCGTAGGGAATAATTCTTACTAAGGATAATCTTGTAAAGCGTGATTGGCAAGGTAGTAAAAAGTGTGTCTTTTATCATCATGATGAGACAATTAACCATCTTTTTTTCGACTGTCAATTTGCGAGATCTATATGGTCAATAACCCAAATAGGTTCAACCTTGTATCCTCCTCAGAGTGTTGCCAATATATTTGGCGGCTGGCTCAATGGGGTGGATCGTAGGTATAAAACTTTTATTAGGGTGGGGGCGATTGCCATTATTTGGTCGCTTTGGCTATGTAGAAATGACAAGATTTTCCATGATACTAATTCTTCTTGTTTGCGGGTTATCTACCGATCCACCGCTTTGCTCCGTTCGTGGTCCTTGCTTCAGAAGCCAGAGAGTCGAGACCTATTTATGGAGGTTTTTACACGGTTGGAGGATGTGGCGAAGAATATTTTTTCCCAACATGGATGACGGCGTAATCTTCGGATAGAGTCCTATGAGTCTTAGTTGTCCTTCCATGTTTTTAGTCCTTCAGTTTTTGGCCTTTTGATACTTTGTGTGTGTGCTACTATGACATTTTGTGAGTGTGCGGCTGTGTATATCTTGTTATGCAGAGGCTGGGTGTAATACTTTTAAAATAATGAAAGCGCCCTTTATCGAAAAAGATAGTATAATCTTGCTTGGTCACTGCTAACTCCTGATTGTCATCAAATCAATAGAATTAGTTAAGAGAGGAGGAAAGGGCCCGGCTGCAACACGCAAAGCCGTGAAAATCTTTCTAGAAGGGAAAGGAACCAAACGCGGCTTATGCCTGATTTCCTTGTGACCTGGAGCCGCCGAATTTGAATTCTTCACTTGGAGCAAACTTTGCTACCCAGAATGCGACATCACGTCCGCATTCTTATGCCATATTGTGTTAGTCCATGGCGCGTACCGTAGACTATACAGATGTGAAACCAGAATGAAAAGGTCTGTAGGCCACCAACCATGGCCGCGTATGACCAAGTACTAGTTAGTACTGGCTCGTTCAAACGCCTGCATAGAACTATTCAACTCCAAAATCCGAATGCCATTCCACCAACCTACCTAGCGCGTGCTACTTGTTTGTCTATAAATGGCCCCTCCTGCACGGCAGCATCACAAACACAACAGCAACCATAACCCCGTCAAGGATAAACAGCAGTATCTAGCTTGAATCTCCTCTGCTTGCTTTGCTCCTTCCAGTTCCAACCGCAATGGCAGCTGCTATGAAGATCGCCCTCCTTGCCGTGGCGGCGATGGCCGTCTTGAGCACCGCATCGGCCGCGACATACAACGTTGGCGAGCCGGCCGGCGACTGGGGCTTTGGCATCAACTACGGCAGCTGGGCGTCCTCCAAGCAGTTCATCCCCGGTGACAGTATCGTCTTCAAGTACAGCCCGCAGGCGCACGACGTGCTCGAGGTCAGCAAGGCCGACTACGACTCCTGCAGCGCCGCAAGCCCAATGACCACCCTCAATACCGGCAACGACGTTGTCTCACTCCCCGCCATCGGCACCCGCTACTTCATCTGCGGTTTCACTGGCCACTGCACCGCCGGCATGAAGGTCGCCATCGACGTCGTGTCGGCCTCTTCCCCGTCGACGCCGTCGACACCGTCGACGCCGTCGTCGCCCGCACCATCCAGCGGTCCCAGCGCCAGCAACTCTCCCCCGCCGCCGTCGCCCTCCGCCGCTACCTCCATCAGGGTCACAGCAGGCCTTGGCCTTGTCGTCCTGCTTGCCGGTCTCATGGCTTGAAGTCAGATATCTGAGGCGACACGAACATACGAGCTGATGTATAGTCAAATTTATATTGCTGGTGTATTCTTTTTTAGTGTGTGTGAGAATGATACATTACATGTATAGGTGCATATTCATGGTAGAGGATATAAAATAATAAAGTCAGCATCTTTTCAATTGAAATGTTCACTTGTTAATAATAGGTAGCAGGGGCAGTTTGTGCTACTAATCCCATCCCTATCCCGACCCTGACCCCCAACCCTACAAACACCTAACAAGCCGCCGGCCGCAGGCCTCCTCCCCTCCCCCTTCCTGCCGCCGCCAGAGGTCCCGCCGGGTATAGCCCGGGCGGCGATGGTGTCGGCAGGGACTTCTTCGTGCGTGTACGCGGTGGCTTCAGGTTCCGGCGGCGAAGGCGCGTGGCACAACGGTGAGGTGTTGCAGGCTCCCGGTGGTGAGCGGTTTCGACGACGACGGCCTTGGCTTGGCCGCCTCGCAATGGAGGCGCTCCTGCAGACGCGGTAGTGAGCTCCGGGTCAGCTCGGGCCCATATGGGCTTGGGCGGCCCGACGTTTCTAGCCGCGGCAGCAGGCATGTGCGGTGGTGCCGGTAGCGCTTGGCCGCGATGGCTGGCTGGCACCGAGGTGGTGCTGGTGGCGGCGGTCTAGGCTTCGGTGGCCATGGTGGTGCTGGTGGTGGTTGGTGCCCTTCTCCTACGTTGGTGTTCCTCTCCTCTCGATGGTGGTGCCTCAAACCAGTGGCTTTCATCTTCGCCCTCCATAATCTAGTCCATCTTCGGGCAGTCTTGTGGTCTTGGTGTCCGGTTGGGGCAAAAGTCTAGCTTGGCGGAGGCCAAGCTGAGCATGGCGACACATGTGGGCGCCGTTTCCTTCTTGAAGGCCTGTTCATGGCCTTCACTGTGCCCCCTCCTATCAGATGCCATGGGAAATCCTAGGTACGGCGACCAGACCAGGAGGCGGCACCACGGTGTTTTCATCTTCTTGAAGACATCGTCTTGGCCATCAGGGGAGTGGCCGATGCAACATTTGGATACTGCGGGCAATGATGCGCTACCGGTATTGGTTGCTGCCCTGAGCTTGTGCTTCAGGGGCACAATGTACGGCATGGCAACACTTCCTCATCGGCGTCTTCCACGAGTCCATCCGGAGCTTGCGTCCTCCTCACCGATTCCTCTAGGCTCATGAGGGGATGTACGTTGGTCCGGTTGCCTATGAGTCAAGTCATGCCATGGTGTATCTTGCTTTGTTCGTGACGTGGTCCTGAAGCCATGTGCTCCTCTTCTCATCACTCGTGGTAGATTGTTGGGCAAGGTGATTCGTTTATCATCGGGTTTCTAGAGGGCACGTTGTTTGCCGCTTGGCTTTGTTTCGTGGAGTAGCATTGTAGCGTGGAGTAGCGTTGTATCGTGGAGTGGAGTTGTAGCCTTCGTGGAGTTGTTCAGGCCGTCTTGTCTTTTCTTCTATATGATCGATGCACCTTTCAGGGTGTATTCTTGAAAAAAATGTTCACTTGTTGTATCGCAAGTTAGAATAGTGTGATTGACTAACATCAGCTCGTAATTTTTTTCGAAAGGGGGAACGAAGCCCCAGCCTTTCCATCAAAGTGATGCATACAATCTTTATATAGGACGTCAGGTTGTATGGTAGTAAAATAATGTGATTGAATGTACATGAATGGTAGTGGAATGCAGAAATTGGACCCTTGAATCTATAGGAATCAACCCTTTTCGTTTTTTTTTTTCCTTTCATGTATTCCTAAGTCGGATGGAGAACGGCTATGGTTATCCTATGTGTAGAGGCTGGGTTAATGCTTAAGTTTTAAAAGTAATAATTTTAAATATGCTATAGTTAGGGGCCAATGCTCAAAGCTCTTCTCTGGTACTCTCACAAGACGCGACATCAATCGTTGGCACGGTGATCACATCCATTCATTTAAGCATCAAATACATGTGTGGGTTATTCTGGTTTAGAGAAAATGAGACATCACATGTACAATTTATATATTCAATTTTGGAATAAATTAATAGAAGTAGCATCCTCTCAAGTCGGAAAAGAAATGTTCAATTGTTCTAACTTTAATTGGTCTAAGAATTAAAATAATGCTTATAACACGAGGATCTTGCTCAACTTTGTTTTTTTATAATGGCTCGATTTATACTCATTCCTTTTCAATGAATAAGGTTTATAAGTTTAGTTAAAAGTCAATGACATCTAACTTTAACCAATGTTCTAGACAAAAAATATGAACATTTGCAATATGAAATAAAATATTTATTATAAAATATATTGTCATAATATATTTCCGTTGATATTTCATTCTATATATTTGGTCAAAAATAGTAGAGTTTGAATATTGACTAAATTTATATGGCTTGTTTATTGGAACGGAGGTACTATGTATAGAAAGATGTTTGACTCTCATATATCCCCCAAAAGTTTCCCGAGGCCACGAGAATTTGTTGGTTAATCATAGTCAATGGCACAATGAGCGAGCATCTACTTCAGTTAAAACAAGGTTGATTTGGTTGAGTGGGTGGAATCTTAAATATTTATGCTTTCTAAGGTTGATACTTTAATATCTATGATTTCTAAGTGTAATGTTAATAATATTTATTTAAATAAGATTCTTGAAAGTAATGACTAAACTATTGATGTGAAATTTATTAAAAATGATCTCAGCAACAATGGTTATGTGAAGAAATTGGGAAATGATTCCCATAGGCAATAGTTGTGGTAGTGGTATCAATGTTTCCAGTGATCTAGAAAGGACTATGAGAACCTTTATTTCGAATCGAAAACAGCTCAATAAGGAGTTCATAGCTAAAATTGAAAGGTTTGATTCCATATGTGAGATGGTAGATCTTTTATCTTGAGATGTCTCTTGCATTATTTAACCATGTACAACCTCAAAGAACCCTTGAGGAAACAATCAAATGACTTCATAATATTGCTATATATTTTGACAAATTATATTCTATGCCTTTTTTCTCTAATAATGAATTTTCTACTTCCTCTAGTACTTGCATTTCTACTAACCATGTCTAGGAAATCAAAGAGCTCAAGGCCCAAGTAACCTGTTTGCAGAAAGACTTTGTAAGGAGTCATGAAGGGAAGTCTACACTTAACAATATGTTGAGTGTTCAAAAATCACCCAATGACAGGAGTGGATTTGGATTTATCTCCAACAAGAAGAAGAAGTCTTAGATTAACAAGAAGAAAAGCCAAGAACAAAGCAAAGATCTGGCCAACATTATTTGCTTCATGTGAAAATTGGAAGGGTATCATGTTAGATCTTGTCCATTGAAGAAGAAGACTATAAGTGAGAAGCAAGAAGGGAAGCAACCTCAAGTTGATACTCAAGTTGAAGAAGGGCCACTTCCGATAAATAATCAAGCTAATGCTTCCATTATGGAGAAATCAAATGAGAATAAAATGAAGAGAATAACTTGCTACATATGTCATGATAAGGGTCACATTTCTACTTCATCCACTCTTGGTACCTCATCCAAACCTTTATTTATTGATGATGTTTATTCTCTTTGGAAGGATGGGATTGGAACATTTTTTTCCAAATACATTGGTGCTCAAAGTCATGCAAAAAAACATTTGGGCAACAAAGCCTAATGCGACTAAATTCTCAGGACACAACTATGTTGAGGACCAACAAGCTCAAACTTGATCAATAGGTGTTCTTTTGGAGGGAATTGGAGACTTAGCTAAATCATGAAGAATTAAGGGATCTGCATCACTTATAATCTCTCAAACCAATTCAATTGGATCTTCATGTTTCCATTATATATCCAATGTTCCTCCTTGTGGTAACATGTACTCAACTTACTTACATTAAAAGTTACTCACCCCTTTACATGTGTTGGATTTTTCTAGCATGTTGGCATATATGTTGTGCTTCCTACTTATTTACCTTGAGTTTTCACAATCATAAAATACGTTTACATGAGGAATACCACTTAGGACTAATATTCAAATATTATATAGTCTCTATGTGGTATTTCATGCATATGAGAAATTCAAATTGTATAATACCAACTAATTATCTATTGTTGGATATTATTTGACTCTTGTTAATAAGAAATTGGTTATCATATTATGAGGGAGTATAATGCTTTTATGCATATTACAAGTGTAGAAAGTGTGAACATTTGAGGTACTTCCACTTAGAATTGATAATGTAAATTATCTAGCTCATATGTGGCATGTTAGCTCAAACATGTTCCAGTTTTCCTAAATGTTTTTATTGCTCTTCTTTTGGATATTGTTTGTAAGAGTTTTTCTTGGCATGGTATTTCACAATGTGTTCCTCTACATCCACTTTAGAAAACCATGTGCTTCAATTTATGCTAATCACTACTTTGCGTGATTATGTAACTAATTGAAATTATCAAAATCTCTACCTTCGCACGGTTATTAATTCTATCTTTTGCCATATGACTTTTAATTGTGAACATGATCTTGGATATAATTGCAAACTACCACCGGAAATTATTTCCTAGTGCTTATTGTCCTGAGAAAACTGGCAATCTATTATTAGGTAAATATTTATTGATCATATTAGAATTGGCCTTTGCTTTTATTTTTCTTCTTTCATTCTAATATTTTTTTGTTGATTTGATTCCCATGTGTATTCCATGCCTCTTATGGATCTCTTTGATTTACTTGAACGAAAGTACCAAATAGATAGAGGTGTTCAACTTCCATCATAGAAGAACCGCCAAAGATTTGAACATCAAAAAACACAAAGGTTTTCATACGAAATCTATTTACTAGAACTTATCATGAGAATAAAATCAAGCTCTAAAACTTCTCATGGGTAAGATCCAAATAACAACCAATAAAGATGATGTCAAGGATGAAAAGGTTTGATCTCTCACCAAATAAAACGATCAAGTTACTCACTCCATATAGTACATCTAACTATCCTATAAACTGGTCACCTAAATAACACCCTGGACAGGTCAGAAGGAAAAGCTATCAAGAACAAACATTTTACTTGCCCACATTCCACTTGAGCTATATGATGAAATCTTGACCTCTTCAAAATGGAAGTTCTTTCTTGATTGTGCTTGCTTGGTGAAGTCTTGCAAATTTCTCCCCCATGCTCCAATACGGAAGAGCCTCTACTTCGAGAAGTATCTTCAAACATAAGATATCCTCTAGATGAATCATCCTAAACTTGCACTTAATTTCTTCTTTCTTCATTGTGATGATGTCTTGAAGATAAAAAGAGATATACTTGACATAGGCTCAACTCTCATATGACGAATCTTTGGATCAGTCTTTGAATTATTCCTTGGTCATCATTGATCTTCTTCACTTTATTCTTCTATTACAACCTTGAAGCCAGCATATGGTTAAAGATTGCCTATGGAAAAATCATACATGTACATCTGAATGCAAACATTAGTCCATATAGATTCTCACTAATTACCAAAACCATATATGGGGTCTCCATGCACTTTAATGGTAAGACCTAGAGGGCACAGAGAGTATCTCTTAATCATCGAACGAGCAAATCATAATCTTTAATTATCAAGTCCCTAGACATACTTCTTTGAGGTACCTAAAGATTTCCGTTGTAATCACTGTGTTATCGGTAATGTTTGACAACCCATAAGTAAAACATATGGCATGAAGGTACTTGATATTCTCATGGTAAAAATATGTGTGTATATGTTAACACTTATACATTATACCAATAACATTGTGACGATGTGATCTCGTAGTTTATCATATGGTTGGGTCTTTCCAACACCATTGTTATGAAACAATGTGCTCTTATTGTTCATGTCATCCTTGTTACTTTAACAATGTCGATGACTAGGAATACATAATCGTCATGCAAAACATGACCTAGTCTTTGCGGCGAGACAAGGGAACTTATTTGTGTTTATGTTTCCACACATGCTAGTGTGTTTTCATTTTAACCTCATATTTAAGAACCATAACAATTCTAGCAAATGAATATATACAAATTGTCAACATGGAAATAATAATAACATTTATTATTGTATATAGGGAATATTTCCAACAACTCTAAGATCCTTTTTCAAAATTGCTTTGCTCCCATTTAAGGAAAAAGGAATTTCATCATGTTCTTCCTAAAAGTAAGGGAATATTATGAAAGTACTATTGGTTGCTACTTTCTCAGAGGCCATCAGGAAAATCATGAAAAAGGGATCAAATGGTATGATCCCTCCCCCACGTAGAATGGAAGGGGTGATATTTTAGCTTTTGGTATTTGGAGATTCGACAACTCCTATAGATGGTTAGGTGTGACCATTCAAGCATCTGGTGCGTGTGGACAAGTTCGTGAAGGTTAGGAGGTCACCTTGAAGGTCTACCAGTATATATGGGGACAACCTGGGTGGTGCTTGTGCTAGATAATAATTTTGTTTCACGAGTGGAAAATCATATGGAAGGGGTGATGCTTGTGGGTTAATGGCTAATATCGATAAACTAGGTTGGATGCTCGCATAGCCTCTCCAAAGGAACGTTTAGAGATGGTGCCAACCACTTGAACTCTGCAAATGAAGCATATGTATCAGTGTCCTTTCTTTAGATTTTAATTTGTTTTTGTATTGCTATTGATGTAGTTATCTGCTCGATGCAGATATTCCATGGTGTTTGTCTTCATTTTTTTTTTGACCAAAAACAGTAGGAGAGGCTCCTACTGTGGTACTATATTAAACAGCCACAATATTTACATATTTTTTAGGTGCATACACCCATGATACAAAAAGGGGTCAGAGTCTGTCTATAAAAAGAGAAATAGTGTTATCAGTTCCTTCATTGAGTGTTTGTTTGTTTGTGTCATCAACCTGTCTTTAATTACTACAATGTGCTTCTTTGTTGGTATGTTTATCTTCTTGAGGATTTAGATTAGTTGTGGGTATCTTTGATCTTATCTTGTATGTTTGACCTTTTCCTCTATCTTTGATCTTATCCTATTGTGTGTACCATTGACCTTACCATGTTTCCTCATTTAGTGGTATATTCATCATGACTGTTCACTCTGAGTAATCTGTTAATCGCTTGAATAATCTTCATTTTGTTTCGACCTCAGTACTATGAAATCTTCCTAAAGCTTTTGTCAATATGTTGTCACTTGAGTACTTTGCAATCCGCCTCAAACTTCCGTTTATCCACTGATTGCGTATGTATTGTGTTATGTATAATTTTCTTGAAGCTTTTGTTTACTTGCAATATGCATGGAATTTATGTTTATTTTGTAATCTACTTGAAATTTTGGTGTACTAGTTTTATGTGAAAATTTTCTACAAGACACCATTATTTTTCTGAACTTGGTGAAACATGCCGCCGAAATGTGACTTTTCTAGGTACCATTACAATTTATGACACCTTTGGTAGAACACACCACATGTCCAAAAACAGAAAGATTAACGTCTTTTTTGCTTGCGTATGACCATGGCATGTCCGATTTTGAGCCAGCCCTCTATTTTTAAATTAATTGGGAACCTACTGCTGGGAGACTTGTAAACCCATCGTAACCCAAGTTAGGTTGGTGGGCTCCCTGGTGTCGTAGTCTAGGGCGAGGGCACATGTGGCTCTGGCTAGAAATCTAGTTTTGGAAGCATGGAATCCTCATAGGGTAGTTTCCATTCGATGTTGGGACGGGCTTTCCAGTAGACATGAATTAGTGAAGACAGTGGCAGGCAAGGTAGGTGCGCTCACCTGGGACGCCAGAGGCAGACATGCCAACGAGGGAGGTACGTAGCTTTGCCATGCTAGAGTTCGTCACGCCGCTGCAACCTGCGAGATTTCAAAGCAGAGGAGAAAACGGGTCGCATAGAGAATTTGCATGTTTTCTTGGCACAAAAACTAAAAGGCAATGTCACATTCAGGCTTCTAAAGGTCAAAGTTGCTGCTTCTGACCGTTTGATTTGTTATATCAAATATGCCACAAAATTATAAAGGTACATGGCAAAGACACATTTCGGCAGTGTGTTTCAGCAAATGCTAGAAAAAAACAATGTGCTACATTAATTTTTTCTTTGTTTTATTTAGCACTAATTATGATAAACTTTCATTCATGTCCTCTCCTCTTCATATCATGATTTTCACGTTTTTTGTGAATCAAAGGGCTTTATTGATTGAACGACATGATTACAATCACTCTCTCTCCTATCTAAACTAGCTTGATGAGAATTTGCTCCTCATTTATCAACTCGGCCCTACTAACAAAATAACGATCAACTCATAAATTAGGGTTGATAATGGGAAACTTGTTCCATCAGATACGCCTCTCTGTTTATGTGTGAGAGATTTTCAAGGTTTGCCACATGGCCCCACCTTTCTCTAGCTAGATCCTTATTTTTACCTTGCTACAACTCGCTAAGAGCATCCTAGCTGCGTCCTCCAAAGCATCCCCAAAGTTATATGGGGCGCGCCGGATAATTTTTCGTTCCAGCCGCGCGCCCCAAAGCCTCCTTCCGTTCAGCGCGGCCCAATACGGTGTCCGGCGCTCCGAGCCCGTCCCCGGTCCACAGGGGACGCTACGGGCACGCCGGACACAATGAGAAGCGAGGCGGGGAGTGGCGGGCCTAACACGCCAGCGGAACATAAAAATTCCACCCCCTCCCGCCACATCGCGCCTCTCCCGCCACAACCCTCCCTCCAGTAGCACATTTCTGCCTTCCCAAAAGATTTCACCGCCTCTCCCGCCGGTTCATTTCTCCCTCCCGCTTGTCGCTACTCTCTCCCATCCATGGCGCCGCTGACAGGCCCAAAAACATGGCCAAGAAAGCGGCCACCAAGCCGCCAGGCAATGAGGCAGCGACGAAAGGGCCGAAGGCGCCCTTCGCGAAGCCGCGGAAGGCGCCGGCAGCGAGGGAGAAGCCGAAAGGCTGGACCGATGGAAGGTGGGAGCAAGACTGCCTGCGGCACAAGCTGTCGACGGGGGAGCGGAGGGGGCGGTGGGTGGTGCAGCAGGAGAAGAAGTCGGTGGCGGCGCGTGCGCACTAGAAGGCACTGGCTGCGTGTATCGATGCTACCAACGCGGGCCCATGGAGTACGTCGGGCCCGGCGTACATTCCGGGAGTGGTGTCCCCGTCGACACCCGGTTTCTTCAACGAGGGCCCTTATGCCACTCCCGGGTGTGTGACACCGAACTTGTCGCCGTGATACGAGGATGCGTTGCCGCATGGCTGCTTTAACCCCAACGCCCTGTTCTACTCCCCGGCGTACGACCCAGGACACCAGCGCTAGCCAGGTCCTGGTGCGGTCGGCGCCCCGTTCACTGGCTGCAGGGGTACGCACGAATTCGAGGGCGTCGGTGGTGAGGAGGAGGAGGAGGGACGAGGGGTGGAGGATGATGACGACGATGACGAAGAGGGCGGCGACGAAGAGGACGAGGATGCCGCGGAGGATGCAGAGGATCTCGTGGAGGTTGACACGACCGGCGCGAGGAAGAAGAGGAAGAAGAAGAAGGCCTCGGGCACACGAGGCCCCAAGTGGAAGGTTCTGGAGGATGAATGTCTCTGCGAGTCATGGTCGACGGTGAGCCATGACTCCATCATCGGTGCCAACCAAAAGTACGGGAAGTATTGGGCAAGGACCAATGCGGAGTTCGATGAGCGCTGATACGTCTCAAACGTATCTATAATTTCTTATGTTCCATGCTACTTTTATTACAATACTTGAATGTTTTATACATACTTTACAGCATTATTATACATTTTCCGGCACTAACCTATTAACAAGATGTTGAAGTGCCATTCTGTTTCTGCTGTTTTTGGTTTCAGAAATCCTAGTAAGGAAATATTCTCGGAATTGGACGAAATCAACGCCCGGGGGCCTATTTTTACACGAAGCTTCCAAGACCGAAGGGAGACGAAGTGGGGCCACGAGGGGCCACACACCAGCGGCGCGGCCCAAGCCCTGGCCGCGCCGGCCTTGTTGTGGGGCCCTCGCGTCGCCCCTTGACCTACCCTTCCGCCTACAAATAGCCTTCGTCGCGAAACCCACGAGAGCCACGATACGGAAAACATTACCGAGAGGCCGCCGCCGCCAATCCCATCTCGGGGATTCGGAGATCGCCTCCGGCACCCTTGCCGGAGGGGGAATCATCACCGGAGGGGCTCTACATCATCATGCCCGCCTCCGGATTGATGCGTGAGTAGTTCATCCTTGGACTATGGGTCCATAGCAGTAGCTAGATGGTTGTCTTCTCCGCTTGTGCTATCATTGTTTAGATCTTGTGAGCTGCCTAACATGATCAAGATCATCTATTTGTAATGCTACATGTTGTGTTTGGCGGGATCGATGAATATAGAATATTATGTTAAGTTGATTATCAATCTATCATATATGTGTTGTTTATGTTCTTGCATGCTCTCCGTTGCTAGTAGAGGCTCTGGCCAAGTTGATACTTGTAACTCCAAGAGGGAGTATTTATGCTCGATAGTGGGTTCATGCCTCCATTGAATCGGGACAGTGACAGAAAGTTCTAAGGTTGTGGATGTCTTGTTGCTACTAGGGATAAAACATTGATGCTTTGTCTAAGGATATTTGTGTTGATTACATTACGCACCATACTTAAGGCAATTATCTGTTGTTTACAACTTAATACGGAAGGGGTTCGGATGATAACCGAAGGTGGATTATTTAGGCATAGGTGCATGCTGGATAGCGGTCTATGTACTTAGTCGTAATGCCCTGATTAAATCACATAGTAATCATCGTTGATATGTATTGAATCTTTATTTGTCAATTGCCCTGTAATTTGTTCACCCAGCATGTTAGTTATCTTATTGGAGAGACATCACTAGTGAACTGTGGACCCCGGTCCATTCTTTTACATCTGAATACATTCTCTGCTTTTCTTGTTCTTTGCAAACAAACACCATCTTCCACTCGATACGCTTAATCCTTTGTTTTCAGCAAGCCGGTGAGATTGACAACCTCAATTACGTTGGGGCAAAGTACTTTGATTGTGTTGTGCAGGTTCCACGTTGGCGCCTGTTTCACTGGTGTTGCGCCGCACTACATTCCTCCACCAACAACCTTCACGTGCTTCTTGGCTCCTACTGGTTTGATAAACCTTGGTTTTTTTCTGAGGGAAAACTTGCCGCTGTGCGCATCATACCTTCCTCTTGGGGTTCCCAACGGACGTGTACGTCTACGCGCATCAAGGCAATTTTTGGCGCCGTTGCCGGGAGATCAAGACACGTTGGGAGTCTCCACTTCCAATCTCTTTACTTTGTTTTTGTCTTGCTTTATTTTATTTACTACTTTGTTTGCTGCACTTAAACAAAACACAAAAAAATTAGTTACTTTACTTATTGTCTTGTTTACTAGCTCTATATCAAAAACACAAAAAAATTAGTTACTTGTCTTTACTTTACTTGTTTAGTTTACTCTTTGCTTATTTCATCATGCTTCATCCTAAGTTTACTCTGGAAAAGATACCGGTAGGACGAGGGTGTATCATTGGAAGAGATAATATAGAAGAATTTTTCACCCATGTTAGCATGGATGAAGATTTTGAAGATATACCATTATTAAAAACTGCTCCTACTTATGAAAGTGCTTCTGCCTGTTTAATCCACATGTTGGAAACTAGATTTGTTAATCTCAATCCCATAATACAACATATGTTTCTTACACTTTCGGATATGGAGATGGGAGAAAAGAGAAATTTTGTTTTAAAAGTCCTTGTTAGAGAATTTGAGGATATAGTTAAAGAAGCTAGAAAAGTTTTTATTAAGCATAAGAGGCTTGGTTTCTTTCCTAATTTTAGACAAATACTTGAAAAGATGGATATGGATAGAATTAAGTATACTAATAATGTCAATGATGGTAGGGAAATTAAAGCGCCAATACCTAGTAAGCTCCTAGGGATGCATGAAGCTTTGGAAAATAACTATGCTTGGCTTATTCCTGAAAATTTGTTTGATGAGAATAGTAAGCCTAGGAGAAATGAGAGAGGAGTTACTTATATAGACCAGATACAATGCATTGTTGAGAAAACTCCTAGCTCCCAAGGTAATAATGTGGATGCATCATCTCTTGAAAATACTTGATTTGCACTTTCGCCTAGCGAAAGGCGTTAAAGAAAGCACTTCTTGGGAGATAACCCAAGTTTTATTTTATTTACTGTATTGTTGAGTCTTGGAAGTTGTTTACTACTGTAGCAACCTCTCCTTATCATGTTTTTGTGTCAAGTAAAGTTTCTATGCTAAAGTTGATGCTATATTTGGGATCGCTGCGAAACAGCATTGCTGTCTGTCAGGAATTCTCAGAAGTCTCTGTAAAAAAATCTAAATAATATGCAAATTTACGGCGTGATCCTCAGATATGTACGCAACTTTCATTAGTTTTGAGTTTTTCCATTTGAGCAAGTTAAGTGCCCCTGCCAGATTCATCTTTACGGACTGTTCTGTTTTTGACAGATTCTGTCTTTTATTTCGCATTGCCGCTTTTGCTATGTTGAATGAGTTTCTTTGTTCCATTAACTTTCAGAAGCTTTGTGCAATGTCCAGAAGTTTTAAGAATGATTGTGTCACCTCTGAATGTGTGAATTTTTGGTTATGCACTAACCCTCTAATGAGTTTGCTTGAAGTTTGTGTGAAGGAAGTTTTCAAGGGTCAAGAGAAGAGGATGATATACTATGATCAAGAAGAGTGAAAGGTCTAAGCTTGGGGATGCCCCGGTGGTTCATCCCTGCATATTTTAAGAAGACTCAAGCATCTAAGCTTGGGGATGCCCAAGGCATCCCCTTCTTCATCGACAACATTATCGGTCACTTCTAGTGAAACTATATTTTTATTCCATCACATCCTATGTTCTTTACTTGGAGCGTCGGTTTGTTTTTATTTTTGTTTTGGTTTGAATAAAGTTGGATCCCACCATTCTTATATTGGAGATATTATGCTCCGCTTTTTCATATGGAACACTTGTGGTCTTAATTGTGCTTTAATGTTCATGGCGAAGGCTGAAATTGCTTCGTTAAATTGCTATTTGGTTGGAATCGGAAAATGCTGCATATGGTTTGGCAACTTGGCAATTGTTTGAGCTCTCATATATCATGTTTAAGCTCTTGCATCATGTAGTTTAACCTATTACTGAAGAACTACCGTAGAGCTTGTTTAATTTGGTTTGCATGATTGGTCTCTCTAAGTCTAGATATTTTCGGGTAAAGTGTTTGAACAACAAGGAAGACAGGTAGAGCCTTATAATGCTTGCAATATGTTCTTGTGTGAGTTTTGTTGTACCTGTTCATACTTGTGTTTGCTTCAAACAACCTTGCTAGCCCAAACCTTGTACTGAGAGGAAATGCTTCTCGTGCATCCAAACATCTTGAGCCAAAATCCATGCCATTTGTGTCCACCATATCTACCTACTATGTTTTATTTTTCTGCCATTCCAAAGTAAATTACTTGAGTGCTACCTTTAAAATTTCATTCCTTTACCTTTGCAATGTATAGCTCATGGGACAAATAGCTTAAAAACTATTGTGGTGATGAATATGTAGTTATGTGTCTTAATTCTTATAAGTTGCTTGTTGAGCGGTAACCATGTTTCTGGGGACGCCATCAACTTTACCTTTGTTGGATATCATGTGAGATGCTATGCATGTTCGTCTTGTCTGAAGTAAGTGCGATTTCATGATCAAATGGTTTGAGTATGCATATGTTAGAGAAGAACATTGAGCCGCTAACTAAAGCCATGTATCATGGTGGAAGTTTCAGTTGGACATACAACCTCAATCTCTTATGAGAATATTAACGTTGTTGAATGCTTAAGCATTAAAAGAGGAGTCCATTATCTGTTGTCTATGTTGTCCCGTATGGATGTCTAAGTTGAGAATAATCAAAAGCGAGAAATCCAATGCGTGCTTTCTCCTTAGACACTTGTACAGGCGGCATAGAGGTACCCCTTTGTGACACTTGGTTGAAACATATGTTATGCGATGATAATCCGTGTTTCCGAGCTAAGTAGGACAAGGTGCGAGCACTATTAGTACTCTATGCATGAGACATGCAACTTGTAGGAAGTATTATGCATAGCACATATGAATTATTACTACCGTTGAAAAAATTGTTTCTATGTTTTCAAAACAAAATCTCTAGCACAAAAATAGTAATCCATGCTTCCCTCTGCGAAGGGCCATTCTTTTACTTTATGTTGAGTCAGTTTACCCACTTCTTTCTATCTTAGAAGCAAACACTTGTGTTAACTGTGTGCATTGATTCTTACATGTTTACTTATTGCACTTGTTATATTACTCTATGTTGACAAATATCCATGAGATATACATGTTACAAGTTGAAAGCAATTGCTGAAACTTAATCATCCTTTGTGTTGCTTCAATGCATTCTACTTTGAATTTATTGCTTATGAGTTAGCTCTTATGAAAGTCTTATTTATACATGTTTGAAAGTACTATTCATGAAAAGTTTTGCTATATGATTCATTTGTTTAGTCATTATCTTTGTTAGCAATCTTTTGTTCAGATCACTCCATTCATCTCATATGCTTTACAATAATGTTGATCAAGATTATGTTGGTAGCATGTCACTTCAGAAATTATTTGTGTTATCGTTTACCTACTCGAGGACGAGTAGGAACTAAGCTTGGGGATGCTTGATACGTCTCAAACGTATCTATAATTCTTATGTTCCATGCTACTTTTATTACAATACTTGAATGTTTTATACATACTTTACAGCATTATTATACATTTTCCGACACTAACCTATTAACAAGATGCCGAAGTGTCAGTTGCTGTTTCTGCTGTTTGGTTTCGAAATCCTAGTAAGGAAATATTCTCGGAATTGGACGAAATCAACGCCCAGGGGCCTATTTTTACACGAAGCTTCCGAAGACCGAAAGGGAGATGAAGTGGGGCCACGAGGGCCACACACAGGCGGCGCGGCCCAAGCCCCGGCGCCGGCCTGTGTGTCGGGCCCTCGCGTCGCCCTTGACCTACCCTTCCGCCTACAAATAGCCTTCGTCGCGAAACCCCCGTACCGAGAGCCACGATACGGAAAACATTGCGAGAGGCCGCCGCCGCCAATCCCATCTCGGGGATTCAGGAGATCGCCTCCGGCACCCTGCCGGAGAGAGGAATCATCACCGGAGGGGCTCTACATCATCATGCCCGCCTCCGGATTGATGCGTGAGTAGTTCATCCTTGGACTATGGGTCCATAGCAGTAGCTAGATGGTTGTCTTCTCCGCTTGTGCTATCATTGTTTAGATCTTGTGAGCTGCCTAACATGATCAAGATCATCTATTTGTAATGCTACATGTTGTGTTTGGCGGGATCCGATGAATATAGAATATTATGTTAAGTTGATTATCAATCTATCATATATGTGTTGTTTATGTTCTTGCATGCTCTCCGTTGCTAGTAGAGGCTCTAGCCAAGTTGATACTTGTAACTCCAAGAGGGAGTATTTATGCTCGATAGTGGGTTCATGCCTCCATTGAATCTGGGACAGTGACAGAAAGTTCTAAGGTTGTGGATGTGCTGTTGCTACTAGGGATAAAACATTGATGCTTTGTCTAAGGATATTTGTGTTGATTACATTACGCACCATACTTAATGCAATTATCTGTTGTTTACAACTTAATACTGGAAGGGGTTCGGATGATAACCTGAAGGTGGATTATTTAGGCATAGATGCATGCTGGATAGCGGTCTATGTACTTTGTCGTAATGCCCTGATTAAATCACATAGTAATCATCGTTGATATGTATTGAATCTTTATTTGTCAATTGCCCGCCTGTAATTTGTTCACCCACATGTTAGTTATCTTATTGGAGAGACACCACTAGTGAACTGTGGACCCCGGTCCATTCTTTTACATCTGAATACATTCTACCGCTTTTACTGTTCTTTGCAAACAAACACCATCTTCCACTCGATACGCTTAATCCTTTGTTTTCAGCAAGCCGGTGAGATTGACAACCTCACTGTTACGTTGGGGCAAAGTACTTTGCTTGTGTTGTGCAGGTTCCACGTTGGCGCCGGTTTCACTGGTGTTGCGCCGCACTACATTCCTCCACCAACAACCTTCACGTGCTTCTTGGCTCTGATACGTCCAATTTGCATCACTATTTTGTATCATAATTTGCTGTTATTCATTGATATATTTCATATTGGGACACAATACTTATGTTATTTCATCTATTTTGCATGTTTCATCATTATTGGAGGATCAAGCACCGGAGCCAGGATTCTGGAAAAAGCACCGTCGAACGCAATATTTCGGAAGATCAACGTGGAAGGAAATTACACGTAAATTCCTATTTTTCCGATGACGGAGGGAGCCGAGAGGGGACCCAAGGTGGGCCCAGACCATAGGGCGGCGCGGCCCATGGCCTGGCCGCGCCACCTTGTGGTGGGCCCCACAGCCCTTTCGCCTCCTTTTCTTCGCGTACTCCTTCGTCCCGAAACCTAAGCCACAGAGGGTACCTCACGGAGAGTTACAGCCGCCTCGCGGGGCGGAGAACACCAGAGAGAAAAGAGCTCTCCGGCGGGCAGGAATCCGCCGGGAAATTCCCTCCCGGAGGATCGACGCCATCGCCATCGTCATCGAGCGGGACATCATCTCCATCATCATCATCATCATCATCTCCACCATCTACACCGCCATCACCACCGCTGCACCTCGTCACCGCTGTAACAATTCGGGTTAAATCTTGATTGTATGATAGGGGAAACTCTCCCGGCATTATTCTCTACTTGTTATAGATGCTATTGAGTGAAACCATTGAATCAAGGTTTATGTTCAGATTGTTATTCATCATCATATCACCTCTGATTGTATTCCATATGATGTCTCGTGAGTAGTTCGTTTAGTTCTTGAGGACATGGGTGAAGTCTAAATGCTAGTAGTGAATTATGGTTGAGTAATATTCAATGTTATGATATTTAAGTTGTGGTGTCATTCTTCTAGTGGTGTCGTGTGAACGTCGACTACACGACACTTCACCATTTATGGGCCTAGGGAGTGCATCTTGTATTCGGTTGCTAATTGCGGGGTTGCCGGAGTGACAGAAACCTGAGCCCCGTTAGTATATCGATGCAAGAGGGATCGCAGGATCTCGGAGTTTAAGGCTGTGGTTAGATTTATCTTAATTACTTTCTTGTAGTTGCGGATGCTTGCAAGGGGTATAATCACAAGTATGTATTAGTCCTAGGAAGGGCGGTGCATTAGCATAGGTTCACCCACACAACACTTATCAAAACAATAAAGATTATTAAACCACATGAAGCGAAAGTACTAGACTAAAATCCCCGTGTGTCCTCAAGAATGTTTGGTCATTATAAGTAAACAAAGCGGCTTGTCCTTTGTGCTAAAAGGATTGGGCCACTCGCTGCAATTATTTCTCTCGCATTTTACTTAATCGTACTTTATTCATCGTACATCAAAACCCCTTGAAAACTTGTCGTGAGCATTTACAGTGAATCCTTCATCGAAACTACGCCAACACCTTCTCGTTGGGATCGACATTCTTACTTATCGAAGATACTACGATACACCCCCTATACTTGTGGGTCATCAAGACTATTTTCGCCGTGCGCCGAGTGAAGCGCTATTGGTAAGCGGAATTGGTAAGGAAATTTACTGTTTGTGCTGATTTTATTTCTGCCTGCTGCTATAAATCATTATGGAGAGATCTTCTCTTCAATTTCTATTTGGGAAATCTACTACTACTGCAACGGTAGTGGATGAAGCGCCAGGTGAGGAAGTAGTACCATATAAAATACCTATGAAAATTATTGAACGTGTTATGGATAACCGCTATGAAGGGGATGAAACTGTCCATCCTGGTGATCATTTACTGTTTTTGCATGAATTATGCGGGTTATTCAAATGTGCAGGTATTTCTATGAATGAAGTTAGGAAGAAACTATTCACTATATCGCTGTCTGGTAAAGCGGCGCACTGGTATAAATTGCTGAAGAATGGTGATTCAATTGATTGGGAGGACATTGTGCCTTTATTTTATTCCAAATTTTATCCTCCAAGTGAAATTCACAAAGATCGGAACCGCATATATAATTTCTGGCCTCATGATGGAGAGAGTATTGCCCAAGCTTGGGGAGATTGAAGTCTTTAATGCTCAAATGCCCCATTCATGAGCTTCCTGGTAATGTTATTATTGATAATTTCTATGCAAGACTTTCTTTTCAAGACAAGACCTTGCTGGATACTTCTTGTTCTGGATCATTTACACGCAACAAAGAAGAGTTTAAAAGGGACCTTCTTGATCGGATCCAAGAAAATACTGAAGGATGGGAGAACGACAAAGATAGAGAATCAGGTATAATTTATGATTATAAATGCATTGAAGCTTTTATGGATACTGATAAATTTCGTAATATGAGTGCTACATATGGTCTTGATTCCCAAGTTGTTGCAAATCTTTATAAAGCTTTTGCCTCTCATTATGAATTG
This sequence comes from Lolium multiflorum, assembly GCA_030979885.1. NCBI lineage: Eukaryota > Viridiplantae > Streptophyta > Magnoliopsida > Poales > Poaceae > Lolium > Lolium multiflorum. The sequence continues at coordinate 85,230,690 of CM061752.1, read as the reverse complement.
CCTAAGAAGAATTTTGATAAGTATCATGAACCGTATAAAGATAAAGTTGATTCATCTGTAAACAAATGTGTAGTGATTGAAACTGTTGATAATGTTATTCCTGAAGCTTATATTGAAAAAACTCCTTTCCCTGCTAAAATGAAGGAGTACTCTGTCATATCTAGTGCGGTTAATAAAAGTGAAAAGAAACCTAAAGAACCTGAAGAACATATTAAAATTGAACCTGCTGTTGTAATAGTTAAAGATCTTGTGACTGAAAATGTGGAGGATGGTCATATTATTTTCTGTGAAGATGCTTCTAATATTGTTTCACATCCTAATAAACCCAAACAAGTTAGTGTTCCTATGCTATCTGTTAGAATTGGTGATCATTGCTATTATGGTTTATGTGATATTGGTGCAAGTGTTAGTGCTATTCCTTATGAGCTTTACACGGAGATTATGCACGAAATTGGTTCTTGTGAACTTGAAGATATTGATGTGGTTATTCATCTGGCTAATAGAGAAACTATTTCTCCAATTGGTATTGTTCGAGATGTGGAAGTTCTATGTGGTAAGATTAAATATCCTGCTGACTTTTTGGTACTTGGTTCTGCTGCTAGTGATCATTGTCCTATCATTTTTGGTAGACCTTTTCTAAATACTTGTGGAGCTATTATAGATTGTAAGAAAGAGAAAATTTTGACTAGATTTGCTGGTGAACCTTATGAATTTAACTTTTCTAAATTTACCAAAACTCCTTATAAAGCTGACTTGCCTAGTAATGATTTTAAAATGGAGCAGTGTGCATCTATTGTTCTTGTTCCTAATAATCCTTTGCAGCAACATTTGGAGAATAGTGAAAGTGAAGCTTTTAGGAAAGAAAGAGATGAGCTTGAGGAAATTTTTCTTCGCCAACCTATTCTCAAGCATGATTTACCGGTGGAAGATTTGGGTACAACACCGCCACCGAGGGAGATCCTGTTTTTGATTTAAAGCCTTTACTGATAATCTTAAATATGCTCATATTGATGATAAGAAAATATATCCTGTTATTATTAGTTCTAAGCTTTCAGAGATTGAGGAAGAAAGGTTATTGGAAATATTGAAGAAACACCGAGAGCTATTGGCTATACTCTTGATGATTTGAAAGGGATTTCTCCTTCTATTTGCCAACATGCTATTAATATGGAAGAAGATGCAAAGCCTGTTGAACATCAACGTCGTCTAATTCCGAAGATGAAAGAGGTGGTAAGGAACGAGGTATTAAAACTTCTTGAAGCTGGTATTATATATCCTATTGCTGATAGTAGATGGGTTAGTCCTGTGCATTGTGTTCCTAAGAAAGGAGGAATGACTGTTGTGCCTAATGATAATGATGAGCTTATTCCTCAAAGAATAGTTGTAGGTTATAGAATGTGCATTGATTTTCGAAAAGTTAATAAAGTTACTAAGAAAGATCATTACCCTTTACCCTTTATTGATCAAATGCTAGAAAGGTTATCTAAAAATACTCATTTTTGCTTTCTTGATGGTTATTCTGGGTTTTCACAAATTGCTGTTAAAGCTAAAGATCAAGAGAAAACCACGTTTACTTGTCCTTATGGAACTTATGCTTATAGGCGTATGCCTTTTGGTTTATGTAATGCTCCTGCTACTTTTCAAAGATGCATGTCTGCTATTTTTCATGGTTTTTGCGAAAGTATTGTAGAGGTGTTCATGGATGATTTTTCTGTCTATGGGAATTCTTTTGATAATTGCTTGCGAAACCTCGATAAAGTTTTGCAGAGATGTGAAGAAACTAACCTTGTTCTTAATTGGGAGAAATGCCACTTTATGGTTAATGAAGGAATTGTATTGGGACATAAAATTTCCGAGAGAGGTATTGAAGTTGATAGAGCTAAAGTTGAAGCAATTGAGAAGATGCCCTATCCGAGGGATGTTAAAGGTATTCGTAGTGTTCTTGGTCATGCTGGGTTTTATAGGAGATTTATTAAAGATTTCTCTAAAATTTCAAAGCCTCTTACTAATCTTCTTAAAAAGATGTACCTTTTGTTTTTGATGATGATTGTAAGGAAGCTTTTGAAACTCTAAAGAAAGCCTTAACAACTGCTCCTGTAGTCGAACCTCCTGATTGGAATTTGCCTTTTGAAATTATGTGTGATGCTAGTGATTTTGCTGTAGGCGCTGTTCTTGGACAGCGGGTAGATAAAAAATTAAATGTTATTCATTATGCTAGTAAGACTCTTGATGCTGCTCAAAGAAATTATGCTACAACTGAAAAGGAATTGTTAGCTGTAGTCTTTGCTTGTGATAAGTTTAGACCCTATATTGTTGATTCGAAAGTTACAATTCATATTGATCATGCTGCAATTAGATACCTTATGACAAAGAAAGATGCTAAGCCAAGGCTTATTAGATGGGTACTTCTTTGCAAGAATTTGATTTACATATTATAGATAGGAAAGGTGCTGATAATCCTGTTGTTGATAATTTGTCTAGATTGGAAAATATTGCTTATGATCCTGTTCCTGTTAATGATAGTTTTCCAAATGAACAATTGGTGTAATAAAGGTGAGCTCGCGAGAGAGCCCTTGGTATGCAGATTATGCTAACTTTATTGTTTCAAGTATTTGCCTCCAACCTTTTCAGCTCAGCAAAGGAGGAAATTCTTTTATGACTTGAGGCATTATTTTTGGGATGACCCACACTTATATAAAGAAGGAGTAGATGGTATTATGCAAAGATGTGTTCCTGAATATGAACAACAGGAGATATTGAGTAAATGTCATGGTAGTGTTTATGGAGGACATCACGCTGGAGATAGAACCGCGCAAAGGTTCTACAATCAGGTTTTTATTGGCCAACACTCTTCAAAGATGCAAGGAAATTTATTTTATCTTGTGATGAATGTCAAAGAGTTGGTAATATCTCTAGACGCAATGAAATGCCTATGAATTATACTCTTGTTATTGAACCATTCGATTGTTGGGGATTCGACTTCATGGGTCCTTTCCCTTCTTCAGATGGTAACACTCATATACTTGTCGTTGATTATGTTACTAAATGGGTAGAAGCTATACCTACAAAGAGTGCTTATGGTGAGAACTCTATAAAAATGCTTGTAGATGTTATATTTCCTAGATTTGGAATACCTAGATATATTATGACTGATGAGGTTCTCATTTTATTCATGGAGGTTTTAGAAAAACTCTTGCTAAGTATGGTATTAATCATAGAATTGCTTCGCTTATCACCCTCAAACTAGTGGTCAAGTAGAATTATCAAATAGAGAGATTAAAGCTATCTTAGGTAAGACTGTTAATAAATCTAGGAAGAATTGGGCTAGCAAATTGAAAGAAACACTATGGGCTTATAGAACTGCTTATAAAAATCCTATGGGAATGTCACCTTATAAAATGGTTTATGGAAAAGCTTGTCATTTACCTTTAGAACTAGAGCACAAAGCTTATTGGGCTGTTAGAGAACTAAATAAAGATCCTAAATTAGCCGGTAATAAGAGGTTGCTGCAATTAAGTTCTCTAGATGAATGGAGAAGTGAAGCTTATGAAAATGCTAAACTCTTTAAAGAAAAAGTTAAGAAATGGCATGATAGAAGGATTATCAAAAGAGAGTTTAATGTTGGGGATAAAGTCCTATTGTATCGGTCTCGTCTCAGATTCTTTGCAGGGAAATTACTCTCGAAGTGGGAAGGACCATATGTTGTTGAGGAGGTGTATCGTTCAGGAGCAATTAAAATTAGCTCTCTCCAAGGCAATGCCACACAAGTGGTGAATGGACAAAGACTCAAGCATTATATCTCGGGTGATTCTTATAATGTTGATGTTGATATTATTCAAGTGGAAACACCGGAGGCTTTCATCAAAGGACAAATTGACAGTCCGCCAGAACTCGACTTTGAATAGGTAACAGTACAGTAATAAAAAGTCCGCGTTTACCTTTCCGAACATTATTTCTGCTGTTTTTGGAAAATATGAAAAATTACGGAATCGAAACGGAGTGGAAAGACGCGCGAGGGCCCGTCACCACAGCCGGCGCGGGCCCACCCTGGCCGCGCCGACCTATGGTGACAGCCCCGGCGTCCCGTTTCCACTCGTTTTCCCTGGAACCTTCCTTTTGTCGTAAAAATATTTGCTATATAATCCCCGGACCCCTGGAGGTCCGTAATATCGTTTTCTCGTCGTGTTTTGTTTCGAGCTGTTTTCTGCCAGATTTGTTTTGATCTAGAAGCACCATGGTCTCCAACAACAAGGACAAGGGACCTTTGAAGGAAAATATTCAAGACCCGGAGAAGGAAGAAGACGCAAGAGAGGATGAGGAAGAAGTGGAGGAAGCTCCGCAGGAACACCAGCGTTGCAAGTATTGGCGTGATATCAAATCCATCCAACATCAAGAGGAGTGCACGAATCGCTACCGGAGGAGCGGTTCCACGTCATTACTTGGCTCCAAGGACATCTTCTCCGAGCAATTACAACCCTTACCGCAATCTAATCTACGATCGTCAAACTGAAAGGACCCCAAGGTAGTGTTGCCAAGTAATTGGGATATAGATCGTTCTGACATTGCAGGAGAGATGAAATCTGAAGCTGAAGGATGGAAACAACTCTAAGAGTTGGAATTCACCACCTGACATGATTATGAGCCGCGTTGAGCACAACTCGGAGATGATTCGCAACCTCACCTATGAGATTGAAGATTTAAAGGAGCTGGTTAAGAAGCTTGTCGAGAGGAATCCATCGCCATCATCACCGAAGGAGTAATTCATCATCGGTATTGGCATCCCCTTGGTTTGTTCCAAGCTTGGGGAGTGCCGCGGTATCACATCATCATTACCTTTATCTTTTACTATCAAGTAGTGTCATATCATGAGTAGGGAAGTTATCATATGGAATAGTATGCAATGTGGAAGTATCTCTCTTAGTTAGTTATCTATGTATCCGTTGGTGTGAGTTATCGTTATGGAATATTAATGAGAAGTCTTATCATTTACTTTTTGCACACTTTATTTTAGTTTGCAATCTCCATTATATGATTACTCTTGACATGAGTATTGATATCACTTTGGGAACATCAAGTAAATCTATTTGGTTTTGGCAAACTTAGCATTGGTCAATAGCAACAACACCTGATGTTTAATAGAAGAGAGAAATACACTTAGATATATTACTCTATTATCTCTATGCTTAGTATTCTGAAGTTAAAATTGCTTGTGCTTATGGGAAAGATGCATGATTGTTTCTATCATATGTATATTTGTTTGTTTCCCTCAACCTTTATGCTTGCTATCAAACCTTGCTAGCCAAAGACCTGTATCGAGAGGGAATGCTTCTCATACATCCATAACCTTAGACCAAACCTATGCCATTTGTGTCCACCATACCTACCTACTACATGGTATTTTCTGCCATTCCAAGTAAATACTTCATGTGCTACCTTTAAATTATTCAAACTACTACTCCTTATTTGTGTCAATGTTCTATAGCTCATGAGGAAGTATGTGGTGTTTTATCTTTCAATCTTGTTGGGCGGACTTTCACCAATGGACTAGCGGCACATCCGCTTATCCAATAATTTTGCAATAAGAGCTGGCAACGGGGTTCCCAAATTAATAACTTTCATTAATAATTCTCTTCACATGTTTTGCTCTGATTTATCAGTAAGCAACTTAATTTTGCAATAGACACTCCTCCATGGTATGTGAATGTTGGAAGGCACCCGAGGATTCGGTTAGCCATGGATTGAGAAAGCCAAGGTTGGGGGAGTGTCATCCTTAATAAAACTAAAATACATGTGTAAACAAAAGAGAAGGGGATGATCTACCTTGCTGGTAGAGATGCCGTCCCTCATGGGAGCCGCTCTTGAAAGGTTCGTTTGGCAAGGGGGTTAGAGTGCCCGCTACCATTCGTTGACAACAACAAACACCGCTCAAAATTTTACTTTTATGCTCTTTATATGATTTCAAAACTTGAAAAGCTCTAGCACATGATTTAATCCCTGCTTCCCTCTGCGAAGGGCCTATCTTTTACTTTTATGTTGAGTCAGTAAACCTATTTCCCTCTATCTCAAGCAAGCAATTGAGTTGTTGTAAACCAACCATTTATGCTATGATTCAGTTAATCATGTCTTTTATACTTTCTTGTTTAGTACAAATTTTATCTGAATGAATATGACTTTGAAGTTATCAATGATTATGAGGAGATTGTTATGATTGAATATGAAAGCCCAGCTATATAAATTCTAATATGAAAGCTTTGGTTAGAAGTACAATCCGTTAGTAGTTCTCTGACCAAGAACAAAGTTTGCCATCACCAACTATGATTTCTTATGCACCTTTACTTGTGATTTCTCTTTACTTATTTCAAGATGAGTTATATGAGGAAGTTGTTTACTAGAATGTCTTGTGTGAATGAATATGATGCTTCTTGTCCGTATTTTATTTATCGACTCTTCACTCCATAAACATGTGGTCTTGTTTATTGAGCTCAGTTTCGCTTGGGGACAAGCGAGGTCTAAGCTTGGGGGGAGTTGATACGTCCAATTTGCATCACTATTTTGTATCATAATTTGTTGTTATTCATTGATATATTTCATATTGGGACACAATACTTATGTTATTTCATCTATTTTGCATGTTTCATCATTATTGGAGGATCAAGCACCGAGCCAGGATTCTGCTGGAAAAAGCACCGTCGAACGCAATATTTCGGAAGATCAACTGTGGAAGGAAATTACACGTAAATTCCTATTTTTCCAGATGACGGAGGGAGCCAAGGGGGAGAAGAGGGGACCCAAGGTGGGCCCAGACCATAGGCGGCGCGGCCCATGGCTCCGCGCGCGCCACCTGTGGGGCCCCCCCCCTCGCCTCCTTTTCTTCGCGTACTCCTTCGTCCCGAAAACCTAAGCCACGAGAGGGTACCTCACGGAGAGTTACAGCCGCCTCTGCGGGCGGAGGAGACCAGAGAGAAAGCTCTCGCGGGGAATCCGGGGGAAATTCCCTCCGGAGGGAAATCGACGCCATCGCCATCATCATCGAGCGGGACATCATCTCCATCATCATCATCATCATCTCCACCATCTACACCGCCATCACCACCGCTGCACCTCGTCACCGCTGTAACAATTCGGGTTAAATCTTGATTGTATGATAGGGGAAACTCTCCCGGCATTATTCTCTACTTGTTATAGATGCTATTGAGTGAAACCATTGAATCAAGGTATATGTTCAGATTGTTATTCATCATCATATCACCTCTGATTGTATTCCATATGATGTCTCGTGAGTAGTTCGTTTAGTTCTTGAGGACATGGGTGAAGTCTAAATGCTAGTAGTGAATTATGGTTGAGTAATATTCAATGTTATGATATTTAAGTTGTGGTGTCATTCTTCTAGTGGTGTCGTGTGAACGTCGACTACACGACACTTCACCATTTATGGGCCTAGGGGAGTGCATCTTGTATTCGGTTGCTAATTGCGGGGTTGCGGAGTGACAGAAACCTGAGCCCCCGTTAGTATATCGATGCAAGAGGGATCGCAGGATCTCGAGTTTAAGGCTGTGGTTAGATTTATCTTAATTACTTTCTTGTAGTTGCGGATGCTTGCAAGGGGTATAATCACAAGTATGTATTAGTCCTAGGAAGGGCGGTGCATTAGCATAGGTTCACCCACACAACACTTATCAAAACAATGAAGATTATTAAACCACATGAAGCGAAAGTACTAGACTAAAATCCCCGTGTGTCCTCAAGAACGTTTGGTCATTATAAGTAAACAAACCGGCTTGTCCTTTGTGCTAAAAAGGATTGGGCCACTCGCTGCAATTATTTTTCTCGCATTTTACTTAATCGTACTTTATTCATCTGTTACATCAAAACCCCTTGAAAACTTGTCTGTGAGCATTTACAGTGAATCCTTCATCGAAACTACTGCCAACACCTTCTGCTCCTCGTTGGGATCGACATTCTTACTTATCGAAGATACTACGATACACCCCCTATACTTGTGGGTCATCCTACTGGTTCGATAAACCTTGGTTTCTTTATGAGGGAAAACTTGCCGCTGTGCGCATCATACCTTTCTCTTGGGGTTCCCAACGGACGTGTACATCTACATGCATCAAGCGCAAGCTAGTCAACAAGGATGACCGTACAATGACAATGGAGAGGAGCCAAAATGCAATGTCAACGCGCTGGGCCATCATCCAGTGAACATGTTCCATGGGTACCATAACAAGGTCGAGACCAGATGCGACAACGGCACAAACGTCAGCGATATGGTACACCTCCTTTTACGAAAAGTTTTAGTGCCTAGTTTAATCACGATCTGATTGCGCTTCCTTTGATTAGTTCGACCGCGCCATGGCGATGTATCGGAAGAACTCAGAAGGGTTTAGGCCTTTCGTGCTGATGCATTGCTATAACAAGCTCAAAACGAACGAGAAATGGCGGCTCACGCGTATTTCGTTGTCGACGGGCGATGCCATTGATCTGGATACGCTGCTCGCAACATCGGTAGGGCGCCCTATCGCCGACGTAGCGGCGACCGAGAAGACGCAAGTGTCCATCACATAGTGCCTCGCCGAGGTCTCCTCGATCCTGCTCTCCCGCGACAAAAAAGACCAATGAAAGGTGAACGACACTGCTTAAGAGGCACGAAGAGAAGATGGAGCTCAAGAAACACAAGGAGGACATGTCCCTGCTGACCGTGTCGACAGCTGGAATGTCTCCCCGAACGCAGGCGGCACACGACTTCTACAAAACCATGATTCTCGACGACATCGTAACAAAAATGGCGGCGGCCGACGCAGCGGCAGCAACCCCAACCCCGGAGGCAGAGCCGGCACAGCAGGCGCGTCTGTGACAACGTCTGCTAGTTCACCTGCGTCGGCGGCATCGGCATCTGCATCGGCGCCGGCCTCGGCGTCGGCGGCGGAGCAAGCACACCGGGCAGAGCACGACGAGGTCGTCGTGATCGACGGGACTACGTCGACTCAGGATGAGCTGTCAGCATCGCCGAACCCTTTCTTCTAATTTATGTTTAGCTTGCACCACCGGTTTGTAATATGATCGCGCCTCCAGTACTTAGTTTGATCGCGGCTATTTGGATCGCGACGATTTCGACGAGAACGATCTCTTTTGAATGTGAACTATTTGAATTTCTGTTTGGGGACCGCGTTTGAGGAACGCGGCTGGGGAGCGACGTCCTTTAACGTGGCACGAAGAGAAAATGTCCCCAAATACTCAATCCGGCGCCATTTGAGGGACGCTTTGGGAGACGCGAAACTTTCCTTCAATGCTTCCAAGTCTGATTACGGAAATTTCGAATTTTCCCTTTTGTGCTAGCTTTGCTAGTTCCAGGGCGACATCACATACGTACTTCCATGCCATATTGTGTTAGCCCATGACGCATACCAATAATACCATAGACCACGCGGATCGATGTGAAAACATAATGGCGAGAAAAGGTCGACAAACCACCAACCCTGCCTGGCCTTGTATGACCTGGTAATGCGCGTGCTACGTGATTGTATATTCAACTCCAAAGTCCAAAATGCTACCACGAACCTACCTTGCGCGTGCTACGTGATTGTATATAAAAGGCCCTTCCTGCACCGCTGCATCACAAACACAAGAGCAACCCAAAGTCCCAAACCCCAACGAAAGAAAATCCTATACGACCTGGGTCGTACAGCCCCGATGGCTGGACCCAGTCGAGGGATCGACACCTGGAAAAACGAATCTCAAAGCAGCAGGTCACGTCCCTGTTACCAAATCCCCACAATCTGTTCTCCAGCATCACAAGCTCTGGATGGAGCGGCGATTCTACTGCTCGATGTGCCGCGAATCCACCGGCGCTCCCTGCTCTCCTTCACGTCGTCGTGGCTGGCGGCACCATTGATGCTCGAGCTAGCCTCGACCACCCTCCTCCCCGGTACTCCTTCGCGGCGCACAGGTGAACCTCTCCAGCAAGATTTACCAGATGTTTCAGAAGTTTTTTTAGATAAAAGGCCTCAGGCCCGACGTTAAATTAATAACGCCCTTAACGGCGACAAGATACAAAGTGCTGAACCCAGCTTACACGAAAGAACCGCACACTCACACAAAGATAGGACTACCAAAAGTGCTACCAGCAGAAGAGGGGGAACCAGGACGCTACCACTAAGGAGGCAAAGCCGAAGCCGCTGAGCACTAGCAAGACGGGCAAAGACGTTGGGCCGGGGCTCACCCGAGAGCGCGGGCACAACAACAGGCTATGCACAACGTCGAGACTACTACAACCTACGCAGGCAACGCCTCCGAGAGCCGAGCGCCATCGCCCACACACTGTCTCTGACAAACACGAACTGGTAGAAGCCAGCAGAGGAGCGCCGAGGATGCAGAACCAGGAGTAAGCTTTGCCGAAGCTAGCAGAACGAAGGACCAACGCCGAGGCACCGCCACTCCGCCACACCAACTGCAGGGAACCGAACAGGGTGAGCTCCAAGGCGGCGTCTTCAAGAAGAACACGACGCAAGAGCGCCGCCACCGCCCGATCCGAAGACCTTAGGTTTTCACCCGGAGCATGTAGACAAGCCGGGAGCAGCCACAACGACGCCTTCAAGAAGGGGACGACGTCCATGGACGCCGCCGTCGTGGCCCAGGAGGGCAAGGGTTTCCCCTCGGCATATGCTCCCAACCAGCTACACAGGGTACTGACCGTCGCCGGAACGACAAACAGACCGCCGCCACACCGTGCAGCTCGCCAGTGTCACGCCGCCCACGCGACCATGAACACCGGCCAGCACTAGAGCCTCTGGCTCGCCCGGCAACCAGGAAGACTCCCACCATCCAGGGCCGCCGCCCCGGAATCCAAACCCCGCGCGCCATCAGACTGAAGGAGAAAAAACAAAGCACATCCACCGTGAGACACCGCCCAACGGCCAGAAGGCGCTCGAGCAAACGGACCGCCGCAGAGCCACCAGAACCCGTCAGGTGAGAACCAACCCTCGAACTGCGACAGATTACCATCAAGCGTCGCCCGATCTGGAGGGGAGGAGACGAAACGCAAGCCAGGGCCAAAGGCCCTGCCCCAACCCGAAGTCGCGGCGGCCGGAGACCCCTGTCCACCGGCCACAGATCCTGAGCCGCCGACCGGCGACGTCCAGCCCCCTGCTGCGATCGAGGCCAGATCGGGAGGTGGAGGGCGATGGGCTTGCAAGGGCCTGGGCCCAGCCCGGGCCCAGGGGATCGAGGCGGCCGGAAACCCCTGTCCGCGGCCGCGCTGCTCGAACGCTGCTCGCCTCGCTGCAGTAGCTCACCGCGGCGGCAAGATCTGGCGGCCGCAACACGACCGCCCTCGAAGACACCAACTCTGCCCACGCCGGAACCGCCACGGGAAAGACGCCCGCTTCCGCCCCCAGATCATCCCGCGCGCGAAGCTCGCGCCGCCCGCCGCCAAGGCTGCTCCGGGGAGCTGCCGCCGCCGCGAGCGCGCCCCGACCTTGGTGTCTCCGCGCCGCCGCCGAAGGAGCCACGCCGCCGCGCCCACCAACCAACGCGACGCCCTCGCCGGCCGCAGGGGCCCGCGCCGCCACCTCCGCGCGAGGGAGAAGAGGGACCCCGCCGCCGCCGCGCGGGCTTTGCCCGGCGACGGCCTCTGGCGGCGGCGAGGGGAGGGGAGGGGAGGGGAGGTGGACTTCGGAGGCGCCGCCAGGGGAGGCCCTCGGTCGCGCGCGGGCGCGACGCGAGGAGCCTAGGGTTTTCTGGGTTGTAAGTCGGCGCCAAAAGCTCATGAACTCAGGTTTGGTGACTTGGAGTTCTACTAACAGTGCAACGGTGGTCAGGATTCAGCACCGGTACTAAGAGAAATCAGTTTTGGTCGCTTTGTCGTGGATAGCTGGAACGCCTGTGGTACTATGAGCGACCAGGGTGTGCAGGACTTACGGCGCCTGTGAAGGACGAGCGTGTCCGTGGAGGCCGGAGGGAGAGCAGCGAGTGCCGGCGGATTCGCGACACAGTGGCCAGTTGATTCGCGGCGGCGTCGAGAGGTGATGCTGGAGAATAAAACAGAGAACTAGGAATTTAGTAACAGGAGGTGGGGAATAGGTGACCAGCTGCGTTGAGATTCGTTTTTCCAGGTGCCGATCGCTCGCCTGGGTCCAGCCATCGGTGATGTACACCCAGGTCGTATAGGATTTTCTTCCAACCCCAACAAGGATCAGCTACATCTGGCATTGTACCTCTTCTGCTTGCTTTACTTCTTCCAGTTGCAACCGCAATGGCAGCTGCTATGAAGATCACCCTCCTTGTCATGGCGGCGATGGCCATCTTGACCACCACCTCGGCGGCCACATACAACGTCGGCGAGCCGGCCGGCGAGTGGGGCTTCGGCATCAACTACGGCAGCTGGGCGTCCTCCAAGCAGTTCATCCCCGGTGACAGTATTGTTTTCAAGTACTCCCCGCAGGCGCATGACGTGCTTGAGGTCAGCAAGGCCGACTACGACTCCTGCAGCGCAGCAAGCCCAATGACCACCCTTAAAACCGGCAACGACATCGTCGCACTCCCCGCCACGGGCACCCGCTACTTCATCTGCGGTATCGCTGGCCACTGCTCAGCCGGCATGAAGGTCACGATCGACGTCGTGTCAGCCTCATCCCCGTCAACACCATCGTCGCCGGCACCAGCCAGCGGTCCCAGCGCCAGCAACTCTCCCCCGCCGCCGTCGCCCTCCGCCGCTACCTCCGTCGTTACCTCCGTCAGGGTCACAACAGGCCTTGGCCTTGTCGTTCTGCTTGCCAGTCTCATGGCTTGAAGTCAGATATCTGCCGCGACACGAACATACGAGCTGATGTATTGTCAAATATATTGCTAGTGTATTCTTTATAGTGAGAGAGAATGATACATTACATGTATGGGCTGCATATTCATTGTAGAGGACATAAAATGATAAAGGCAGCATACAATTCGGAAATGAAATTTTCACTTGTTGTATCGCAAAGTTAGAATAGTGTGATTGGGCTCTACTCTGCTGGCTCGGCATACCATTTGCAGTTCTCAGCAGCTTCGCAAAGTTCGACGCTAACAAGATCTAGCTAGTCCATGCGGAACCAAAAATGCAAGATCTTTGCATGGCTCGCCCTCCAAGCTAAGCTCCTCACTGCTGACATGCTGGCTATTAGAGGATGACCTCACGACCCCGTCTGCCCTTTGTGTTTATCTGCCCCGGAAACGGCTGCTCATCTCTGTATGGACTGCCCTTTCACTATGGCCATCTGGCCCCTCCTTCAACGGGAAGACAATGATGGCTCTACCACGAGTGGATATACATTTGCGTCCAACTCCGACTAGTGTGGGACACCATCATTGTTGGCAAGTCAGCTGCTGACAAGCGTCGCCTCAGTGGACCCGCTTCATGTATGTGCTTTGGAACGCTTGGAAAGAAAGGAACAAACACATTTTCACGGGTCATCGTCTAACATACCTTGAGGTGGCTTCGATCGCTAGGGAAGACATCGTGAAAAGACAACGTGCTTTTGCTCCCACAAGGTTGGCCTATCCTGCAAGCCGGACTAGGCGGTTTTTTTGCTTTTGTTTTTATCCTTGGTGGTTTCTAGCATGTTTTACACCTTATACTAAACATGCCATATCTGTACAGTGGTTCGGTTTTCCCTCTTGCTTAATGAAAAGGTAGGCCGGTTGCTCAAAAAAAAAAAATGAATAGTATAATTGACTGACTTGTACATGAATGGTAGTGGAATGCAGAAATTGGACCCTTGAATCTGTAGGAACCGAGCCTTTTCCTTTCATGTATCGGTACGTTGGATGGACAGTGGTTGTTTTCATCCTAGTTATGCAGAGCCTAGATATAATGATTAATTATTTTTAATAATAAAACATCCTTTACCGAAAAAGTAAGAAGCAAGTATATAAGATTTTAAATATGCTATAGTTATAGGGGCCAAGGCTCAAAGCTCTTCTCTGTTACCCTCACAAGACGTGACCGCTGGCACGGTGATCACATCCATTCACTTAAGCGTCAAATACATTGGCGGGGTATTCTGTTTTAGTGAGAGAAATCTATATATTCATTTTTGGGGGAAATTTAATAAAAGTAGCATCCTCCCAATTTGGAAAAGAAATGTTCACTTGTTCTAACTTTAATATGTCTAAGAATTAGAATTATACTTATAACTTAAGTATCTTCGCCAACTTTTTTTTATAATGGCTCAATGTATACTCATTCCTTTTGAATGAATAAGGCATACAAGTTTAATTAAAAGTCAATGTCATCTAACTTTGACCAATGTTTTAGGCAAAAATATGAACATTTTCAATATCAAATAAAAGATTTATTACAAATTTATTTTCATAATATATATTTCTGTTGATATTTTCTTCTATATATTTGGTCAAACTTGGTAGGGTTTGAATGTTGACTAAATTTATACGCCTTTTTCATTGGAACAAAGGTACTATGTATAGAAAGATGTTTGACTCTCCTTTATCCCCCAAAAGTTTCCGAGACCACGAAAATATATTGGTTAATCATGGTCAAAGTACTTGAACATCAAAAAAACACAATTTTTTTTTCATACGGAATCCATGTTTGATGAACTAGAACTTGTCATGAGAATAAAAACAAGCTCTAAAACTTCTCATCGATAAGATCCAAATAACAACCAATAAATATGATGCCAATGATGCAAAAGTTTGAGCTCTCACCGAATGATACGATCAAGTTACTCACACGAGAGCCCCTCTTGATAGTACAACTAAGTATCGTAGAAACTGGTCTCCCAACTAACACCACGAGACCCGCAAGAAGGAAATTCTATCAAGAATAAACCTTTTCCTTGCACACATTCCACTTGAGCTAGATGCTGAAGATCTTGACCTCTTCAAAATAGAAGGCCTTTATTGATAGTGCTTGCTTTGTGAATTCTTTCAAATTTTCTACATACTCCAATATGGGAGAACCTCTTCTGTAACAAGTCTTCACATATCCATGATCACCATATGAACGGCAAGCTTCAAACATATGATCTCCTCGAGATGAATGATGACCCTCAAGTATAGGGGATCACAACAGTCTTCGAGGAAAGTAAAACTCAAATTTATTGATTCGACACAAGGGAAGGTAAAGAATACTTATAAGCCTTAACAATGGAGTTGTCAATTCAAATGCACCTAGAAAAGCACTAGTAACAGGGGTGATGTGAAAGTAGCAGTAATATGAGAGCAAATGTCAATAGTAACAAAGAGGAGATGGCATGCACCAGAAAGTATTCCAGTGCGGAGTTGACTGTAGAGCAATGATGATGACAGAAGGACCAGGGTTCCCAGCTATCTACACTAGTGGTAACTCTCCAAATAACATGTGTTGGGTGAACAAATTATAGTTGGCAATTGATAATTGTGAGGGCATGACAATGCATGCTATGATAAGATAAAGGTTACTGTAGTATTTAGTTGGGCATTACAACATAATACATAGACCGTAATCCAACTGCGGCTATGACTAATAATCCACCTTCAGGTTATCATCCGAACCCCTTCCAGTATTAAGTTGCAAGCAACAGATTATCGCATTAAGCAATGCGTGTAAAGTAAACAATAGAATTATCCTTAGACAAAACATTGTTGTTTTCTCCCTAGTAGCAACAACACATCTACAATCTTAAAACTTATTGTCACTCTTCCAGATTACTAGTGGCATGAACCCACTATCGAGCATAAATACTCCCTCTTGGAGATACAGGCAACTACTTGATCAAGGTAACTACAAGTACCAGAGAGCATGCAAGATCTTAAATAACAGTAGTGTGATAATATGATGAATAATATGATCACAATTCCACAATTTATTGAATCCCAACAAACACAACACCAATTATATCATATGGATCTCAATCATGTAAGACAGCTCATGAGATCATTTGTATTGAAGTACATGGGAGAGAGTACCAACTAGCTACAGCCGAGAACCCATAGTCCAGGGGTAACTACTCACAAACCATCATGGAGTCGAATTGGAGGCGGTGGAGTACATGGAGATGGCTCCGGGGGTCAATCGTCGTCCCGGTAGGGTGCCGGAACAGGAATTTCTGACCCCCGAAACTTTTCTGGACGATGGCGGCGGGGACAGAACTTTTCATGGACGGAGGTTGTATGTTTTAGGGTATTTGTGTCGTAGGGTATTTATAGGCGGAAGGGCGAGATCGGTGGCTGCCTGGGTGGCCCACACCATGCCATGGCGCGGGGCCACCCTTGGCCGCGCCATGGGGTGGTATGGCCTCCATGTGGCGCCCCTCCGTCTCTCCTCTGTACTTCGTCTTCGTTACGGTAAAATATTAACTTGGCTTTTATTTCGTCCGATTCCGAGAATATTTCCTGTACAACTTTTATGAAATACAAAAGAGCAGAAAACAGGGAACTAGCACTGTGGCATATTGTGAATAGGTTAGTGTCGGAAAATATATAAAAGTACAACGAAGTGTAAACAAAACATATAGAAATTGGTGTAAAACAAGCATGGAGCATCAAAAATTATAGATACGTTTGCGACGTATCAATGAATCATCTTAAACTTGCACTTGATTTCTTCTTTCTTCATTATGATGATGTCTTGAAGGTACAAAGAGAGATCATTCAATCTTCTTATTATAAGACATACTTGACATAGGTTCAACTCTCACATGACCAATATTGAATAGCTCTTTGAATTACACCTTGGTCATCATTGAACTTCTTCACTTTGTTCTTCTTTTACAATCTTGAAACCAACATATAGTTAAAGAATTGCCTATGGAAAAACCTACAGGTAAAGCTCAATGCAAATGTTAGTTTATTGGGATTGTCATTAATTACTAAAACCACACATGGGGGCTCGGTGCACTTTCATCTCTTGAATTATCAAGTCCATGGACGTACTTTTTTGTACGTACCTAAAGATTTCCATTCTAATCACCGTGTTATGGGTAACGTTTGACAACCCCGAAGTAAAACGTCTAGCATGAAGGTACTTGATATTGCCATGGTAAAAATATGTGAGTATACCTTAACACATTTTTTTTACCTTATACCAATAACATTGTGACGATGCGATCTCGTTGTTTATCATATGGTCAGGTCTTTCCGACACCATTATTCTGCAAACAAAGTGCTCTCATTGTTGCTGGCATCCTTGTTACTTTAACAATGTCGATGATTAGGAATACATAATCATCAAGCAAGACATGAGACAATCTTTGTGGCGATACTAGGGAACTTATTTCTGTTTACGTTTCCATACATAATAGTGAGTTTTCCTTTGAATCTCATATTTAAGAACCATAAAAATTCTAGCACATGAATATAAATAAATAGTCAACTTAGAAATAATAATACTCCCTCCATCCCTAAAAAAGATGCTAAACTTTGACTAGATACAGATGGATATAGACACATTTTAATTATAAATTCATCCGAATATAGAAAAAGTTGAGCAACATTTTTTAGGACAAAGGGAGTAATATTTATTATAGCATCTAGCGCATATTTCCAACAACTCTAAGATCCTTTTTCTGACCTGCTCCGCTCCCATTGATGGAAAAATAATCTCATCACGTTCTTCTCGAACGTAAAGGAGGATTAGGAAAGTAATATTGATTCCTACTTTCTCCAGATCATCAGGAAAATTATGACAAAAGGCTCGAATGGTATGATCCCTCCGTCACCTAAAATGGAAGGGGTGATCTCTTAGCTTTTGGTATTTGGAGATTTGACACCTCGGGTATGGACATTCGAGCATCTGGTGTGTGTGGACTTTCCATGGAAAGTTTGTGAAGGTTATGAGGTCACCTTGAAGATATTCCATTAGAGACGGGGCCAAGCTAGGTGATGCTTGTGCTAAAGAATAATTTTTACTTCATGAGCGGAAAATCATTTGCAAGGGGCGATGCTTGTGGGTTATCCTATAATGTCGATAAACTACGGTGTATGCACACATAGCCTCTCCAGATGGAGGTTTAGAGATGTTCTCAACGACTTGAACTCTGCGAATCAAACATGTGTACTCGTCTCCTTTCCTCAGATTTTATTTTGTTTTTCTATTGCTTTTGATGTGGTTATCTGCTCTATACAGTTGTTCTATGACATTTGTATTCATCGTGTTATGAGTTCCTTCATCGAGTGTTTGTCTATTTGTGTCATCAACATGTCATTACTACAATCTGCTTCTTTGTATGTATGTTTATCTCCTCGAGGATTTAGATCTATTGTGGGTATCTTTGATCCTATCTTGTTTCTTTGACCTTCCCTTTATCTTTGATATTATCCTATTTTGTGTATCTTTGACCTTATCATGTTTCCTCATTTAGTGGTATATTCATCCTTATTTTCACTATGAGTAATTTGTTAATCGCTTGAATAATCTTCTTTTTTTTCCACCTCAGTACTATGCAATCTTCCTAAAGCTTTTGTTAATCTGTTGGCGCTTGAGTATCTTGCAATCTCGTTCAAACTTTTGTTTATCTACGTAGTAACTATGTTGTATTGTGTACTTTATAATTTGCTTGAAGCTTTTGTTTACTTTGTAATATGCATGAAATTTATGTTTACTCTGTAATCTACTTGAAACTTTTGCGTACTAGTTGTATGTGAAAATTTGCTGCAAGACACCGTTATTATTTAGCATTTGTTGAAACATGCCGCCAGAATGTTCCTTTGGTACGTACCATTAAAATTTTGTGACACCTTGGCATAACACACCACACGTCCGAAAATGGGAAGTTTAACATTTTTGCTTGTGAATGACCATCGCATATCTGGTTTTGAGCCGGTTTTCCCTCTATTTGTAAATCAACCGGGAACCTATTGACGGGATACTTGTAAACCCTTTGGTAACCCAAGTTAGGTTGGTGAACTCCATGGTTTCGTAGCCCAGGGCGAGGGCGCATGCGGCTCTAGACAAAGATCTGGTGCAGGAAGCATGGACTCCTCACAGGGAAGTTTCCATTTGATGTTGGGGCGCACTTTACAGTAGACACGAATGAGGGAAGACAGTGGCGAGTGAGGCAGGGCTCACTATGCGAGGGAAATGGATAGTGTGCTCGCTGGGTGAGAGAGGGCAGAGCGGCAGGCAGGGTTGGTGGGCTCACCCGGGACGGCGGAGGCAGAGAGGCTGACGAGGGAGGTGACTTGCCGGGCTAGGTTTCTTCACACCGCTATGGCCCGCGGGATTTCAAAGCAGAGGTGAAAGCGGGTCGCATAGAGAATTTGCAAGTTTTTTCGGCACAAAAACAAAAGGGAAATGTCGTATTCAGGCTTGGGAAGGTCAAAGTTTCCTCTTTTGTTCATTCCGTGTGTACTATCGTTCTAGCAAATATGCCACAAAATTATAAAGGTACATGGCGAGGCCACATTTCGGCAGTGTGTTTCAGCAAATGCCAGAAAATAATGATATGCTGTAACAGTTTTTTCCTTGTTTTATTTAGCAGTAATTATGATAAACTTTCATTGATGCCCTCTCCTCTTCATATCATGATTTTTCACTTGAGGATGAGAATTTTTCCAATATTTTGCCAGCTCGGCCCTTACAAACAAAAATACGATCAACTCATAAATTAGGGCTGACAATGGGAAAGTTGTTCCATTAGATACGCCTCTATTATATGCATTAAAGTTTTTTTAGGGTTTGCCACATGGCTCCATATTTTGCCGGCTGGGACCTTATTTTTACCTTGCAAAAACTCGCTAAAGAACTTTCTTTCAATGCTTCCATGTCTGATTTTGGAAAATTTCGAATTTTCCCTTCTGAGCTAGATTTGCTAGTTCCAGGGCGACAGCACATACGTGCTTCCATGCCATATTGTGTTAGCCCATGACGCATACCATAGACCACGTCGATGTGAAACCATAATGGCGTGAAAAGGTTGACATTCAACAAGCCACCAACCCAGCCTGGCCATGTATGACCAGGTAATAGCTAGCACGGGCTTCTTTCAAATGCGCGCATAGAATTATTCAACTTCAAAGTCCAAATGCTACCACGAAACCCACTAGTACTTGTTTGTCAATAAATGGCCCGTCCTGCACGGCAGCATCACAAACACAACAGCAATCATAACCCGCCAAGGATCAACCGCGTATCTAGCTTGAATCTCCTCTGCTTGCTTTGCTCCTTCCAATTTCAACAGCAATGGCAGCTGCCACGAAGATCACCCTACTGGCCTTGGCGGCGATGGCCGTCTTGAGCATCGCATCGGCCGCGACATACAACGTCGGCGAGCCGGCCGGCGAGTGGGGCTTCGGCATCAACTACGGCAGCTGGGCATCCTCCAAGCAGTTCATCCCCGGTGACAGTATCGTCTTCAAGTACTCACCGCAGGCACATGACGTGCTTGAGGTCAGCAAGGCCGACTACGACTCCTGCAGCGCTGCAAGCCCCATCACCACCCTCAAAACTGGCAACGACGTCGTCGCACTCCCCGCCACGGGCACCCGCTACTTTATCTGCGGCTTTACTGGCCACTGCACCGCCGGCATGAAGGTCGCCATCGACGTCGTGTCAGCCTCCTCGACCTCCCCGTCGACGCCGTCGTCGCCCACACCAGCCAGCGGTCCCAGCGCCAACAACTCTCCACCGCCGCCTTCGCCTTCCGCCGCTACCTCGGTCAGGGTCACAGCAGGCCTTGGCCTCGTTGTCCTGCTTGCCGGTCTCATGGCTTGAAGCCAGATGTCTGCCGCCGCACGAAGATACGAGCTTATGTATAGCCAAATGTATTACGTACTTTTAAAAAAATTCTTTTTTAGTGAGAGAAGATGAGACATTACATGTATGATTTTCATATTCATTGTAGAGGATATAAATTAATATAAATGCAGCATCTTTTCAATTCGAAAATGGTTCACTTGCTGTATCGAAACTTAGCATAGTGTGATGGACTGAGTTGTACATGATAGTGGAATGCAGAAAAAATGGACCCTTGAATCTATACAATAAGAATGGAGTCTATAATACATCGGCGTGACTAATTCTCATGGACTGAGAATTAAGCTAACGAGAGCCTGCCTATGCGACGGAAGAGACAAGGAAGTATTTTTTATTACAAAAACAGTTAATTGCATGCGGGCCGAGGATTTCATGAGCTAATTTACCTGATTAATCAGACGAATAATTATCTATTATTCTCTAGGATTAACGTGAAGGCTTATTGAGAGCCTTCAATTAGTATATATAAGATATAGTAAGATTTTAAAGCGACTAAGAACTAAACTCAGTTAGATGATGTTATTAAGTTTTAGTTGCAATCCACGTTGCAACTCATGTCTAGTCCAAATCACAAAGCAATCCAACGATTTAGTATATTTACAATCTAGGTTGCAACTCATGACTACCATGTATACAAGAGCCATTTTATCGAAACATGACGATATTTTGCATAATATGTTGAAATTCATGTTTGTTAATTTTTCTAACAACTAGAGCACATAAAAACATGGCCATCTGGAATGATTTTATTTTTAAAATTTTCTATCATTTTATTTTATTTTTTTGAAAACCCAAAAAGGCGATAGGGGGGGAGGGGGGGTAAGTGTGGGTCAAATTTTGCACTGGTCGGACCTGGCTGGCCCTTACCCCCGCGCACTAATTTTCCACTGCGCCGGCGGTATTTCAGAAGCACCGGTGCACCAATATATGGTGCTCTGCCGATAATATAGGACCGGTGGACCACTTTCTTGGCACGTCGGCGATAGCTCAGGGCCTATAAGGCTTTTTCTAATAGTGTAATGCGCCATACGTGCCACGGTTATTTGCCACCTTTGAAGCAACACTGAGCTGTGCACCAGGTTTTGCACATAACCCTGCGACATTGGGCCAAGTTGTGCATGTTGATGGAACTCTGAATTTTGAGCCACCTCAACATTCACAAGGTTCTCACCCAAAGGCTGTGAATTGTGTACATATGAAGGGATCTGCGACCCATCAACTGGGACTAGAGCATGACTAAGAAATTCATTGCACAAAAAGTCCTACATTTACCGAGATAGTACAAACTTGTTAAACAAGACATGTATGCTCTACATAGAACAAAATCATACTATAAGCACTGCCATAGATTCACTAAAATGACATGGTATAAGCTAGGTAAACAATCATAGAAAACAGGACATGGTCATGGCCAACATAGAACAAGATCATACTATAAGCAATGTCATCGATTTGACTAATCAAACATACAACAACAATCACAAATCTACCCTAACTAGATGGAGGTGGAGGACGATATCATGGTGATGGTACTTACAATCTGGAGAGGTTGAAGAAGTGGTCGTAGTCACCGTTGTGGCCGACACCGCCTACTTACTTGTTCACCGACTAGAGAAGAGAGCTCGAAGGGGAAAATGATGGATTGAAATTAGGTGGCGACGGGAGAGGGTAGAATTAAGGGAAGAGTTTTGGTGGAAGCTGACCAAAATACTCCCACCTCCTTTTTGGTTGCAACGCGGGGCTCGCACCATCTTCAAGGTCGCATAAGCTTGTGCGGACAATGCCGCTTTTTTTCCTTTGGGGAGTCAACCACGAAGGTGGCCCTGGTGAAACGGCCGATTAGAACATAGGCCTGGCCTAGCGCTGCTTTGGTGTCCACTAGCCACATCATGGAGTGAATCCAGTCAACCAACCACCCAATTTTTGGCTCCCGGACCGGTTTCCAGAAACATTGAATTTTCCCTCTGAGCTAGCTTTACGAGCTCAAGGGCGACAGGGCCCGCACTCACATGTCATATTGTGTTAGAGCATAGCCGCGTCCCCTAAAGAGGCGCCAAAGGGATTTAGGGCGTGCCAGATTTCGTTTCCAGCCACGCGTTTCAAAGGTTCTTTTCGTTCGGCGCGGTCTAATACGGTGTCCGGCTTCCTGAGCCTGTCCCCGCTACATAGGGACGCTCCGGGAACACCGGATACAACGAAAAGCGAGGAGAGGAGACGCGGGCCTGACACATCAGCGACACGAAAGCCTAAAATCCCGTCGCCTACCTCTGGTCAAGCGACGTTAATGGTGTCCCAGCTTTCCCAGGCGACGCAGGGACGTCTCGTTGTGCATGGCCGCGTGGCCATCCGTGCTGGCGTTTATTGCGTCTAACGCCCTGCTGCCGCTTCGCCTAGCGCCGCTGCGTAATAAGAGCGCCCCTCCTTCCGTCCCCATCGCAATCTCTCGCCGCTCCAACCTCTCGTCGCTCCCAAATCTCCCCCTCTCTCGCCGCTCCCAATTCTCCTCCTCCCTCATCGTTCCCAACGTCCTCCTCCAATGTCGTCGTCCCGCAAGATCGCCGTGGCGAACGGCTTCAGCCGCGGCAGCCTCACCGTGGCAGAGACATGGGCGCTGTACCGCGCGGGATATCCCGTTTCGCCGGACATGCGCCTGCCAAGCAGCGACGGGTGTGAAAGATGGTCGTCAACGGCGTCTGAGTTCCACCGCCGCCGCGGGAGGGCACAGAGTGCTGGAGGGACGTGATCAGGGCCCGACGGGCTCGCCTCACCGCCGAGGAGCGGGCCGATCCAACCTGGGCGGCCACCGGAAATGATGCCCGGTGGGTCGAATACTTCCAGGCGCAGCACGACGCCGAGATGAACAGCACTGCCGGCCTCATCGGCCGGCGGAACAGCTGGAACAGGGAGGGGCGCCTCCTCTTCTAGGGCGTTCTGGGGCGCACCCTGGAGCACGTCATCGACGTCATCCAGAACGGCGCGCCCAGGTTGGAGATGCCATCGTCGCCGCCACCATCCCCTACGCCCGCATTGCGCTGGTTGCCGAGGAGGAAGTACTCGTCCTCCTCCAACTCTTCCTCGTCAGGGCCGGCGCGATCGACTCCTTCTTCGTCGCGCCGCGCATCGCCCTACACTGTGCCTAAGCGCGAGGTGAAGGAGGAGCCGGAGTTCGCGACGCCGCTCGTCAATCCGAGGCGCGGCGGCAACAGCGTTAGCCGACAACAGCACAGGCGCGCCGGTGGCTCCCTCCTCATCTCAAAGCCGGAGGTGAAGGAGGAGCAGGACGACGAGGCAGCCGGGAAGGCGGCGCTGTTGGTGGAGTACGAGCGGCAACAACGTCTCATCGCCAGCAGCGACGACCCCGATGACTGCCATGGCTTGCGATCGGCGTGCTTGGCGTCGTTGAACGAATATGACACCTGGAGGGGCGACCTCGACGCGACGATCACCATGTTCATCCGCGACTCTGGGAAGCCGCTCGTGGACCTCACCGACGACGGCGAGGTTGGGCCAAGCAGCGGTGAAGCTCGAGCCCGTCGACGAGCCCTAGCCGCCGCAAGTACTACTAGATTAGGGTTTAGTTTAAATTTCGTCGAATTTCGTTTGAATCTATGTAATATATAGCAAGTTGAATGAATTCGCTTAAGTTTCAAATATCTGATATTTTGTTTGGGGGACGCGGCTGGGGACGTCGCTCTCCAAACACGATAAGAAGGTAAACAATAAATCCGGCGTCATTGAAGAACGCTTTGGAGGACGCAGCTGGAGATGCTCTTAGTCCATGGCGCGTAGGGTAGACCATGCCGATGTGAAACCAAATAGAAGCGAGAGGCCCGAAAGTGTCAACATGCCACCAACCCAGCCTGGCCATGTGTATGACCACTAGCTAGTACTTACATGATCGTTTCAGAAACGCGCGCAAAGAATTATTCAACTCCAAAGTCCAAATGCTACCACGAACATACCTTGCGCGTGCTCTTTTTTTTTTTTTTGAGGGACCTTGCGCGTGCTACTTGATTGTGTATAAAGAGCTCGTCCGGCGCGGCATCGCAAAGACACAGACAACAACCTCCCAGGCGGATCAATAGCAGTATATCTCGCTTATATCTCCTCTGCTCACGGCTCTGCTCCTTCCAGTTCCAATCGCAATGGCTGCTGCCATGAAAATCACCCTCCTTGCCCTGACGGCCATGGCCATCTTGAGCACCGCGTCAGCGACGACATACAACGTTGGCGAGCCGGCCGGCGAGTGGGGCTTCGGCATCAACTACGGCAGCTGGGCGTCCTCCAAGCAGTTCATTCCCGGTGACAGTATCGTCTTCAAGTACTCACCTCAGGCGCATGACGTGCTTGAGGTCAGCAAGACCGACTACGACTCCTGCAGCGCCGCAAGCCCAATGACCACCCTCAAAACCGGCAACGACGTCGTCGCACTCCCCGCCACCGGCACCCGCTACTTCATCTGCGGTTTCGCTGGCCACTGCACCGCCGGCATGAAGGTCGCCATCGACGTCGTGTCAGCCTCCTCCCCATCGACGCCGTCGTCGCCTGCGCCAGCCAGCGGTCCCAGCGCCAGCAACTCTCCTCCGGCGCCGTCGCCCTCCGCTGCGACGTCGTTCAGGGTCACAGCAGGCCTTGGCCTCGTGGTCCTGCTTGCAGGTCTTATGGCTTGAAGCCTTGAAGTCGATATCTGCCGCCGCATGAACATACGAGCTTATGTATGATCAAGTATATTGCTGATGTACGGTTTGCATTACATGTACAGTTTGCATATTCATTGACTCATTTGTAAAGGATATAAATTAATATAAAGGCAGCATCTTTTCAATTCGGAAATGAAATGTTCACTTGTTGTATCGGAAAGTTAGAATAGTGTGATTGACTGATTTGTACATGAAGGTAGTCGAATACAGAAAAGTTGGACCCTTGAATCTATAAGAATCGAGTCTTTAAGATTTTAAATATGTTATAGTTAGGGGCGAAGGCTCTAAGCTCTTCTCCCTTGTTACTCTCAGAAGACGCAACATCAATAACTGACTTGGTGATCACATCCATTAAGTTTAGCATAGCCAAGTAAAATACATTGCATCTAAAAAAAGTCGGATGTATTGCTTGTGTATTGTTTTATAGCGAGAGAGAAGATTTATGTATTCGGTTTAGAGGGTATTTTAATAAAAATATCATCTTCTCAATTAGGAAATGAAATGTTTACTTATTTGATTTTAATTGTTCTAGATATTAAAATTTTGCTTATGACCCAAACTATCCCTGAGGCGACGAGAATAATATGTTGGTTAATCATGGTCAATTCAGTTGAGTAGAGTAGGTGGAATTGCTAAGCGCTAAGGTTGATATTTTAATATCTATGCTTTCTAAGCCTAATGTTGATAATATTCCTTTAAGTAAGCTTATTGAAAATAATGGTTAAACTGTTATAAAATTTATTTGCAAAAAATGCTTATATTCCTTTAAGTATATCAATGTTTCTAGCGATCTATAAAGGACCATGAGAACCTTTATTTCTACCCAAAAAAAAGATCTCAATAATGAGTTAATAGCAACATTTTAAGGGTTTAATACTATATGTGAGAAGGTAGGTCTTTTATCTAGGATTTTCTGAGCAGTCACTTCGGTGCACACCCCTATCTGGAATGTCCATAGGTGCATCAAGATCCACGCTAGACCCTTTGCCCTACCAAACAACTTGTTTTTTTTTATATCTATTGAACTATATAATTTATGGATTTGAAACTTTGCAGTTTATTGAAACATTTGAGATCAAATTTGCAATAAATAATTTGGCATTTTTGTGACATAATATATATATATAAAGAATTTGTTTTGAATTTTAAATGATGTAAATGTTTAAATTGCAAAGTAATTCGAAACTACATTCTAGTTTGTTTCAGTGGCCTGCAATCTTTTAAATCCCTATGTTATATAGTTTGGGACAGACACAAATTTAAAAAGAAAAAATAACTCACAACTTTTTCTTCATAGATGTATCTTCCACTAAGAAAATTGTTCAACCTCAGCGAAGGCTCCATGAGACAATTAATTAAGACATTCAAGAAACGATAGAACTCGCAAGACTCTTATAATGCTAGAAAGTTCCAACCCTTCAAAGATTGATGCTCATTTATACTAAAGTAGGGTTGCTTGTCATATTTTTCTTTTGAACTTTGATGATTCTACTTTGCTTGAATACTATTTCTACCTTGCAAAAGCTTGACAAAGATTCTTCTATCAATGCTTTCCATGTCTGATTTTGAAAATTTTGAATTTATTCCCTTGTGAGCTAGCGATCCGAGCTTGAGGGGCGACATCACGTATGAACTCCATATCTATTATATACTAAAGGCACAATAGGGGAGTTTAAAATAGAGATACCTCATTAATTCACATCATCATAATTATTTTCAATTGATAGATCTATAATTCTACGGCTAAGATTTTCCAAGCGATCGTGTAACTTTATTGTAGTGTGGGATCTTTTGGGAAATACCAAGCTGAACCCAGGTGCACATGCACCCAGTTTCACCAATTTTGAAAAAACAGCAATTTGAAAATCCCAAAAAATTGAAATAAAATTTTCATGTACATATTATGTCGATACTTACTTGTGTAAGTTTTCGTGGAAAAATTCGATTGTATGTGGCCTACACAAAATAATAAATATCCAAATGACACTATAATGATTGGTTGTGCACCGTTCGCGAAATAGGAAATCTCATTTTCACATTTATGTGTAGGTCACATATGGCCTTTTTTATGCCAAAATCTGCACAAACAAGTGTCAACATAGGATATACATGAAAAAAATTATTTAAAATTTTTCTGAAACTACGAAATTGATTTTTCTTTTGATTTTTTCAAAATAGGGTGCGTATGCACCCGGGTGCAAATCGTCCGTCTCCAGGATCTATTTATGTATCTATCTATCCACTACGAGGGTTTAAAATAGAGACACCATATTAATCCACATTATCATAATTATTTTCAAATATTAGATCTATATAATTTGTGGTTAAGATTTATCAAACAATTGCATAACTTTATTGTGAAGTACGTGTTAAAAAAAAGTCCAACGTGAGTGGCAACAAGAAATCCTGAGCGAATTTGACGTTATGGGAAAGGCTAAAATCCGGAATGTAGGAGGCAATATTGAACACGTCTACTAGATATCATACTGTTTACTTACATGTATACACGACTAGAATTTTTTTATAATTAGGTCTACAATTTTTGATTATAATTTATTTTTTTAAACAAGAGAATAAATAGATAAAAAATGTAGCCACCATATTTGTACACATAATCGTATAAGAAATTTTATAAATAATACAAATTATTTAATATTTTCTAGAAATGATACGTGATTTCAAAAAAAAAATCAGAAATATGACCCGGTCGGCTGTCTTTCCGCCGATCGGCCGGTAGATCGCCGATAAGGGCATGTACATTGGTTTAGACGGATGCTGTCTGTAATACTGCTCCATGTCATCTATAGACAATGATACAGACAGTGTATACAATAGTCTGTCTGTAAGTTATCTATTTTTAGTCATAGCTATATGTGAGTATAAGTTATAGACACCCTTCATACAACAGCAAAAATGGTGTCTGTAAGCTGTCTGTAAGAAGCCTACAGACTGTCTGTAACTTTACAGACAGCCTCCTTCTCTCTCCTCATTCTCTTTCCTCCACATCACCAAAATCACCTATAACTACCTCTTACAGACAGCTGAGTCATCACCATTGTACATGCCCTAAGGCCGTTGGCCGGTCTAGCCCTTGACGACGCCTTAGACAGCAGTCCTAGTTAGCCGCTAGGCTGCCGATCGGTCGGCGGGTAGGTGACGGTTGCTAATTGGCTAGTTGGCCACCGATCGGCATGCTAGGTCCCGATCATGCAACTGCATGATGCGCTGCCCGTTGTGCTCTGCTAATTATGTGGCGTTTATTTTCCAATTCTCTCCCACCTCCCCACCAAAAATTTTCCCGCCACCTCTCTCTTGCCATATTTTCCCGCCACTGTCTCCCAGTACCTCTCTCCTTTCATATTTTTCTGTCACTCTCTCCCGCCACCTATCTCCCGACATATTTTCCCACCACTTTATCCCGCCACCTTCTAACTATTTTTTTTTATAAAAACAGGCATCGAAACTCTTTGTTGTACATGTGCTTCTACTTGTCCAATTCCTGCCAGATCAACCTTAGCTACCATGAGTATGCACAGCTCAGACCAAGATTTTAGGCCGACGAAGAAGAAGGATACAAGTTCGCCCACCGATGTGTGAGAGTGAAGCGATGCTGGTGTGGTTGTCTTGCAAATGTGAAACAGGCGCCCCTCCGACACCTGCAGTCGGCCGACTTCCTGCCGATCGGCACACCGATAGCAGATCGGCTGACGCGTGGCCAAACGAGTCACACATTCAATTTTTTGTTGTTGAAAAAAACATAATATTCCTGGAAATTATTAAATATTCATATTATTTAAAAAACGTACCTTATAATATATGCCTCGTCGATATTAATTTTAATCGTATATATTCAAAGTAAATAGGTTTAACGCAAAAAGTTGTCATGTACAAACCTATCTTACACCTACATATATGGGCGCGTCTCACCGAAGTAAAAGAAAAAAGTACCACCTCTATCTATAAAATATAAATCTAAGATAACCTTCTATGGACATGCATCTAAATTTAGATAAAATTTAAGACATCCTCCGAGATGGACGGAAGGAGTAGAAAAAATACATATTCATATTCATTATACAAAAAAAATCAATTTAAATTTTAATATAAAATGCATGAAGAGATACACATATTTTTTGGTATCCGGCCAAAAACTTTGTGTGGTCTAGTATTAGTATCTATACGTATACATGGTCGACCATACAAAATAATGAAGAGCCACACCTAAGTTTCCAAATTGAGTCGAGTGAAACATATGATGATGTTTTAAAATTAATTTACTAAAGAATTTCAGTTTACTAAATGAAGTAAATTGAAAATATGATAAATATAGGTAAATAGATAAATAAATACACACGCCTTATAATATATAATCTGACAAAAAATAAAGAAACTGATTTAAGACTTTTTTCATTTAATTACGAATCAAATGCTTCTGACATGTCCATGTGTTTTGAGTAGTAGAATCAAATGCTCGTGTAGTGACCTCACCCGGTAGGGTGCCGATCTATGTGCTTTATTGTGCTAGTACTTGAATCGATCGCTAGCACACAGGATTTAGATGTAATACCAAGAAACAAAGGTCTTTGTTACATCGCATGATCTAAAAATTACATAATGAATTACAAGTTGCGTAGCACAAGGCTAACATTACATCAGATATTACAACAAAATAAAAATAAAAAACATTAAGTCCTTCGTCTTCTTGTACCACAAGCAAGCATGTCGAGGATAGACTCGTAACCGTAATCATCAAAATTCAGTCGTAAAAAATCTGCAACATAAACCATTACATCTCAAAGGGTCAATACATTTGAATTGTATTGGCAAGTGTCATAAGGAAAGGAATATCCACCTACAACTACATGCACATTTGGCTAAGTGGAGCTTGGTTGATTTGCGCAAAATAAGTTTTCTTTTACCTATCATTTGGCTAAGTTAAGCGGTACCATTGATAGAAACCAATGAATCTGGAGACAACCGGTAAATCCCCGATGAATCCTTCTACCTGGTTCACCCACCAAGGTTTAACTTAAGAAACTGGGACGAGGAGATTCTTGAACTGCTTCAAAGTCTTGAACCTCAGAATTGTCCGTAACCGGGGACACGTCTAAGTACTTAGTTTATACACTCTCAAGAGGTTGTACAATTTACCCACATGACTCAGTCAGCCCTTTTCACCATGATCCTCATTTTGCTCAAATGGTAAGGAGAAGACTAAGACGAGAATTTTTAGAAGCAATCCCCCAACCACAACGACCGCGCTCCGTCCTACCAACAATTACCACCCTCTGCACATTGGGTTGAGTTTTCGCAACTTAATTAGTCAAGACAGAGCCCATATGACATGTGGCTGCACTGGAAGCTTGTCAACTTGAATGTCTCCAATATCGTTGATACCTAGGTGGGCGTCCACAAGTGTTATACACACGACCGTCATAGACATGACTCCGGTGTAACCATTCAACATAAAACAATCAATACCACGTTCCACCCAGATGGTTCATTAACTTACTTGTTTTTTCAGTATTTCCAAAACATAGTTATTCAAACTGAGTAAACATGTAGAATCCCACCCACTAATTCTATAGGACAACTAAGCAATCTACACTTATGGTGTTTCTTCTAATAGGATAATCAGGGGTATCCTAAATTTGACAAAGAAAAGCATAATACCTACACATGCATACTACTAAAGAAAGAAAATACTACATGCATAGTAAAACACTGGGACATTTATGAACAATAGTGTTGAATATTCTTCAATTCTCTCAATGAAATACACAGATCTCCATACAAGCTATAAGGTAGAAAAATAACACAACATAAACATACACACCAAATAAACATACTCAAGCAAGCAAACAAAGACTTGTTTATTTGTTTTAGTTTAGTATTCATCTTATTGTTCAATGGACAGGAAGGTTGTGTCATGAGGTTGGCTTGACATGGCTGGATAGGTTGAATGGCTAACTCAATGACTTAGAAAGAAATATATATAGGAAGGGAGTTGATATTCCACACAAGTTAGCATTTGAATGGGCTAAGTCCCAAATGGCGTTACTAAAAACTTAGAGGGTGTCAACACTTAGCAAAATATTACAAGACAATACTTAGGATTGGGTTGACAAGTTAGATGGATAAATTCTAAGTCAGGAAGTTCATCACTCTCATCATCTTGCACCTCTCTTAAAGTCATTCCTTTCATATTCTTGATCATCTCTTCTTGCTTCAGAATAACTTGTCCTTCTCCTTGACTTAGCGCGTAGCTCACCGTCGTTGTTGAAAATTTTCAAGTCAAAGAAGTGTTTCCGCACAAGCGGGTTGAGAGGTTAGATAAATTCTAAGTCATGAGGCATCTTGTTCTTCCAAATTCACTTCTCGTGCAACATCTTGATACTTATTGTCTTCTCCTTCGGACCGGCCTTCTCTTCTGACTTGCCATTTCTTCAGACTTTGTCTTTTCTTCGTGGTTCTCCTCCATGGTCTTGAAATGAGATAGAGATATATGTTGAAATAATTTTTGGTCGATGGGAATATGAGTCAACTACTTAGAAGAATTTGGGTAAGGTAGAGTTGATAGATTTTGCATTTAGGCATAGATAAATAGAGAATTTTGACATGGTGAAGATGCCCAATTGTTCTTGGTAATTATCTGATATATAATCATGTCAAAATTAATTATACAATTCATCCTATAGTGAAAAAAATCAAATCCTCATATTTAAATTTGAATACTTCCAAACTTGTTCAAAAAAAATTAGGAAGAGAAACTAGTGGACAGAGGACATCAGTCTGATCCATTTTCAAAAAGAATCACTTGATGTACATTTCTAGAATTTGAATTAGATGAAATATACTCAGATCTACATACTCAGATTTGAATATTTTAAACTTGTCCAAAAGTCAAATTTTAATTTCCCAATGTGTTCTTCTCATTTTTTATGAATCTAGAGCTATGTCAGCTGTTGTATTTGGACGTGTATTTATTTTCTCTGATTTTTTCGAGATTAGCCATTTTTCGGAACCATGGTAATAATATTTGAAAAGTTGTCAGAAAAAGTTGCTCGGATGGAAAAACTTACTACAAAAATTTATAGAGAATTTAATTACAAACTCAATGCAAGAAAAATTTCTTAAAACAGATGTGTAGATTTAAAGATATACGTAGAATTTATACGTTTTTATCGTGGGATGAGCTAGCACAAATCAGACCGATCGATTCTGTCACATGAAAAGGATTGATCAGCATACTTCAGTTAAGTGGCCCCATACGGACCCTTAGATCTAGATCAAACGACCTACCATAAATCTGGAAAGTCTTGTCTAAAACGAAAGGAAAACATCCACGAACCAGGCGGCGGTGGCTTACAGTGGCAAGGTGTGGTCGACTGCGAGAAACAACGATGGCGACTCTCGCGTGGGCGGAGACGTTTCCAAAAGTTGCTGAGCTCGAAGAAGACCTGGACGAGATGCAGCGCGTCACGACGGTCAGAGCAGTGTATTCTGCGACGACTCCTGCCTCAAACAGCAGCGACGTTGCACTGGTAGAAAAAACGATCATGGCCATAATGCCAATAATCGCGATTGCTTAAAAGCGATAAAACCTTTCGCGATTCTTCTAACCGCAATAAAAAGCCCGTCAAGTAGCGTCAGATGAAGGACTTTCGGTTTATGACACGACTAAAGGCTATTTCGTTAAAAAATTTAATCCATTTGGTTTTCTAATTATTTTTCATTCCTTTTTTTCTTTTTTCAGAATTTCTAGTATTTCAGTTATTGGTCAAGTTTAGTCACTAACTACACTTAATCTCTAGTCAAATTACTTACATGTAATTTCCCTTCACCCATTCTCTCACTACTCCATCACTAGCACGCTTAACATCCAAGTTCCTTTCCCATCCTCCTTCCAAGTGCTTCACGCGCATGTTGTTGATACTAGTATCATATCAATCCTATTAACATGTTGGTCGATGTCTCACTTATTTATTGTTTGAATGCCAAATAATTATTTTAATAAACAAAAGTAATGATGTAATAATAATCTTGAATAAATAAATAAATATTAACTTTTTAAATTTATATTATAATTAATTTTTTATTTTTTAATTATTTTTTTACCAAACCTAAAACCTGAAAATTTGAAAATCTAAAAATTGACTAACTTTATGGTTAAGTAATAGTAATCTTTATGCAAGATGCAATTATTAATTTAAAATTTTTAAAAAATATAAAATACGGAATTTCTGGCAAAAACTAAAATCTTCTTGCTTTCATATTTCCATTTGGAATTTTGAGAATGTAAAAATTGGCTAACCGGCTAAACCCCGGTGAATTCGGATGTAACTTTTTCCCAGGATTTTTTTGATATATTATACGTATTTTTCCGACGTCGTATGCAAAAGTTATTGCGGTTTTACCATTTTTAAAAAAAAATTTGCAAAAAAAATGAAAATTCGAATTTCTTAATTTCTCCGAATAGTAGGTTGCATAACATATAAGAATCTGAAAACAATTTTTTTTGAATTTTCTATCATTTTCTTTTGTATTTTACAAAGCAAAAAAGGCGATCCGGGGGGGGGTGCGGGTGCGTGGGGAGTGAAAAATGCGGAAAAACCTTTAGTCGCGGTTGGGGACACCAACCGCGGGCCCCTAGTCGCGGTTGGTGTCCCCAACCGCGACTAAAGGTTTTTCCGCCGGCCGCATCCCTCCATAGCCCTTTAGTCCCGGTTGGTGTTACCAACCGCGACTAAAGGGGTACCCTTTCGTCGCGGATGGAGCATTAGTCGCGGGACGCCTCCCGAACCGCGACTAAAGCCCCCTTTAGTCGCGGTTCGAATAATTCCGGGATTAATGGGGCTGGACGAAAGCCCTTTTTTCTACTAGTGTTGGCGACGACGGCGGCTCGGGGGATGCAACCAACAACAAGGGTATGACCGTATAACCATGTCCAGGAGGTAGCGAATGATTAGTAGAATCTATTGTGAAAATAAATCGAGATATAACCAGAAATGACGTACGTCAAGATAAACTCTAGTGCATGACGCCGCGACCAACATGGACAAAGTGATGCACCACCATATCCATGAGGCGGCCCTTGCCGGTAGTAGTCCGTTGGTGAAAGTAATGAGCGAGATGATCACCGACGGTGACAAGATCTAACGATGAACTCGATGTTGTGGCTGATGATGGCATGGTTGATATTGTTAGATTATTAGGCAATTTTTGAGTGAGTTTAATTATCGAAAGGGACATTACGGATGCACTAGCATACTTAACCATACACATCATACTAAGCACATGCATCAGATCTGAACGTGCAATAAGTAACAGTGCAAGACAAGAGAGGAAAAGCACGTACATCGTGATCGGGAAGGTCGCTCGAGCAGCACCACCACCACCATGGCCATCGTTGATGTCGCTCATGGTGTAGTTGAATTTTTCGAGGAAGTAGTCGAATCAGCGAAGAAGAACACGAATAGCAGCGAGCAGTCGCGCCAAGACGCTTTCCAAAAACCTTATCGCCTGCCTCCCGGTGCAGGATCTCAATGCACGGGGTTTCAGAGGCATGCTCTCCCGAACGGCCGTGCACGCGGTCGCTGGGATGGGGAAGATTAGAGAGTAGCACAGCAAAAAGAACTTCTTCTCGAAAGAGAGAGAGATGAGAGTGCGTACACATCCATATATGTTATGTCTCCTGGCATAGCATGGGGGAGAGCCGACCGACCGCGTTGCCGCGCGTAGGAAGCCAGGGACACGCATCGAGTATGCACATGCATGGTCAACATGTACCAACTCAGTTGGTGCACCAAGTAAAAAGGCTTCCACGAAATATGTTTCGAACTCAAACTCGAGTCACGCGACACGATGCGTGTGCGATGTGTGGCGTGGCGGGCGGCGGCGAAGGAGGAGGAGTGCACGAGGGTTCATTCTCTTCTCACTCACTTGGAAGGACTGAAAGAGCAAGCCTTATATACCACTCCAACTTCCTCCAAACTAGCAATGTGAGACTAAACTTTGGGCCCAAAAGCGATTCCTAAGTTGTCAACGTGATGGATCTTGAGATTTCAGAAATTATAGGCTACATGGACTGCCTTACTAAGCTGCAGACCATCTACATTTAACAGGTATGTGTTCTACATGGCTCAAAAAAATTTGAGAACAAAAATGAGGGAGGAGACCAAGGAGCACGAAGTGACGCACTGGAATTGTATTAATATGATCAGAAAAGGAATGCCACCAAATGGCATTTAGAGCACCGCCTTCACTAGGTCAATAACGCAATTAAAGTGGAGAAGTACTTTCCTGAATGAATTCTCTGTGTAATGAGGAGCAATTTTCGTATTTAAGCTGAGAGGAATCGATGGCTAGAAATTAGGGAAAGAGATGAGAGAAGGTTGACTGGCATGCGTTGTTCATGCTGGAGTTCATGTAGGTGCTCCAGAAAGAAGAAGAACGAGAAGGTGGGTCGGGCTGGCTCATTGGGCTGCCTAGGCCACTCAGCCCAGTTGGGTCTGTTTTTTCTCTCTTCTTTTTTATTTCTGCTATACTATTTGAATTGAGTTTAAATTATTTTAAAAAGTTATGTAAAAAATCAAAATGAGCTTTTAGAACATTGAATCAATTTCCTTTCGAAAATAAAAACACAAAATCTTATGCACTTTGGCTTATATGGCTACTTGTACAAAAAAATAGGTTTAAGGTTTTTTTTGTTTCTCAAATAAATCTTCATGATTTCAAAACCTAAAAAAAAATAAGTTTGTTTTGAAATAATTTCAAACCAAAAGTTTAAGAAGTCCCTATTTTGGGAAATAATTTTTAAATAATTTCAAAGAGTTTTAATTCCTTACTGAATTTCGATCAAGAAAACAATCAATATTCTAATTTATAATTTATCTCACATTCCAAAGTTTTGGGATGTGACAGCTTGATAGCCATTATATAATAAAAGATAAATCCCATTTACCCATTACTTCGAGAAATCAGACCATGATTTATAAATCATATAACTATAGTACACATTCTTCGACTATTACATATCTAAATAATCTAGTCACTAATGCAAGCAATTTGAAATTAATCATAACCACGCCGGATGAGAAATTCCGTGAGAAATTTATGCTTATAAATGAAATTGAGATAATATATAATTCAGATTGGCAGGATAGGGGTATTACTCCATTAGAAAAACATCAATTACAGACTAATATTCATAATTATGCAAGAAAGGGTCTGAATGCAATCTCACCTTTTATGTGAGTATATTAGGAATATAAAAACTACGTCCCTCTGATTCACAGTAATTGTTGGAGTTTTAATTCAAATTTCAGCAAAACTGAACTAAATTACGGATACTTCTTATGGATCGGAGGTATGCACAAAATATAGAGTGCCATCCTACTAGCAAGCACACAACAATTCATGTAGCAGGTGTGGTTAGTTTGTAGGTGTCCTCGGAACTCCACGTTTAATCGATAACAAAGTCATTAGGAGAAACATAATCACTATCTTTTTCATTAGTTGTATTACTTAGTAGCAATATAACCGCAAAATATAATCAGAATTTGTAAATGTGCCATCCAACAAAGGGGATAAGTAGGAGGAAAATTTATATAATATAAATAATTAACACTTTCAATACACTAAAGATGAATGGCGCGGTTATCTCGGACCATGCGGCCATGACCGAAGCTACCTTCGCACACTTTGAGGGTTTGCTTGGCACCTCGGTGGAGCGGATGCAATCGCAGGACCTGGACTTTCTGGGCACGGCCCTAGAGGACCTCTCCGAGCTCGAGGCGGCATTCACTGAGGACGAGGTCTGGGAGGTGATCAGGCATCTGCCGCCGGGCAAAGCCCCCGGACCTGACGGGTCAACTGCTGAGTTCTTGCGTATGTGTTGGGGTGTGGTCAAGGATGACTTCATGGCGGCTTTCGACAAGATATACACGATGTGTGGGCGCGGATTTCAAGGCCTCAACCAAGCCTTGATAGTTCTGCTGCCCAAGCGCCCGGACGCTATGGCGCTAGGGGACTATAGGCCGATCAGTCTAATCCACATTTTCGCCAAGCTGGTGGCGAAAATCCTGGCTACTAGATTGGCCCCCCGAATGGAGTCGCTGGTGGATCGCAACCAATGCGCCTTCATTCGCAAGCGGTGCATCCAAGACAACTTCATGTTGGTGCAGCAGACAGCCAAACTCCTCCAGCGGGGAAAGGAGCCGAGGGTGATGCTCAAGCTGGATATTGCTCGTGCTTTCGACTCGGTATCTTGGGGATTCCTTTTGGAGGTTCTCCAGAAGATCGGGTTCGGACTGAGATTTCGAGAGCTCGTCTCCTTACTGCTCGCCACGGCCAGTACTCGGGTGTTGCTCAATGGCGAGCCAGGCCCCCCGATTTGGCATCGGCGGGGACTGAGACAGGGCGATCCCTGTCGCCATCATTGTTTGTCCTGGTGATGAACTCGCTCAACAAGGTGCTGGCCAAGGCCGCCGAGTTGGGTATGCTGCGACGGTTGACGCGGCGGGACCTAGTGACTTCCGTGTCCCTATATGCGGATGATATGGTGATTTTTTGTCACCCGGATGAGGCGGAGCTGCGTGCGGTTCGAGGCATTCTGGAGCTCTTCGGACAAGTCACAGGCCTACGCACCAACTTTGCTAAGTGCTCGGTGTCCCACATTGCCTGCTCCGACGAGGAGGCCGATGACGCTGCGGAACTCATGGAGTGCCAGCTAGCGCATTTTCCGGTGAAGAAGTGATACGTCTCCAACGTATCGATAATTTCTTATGTTCCATGCTACTTTATTGATGATACCTACATGTTTTATGCACATTATATGTCATATTTATGCATTTTCTGGAACTAACCTATTAACAAGATGCCGAAGAGCCATTGCTGCTGTTTTTGGTTTCAGAAATCCTAGTAAGGAAATATTCTCGAATTGGATGAAATCTTCGCCAGGGTCCTATTTTTGGAGCTGAAGACCGAAGAGGAAGGAAGTGGGGCCACGAGGCGCCGACACCATAGGGCGGCGCGGCCCAGCCCTGGCCGCGCGACCTAGGGTGTGGGGCCCTCGTGTGGCCCCGTTGCCCTTCCGCCTACTTAAAGCCTCCGCGAACCCGATGCAGAGCCACGATACGGAAAACCTTCCAGACGCCGCCGCGAATCCCATCTCGGGGGATTCGGAGATCGCCTCCGGCACCCTGCCGGAGAGGGGATTCATCTCCCGGAGGACTCTTCATCGCCATGATCGCCTCGGGAGTGATGAGTGAGTAGTTCACCCTGGACCATGGGTCCATAGCAGTAGCTAGATGGTCGTCTTCTCCTTGTTGTGCTTCATTGTTGGATCTTGTGAGCTGCCTAACATGATCAAGATCATCTATCTGTAATTCTATATGTTGTGTTTGTCGGGATCCGATGGATAGAGAATACTATGTTATGGTGATTATCAATCTATTGTTTATGTGTTGTTTATGATCTTGCATGCTCTCCGTTATTAGTAGAGGCTCTGCCAAGTTTGTACTCTTAACTCCAAGAGGGAGTATTTATGCTCGATAGTGGGTTCATGCCTTCATTGACACAGGGGACAGTGACAGAAAGTTCTAAGGTTGTGATGTCTGTTGCCACTAGGGATAAAACATTGATTCTATGTCTAAGGATGTAGTTGTCGATTACATTACGCACCATACTTAATGCAATTGTCTGTTGCTTAGCAACTTAATACTGAATGGGGTTCGGATGATAACTGAAGGTGGACTTTTTAGGCATAGATGCAGTTGGATGGCGGTCTATGTACTTTGTCGTAATGCCCGGATTAAATCTCACTATATTTATCATATCATGTATATGCATTGTTATGCCCTTCTCTATTTGTCAATTGCCCACTGTAATTTGTTCACCCAACATGCTTTTATCTTATGGGAGAGACACCTCTAGTGAACTGTGGACCCCGGTCCTATTCTTTACATAGCATACAATCTACAATTGGTTTATTGTTTTCTTGCAAACATCTTCCACTCGATACGCTTAATCCTTTGTTACAGCAAGCCGGTGAGATTGACAACCTCATGTTTCGTTGGGGCAAAGTACTTTGGTTGTTGTGCAGATTCCACGTTGGCGCCGGAATCCCTGTTGTTGCGCCGCATCACATTTCGCCACCATCAACCTTCAACGTGCTTCTTGGCTCCCTCGGTTCGATTAAACCTTGGTTTCTTTCGAGGGAAAACTTGCTACTGTGCGCATCATACCTTCCTCTTGGGGTTCCCAACGAACGTGTGAGTTACACGCCATCAAGCTCTTTTCTGGCGCCGTTGCCGGGAACTGAAGAAAAGCTACACCACAAAGATTTCTAACTCCCACGTCAACTACACGCCAACTGTTTTCCGCGCCGTTGCGGGGAGATCAAGACACGCAAGGGGAGTCTCCACTTCTCAATCTCTTTACTTTTTTTTTCTTGCTTTATTTTATTTACTACTTTGTTTGCTGCACCTAAACAAAACACACAAAAAATTAGTTGCTAGTTTTACTTTATTCTTGTCTTGCTCTCTATATCGAAAACACAAAAAAATTAGTTACTTGCATTTACTTTATCTAGTTTGTTTTATTTGTTGCTAAAATGAATACTCCTGAAAATACTAAGTTGTGTGACTTCACAAATGCAAATAATAATGATTTCCTATGCACACCTATTGCTCCACCTACTACAGAGATTCTTTGAAATTAAACCGCTTTACTAAATCTTGTCATGAGAGATCAATTTTCTGGTGTTAGTTCTGATGATGCTGCTGCCCATCTCAATAATTTTGTTGAACTTTGTGAAATGCAAAAGTATAAAGATGTAGATGGTGATATTATTAAATTGAAAGTGTTTCCTTTCTCATTAAGAGGAAGAGCTAAAGATTGGTTGCTATCTTTGCCTAAGAATAGTATTAATTCATGGACTAAATGCAAGGATGCTTTTATTGGTAGATATTATCCTCCCGCTAAAATTATATCTTTGAGAAGTAGCATAATGAATTTTAAGCAATTAGATACTGAACATGTTGCTCAAGCATGGGAGAGAATGAAAACTTTGGTAAAGAATTGCCCAACCCATGGATGACTACTTGGATGGTCATCCAAACCTTCTATGAAAATTTTTCTTCGAATTTATTGGATTCAGCTGCTGGTACCTTTATGTCCATCAGTTTGGGGCGGCTACAAAACTTCTTGATGATATGATGATAAATTACTCTGAGTGGCACACGGAAAGAGCTCCACAAGGTGAAGGTAAATTCATTGAGGAAACCTCTTCCTTGAGTGATAAGATTGATGTGATTATGTCTATGCTTGTGAATGGTAGATCTAATGTTGATCCAAATAATGTTCCTTTAGCTTCATTGGTTGCTCAAGAAGAAAATGTTGATGTGAATTTCATTAAAAATAATAATTTCAACAACAATGCTTATAGGAACAACTCTGGTAATAACTATAGGCCATATCCTTCTGCTAATGGTAATGGTTATGGTAATTCTTATGGGAATTCTTACAACAATAATAGGAGTGTACCCTCTGGTCTTGAAGCCATGCTTAAAGAATTTATTAGTACACAAACTGCTTTTAACAAATCTGTTGAGGAAAAGCTTGATAAAATTGATACTATTGCTTCTAGAGTTGATAGGCTTGCCTCTGATGTTAATCTTTTAAAATTGAAAGTTATGCCTAATAATGATATTGATAATAAGATTACTACTACAGCAAATGCCATCCAAGTTAGATTTAATGAGAATATAAGATTAATGGCTGAATTGCGTGCTAGGTGGGATAGAGAAGAAAATGAAAAACTAGCTAAAGAGAATAATATAGCTAAAGTTTGGACTATTACCACCACTAGTAATGCTAATTCTTCACATGTTGCTGCACCTCCTACTATCAATGGTAAAATAATTGGTGTTGGCAATGTTTCTACTTCTAGTGCAAAGCGTACAAAAAAATTGCTAAAACTGGAAACTGCTTGTGATAAAACTGCTGAAATTTTTTCCAACCTTGGGAACAATGATCCCATTGCTAGCTCATAATGATTTAGATTTTGATGATTGCCACATCTCTGAAGTTATAAAGTTCTTACAAAAACTTGCTAAAAGTCCTAATGCTAGTGCTATAAATTTAGCCTTTACAAAACATATTACAAATGCTCTCATAAAAGCTAGAGAAGAGAAACTAAAACTAGAAACTTCTATTCCTAGAAAGTTAGAAGATGGTTGGGAGCCCATCATTAAAATGAAATTCAATGACTTTGAATGTAATGCTCTATGTGATCTTGGTGCAAGTATTTCTGTTATGCCTAAAAAGATTTATGATATGCTTGACTTGCCACCATTGAAGAATTGTTACTTGGATGTTAATCTTGCCGATAATGTTAAAACGAAACCTTTGGGGAGGATTGATAATATTACGGTTAACAATAACCTTGTCCCCGTTGATTTTGTTGTTTTGGATATCGAATGCAATGCATCTTGTCCTATTATGTTGGGAAGACCTTTTCTTCGAACCGTTGGTGCTGTTATTGATATGAGGGAAGGTAATATTAAATATCAATTTCCTCTCAAGAAAGGTATGGAACACTTCCCTAGAAAGAGAATGAAGTTGCCTTTTGATTCTATTATTAGAACAAGTTATGATGTTGATGCTTCATCTCTTGATGTTACTTGATTTGCACTTTCTGCGCCTAGCTGAAAGGCGTTAAAGAAAAGCGCTTATGGGAGACAACCCATGTTTTTACTACAGCAATTTTTTGTTTTGTTGAGTCTTGGAAGTTGTTTACTACTGTAGCAACCTCCCTTATCATGTTTTTGTGCCAAGTAAAGTTTCTATGTTAAAGTTGATGTTATATTTGGGATCGCTGCGCAGAAACAGCATTGCTGTCTGTCACGAATCTGGGCACAGGCCTCTGTAGAAAATTCGAAAAAATCTG
Source organism: Lolium multiflorum (assembly GCA_030979885.1). Taxonomy (NCBI): domain Eukaryota; kingdom Viridiplantae; phylum Streptophyta; class Magnoliopsida; order Poales; family Poaceae; genus Lolium; species Lolium multiflorum. Next base: position 85,188,311 of record CM061752.1, on the reverse strand, counting down.
CCAATTTACGAGCGTGATCCTCAGATATGTACGCAACTTTCATTAGTTTTGAGTTTTTCCATTTGAGCAAGTCTGGTGCCAGCTTTAAATTCGTCTTTACGGACTGTTCTGTTTTTGATAGATTCTGCCTTTTATTTCGCATTGCCTCTTTCGCTATGTTAGATTCATTTCTTTGATCCATTAATGTCCAGTAGCTTTATGCAATGTCCAGAAGTGTAAAGAATGATTGTGCCACCTCTGAACATGTGAATTATTAATTGTGCACTAACCCTCTAATGAGTTTGCTTGAAGTTTGATGTGAAGGAAGTTTTCAAGGGTCAAGAGAGGAGTATGATACACTATGATCAAGAGGAATGAAAGCTCTAAGCTTGGGAATGCCCCCGTGGTTCACCCCTGCATATTCTAAGAAGACTCAAGCGTCTAAGCTTGGGGATGCCCAAGGCATCCCCTTCTTCATCGACAACATCATCGGTTCCTCCCCTGAAACTATATTTTTATTCAGTCACATCTTGTGTTCTTTACTTGGAGCGGGTTTGTTTTTGTTTTTGTTTGAATAAAATGGATCCTAGCATTCACTTTGTGGGAGAGAGACACGCTCCGCTGTTGCATATGGACAAATATGTCCTTAGGCTTTACTCATAATGTTCAAGGCGAAGTTTCTTCTTCGTTAAATTGTTATATGGTTGGAATTGGAAAATGCTACATGTAGTAATTCTAAAATGTCTTGGATAATGTGATACTTGGAAATTGTTGTGCTCATGTTTAAGCTCTTGCATCATATGCTTTGCACCCATTAATGAAGAAATACATAGAGCTTGCTAAAATTTGATTTGCATATTTGGTCTCTCTAAGGTCTAGATAATATCTAGTATTGAGTTTTGAACAACAAGGAAGACGGTGTAGAGTCTTATAATGTTTACAATATGTCTTTTATGTGAGTTTTGCTGCACCTGTTCATCCTTGAGTTTGCTTCAAATAACCTTGCTAGCCTAAACCTTGTATCGAGAGGGAATACTTCTCATGCATCCAAAATCCTTGAGCCAACTACTATGCCATTTGTGTCCACCATACCTACCTACTACATGGTATTTCTCCCATTCCAAAGTAAATTGCTTGAGTGCTACCTTTAAATTCCATCATTCACCTTTGCAATATATAGCTCATGGGACAAAATAGCCTTAAAAACTATCGTAGTATTGAATATGTACTTATGCACTTTATCTTTAATTAAGTTGCTTGTTGTGCGATAACCATGCTTCTGGGGAACGCCATCAACTATTGTTGAATATCATGTGAGTTGCTATGCATGTCCGTCTTGTCTGAAGGATCTATCATTTTAGTGGTTGGAGCATGCAAAATTGTTAGAGAAGAACATTGGGCCGCTAACTAAAGCCATGAATCATCGTGGAAGTTTCAGTTTCGGACATATATCCTCAATCTCATATGAGAATAATAATCATTGCTACATGCTTATGCATTTAAGAGGAGTCCATTATCTGTTGTCCATGTTGTCCCGGTATGGATGTCTAAGTTGAGAATAATCAAAAGCGAGAAATCCAAAATGCGAGCATTCTCCTTAGACCTTTGTACAGGCGGCATGGAGGTACCCCTTTGTGACACTTGGTTGAAACATGGCATGCAAAGACCGGTAGTCCAAGCTAAGTAGGACGAGGTGCGGACACTATTAGTATACTATGCATGAGGCTTGCAACTTGTAAGATATAATTTACATAACTCATATGCTTTATTACTACCGTTGACAAAATTGTTTCATGTTTTCAAAATAAAAGCTCTAGCACAAATACAACAATCGATGCTTTCCTCTTTGAAGGACCATTCTTTTACTTTTATTGTTGAGTCAGTTTACCTATCTCCTTCCACCTTAAGAAGCAAACACTTGTGTGAACTGTGCATTGATTCCTACATACTTGCATATTGCACTTGTTATATTACTTTATGTTGACAATATCCATGAGATATACATGTTATAAGTTGAAAGCAACCGTGAAACTTAATCTTCCTATTGTTGCCGTCGAAACCCACCGGGCGTGGGGTCAACACCGTAGAGCCGGAACGACTAGGGCTGCGGCTGGCCCCCCTCGAGCGACGGCCCGCAAAGCCTCTGGTCGCGCGCGATGCGGGGCGTACCGACCTATACCTGGTCGGGAAGGTGTGGATGATGCCTCGCTTAGTTTCCTGCAGGGCACACACGTACACGTTAAATACGAGCCTCGATCGGCTCTCGGGTTGTCTGTGAATCGGCTCATAGAGCCGATTCACCCATGATCGTCCGAGGTGGCCGAATATATGGTGGTCCTGCTTGATCATGATAAAGCATATGAGATCCACGACGATCTGGGGTTTTCACCGCATAATCGGATCATCCTACTCACGATTGGGCCTCGCGCTCACGCACGGTAAACGTAAGCCAGCCCTAGACAAGGCCTAAAAACCAACACTAGGTTGATCCTCGGAACGTCCTGTCTAGGGCGCAAACTACACCCCATGCCGCTGGATCCTCCAACCCTTTGTAAGGCCTAACTATTGCAGATATTAAACTAATCCTTGATGAATCAAGGAGCGACCGTAACGGATCAGATCTACTAAATAACGATCAGCGGGGTGCCGCACCCATGATGAGGTACGGGGACGGCTAGATGCGCAAGGGTTGCACTACGACAGCATATGATACTAGGAACAATGCTAACCCTAACACATCTATGATAACTACGTTGCTCGCCATCAAAAAGGCTTCAGCGAGCAACGCATGAACAACTAGGCAGGCTCGTGCTGCCTAGATCGCGAGATGCGATCTAGGCAGCATGGTGCTTACCGGAGGAACCCTCGAGACGAAGGAGTTGGCGATGCGCCGAGATTGGTTTGTGTTGAACGTTGGTTGTTGTTTATTCCATAAACCCTAGATACATATTTATAGTCCAGCGGACTTCTAATCGTGGGCGTGCACTAAACCGTGCACGAGATAAACTCTAACTTCTACATAACCTACTATAAAGATACACGGGCTAACTAGCCCAAACTTGATACACAAGGCCGATTCACATATTTCTCCACGCATATATCGTCAAGTCCATCTTGATCGCGGCCCACCTCTGGCTTGGTCAAATTCGTGATAACACATGCCCCCCTGGTTTTGATAATGATAATTGCAAAACCATATGCATTCTTCGAAGGGTCATGTCGTGGAAGAGCCATCGCAGTTTTCTTCATGATGACGCCTTGCCTCCTCGTCTTATCTGCCCTTGATGATTCTGGCACTACGTCCTCGGGAACTGCTTAGGTATTAAACCACGTATTCTCCCTTTATTTAGCCACTTCCTGTGGCTTCACCGTCGGCACACCGAAAAAACCCTCCTCCACCGCCATGACCTCCTCTTCGTCTTCTTCCTCATCAGGTCTCTCCACCCAATCCTCCACCTCCCGCGAGCCAACGCCTGAATGGGGTCCACAGGAGGCCCATGCGGCCGACATCCGCCGCGCCATAGCCGACGGGGACGAGTCGACCCACGACTTCTTCGCTTGGTCCGAAGACGACCAATCTTTAACGGACGGGGAGAGCGACCGCTTCTTGTCGTCGGGCGTCGGAGGAGGAAAGCGACAGCGACGGCTTCTCTGGGACGGCTACTCCTCCACGAGGAGGTGAAGGAAGAGGAGGAGGATACCACCTCCTCCGACGAACCGCCGGCCAAGCGTCTCTGCCCCTGGGCGGGCAACATCTGCGACTTCGACGGCGACTATGGCGACGCTAGCGAAGAAGATGAGGACAATGAAGGTCCCGCCGGTGGTTTCCCCAGCAGTGAGGATGAGCCGGCCGGGAGCAGCGCTGATGATGGCGAGGATGAGGACAGCAGCGGCCCTTAGATAGGATAGAGCTAGGAGCAGTAGATGGGACAACATCCCTCCTAGCAACTCCCTTCGAGAGCAATCGGCTCTTTATGTAAGAAATCTCTGCTTATCAATGAAGAAGTTCCTTTTAACTTGATTTTGCCGATTTCTTTTATGGAGTCCGCCGATTGTCAATCCGGTAGATGCTTAATGAGCCGATGGCAAAGCATCAGCTTTCAAATGGATTGCAAAACAGATCAATCTGATTGCCTTCTCAGATGTCGACTTGCAGTCCATGGAATTCAGACCCAAACTTCCAATCCAACAGGTCCGACGCGCAGCTTTGAGACCCCGAGGCCTTTAGACTTTTAACATCATCCGAATATGATGTTCGTCCTGATAACAAAACTCCGGGGTTAATGCTCCCAGGAAAGCCTGACGACCTTGACGTTGAAGCCGACACCTCTATTCAACAAGTGTTTGCTCACAGCTTTTCCAGCGATGTCGCACTCCTGTGCCGCAACGACCGGGCCTAAGGCCTAACCACTGATGATGGCCCCTCCTTCAAACTCCTCCCGTCAACCCTGGTGGTTTTACTCTGCAAGAGCTCTCTCGTTCAGCATGGTTATGATGCAGAGACAGCCAATTTCAACACCATTGGCTCGCTGCCCCCCGAGCCTCGATCAAGGCGAGAGTGAAGTTGTACCCACTGCATTGGGCCACTATCAGCCCCTCTACTGTAGTGCAGCGTCAGCCGATTCCGACCGAATCGGTTGTTAACAGCAGAGAACCTCCCAGGTGAGCTGCCCCCCAAGTCTCTTTGGTCCGATGAGGCAACCTTTGGTGAAAATGAAGTTCAGTCCAACTGGACCCGCCGTTGTTCTCGTGATCCTAGCCTGATCTGCACATCCATGCTGCCGATGTTTGGCCGGGTTGTGATCCTCAAACCTGCCGGCAAACCTCAACACCTTAAATGAGAAAAAGGGCCGTCTTGGACGCCCAAACTGATGCTTCTCGTCTGCCGAGCTTGAAGTCTTGCCGAAGGAATTGGAAGTCGTTGAAGAGAGGGCTCGAGTCGCCAGGCAATCTCAATGAAGGGCCTGCTCTTGTTAGGATTTCGCTTAAATCCCTTGAGTCGATGGCCGTGCATCGGCTTTGAATCCTTAAGTCGATGACTACGCATCGGCTGTGCTCAAAAATTTCTGTATTTTCGATTTTTTTTATTATTAGCCGATCGATTCACGAATCGGCTTCCCCTGGGTACATACTTCGTGGCTTTGTACCTTCTCCGTGTGTATGCCCCCCGAGCCGAATCCTTCAAGTGATTGAAGATATCGGCTTTTCAGCCAATTCAAGCTTTTCTCGCCACTCACCATGCGAAATAGCACATCAGTAAACAAGGGTGGTGCGAGTAATTTTAGCCGATCGCTGGAATCGTCTTCCCTTGTAGTTGTCGATCCGACTATTTACATAATGTTGAGATTTCGAAAATCTATGGCAACGCGCCACCGGCCATCCTTTTTCTCCACAGGTACTACATTGGAAATCCTTTCAGGCGTACATGGCCCGATGAACCCGGCGTCCTTAACTTCTTGATCTCCTTCTTGGCTTCCTCAATCTCTTCTAGCTCGTCAGCCGATGTAAACCCATACCCCAGCTTTCCATCGCCTTCTAGGTTAATGCTGAACACAGGTAAAACGTATGTTGAGGATAATATTGGCCAAACGCTGGAGTTGGCGTTTCTTTTCATCGTTTGGGGCCGATCGTGTGGATCGGCCTCTTCTTCACCTTTGCCGCGGGAGCGACTTTCTGGCTTATCCTTGCCATGGCGATCTGCAAGCCCTGCCATATTGATATCAAACGAGCAACCTGGCTCGCGTCCTATGCTGGCTGAGATCGACCATGTTGACCTCCGGAAACGGCTGCGTGTCAACTCTCATGGCAAACTGACCGAAAAGCAACCGGCCTTGCTCTATCGCCATTTGAATCTGTCCGTGCAAGACTTTGCAGCCGTTGGTGGCATAGGTGAACGTGTCATGCCATTTGCAGTATGGTCTGCCGTTCATCTCTTGTAACGTGGGGATTTTGTGGCCGTCGGGTAACTTCAGCTGTTTTTCCTTCAGAGCCAATCAAAATTTGCTCCGTTTTGCTCAAATCGAAGTCGAATCCTTTTGCAGGCCCTGGTTGTTTCCCCCACTTGCAGGACACGGGTTTTGCCCCCGGGTCCACTCAGCAATAGTGAACTCCTGATCTCTTGCAGAACCTTCATCTTTGTCCTTCCCGATCAGGGTGGCCTTGTACTTGTCTGGTACAGGTCGGATGGCGCTTGTTCATATGTTGTCCACTGAACCATGTTTGTGTCTACCGATGCGTCTGCATCGCATCAGCCGATGCCTGTGCATCGGCTTTCGCTTTGGGCGCCATACTTTCTTTGGCGGGCGCCTTCGTCTCCACTATTTGCTGGATTTTCGCGGCCAGATCGGGCCGCGCTCTTCTCAACGTGTCTGTGCGTGCCTCGGCTCCTTCCAAGCTTCGCAGCCGCTGTACCGGCGCTCGAGAATGGCTGAGCCCATCGGGCACCACCTTGGTCGGTGGTACCTATCTTCTTCTCTCGACTCCTCGAAGTCTTCTTCTTGAGATGACTCAGCCCGTTTACTCGAGGTAGGAGAGGTCCTAGACGCTTGAACACGGAAACTACGCCCCCCTTCTTCCTTGTTGTTTGCATTCTGGCAGTTCTCGATTGTTGGTAATCGGCTCATTCCGAGTCCCAAGCAATGTTTGAAGAAGGACAGCTCCGTGCTTATCCACGTTGTCTTGCTCCTTAGACCTCCTCTGCGCGACGTTGTACATCGTTGTGGCCGCCTTCCGACGATACCTCCTGTTTGCATCAGACACGATATCCTTCATCGTCGTTATCGTGGGCCGACGTGGTCGTATTGCTGTTCATATTTGCTGAGGAGATGCTCGGATAATGGGCGTGGACGCCGTATGTTTCTCACCTCCTCCTCGGCCAGGTATCGTTTATCGTCGTCTTGGGGCCGGTCACGTGGAGCGGCCTCCTCTTTCTCTTTGCCACGAGTGGCTTCTCTGCTTTGTCCGCGTCATGGCGAATCACGAACCCTGCCATATTGGCATCGAAAGAGAACCCTGGTTCTCTTATGGAGTGGCTGAGATCGACCGTGTTGACATCAGGCAACGGACGTGCGTCTCCGTCGAGCTTGATGCCGTGCGAACGGCCTTCCCACGAGGAGCAGGTTCGGTTCCGAGGACCGCATTGACCTTGTTATGCTTCTTCTTGAGTTTGTCAGCCAGGCCCTCGTGCTTGACCGGAGTGCTTTCCGCCATCTCAGACGTGGATGGCGATGTGGTGGATGTCGAGGATTGTCCCACCGTGTGCGCGAATGTGTTGACGTCGAAACCACACCACGGGACGGTCAACACCGTAGAGCCGAGAACGACTAGGGCTGCGGCTGGCCCTCCCTCAGGCGACGGCCCGCAAAGCCTCCTGGTCGCGCGCGTCGAATTGCGAGGCGTGCCACCTGACCTATACCTGGTCGGGAAGGTGTGGATGATGCCTCGCTTAGTTTCTGCAGGGCACACACGTACACAAATACGAGCCTCGATCGGCTCTCGAGTTGTCTGTGAATCGGCTCATAGAGCCGATTCACCCATGATTCGTCCGAGGTGGCCGAATATGGTGGTCTGCTTGATCATGATAAAGCATATGAGATCCACGACGATCTGGGGTTTTCACCGCATAATCGGATCATCCTACTCACGATTGGGCCTCGCGCTCACGCACGGTAAAGTAAGCCAGCCCTAGACAAGGCCTAAAAACCAACACTAGGTTGATCCTCGGAACGTCTGTCTAGGGGCAGCAAACTACACCTGCATGCCGCTGGATCCTCCAACCCTTTGTAAGGCCTAACTATTGCAGATATTAAACTAATCCTTGATGAATCAAGGAGCGATCGTAACGGATCAGATCTACTAAATAACGATCAAGCGGGGTGCCGCCGCACCCATGATGAGGTACAGGGACGGCTAGATGCGCAAGGGTTGCACTACGACAACATATGATACTAGGAACAATGCTAACCCTAACACATCTATGATAACTACGTTGCTCGCCATCAAAAGGCTTCAGTACGAGCAACGCATGAACAACTAGGCAGGCTCGTGCTGCCTAGATCGCGAGATGCGATCTAGGCAGCATGGTGCTTACGGAGGAACCCCGAGACGAAGGAGTTGGCGATGCGCCGAGATTGGTTTGTGTTGAACGTTGGTTGTTGTTTATTCCATAAACCCTAGATACATATTTATAGTCCAGCGGACTTCTAATCGTGGGCGTGCACTAAACCGTGCACGAGATAAACTCTAACTTCTACATAACCTACTATAAAGATACACGGGCTAACTAGCCCAAACTTGATACACAAGGCCGATTCACATATTTCTCCACGCATATATCGTCAAGTCCATCTTGATCGCGGCCCACCTCTGGCTTGGTCAAATTCTGGTGATAACACCTATGTGTTGCTTCAATACCTTTACTTTGATTTATTGCTTTATGAGTTAACTCTTATGCAAGACTTATTGATGCTTGTCTTGAAGTACTATTCATGAAAAGTCTTTGCTTTATGATTCACTTGTTTACTCATGTCATTACCTTTGTTTTGATCGCTGCATTCATTACATATGTTTACAAATAGTATGATCAAGATTATGATGGCATGTCACTTCAGAAATTATCTTTGTTATCGTTTTACCTGCTGGGAGCAGAACTAAGCTTGGGGATGCTGATACGTCTCCAACGTATCGATAATTTCTTATGTCCATGCTACTTTATTGATGATACCTACATGTTTTATGCACATTATATGTCATATTTATGCATTTTCTGGAACTAACCTATTAACAAGATGCCGAAAAGCCAGTTGTTTTACTGCTGTTTTTGGTTTCAGAAATCCTAGTACGGAAATATTCTCGGAATTGGACGAAATCTTCGCCCAGGGTCCTATTTTGCACGGAGCTTCCAGAAGACCGAAGAGGAAGGAAGTGGGGCCACGAGGCGCGAAACCATAGGGCGGCCCAGGCCCGGCCGCGCCGACCTAGGGTGTGGGGCCCTCGTGTGGCCCCAGCGTTGCCTTCCGCCTACTTAAAGCCTCCGTCGAAAACCCCGATCGAGAGCCCGATCGGAAAACCTTCCAGAGGCGCGCCGCCGCTAATCCCATCTCGGGGATTCAGGAGATCGCCTCCGGCACCCTGCCGGGAGGGGATTCATCTCCCGGAGGACTCTTCATCGCCATGATCGCCTCCGGAGTGATGAGTGAGTAGTTCACCCACTGGACCATGGGTCCATAGCAGTAGCTAGATGGTCGTCTTCTCCTTGTTGTGCTTCATTGTTGGATCTTGTGAGCTGCCTAACATGATCAAGATCATCTATCGTAATTCTATATGTTGTGTTTGTCGGGATCCGATGGATAGAGAATACTATGTTATGGTGATTATCAATCTATTGTTTATGTGTTGTTTATGATCTTGCATGCTCTCCGTTATTAGTAGAGGCTCTGGCCAAGTTTGTACTCTTAACTCCAAGAGGGAGTATTTATGCTCGATAGTGGGTTCATGCCTTCATTGACACAGGACAGTGTGAGAAAGTTCTAAGGTTGTGATGTCTGTTGCCACTAGGGATAAAACATTGATTCTATGTCTAAGGATGTAGTTGTCGATTATATTACGCACCATACTTAATGCAATTGTCTGTTGCTTAGCAACTTAATACTGAATGGGGTTCGGATGATAACCCGAAGGTGGACTTTTTAGGCATAGATGCAGTTGGATGGCGGTCTATGTACTTTGTCGTAATGCCCGGATTAAATCTCACTATATTTATCATATCATGTATATGCATTGTTATGCCCTTCTCTGTTGTCAATTGCCCGACCGTAATTTGTTCACCCAACATGCTTTTATCTTATGGGAGAGACACCTCTAGTGAACTGTGGACCCCGGTCCTATTCTTTACATAGCATACAATCTACTGCAATTGGTTTCTGTTTTCTTGCAAACATCTTCCACTCGATACGCTTAATCCTTTGTTACAGCAAGCCGGTGAGATTGACAACCTCACTGTTCGTTGGGGCAAAGTACTTTGGTTTTGTTGTGCAGATTCCACGTTGGCGCGGAATCCCTGTTGTTGCGCCGCATCACATTTCGCCACCATCAACCTTCAACGTGCTTCTTGGCTCCTACTGGTTCGATTAAACCTTGGTTTCTTTCTGAGGGAAAACTTGCTACTGTGCGCATCATACCTTCCTCTTGGGGTTCCCAACGAACGTGCGAGTTACACGCCATCAAGAAGCTAGGCATCCCTCTGTCCACCAGACGACTGACGGCGGTGTCATTCCAGCCCCTATTGGACAGACTAGCTGACAAGCTGCCGACGTGGAGTGCATCTATGATGCCCCATGCTGGGCGCTTGGCGCTGATACACGCGGTGCTTGCGGAAATCCCGCTGCACCAGCTGATGGTACTGGGCTAAACAAGAAGACGTTCAAGCAGGTCAACAAGATCTTGCGAGGGTTTCTATGGGTGGGCAGGGCTGAGGCCAACGGAGGCAACTGCCACGTGAACTGGGCTCGGGTTTGCCGGCCGCTTAACCTAGGTGGGCTCGGAATCCTAGACCTCTCACGGATGGCCATCAGTCTTAGGGTGCGCTGGCTGTGGAGGATGCGCATGGACCCCCTACGACCGTGGCGCGGGTTGGACATGCAATTCTGTAAGGCGGAGTTGGACATCTTTGTGGCATCCAGTTCGATGGTGGTGGGTAATGGAGAATCTGCACTCTTCTGGGAGGATCGGTGGGTGGACGGCAGATCCATCAAGGAGATGGCGCCTGAGGTGTATGCGCTGGTACCTAAACGATGCAGGAAGGCGCGTACGGTACGTGAGGCGCTTTTTGATCGCACTTGGATCCCAGACGTAGCTGGAGCACCTAGCGCCCTGGCACTGTGGCAGTATGTACAACTACGGGGCAGGCTACGGGAGTTCCAGCTATCGGCGGAACAAGACATGATGACTTGGTTGAGGACGACGGATGGCCAGTACACCTCCCACTCATGCTATGAGGCCCTTTTCCAGGGGGCGATCATCTCAGCATCTTGGGAGCTAAACTGGAGAGCCTGGGTGCCTCCGAGGGTGAAATTCTTCATCTGGCTGGCCTGTCTTGACAGGTGTTGGACGGGTGAGAGGCTGGTGCGTCGGGGCCTTCCACATGCGCCCAGATGCCCACTATGTGATCAGTCTGAGGAGACCATGACGCACCTACTCACCGGGTGCCCATTCTCCAGGTTGATCTGGTCCGAGGTCCTCTCGTGGATTCGATCCACCTCGGGACCTCCTTCGGAGGGCGACTTCGCTGAGTGGTGGTCGTTGGTGATGCGGACTATCCCTCGCCAGCTGCGCAAAGGTACCTCGTCGATAATCATGCTCACGGTGTGGTGGATCTGGAAACATCGGAACGTTGTGATCTTCGACAACGCACAGCCTTCGGTGTCTTCCTTGTTCAATGACATCAGGACAAAGGCGCAGCAGTGGGCGGACCGGGAGCCCGGGATGTCCGCCAACTCCTCCACTAGAATAGGGTCTCTCTTTTCTTGGGTTGAGTTGTAGCGCGGGGTGTTTGTTCCTCTTTTGGGGCATGTAAATATTTAATCTTCTTTATCTATCAATGCATTGAAACACAAGTTTTTTGCGTTTTCGCGAAAAAATACACTAAAGATGGTGTCCTGGCATTTGGGATGACCACCGGGCTAGTTATCAAAAGAAGAAACTCTCATGGACTAATGTATTTTCGAAGCTCCCATGCGTCCATATGTGAAACCAGAATGGAAGCGTGGCGTGGAAAGGTCGACATGCCACCAACCCAGCCTGGCCGTGTATGAAACTCCCATGGACTACTGCACAGGCTTGTTTCAAACGCGCGCACAGAATTATTCAACTCTAAGGTCCAAAAGCTACCACGAACCTACCAACGCGTGTTCTACGGAGCACTTGATTGTGTATAAAGAGGCCGTCCGGCGGGGTATCACCCACACAATAACAACCAACCCCCGCTAAGGATCAACAGCAGTATCTAGCTTCAATCTCCTCTGCTTGCTTTGCTCCTTCCGGTTTCAACGGCAATGGCAGCTGCTATGAAGATCACCCTCCTTGCAGTGGCAGCCATGGCCGTCTTGAGCAGCGTGTCAGCGGCAACATACAACGTCGGCGAGCCGGCCGGCGAGTGGGGCTTCGGCATCAACTATGGCAGCTGGGCGTCCTCCAAGCAGTTCATCCCCGGTGACAGTATCGTCTTCAAGTACTCACCGCAGGCACATGACGTGCTTGAGGTCAGCAAGGCCGACTACGACTCCTGCAGCGCTGCAAGCCCCATCACCACCCTCAAAACCGGCAACGACGTCGTCGCACTCCCCGCTACCGGCACCCGCTACTTCATCTGCGGTTTCGCTGGCCACTGCACCGCCGGCATGAAGGTCGCCATCGACGTCGTGTCAGCCTCCTCCCCGTCGACGCCGTCGTCGCCCGCACCAGCCAGCGGTCCCAGCGCCAGCAACTCTCCCACGCCGCCGTCGCCCTCCGCTGCTACCTCGGTCAGGGTCACAGCAGGCCTTGGCCTCGTGGTCCTGCTTGCCGGTCTCATGGCTTGAACTCAGACATCTGCCGCCGCACGAAGATACGAGATTATGTATAGTCAAATGTACTGCTTCTTTTATTTGTTGTAGGGAGAAAAAACGAGACATTACATGTATGGTTTGTATATTCATTGTAGAGGATATAAATTAATAAAGGTTTGGTAATGAAATGTTAACTTGCTGTAGCGGAAGTTACAATAGTGTGATTGACTGAGTACAGTACTTGAATGGTACTGGAATGCCGAAAAGTTCGACCTATAAGAATCGAGTCTATTCTAAACATGCTATAGTTAGGGGTGAAGGCTCTAAGCTTTTCTCCTTTAGTACTCTCAGAAAACGCGACATCAATCACTAACTCGGTGATCAGATCCGTTCACTTTAGCATAGCCAAGTCAAATATATTGCATCTAAAAAAGTCAGATGTATTGCTTGTATATTGCATCCGAGAGAGAAGGAAACATTACCTGTAAGTTTTATGTATTTGTTTTAGAGGATATTTTAATAAAAATATCATCTACTCCATTAGGAATTTGAATGTTCACTTGTTTTAATTTTAACTGTTCTAGGCATTAAAATTTGGCTTACAAGTTGTGTTTCAGATTGAGTTAGCCAATGGATTTTTTTTTTAGATCAAAGGCCAAAGGCCCGACGTTAAATTAATAACGTCCTCAACGGCGACAAGGTACAAAGAGCTGAACCCAGCTTACAACATAAACCCACACACCCACACGAATTGCCAACATGGCTACAACCGGGAACTCGAACGACGATCACGACCCTTACGAAGCCTACGAAGACTCGGAGAAGGAACCGGACAACAACAGTGTTGGGCCGGAGCTCACCCTAGAGAGAGCCATCGAACACGCACGCCGTCAACAGAACTCCCCGCCGCGGGCAGCGCCACCAGTGGCCGACCACCACTGTGCATCGACCACCGCCGATCGAACCCCAACAAGCAGCACCAAGGAAACTCGACAAGGAGGCAGGGCAGGACGCAAGCCTTGCCGAAGGTCGCCAAGAGAAGAACCAACGCCATCCGAAGAAACATGGTAAGCTCCAAGACGATGTCTTCAAGAAGAACACGACACGGAAGCGCCGTCACCGCCCGATCCGCAGATCTTAGGATTTCACCCGAAGCACCTTGCTCATCGAAAACCGCGCCTCAGCCTCACCACCAACGGAGAGCCGCACACTGTGAACTCCAAGGCGGTGTCTTCAAGAAGATCACAACACAAGAGCGCCGCCACCGCCCGATCCGAGGGTCTTGGGCTTTCACCCGGAGCATGTAGAAGGACAAGGAGAAGCCTCACCAACGCCTTCAAGAAGGAAGCGGCGTCCGCGGACGTCGCCGTCGTGGCCCGAGCGGGCAAGGGTTTCCCCACGGCAAACACTCCCCGCCTTCTACACAGGAAATCAACCGACGAACGATCGACCCGCTGCCACCGCATGCTGCTCGCCAGCCACCATGTCGCCCCCGCGACCATGGTTTCCGGCCAGCTCCTGAGCCACTGGCACGCCCGCCAACCAAAATGGCTCCCACCGACCAGGGCCGCAGCCCCGGCACCCAAACTCTGCTCGCCGCTGAACTGAGGAAGACGGGAACCACCACGAAGAGCACGGACCTGCGGACACGCGACGGCACACACCTGCACCACCACGAGAGAGGGCGCAGCGGGGGATCGACGCCCCACAGCCCCCACGGCTGTAGAAATCGCCAGATCTGGATCTGGGGCTTACGGGAGATCTCGGCAAGGCCCAGGGCCCCTGCCCCGGCCCGAGCACGCGGCGACCAGCCGGCCTCTGCCCCTGCCCGTCCCATTCCCCGCCGCCCTCCTCAAGAACGGCGCCGCTACCGACTCGAGCAGCCGCCGAATCACCGCCCCGAGCGCCGCCTCCCGTCGCCCGCTGCCAGGAGCAGGCAGAGCTCGCGCCGCTCGCCGCTGCGGATGCTCCGGAGGGAGCCGCCACCGCGAGGAGCACGCCAAAGGCCTCGGAGTCTCCGCGCCGCCGCCGAACAGCCGCGCCCCCACCAGCCGCCATGGCCCGCGCCGCCGCCACCGCGTGGAGGAGAGGAGGTGCCCCGCCGGCGCCGGCGCCGCCCGAGCTTCGCTCAGGGCGCGCCCCTTGGCGGCGGCGAAGCGGGAGACGCACCCGGGGAGGGAGTGGCGGCGCGGCGGGTTAGGGTTTCGCCCACCCGGGGAGCCAATGGATCTTGCTCAAAACCTTTTATAATGGCATAAATTATACGTATATGAGCATGGTTGACTCTGATGCAAGTGCTGTCCTTTATGACCGAACCATCACCGGGGTAACGAGAATATGTTGGTTAATCATGGTCAACTCGATCAGTAAAGTAGAGTAGGTAGAGTTGCTAAACGCTGAGGTTGCTATTTTAATACTGTATCTATGCTTTCTAAGCCTAATGTTGATAATATTCCTTCAAGTAAGTCTGTTTAAAATAATGGATAAATTGTTGTTATAAACTTTATTAGAAATAATTTTAGCAATAAAATGATGTTATTCACTAATTTAGAAATGATTGCCATAGGCCACACCCTGCTCCAAACAACTGTATATATCAATGTTCCTAGCGATCCGGAAAGGACCATGAGAACCTTTATTTCTATCCAAAAAAGCAAAATTTAAAGGTTTAATACTATATATATGTGATAAGGTAGGTCTTTTATCTAGGATTTTCTGAGGGTCACTTAGGTGCACACCCCTTTCTGGGATGTTCATAGGTGCATCAAGATCCGCGCTAGCCTTTTTTTCCGTCCCCGACAACTGCTCCTTTTTTGACCTCTGAACTATATAATTTATGGATTTGAATCTCTACAGTTCATTGAAACATTTGAGATAGAATTTGCAATAAATAATTTTGATTTTTTATGACACAATAAATACATATATGTTTTGGATTTAAATATTGGAAAATTTTAAATTGCAAAAAAAAAATCAAACTACATTCTAGTTGTAATGTTTCAGTGACCTGATCCATATGTTATGCAGTTTGAGAGATAAGAAAAAGAAAAATGAAAAATGTTATGGGTGTGTACGTTTCATGCATGGTGCTCGCTCACAACTTTTTCTTTATAGATGTCTCTTCCATTAGGAAAATTATTCAACCTCAGCGAAGGCTCCAGGAGACAATTAATAAATACCCTTCAAGAAACAATAGAACTCGCAAGACTCTTATAATGCTAGAAAGTTCCAACTGTTCAAAGGTTGATGCTCGGCTACCGGCTGGTGGCGTGGGGGCTACCGGCGCAGCTTTTGAATAAAGTTGGTTGTCTTGGGGTTTCTCTTATGCGAAGATGAAGACCTTCCTGAGGCCGATCCTTCTTGATCTGACCGGAGTGGTGAGTTCTGGAAGGTTCCGCCGGCGAATGTAACAGTGCACCCTATGCCTGGAGTTTGCTGGATCAGGTGGTATTCGGTCGTGTACACCCATGCTTTTTCCGACTGTTTGATTCTGGAGGAGTGGCACGAAGCTCTCTTCTGCCATCAGGTGAATTCTGGTCCATGCTGAAATCAGAGGTGGAGAATATCATGAAGGTCATACACTAGTGGAAAAAGGGCTAACTGTGGCGCACGGAAATCACTTTCTGTGGCGCACGAGCCCGTCGTCACAGTTACCATGCGACTAGTATTAGAATTCTGTGGCGCATATGTACGTGCGCCACAGAATTTTGAAACTTCTGTGGCGCACCATGCCAATATGCGCCACATAATTCTCTTAAAACTTCTGTGGCGCACCATGCCAATATGCGCCACAGAATTTTTCTTTCGAATTTTAAAAAAAAGTGGCGGCCAGATCTAGATCTAGATCTAGATCCTGGGGCCGCCGGAATTTCGCCGTTTTTTTTGGGGTGGTGGTGGTGGAGGAGGAGGTGGTGGTTGCGTTGGCCGAAGGAGAAGGAGGAGGAGGTGGTGGTGGTGGTGTTGGTGGTGGTGGTGGTGGTGGTGTTGGTGTTGGTGGTGGTGGTGGTGTTGGTGGTGGTGTTGGTGGTGGTGGCTGGAGGAGGAGGAGGAGGAGGAGGAGGTGGTGGTGGTGGTGGTGGTGGTGGTGGTGTTGGTGGTGGCCGTGTTACCACCCGATTTTGGCCAAATCAGGAGACGGGCCGTAAGTGAAGATGGGCGTTGAAGATTACACGTGGAGCATCTTTGAAGCGGCCTTATGAGAGTTTGGGCTAAGTGGCCCATGTATACGTAATATATTAGATCGCGTTGTAATTTAGATTAAAGAGATAGAGTCTGGCCCGTGCACGGTTAGGTGCACGCCTCAATTAGAAAGTCCCTTGGACTATAAATATGTATCTAGGGTTATCGGAAAAGGAGGACAATCATCGTTCAAACAAACACAAAATACGGCGCATCGCCACCCCTTCTCTTCGAGGGTTTCTCCCGGTAAGCACCATGCTGCCTAGATCGCATCTAGCGATCTAGGCAGCGTAAGTTTATTTGTTATCCTTGTCTTGCTCGTGCTGAAGCCTTGTTGATGGCGAGCGGTACTATTTATCCTTAGGTGTTTAGGGGCTTGCATTGGTGCTTTCACGTGCATATATGCGTGGCAATGCCGTCACCTTGCTGCCCTACGTCGATCTAGACGTGAGGGCAGCATCTTGCTTGATCATGCTTAGTAGATCCGATCCGTTATAGTTGCTCCCCGCATCTGCAGTTAGTTTAATATCTGCATAGTTAGGCCTTATCTGGGGTCGGAGATCCGGTGGTGCGTTAGATGCTTTTTACCGTCCTGGGGATGTTCCGGGATCAACGTTATGTTGGTTTTTAGGCCTCTCGTAGGGGTAGTTTGCATCGTCTCTCGTAGCTGCTAGGCCCGATCGCACGTAGGACGTTCCGATTATGCGGTGAAAACCCTAAACCGTCGTGGATCGTTTTAGCTTTGTCGATCAAGCAGGATCCCCATGCCATTGCTAATCCATCAAGGACCATGGGGCGATCGGCTCTTTGAGCCAATCCACAGGAAACCTGAGAGCCGATAAGGCTCGTATTTAATGTGCACGTGTCTACCATGCAGGAACAATCGAAGCACTAACACCTTCCGACCGAGTCTAGGTCGTGGCACGCACAACCGCCGGACGCGCGCGGAAGATTTGCGGGAGACGCGAGGTGCTGGGATCCACTAAGCGGCCCGGGAGCTTCCGGCTCTTCGTGTTGCTTAACCAAAGCCCGTCGGGGTTTGGAGGGTAACACATTCTACGCCCTGGGACCTCTTCTTCAACATCCACGTCAACATCCATGTCAGCATCGACATCCGAGGTGGCGGAGAAACCGATCACGTATGAGGATCTCCCCACGGAACACAAGAAGAAGTACGATGACTTGAAGGTCATCCTCGAGGCCGAACTCATCGGCTCCTTTGAGAAGACCCGGTCGCACGGCGTCGGGTTCAAAGGATTCGCACCACAAGGCATCCTCGATGGGTTGGATCTGTCCCTTCGGGAACGTGCCGAGCCCTGCGTCGGGAGATCAACTATGTGGTGGCCCATTCACCGCATCGGCACTCCGAGAGCTGGTGAACACTGGAGCGCGGTGCGCTCGGGTGGTGCAAGAGATCATGGAGCGTCGTTACTCCCTTCAGGACCTGTTCTAGGGACTCACCGGGGAGAGATGCAACTCTCCACACCGGGCCGCCTCGCCGTTCACGATGGCGACTCCACAGCAACAAGGCTCACCGGCATCGTCGTACAAGGATGGGGGTGACCCGGCGACTACCAGTTCTTACGACCCGCCCAAGAAATCCACACGGATACGTGTGCGTATGTGCGGACTGCAACAATCGGGCGAGCGATCCAGGCTCCACCGGAGGGATTGCGAGCAGGAGCAATTGTTCGGCAGGAGAGGACAAGCTGCACGGGGAGTCTAGGAAGAAGCTGAGAAACAAGCGTGGCTAGCCAAGTACGCCACTGCACCAATCCGAGAAAGCTCAGCTGCCTACCTCCACCGCAGATCGATCACAGTCCTGAGAGATCAATTCGGCATCTTGCCGAAGAAGAAGATAATCGGCTATTCCAAGCCGTATCCCAATGAGTTCGACCTGATTCCACTACCGCCTAAGTACCGGCTTCCGGACTTCAACAAATTCAGTGGGTCAGAAGGGTCGAGCTCCATCGAGCACGTGAGCCGATACTGGCCCACCGGGCATGGCATCGAGATCACGGGTGAGGTGCTTCTCGCAATCCCTTACCGGTCCAGCTTTTGGGTGGTACACCTCTTTGCAGCCAAATTCGGTGCAATCATGGAAGCATTTGGAGGCTGTTCCACAATACCATTCGGAGACTCTGAAGGCTGTATTGCCGAACTAGCACAGTTCGGCAAAGCGAGGAGAGACAGGGTGAGTACATCCAGCGTTTCAGAACCTGTCAAGAACCGATGCTATTCGGTTCATATAGCGAAAGAGGCGATCGAGCTGGCCGTGGCAGGCAGCAGCGTCGTTCAAGGATCCGACGTTCCAAGTTGAGTACAACTCGCGGACGCACCTGGTCAATAGACCGACCTTATATGAACAGCGCCATCCAGAACTGTACCAAGACAAGTCAGCGCGATCAGCCTGGTCAATGCCGATGAAGATGAAGATTCTACGGAAGATCGGGAAGTTGCAGTAGCCGAGTGGACTCGGACGCCAGTACCTGTGTCCTGCCAATGGGTGAATCCACCAGGGGCCTCCAAGAGGGTTGGACTTTGACGTGACCAAAACCGAACAGATCTTCGATCTATTCTTAAGAAAACATTGAAGCTACCGAAGGCCACAAGATCCCTGGCACAAGAGATGAACAAGAGGCCATACCGCAAGTGGCATCATACGTTCACGCACACCACCGGCGACGCCAAAGCTGCGCGCACAAATTCAGATGGCGATAGAATAGGGCCGACTAACTTTCTGACAGTTTGCCATGAAGATAGACAGGCGTCCGTTTCCAGACGTCAACATGGTGGACCTAAGCCACTCCATAGGAGAACCAGGGTTCTCTTTCGATGTCAATATGGCAGGGTTCGTGATTCGCCATGGCACGGACAAAGCAGAGAGCAACCATTCTCGTGGCAAGGATAAAGAGGAGGCCGTTCCACGCGACCGGCCCCAAGACGACGATAGACGGTACCCGACCGAGGAGGAGGTGAGAAGCATACGGTATCAGCGCCCATTATCCGTGCATCTCCTCAACAAATATGAGCAGCAGTACGACCGTCGGCGCTACGACGAAGACGATGAAAGATATCGTCGGTCTGATGCGGAGGACAGGAGGTATCGTCGAACAGCGGCAACAACGACGGGTACGAACGTCGCGCTAGAGGGAGGTCTAAGGAGCAAGACAACGTGGACAGGGGTCCCTTCTTCAAACATTCTTGGACTCAGGAATGAGCCGATTGCCAACAATCGAGAACTGCCCAGAATGCAAACAGCAAGGAAGAAGGGGCAAGCGAAGTTTCAGTGTTCAAACATCTAGGACCTCTCCCACCTCGATCAACGAGCTGAGTCATCTCAAGAAGAAGACTTCGAGGAGTCAGATGGAGAAGAAGATAGGTATCACCGACCAAGGTGGTGCCACGATGGACTCACCATTCTCGAGCGCCGGGTGCACGGCTGCGAAACTTGGAAGAAGCCGAGGCACAGTACCTGTACACGTTGAGAAGAGCGCGGCCCGATCTGGCCGCGAAAATCCAGCAAATAGTGGAGACGAAGGCGCACCCGCCAAAGAAAGTATGGCGCCCCAAACAGAAAGCCGATGCACAGGCATCGATGCCGATGCAGACGCATCGGCAGACACAAACATGGTATCCGTGGGCTGGACGTAGCACGTCCAATACATTGGACATACGTGGCAAGGCCGATCCTGCGATCGGCCTCAAAAAAAATAAAGGATCTTATCTCCAACATGCCACGTAGCTACGGTGGAAATCCAAGAAGTTGCAAACCATCGTCAAGCATTGCAACAAAAGGGAGGCCGATTCCCGTAATCGGCCGAAACTATCCTCAACATTCTTTTGTCCGTGTTCAGCATTGATCCAACAGTGCCTGAAGAGCCGATGCCATCAATTACTTGACAGAATCGGCTCGGGGGGCACATAGATGGATGAGATACGGGGATACGGAGCTGGGAACGGATGTCAAATTTCCAGCAGAGCAGCTCAAGTATGGGGGCCGATACGTAAACAAGTCGGCCGCAAAAATCGAAAATACAGAAATTTTGAGCACAGCCGATGCATAGGCATCGACTTAAGGATTCAAAGCCGATGCGCGACCATCGACTCAAGGGATACGACTGTCACAAGCAGAAGCCTCACGGAGCAGTCACCAAGGCAACTTCAGCAGACATCGTCACCAGAAATCGCATTGGTCCGTTTGAGGTGATGAGGTAGCACAAGAAGGGAGCTGCTGATCCTTCCAGGCCGTCCTAGTATACTGTCTCCTTGGGCGTGAGCTTCCTGCCAAGTTTTGATGAAGAGGTGGAATGACTCGGGGGCAGCTCACCTTGAAGGTTCTCTGCTGTTAACGGCCGATTTGGTTAGAATCGGCGATGCGATAGTGGCCCGATGCGGCTGGTGCACCTTCATTCTCGCCTTGATCGAGGCTCGGGGGCAGCTAGCCCTGAAAATTCCTCATTCTGAAGAGCCAGTGGTGTTGAAATTGGCTATCTCGCGCCATAACCATGCTGAACAGGAGAGCTCTTGCAGAGTAAAACCACCAGGGTTGACAGGAGGAGTTGGAAGAAGGAGCCATCATCGTTGATCAGGCTCTAAACCAGTTCGTTGCTGCAAAGAAACAAACGTCACAAGGGAGGCTATGAACGAGTGACACCTGCTTTACAGGAGTATCGGCTTCGAGATCAGGATTGTCAGCAGCGGACTAAGGAACTGTCCTGGAAGCATTAATCCAGGAGTTTTTGCCGTCAGGACAGACACTACGATCGGATGATTTCAAAATCCAAGGATCTTGGGGTCTCACGGCTGTGCGTTGGACCTGTCCGGTTGGAAGTGTGGATCTAAGCTTCATGGGTTGCAAGTTAACATCTGAGGAGGCAATTAGATCGACCTGTTTTGCAATCTGTTAGGAAAGCGATGCTTTGTCGGCTCATTGAGCATCTACCGAATCAACAATCGGCAGACTCAGTATGAAGGGCAATCGGCTAAATCATTACCAAGGGAATCAGTAAAATCAAATTGGGGAATTCTTCATTGATAAACAAGGATTTCTTACATGAAGAGCTGATTGCTCTCAAAAGGAATGGCTAGGGGGAACATTGCCCTATCTACTACTCCTAGTTCTATCCTATCTAAGGGCCGCTGCTGTCCTCATCATCGCCATCGCCGCTATCGGCGCTGCTCCTAGCCGCTCGTCGTCACTGCTGTAGTGACCACCGGCGGAACCTTCATTGTCTTCATCTTCTTCGCTAGCGTCGCCATAGTCGCTGTCGGTCGGATGTTGCTGCCCAGTAGAGACGCTTGGCCGGCGGTTCGTCGGAGGGTGGTGTCCTCCTCCTCTCCTTCACCTCCTCGGCGGAGGAGTAGCCGTCCCAGGAGAAGCCGTCGTCGTCGCTTTCCTCCTCCGATTGCCCAACGGCAAGGAAGCGAAGGTCGCTCTCCCGTCCGTTGGGACTGGTGTCTTCGGACCAGACGAAGGAGTCGTGGGTCGACTCGTCCCGTCGGCTATGGCGCGGCGGATATTGGCCGCGTGTGCCTCCTGTGGGTCCCATTCGGCGTTGGCTCGCGGGAGGTGGAGGATTGGGTGGAAAGACCCGATGAGGAAGAAGACGAAGAGGAAGACATGGCGGCGGAGGGGGTTTTGTCGCGATGGCTACTGTGGAGCAGGGGATGAAGGAAGAAACCACAGAAGTGGCTAAATAAAAGGGAGAATACGTGGTTTAATGCCTGCCAGTTCAGGGTAGTGCCGAACTGTCAAGTCATGCGAGAGAGCGAGGAGACAAGACGTCATTATGAAGAAAACTGCGACGGCTCGCACGACATGACCCCTCGAAAAAACAGATGGTTTTGATATTATCATTACCAAAACCAGGGGGGCATGTGTTACCACCCGATTTTGGCCAAATCAGGAGACGGGCCGTAAGTGAAGATGGGCGTTGAAGATTACACGTGGAGCATCTTTGAAGCGGCCTTGTGCGAGAGTTTGGGCTAAGTGGCCCATGTATCTGTAATATATTAGATCGCGTTGTAATTTAGATTAAAGAGATAGAGTCTGGCCCGTGCACGGTTAGGTGCACGCCTCAATTAGAAAGTCCCTTGGACTATAAATATGTATCTAGGGTTATCGGAAAAGGAGGACAATCATCGTTCAAACAAACACAAAATACGGCGCATCGCCCCTTCTCTTCGAGGGTTTCTCCTGGTAAGCACCATGCTTCCTAGATCGCATCTAGCGATCTAGGCAGCGTGTTTATTCGTTATCCTTGTACTGCTCGTGCTGAAGCCTTGTTGATGGCGAGCGGTACTATTTATCCTTAGGTGTTTAGGGGCTTGCATTGGTGCTTTCACGTGCATATCTGCGTGGCAATGCCGTCCCTACACCTTGCTGCCCTTACGTCGATCTAGACGTAAGGGCAGCATCTTGCTTGATCATGCTTAGTAGATCCGATCCGTTATAGTTGCTCCTTGCATCTGCGAGGATTAGTTTAATATCTGCATAGTTAGGCCTTATGTTTGGGTCTGGAGGATCCGGTGGTGCGTTAGATGCTGTTTACCGTCCCTGCGAGGGATGTTCCGGGATCAACGTTATGTTGGTTTTAGGCCTCTAGGGGTAGTTTGCATCGTCTCTCGTAGCTGCTAGGCCCGACGTGTAGGACGTTCCGATTATGCGGTGAAAACCCTAAACCGTCGTGGATCGTTTTAGCTTTGTCCTGATCAGCAGGATCCCCATGCCATTGCTAATCCATCAAGGACCATGGGGCGATCGGCTCTTTGAGCCGATCCACAGGGAAACCCGAGAGCCGATAAGGCTCGTATTTAATGTGCACGTGTCTACCATGCAGAACAATCGAAGCACTAACACCTTCCCGACCGGGTCTAGGTCGGGTGGCACGCCTGTGCAACCGCGGACGCGCGCGGAAGATTTGCGGGACGACGCGAGGTGCCAGGGATCCACTAAGCGGCCCTGGGAGCTTCCCGGCTCTTCGTGTTGCTTAACCAAAGCCCGTCGGGGGGTTTTGGAGGGTAACAGGCCGGAGGTGGTGGTGGTGGTGGCCGGAGGTGCTCGCCGGAGGAGGAGGTGGTGGTGGTCGCCGGAGGTGCTCGCCGGAGGAGGTGGTGGTGGTGGCCGGAGGTGCTCGCCGGAGAAGGTGGTGGTGGTAGCCGGAGAAGGGAGGTGGTGGTGGTGGTGGTGGGAGGAGAAGTGAGGAGATGGAGAAGTGAGAGGATAAGTGAGAGGAGAAGTGGTGGAAGAGAAGAGGAGTAGGAAGATTGGCGCCGGAAAAATTCAAAAAAATTCAGCCAAACTTCTGTGGGCGCCTGAGCACTTGATTTTTTTTTTTATTTTTTTTTTTTGTATTTTGCAGGAAAAACTCTTTAACTGGCCGTAACTTTTTACTCTTTTCGAATTTGGCGATTCTAAAAATTGTCCAACAGGGAGTAGTACATCACCTCACGGAGAGAACGGATGCCGTTAGACACATGTCACTCAACGGATGCGTGTTCGCGTATACACCCGGTCACCAGGCTTTTAGAACATTAATGAATCAATTTCCTTTCCAAAATAAAAACGCAAAATCTTATGCACTTTGGCTTATATGGTTACTTGTACAAAAAAATTAGGTTTAAGGTTTTTTTTGTTTCTCAAATAAATCTTCATGATATCAAAACCTAAAATAAATAAGTTTGGTTTGAAATACTTTCAAACCAAAAGTTTAAGAAGTCCCTATTTTGGAAAATAATTTTTAAATAACTTCAAAGAGTTTTAATTCCTTACTGAATTTCGATCAAGAAAACAATCAATATTCTAATTTATAATTGATCTCACATTCCAAAGTTTTGGGATGTGACAGCTTCATAACCATTATATAATAAATTCCATTATATGTGCAAGAAAGGGTCTGAATGCAATCTCACCTTTTATGTGAGTATATTAGGAATATAAAAACTACGTCCCTCTGAATTCACAGTAATTGTTGGCGTTTTAATTCAAATTTCAGCAAAATTGAACTAAATTACGGACACTTCTTATGGATCGGAGGTATGCACAAAATATAGAGTGCCATCCTACTAGCAAGCACACAACAATTCATAACACTTCATGTAGCAGGTGTGGTTAGTTTGTAGGTGTCCTCGGAACTCCACGTTTAATCGACAAGAAAGTCATTAGGAGAAACATAATCACTATATTTTCATTAGTTGTATTACTTAGTAGCAATATAACCGCAAAATATAATCATAATTTGTAAATGTGCCATCCAACAAAGGGGATAAGTAGGAGGAAAATTGATATAATATAAATAATTAACACTTTCAATACACTAAAGATGATTGTCGCGGTTATCTCGGACCATGCGGCCATGGCTGAAGCTACCTTCGCACACTTTGAGGGTCTGCTTGGCACCTCGGTGGAGCGGATGCACTCGCTGGACCTGGACTTTCTGGGCACGGCCCTAGAGGACCTCTTCGAGCTCGAGGCGGCATTCACTGAGGACGAGGTCTGGGAGGTGATCAGGCATCTGCCGCCGGGCAAAGCCCCCGGACCTGACGGGTTCACGGCTGAGTTCTTGCAGAAGAGCTGGGATGTGGTCAAGGCTGACTTCATGGCGGCCTTCGACAAGCTATACATGATGTGCGGGCGCAGATTTCAAGGCCTCAACCAAGCTTTGATAGTTCTGCTGCCCAAGCGCCCGGACGCTATGGCTCTAGGGGACTACAGGCCGATCAGTCTAATCCACATTTTTGCCAAGCTGGTGGCGAAAATCCTGGCTACTAGACTGCCCCCCCGGATGGAGTCGCTGGTGGATCGCAACCAATGCGCCTTCATTCGCAAGCGGTGTATCCATGACAACTTCATGTTGGTGCAGCAGACAGCCAAACTCCTCCAGCGGGGAAAGGAGCCGAGGGTGATGCTCAAGTTGGATATTGCTCGTGCTTTCGACTCGGTATCTTGGGGATTCCTTTTGGAGGTTCTCATGAAGATCGGGTTTGGACCGAGATTTCTAGAGCTCGTCTCCTTACTGCTCACCACGGCTAGTACTCGTGTGTTGCTCAATAGCGAGCCAGGCCCCCCGATTTGGCATCGGCGGGGACTGAGACAGGGCAATCCCCTATCGCCATCGTTGTTTGTCCTGGTGATGAACTCGCTCAACAAGGTGCTGGCGAAGGCCGCCGAGTTGGGTATGCTGCGACGGTTGGCGCGGCGGGACCTGGTGACTTCCGTGTCCCTATATGCGGATGATGTGGTGATTTTTTGTCACCCGGATGAGGCGGAGCTGCGTGCGGTTCGAGGCATCCTGGAGCTCATCGGACAAGCCTCCGGCCTACGCACCAACTTCGCTAAGCGCTCGGTGTCCCCCATTGCCTGCTCCAACGAGGAGGCTGATGCCGCTGCGGAACTCATGGAGTGTCAGCTAGCGCCTTTTCCGGTGAAGTACCTAGGCATCCCTCTGTCCACCAGGCGACTGACGGCGGTGCCATTCCAGCCCATATTGCACAGACTTGTTGACAAGCTGCTGACACTGCGTGCATCTATGATGCCGCGTGCTAGGCGCTTGGCGCTGATACGCGCGGTGCTTGCAGCAATTCCGCTGCACCAGCTGATGGTACTAGGCCTGAACAAGAAGACGCTCAAGCAGGTCAACAAGATCTTGCGAGGGTTTCTATGGGTGGACAGGGCTGAGGCCAGCGGAGGCAACTGCCACGTGAACTGGGCTCGGGTGTGCCGACCGCTTAACCTAGGTGGGCTCGGAATCCCAGACCTCGCACGGACGGTCATCAGTCTTAGGGTGCGCTGGCTGTGGAGGATGCGCACGGACCCCCTGCGGCCGTGGCGCGGGTTGGACATGCAGTTCTCCAAGGCGGAGTTGGACATCTTTGCGGCATCCACTTCGATGGTGGTGGGTAATGGAGAATCCACTCTTTTCTGGGAGGATCGGTGGGTGGACGGCAGATCCATCAAGGAGATGGCCCCGGAGGTGTATGCGCTGGTACCTAAACGACGCAGGAAGGCGCGTACGGTACGTAAGGTGCTGCCACTTGGATCCCAGACATAGCTGGAACACCTAGCGCCCTGGCACTGTGGAAGTATGTACATCTATGGGGCAGGCTACGGGAGTTCCAGCTATTGGCGGAACAAGACAGGATGACCTGGTTGTGGACGACGGATGACCAGTACACCTCCCACTCATGATATGAGGCCCTTTTCCAGGGGGCGATCATCTCAGCATCTTGGGAGCTAAACTGGAGATCCTGGGCGCCTCCGAGGGTGAAATTCTTCATCTGGCTGGCCTGTCTTGACAGGTGTTGGACGGGGAGAGGCTAGCGCGTCGGGGCCCTTCCACATGCGCCCAGATGCCCACTCTGTGATCAGTCTGGGGAGACCATGACGCACCTCCTCACCGGGTGCCCATTCTCCACGATGATCTGGTTCGAGGTCCTCTCGTGGATTCGATCCACCTCGGGACCTCCTTCAGAGGGCGACTTCGCGGAGTGGTGGTCGCTGGTGGTGCGGACTACCCCTCGTCAGCTGCGCAAAGGTACCTCATTAATAATCATGCTCACGGCGTGGTGGATCTGTAAACATCGGAACGCTGTGATCTTCGACAATGCACAACCTTCGGTGCCTTCCTTGTTCAACGACATCAGGACTGAGGCGCGGCAGTGGACGTACGCGGGAGCCCGGGGTGTCCGCCAAGTCCTCCCCTAGATAGGGTCTATCTTTTCTTGGGTCGAGTTGTATTGCGAGGTGTTTGTCCCTCTTTTGGGGCATGTAAATATTTAACCTTCTTTATATAAGTTTTTTGCGTTTTCGCGAAAAAAAATACACTAAAGATGGTGTCCTCATATTTGCGAAGACCACCGGGCTAGTTATCAAAAAAGTAACTCTCATGGACTAATGTATTTTCGAAGCTCCCAAGGTCCATATGTGAAACCAGAATGGAAGCCAGGCGTGGAAAGGTCGACATGCCACCAACCCAGAGCCTGGCCGTGTATGAAACTCCCATGGACTACTGCACAGGCTTGTTTCAAACGCGCGCACAGAATTATTCAACTCTAGTCCAAATGCTACCACGAACCTACCAACGCGTGTTCTACGGAGTACTTGATTGTGTATAAAGAGGCCGTCCGGCGGGGCATCACCCACACAATAACAACCAACCCCCGCTAAGGATCAACAGCAGTATCTAGCTTGAATCTCCTCTGCTTGCTTTGCTCCTTCCGGTTTCAACGGCAATGGCAGCTGCTATGAAGATCACCCTCCTTGCAGTGGCAGCCATGGCCGTCTTGAGCAGCGTGTCAGCGGCGACATACAACGTCGGCGAGCCGGCGGGCGAGTGGGCCTTCGGCATCAACTATGGCAGCTGGGCGTCCTCCAAGCAGTTCATCCCCGGTGACAGTATCGTCTTCAAGTACAGCCCGCAGGCGCACGACGTGCTCGAGGTCAGCAAGGCCGACTACGACTCCTGCAGCGCTGCAAGCCCCATCACCACCCTCAAAACCGGCAACGACGTCGTCGCACTCCCCGCTACCGGCACCCGCTACTTTATCTGCGGTTTCGCTGGCCACTGCACCGCCGGCATGAAGGTCGCCATCGACGTCGTGTCAGCCTCCTCCCCGTCGACGCCGTCGTCGCCCGCACCAGCCAGCGGTCCCAGCGCCAGCAACTCTCCCCCGCCGCCGTCGCCCTCCGCTGCTACCTCGGTCAGGGTCACAGCAGGCCTTGGCCTCGTGGTCCTGCTTGCCGGTCTCATGGCTTGAACTCAGACATCTGCCGCCGCACGAAGATACGAGATTATGTATAGTCAAATGTACTGCTTCTTTTATTTGTTGTAGGGAGAGAAAACGAGACATTACATGTATGGTTTGTATATTCATTGTAGAGGATATAAATTAATAAAGGTTTGGTAATGAAATGTTACTAGTACCTTGCTGTATCGGAAGTTACAATAGTGTGATTGACTGAGTACAGTACTTGAATGGTGTAGTGGAATGCGGAAAAGTTCGACCTATAAGAATCGAGTCTATTCTAAATATGCTATAGTTAGGGGTGAAGGCTCTAAGCTTTTCTCCTTATTACTCTCAGAAAACGCGACATCAATCACTAACTCGGTGATCACATCCGTTCACTTTAGCATAGCCAAGTCAAATATATTGCATCTAAAAAAGTCAGATGTATTGCTTGTGTATTTTGTTATAGTGAGAGAGAAGGAAACATTACATGTAAGTTTTATGTATTCGTTTTAGAGGATATTTTAATAAAAATATCATCTACTCCATTAGGAAGTGAAGGTTCACTTGTTCTAATTTTAACTGTTCTAGGCATTAAAATTTGGCTTACAAGTTGTGTTTCAGATTGAGTTAGCCAATGGATCTTGCTCAAAACTTTTTATAATGGCATAAATTATACGTATATGAGCATGGTTGACTCTGATGCACGTGCTGTCCTTTATGACCGAAACCATCACCGGGGTAACGAGAATATAATCATGGTCAACTCAGTTAAGTAGAGTAGGTAGAGTTGCTAAACGCCGAGGTTGCTATTTTAATACTGTATCTATGCTTTCTAAGCCTAATGTTGATAATATTCCTTCAAGTAAGTCTGTTTAAAATAATGGATAAATTTTGTTAAGTGGATGTATAACCCAGCCACCTAGGTTCAAGTTCCTAGAAACACGAATTTAAGTTCTTATTATTTAAAAAACAAAATCACTGTAGAGGCTTCCCCTACCGTATTTCTTTCAAAAAAAACGTTGATAATGTTCCTTCAGTTATGTTTGTTGAAAATAATGGGTAAATTGTTGTTATAAAATTTATTAGAAATAATCTTAGCAACAAAATGATGATATTCACCAATTTAGAAATGATTGCCATAGGCCACACTCTGCACCAAACAACTGTATATATCAGTGTTCCTAGCGATCTAGAAAGGACCATGAGAACCTTTATTTCTATCAAAAAAACAAAATTTAAAGGTTTAATACTATATATATGTGATAAGGTGGGTCTTTTATCTAGGATTTTCTGAGGGTCACTTAGGTGCACACCCCTTTCTGGGCCGTTCATAGGTGCATCAAGATTTGCGCTAGCCCTTTTTTTCCCTAACAACCGCTCCTTTTTGTACCTCTGAACTATATAATTTATGGATTTGAATCTCTGCAGTTCATTGAAACATTTGAGATGGAATTTTCAATAAATAATACTGAATTTTTATGACATAATATATATATATATATATATATTTGAATTTAAATATTGGAAAATTTTAAATTGCAAAAAATAATTTCGAACTACATTCTAGTTGTAAAGTTTCAGTGACCTAATCCATATGTTATGTAGTTTGAGAGATAAGAAAAAGAAAAAAAAAGATAAATTATATGGGTGTGTAGGTGTCATGCATGGTGCTCGCTCGCGGCTTTTTCTTTATAGATGTCTCTTCCATTAAGAAAATTGTTCAACCTCAGCAAAGGCTCCAGAAGACAATTAATAAATACCTTCAAGAAACAATAGAACTCGCAAGACTCTTATAATGTTATAAAGTTCCAACTCCTCAAAGGTTGATGCTCGGCTACCGGCTTGTGGCGTGGGGGCTACTAGTGTTGCTTTTGAATAAAGTTTGTTGTCCTAGGGTTTCTCTTGTGCGAAGATGAAGACCTTCCTGAGGCTGGTCCATCCTGATCTGGCCGGAGTGGTGAGTTTCGGAAGGCTCCGCCAGCGAATGTAACAATGCACCCTATGCCTGGAGTTTGCTTGACTGTGTGGTATTCGTTCGCGTGCACCCATACTTTTTTCCGACGGTTTGGTTCTGGAGGAGTGTCACGAAGCTATGTTTTTGTTGCCATCGAGTAAAATTTTGGTCCATGGTAAAATCAGAGGCGGAGAATATCATGAAGGTCGGATTGGAGGACTAGCAATGGAGGTTCGAGTCTCTGCGTTGTTGAGGGACTTGCTTGGTGTTTTGGGTTTCACAGCAAAAGTATGCAAGTGGGGGTGACATCATAGGTGAAGTTCAGGGTGAAAATCTAAGGTCTCGCCTTAATTGTTTGTGCCTGGCAATAACCTTGTTGACGGCATTGTTTTTGAGAGCAAGGACTATCTTTTGGGTAAAAACCTAAGATCTTTGATCGGGCGACGACGACGTGTATGCGTTGTTTCCTTTTTGGAGGCGTTACTTTTTGAGAGCCTGAATCAGGTGTTGTCTTGATGGTGGTTGTATTGTTGCTGCTAGGGTTAGAATATCATAGCGGGATTTTACTTCTTAGCCTTTTTTTAGTTGTGTTCATCCGTACTACCATTAGGGTATTACATTATTGTAGAGGTTGAGTGTAATTGATATCTTCACAATATTAATATATTCTCTTTATCAAAAAAAAAACTAAAGCACGTGTGCTTGTCACGTTTTTCTTTTCAATTTTGATGATTGCACTTTGCTTGAATACTATTTCTTGCTTGCAAAAAGCATGACAAAAATCCTTGGTCTACTATCAATGCTTCCAAGCCTGATTTCGGAAAATTTGAATTTTCCCTTCTGAGCTAGCGTCCCGAGCTCGAGGACCACAGTACATACAAACCCAACATTGTTAAAAAAGAAAAGAAAAACTCACGTGGACTAGTGTATTTTTGAAGCTCCCATGCCATATGTGAAACCAGAATGGAAGCCAGTCGTGAAAAGGTCGACTAGCCACCAACCCAGCCTGGCCGTGTATGACCAGGTACTAGCTAGCACAGGCTTGTTTCAAACGCGCGCATAGATTATTCAACTCCAAAGTCCTAATGCTACTACGAACCTACCAACGCGCGGGTTCTACTTGATTGTGTATAAACTATAAAGAGGTTTCCAAAAGAAAGAAAAAATAAACTATAAAGAGCCTGTCCGGCGGGGCATCACAAACACA
This sequence comes from Lolium multiflorum, assembly GCA_030979885.1. Taxonomy (NCBI): domain Eukaryota; kingdom Viridiplantae; phylum Streptophyta; class Magnoliopsida; order Poales; family Poaceae; genus Lolium; species Lolium multiflorum. Next base: position 85,156,720 of record CM061752.1, on the reverse strand, counting down.
ACAACAACCAACGCCCGCTAAGGATCAACAGCAGTATCTGGCTTTATATCTCCTCTGCTTGTTTTGCTCCTTCTGGTTCCAACCTCAATGGAAGCTGCTATGAAGATCACCCTCCTTGCCGTGGCTGCCATGGCCGTCTTGAGCAGCGTGTCAGCGGCGACATACAACGTCGGCGAGCCGGCCGGCGAGTGGGGCTTCGGCATCAACTACGGCAGCTGGGCGTCGTCCAAGCAGTTCATCCCCGGTGACAGTATCGTCTTCAAGTACTCACCTCAGGCGCATGACGTGCTTGAGGTCAGCAAGGCCGACTACGACTCCTGCAGCACTGCAAGCCCCATCACAACCCTCAAAACTGGCAACGACGTCGTCGCCCTCCCCGCCACGGGCACCCGCTACTTCATCTGCGGCTTTACTGGCCACTGCACCGCCGGCATGAAGGTCGCCATCGACGTCGTGTCAGCCTCCTCCCCGTCGACGCCATCGTCGCCCGCACCAGCCAGCGGTCCCAGCGCCAGCAACTCTCCCCCGCCGCCGTCGCCCTCCGCCGCTACCTCGGTCAGGGTCATGACAGGCCTTGGCCTTGTTGTCCTGCTTGCCGGCCTAATGGCTTGAATGCAGATAGCTGCTGCCGCACGAACATACAAGCTTGTGTATAGCGAGAGAGAATGAGACATTACCATTACATATGCGGTTAACAGTTTGCATATTCATTTTAGAGGAGATAATTTAATGAACTAGCATCTTTTCAATTCGCAAATGAAATGTTCAGTTGTTATAACGGAAGTTAGAATGGCTTTTGCTTCAGTGTTCCTCCTTTGCAAATTTTGGTCCTATGTAGATGGCTAGGATCTCCCGATACCTCTACGAATAGTATGCACTAGTGAAAAACAGGGCTTTCGTGGGAGCCTTTTGTCGCGGACGCGCCTGCATCCGCGACAAATGGCCTGGCCACGTCGCCCAGAAACCATGTGGAGCGGGCAGGGCTTTTTATCGCGCCCTTTTGTCGCGGGCCGTATCTCGACCCGCGACAAAAAAATAATTATTTACATTATGAATGAACACTTTTATAAATATGATGTCAAATAATTTGTACATATATTAGACGGATGCCCTGGGAAAAACCTAGCCATGTCGTCAAAGTGCTCCTTCAAATTGAGGATAAATCCCAGCAAGGGAGGTGTTTGATGGAATGCTTGTAAGAGGGATGTGAATTAGTTTTATTTTGATGAATTTTTCCTTCTTTTGATCCTAAAAGGTTAGCCACTATTTTATCGTATATATATACATAGTCCATACAATACTAATTTTAGAAAAGTGATTGCATCTGATACATATATAATTATACTTATGATGCGGATGGGTCATCCATGGATGTCTGATTACCGATGTTACCACTAGCTTTCGAGAGGCGTGAATTCTTTTCCTGCTTGTGGCGAGGCCAACAAGTGAAACAGGTTTTATGTCTTTGTCCATGTCCAAATGTAAAGAACGAAGGATTACTCTTGCTCAAGAGACATTAAGAGCCACCTGCTTAGGTTTGGATTCATGTCCAGCTATAATGTTTGGACCAAGCACGGAGAAGAAGGGGTTATGATGGAAGACGGCGATGAAGAAGAAGATAATGATGACCAGTACCGATCTATGTTCTCGGAATGCGATGATACCGCAATGGACGACAATGAAGAAGAAGGAGATGAAAGAATAGGCATCGGATGATCCTGTTGATGATGATCTTCGTCGGGCCATTTATGATGCAAAGAGACCGTGGCACGGATAAGGAGAGGTTGCGGTTCGACGCCCTATAGAGACCCTACAAATTATTTGTACCCAGGTTGTGAAGATGGCATAAGCTGGGTAGCATATTGGAATTACTGAAATGGAAGGCAGAGGTCGGTGTGAGTGACTCGGGATTTGAGAAATTGATGATAATATTAAAGAAGCTGTTTCCAAGAAATAATGAATTGCCCGTCAGTACATATGAAGCAAAAAAGCTTGTCTGCCCTCTAGGATTAGATGTGCAGAAGATACATGCATGCATTAATCACTGTATCCTCTACCGTGGTGAGAAGTACGAGAATTTGAATAAATGTCCGATATGTGGTGCATTGCGGTATAAGATCAGAAAAGATGACCTTGGTGATGTTGAGGGCGAGCGGCCAGGAAGAGGGTTCCTGCGAAAGTGATGTGGTATGCTCCAATAATGCCACGGTTGAAACGTTTGTTCAGAAACAAAGAGCATGCCCAGTTGTTGCGATGGCACATGGAAGAACGTAAGAAAGACGCGATGTTGAGGCACCCCGCTGATGGTCGGCGGTGGAGAAACATCGGGAGAGAGTTCCCGGATTTTGCAGGTGAGGCAAGGAACTTATACTTTGGTCTAAGTACAGATGGCATTAATCCTTTCGGGGAGCAGAGCTCCAGTCATAGCACCTGGCCAGTGACTCTATGTATCTACAACCTTCCTCCTTGGTTGTGCATGAAGCGGAAGTTCATTATGATGCTAGTGCTTATCCAAGGCCCAAAGCAACCGGGCAACGACATTGACGTGTACCTAGGCCATTAGTCGATGAACTTTTGGAGTTGTGGGCCAAACCAGGTGTATGTGTGTGGGATGAGCACACCGAGCAAGAATTTGACCTACGGGCGTTGTTGTAAGCATCAATGATTGGCCTGCTCTCGTGATCAGGACAAACGGACAAAGGATACAATGCATGCACACCCTGTTTAGATGAGACCGAAAGTAAATATTTGGAAAAAGCAGAAAAGTGTGTACCTGTTCAGTCGTCGTTTCCTTCCGCGGCATCCCTTAAGGAAAAAGGCAAGCATTTAGATGGCGAGGCAGACCGCCGTCCGACGTGTCCCCCGTGGTGGTGCTGATATATTTGACATGGTCAAGAGTTTAAATGTTATCTTTGGAAAGGGTCAAGGCAGCCAACCTGTTCCGAAAGACGATGGCGGACACACGCCCATGTGGAAAATCTATATTTTGGGAGCTAGAGGAATATTGGAAAGCCCTAAGTCACGCTCTACAGTCGACGTGATGCACCTGACCAAGAATCACTGTGTGAATATTCTAGGTTTTACGGCGTGTATGGGAAGTCAAAAGATACAACGAAGCACGTGAGGACCGAGAAACATCATAAAGGGCAGACGGCAAGCATCCGAGGAAGTTTGAAGGGCACGCCCAGCTAAGCTCTTTAAACGAGGAAAGTCTTTTTGAAGCCCTATTCGATTATCAAGGTTAAAATACGGTTTCTCGTCGAATATAAGGGGATAGTAAATATGAAGGAGAAAAAATTCCAGAACTTGAAGTCTCATGACTGTCATACTTATGACACAATTGCTTCCATTTGCATTGAGGGGACTTCTACCAGAAGATGTTCGACTAGCCATTGTGAAGATATATGCATTCCTGCTATGATTTCTCCAGAAGAGTAAGGATCCAGAAACTTTGTCAGGATTACGGGAAGATGTGGTCGAATGTCTTGTCGGCTTCGAGTTGTTGTTCCCGCCCATCCTTCTTCAATATTATAACGCACCTCCTCGTTCCCCTAGTTGAAGAGATTAGAATTCTCGATCAGTTCTACACAATATGTTCCCCTTCGAGAGGTTCATGGGAGTCTTAAAAATATGTTCATAACCGGGCTAGGCCGGAAGGAAGTATCTCAAAGGGCTATGGGCAGGGAGGTCATTGAGACTGTGTTGACTTTATTCCTGACCTTAAGCCGATTGGTGTTCTGTATGGCGGCACCAGGGGGGAGGCTGACTGGAAAAGACACACTAGGAAGGAAATCAAGGGTGTGCAGGGGAAAAGATTTCTTTCAATCAAGCACACTACCACAGTTCTATACAATTCCATCTTGGTGGCGCTTGTTTCGACATTGCTTTAGAGAGAAATAAGCTTGGACAGCCAGGTCCTTGATTACACGTGAACACATGAATATCTTCGGCAGTTGGTTGCAAAGACATCTCATTAATGACCCATCTGCTGGGGAGCAGCTGTACTTGTTGGCCAGGTTACCATCTTCAAACATATGTACATTCCAAAGGTACGAGATAAATGGGAATACATTTTACACGATCGACCAAGATAAAAAGAGCACCAACCAAAGCAGCGGTGTCCGCCGATGCAACAAACGAGAATGGGCAGACCACCACATATGATGGATACATAGAGGAGAACTTGACTATGGTCGCACTTTTAAGGTCCCTTTGTTTCGGTGCAAATGGGTGAAGCTCAGCGGTATACATATTGACGATAAGTACGGTATGATAACGGTGGATCCCAACAATCTTGCGTACTTGGACGGGCCATTTGTCCTAGCCAGCGAGGTGGCTCAAGTTTTCTCGTGAAGGACATGTCTAGGAGATCAAGAAAAAGAAATCAACAAAAGAATACATCAACCGAGGAGCCAAAGCGCCATATACAGGGAAAAAAACATCGTGGGAGTGGATGAGAAGAAAGACAGACATGTCGGAAGATTATAATAAGTTTAAAGAAATTCCGCCCCTTCATGGTAAAAATTGACCCAAGCATCTTACTAAATGATGAAGATTCTCCATGGCTACGGCGTAGAAGATCCACAACACTAGATGGCGATGTAATAATGTATTCTTCATATATAGTTCCCAAGACAATCTCTACATTGATGTAATATAATGAGAACCCTTTCCCAAACACTGTTAGAGGAGATGTTTCACGAGCTTGCAGGGAAATTTTCCGAGGAGCAGCTTCGAAGATGCCGTGGGCGTGTTACTGCGACATCTTCGAAGGCTGCATGTGAATTTCCCAACCCTTCCTTCATCCATGGGAATGACACTGTGAACTCTGCTTGGCAAGGCGTATTGATGCTCCTTTTCACGGCACGGCACCGCTTCTACTTTGTCTTGTTCTTCCCGACCGGGCGTCGTGCGCTACATGCTTTATCTCCTTCGGGCAGTGCGTCCACCCACGCTATCACCAGAGCAGCTGAGTCCGGTTGCAACCACCCGCCGTGACAAAGGTTACACGACACATCCTTATCCCCACCTTGCCCGACGGCTTTAGTCGGTTGCGGCCACCAGCCGTGACAAAGGTTATGCACATCATCCCCCCGAGATAGAGCCCTCCTGAATAAGCCTCCCCCCAAGTCTTTTGTCCCGGTTTGAGCCTCCACCCGGGATGAAAGTTTCACGCGCCTCTTCGTTCCATTTTCTTCCCGCATTCCCGCCATTTTCCACTATATATATGTAGGCTTGGACTCATATCTGCGCCTCATTCTCTCCCATGGCTTTCATCGTATGTCTAACACCCCAGGAGGGCGGAAGCGCTTTGCGCCTCGAACTACCACTGCCCGCCGGGCTACCGCGTCCGTGTGGTTGGCGGCGTCGAGGCTTCGGTCCCTCCTATCCCTGTGGGTGTGCCACGCGAGATGGCCATCACGAGCCACTACCTTCCGGAAGCTCACGCACAGCGGCGGAGGAATCCCCGGTGGCATCCCGACTACAGCCGACTTGGGACAGCTTCTTCATCAATCGGCGTGAGAGGCCGCTTGCAGGTACGCGGAGGACGGCCCGCCTCCTTCGAACTTCAACGAGGCCGGCCCGCCGGATGTGGTGGCGCGGCCAGGACTCTCCCCGGACGTCCGCCTTTCTCATTGGCCCCGTCTGCTTCCCTCAATCCCAGCCCACGCGTGTCATCCGCGAGGTTCGACAGCACGACCGATGGCGATGACGTCGGCGGCCTGTTGACTACGGTGGCGCTATTATAGGACTAGGCACGACTATTGGTTGAATGGCTCCAACATTCGAATGGCCATGTATCTTATTTTTCGATTGGAGCTCTATACTTTAATTTCAGTTCAATCGTAATAAATTTCGTGTCCAACCACTTTATTGAACAAAAACAACCGACAACGACTTTATAAACTAAATTTAAACTAATAGAACCGACAACGACATTATTGAAATTACCAATAAAATAGACAAATTACTAGTCTAGTCTCACTAAGTAAATCGGAGGTTTGTCTCCGTCCAAGTATCATCCCAGGGTCGTTTCGGTCCAAGTTGTATTGGTTCTCGAGCTCGGCGGCGGCAACCGACGGTGGCGCCTGTTGGACCTGCGTTGTGCCTAAGGTTAGCAAGAACGCGTCGGTGTTGTCGGCATCGTTGGGGAACTGCGCCCTGAGGCGGGAGCGCTCGTCGCGCTCGGCGATAGCGATCCTGCGCTGCACCTGGCGGTGCCGCGGCGGTCTCGTCGTCGACAGGGCACGACGGTGGCGCGAGGAACTCCGCCTCCTCTAGCGATTCCACATCCGGGAAGTTCATGTCGCGCCACAGCATAACGCCACGCCGCGCGTCGTAGCGCGCGCCGCCAGCTCCAGCGTGTTGTACGTGCCGAGGGTGAGGAAGCCACCGGCGCGTGTCTCGGCGGTGAACCTACCGCTCGGACGCACTCGAACGCCACGGAAACCGGACGCCCCTTGACGACGTGGAGCCATCCCGGAGATGAATGAGCGGAGAGGGAGAGGGGTGCCGGCGACGTGTGGTTGCGCCCGCACTCGTCGCTCTATATAGCGCACGCGGGGCATGGCACGTGTCAGCGGTGGCTACACGTCGCACGCCGGCGTCGGCGGGGCACACGTGGCACGGTGGACGACACGTGGCACGGCGGCGGTGCACAGGGGTGAAACATACACGACTATCCGTTTCATATGATGCAAGATGCAAATAGTTATATGGATGTCATATTCATGTTCATTGATTTTTCTGATCAATTTTCATATATAAAACTTTTCTTTTTGAGTTACCATTAAAAAGTTATTGAAATAATAGTTTTTATTAAGAAAAAAACAGAAAAAAACAGAAAAAACAGCTCCAGGCCTGATCCGCGTCCAACGGCTCCAGGCCGTTGGATTCAAACGGCCGGAGCCGTTGGATCCTCCCACCCCCTTTGTCGCGGTCGTGCCATGGCCCGCGATAGTGCCCCTATCGCGGGTGGTGGCACGACCCGCGATAATTTTTATCGCGGGTCGTGCCACCACCCGCGATAAAAGGGTTAGGTATAAAACCTGGGCCGCGGGCGGTGCCTCCACCCGCGACACACGGAGGCCAATCCCCTTAGCGAAATTGCGCCGCCAGGCTGCCCAATTTCACCGCCGCCGCCTCGCACCGCCTCCTGGCCGCCGCCGCCGCCCCCGCCCTCTGCACCGCCTGGCCGCGCGTCCGCCGTGCGCGCCCCCGCGTCACCACGCCGACCTGCCGCTCTCACCTCACCGGCTCCCTGCCACCCCGCTCCTCGCCACCTCTCCGCGAGCTCCGCGTCCTCAGCCTCAAGTCCTTGACGGGTGTGACGGCCATGCCCGCCTTTTTTTTGTTTAGTTTTTTCATTAAGTTTTTTATTAAGTTAGTTAATTAGTTTAGTTTAGTTAGTATTAGTATTTAGTTTTAATTAGTATTAGTTAGTTAGTATTAGTATTAGTATTTAGATTAAATTTAGTATTAATTAGTTAGTTTAAATTTTTGTAGATAGTTAATTCAAATTTTGTAGTTAGTTAGTTTAAATTTTGTATTAATTCAAATCTTGTAGTTAGTTAGATTAAATTTTGTATTAATTTAAATTTTATATTAGTTTAAATTTTGTATTAGTTAGCTTGTAAACAACCGACGAAACACTCTCGCAACACCCCTCTTCTCTCCCTGTCACGAGAACAACCGACGCCGACACCGGCCCTCTCCCTCTCGCAAACATCTCTCTTCGCGAAAATCACCGACGCCGCAACTCCCCTCCTCCCCTCGCGAAAAGCTCACCGCAACTCTCCCTCTTCTCTCCTCTCGCAACAACCGCCGCGACACCAGCCCCTCTCCTCTCGCAAACACCTCTCTCTCCTCTGGGAACCACCGACCGCAACTCCCTCTCCCCTCTCGTGAACAATCGACGCCGACACCGGCCCTCTCCCTCTCACGAACAACCGACGCCGATTAGGGTTAGGGTTAGGTTAGTTTTTGGTTAGCTAGGGTTAGGGTTTGGTTTGCGTTAGAACATGTACTTATCGATTTAATTTTTGCAGAAACAATGGATCCATTCGACGTTGGAACAGACACATTTTCATGAACATAATCCGCGATGGTGATGGAGAAGGCGTCTCGGTGTTCATGGAGAAGCCGGCGGTCTGATCATGGAGAAGCCGTGGCTCGGTGATCATGGAAGCCGAGCTCCGTGATGAGAAGCCACGGCTCCGGTGAGAGAAGCCGACGGCCCGGTGATGACGAGGTATACGATTAGTATAGATGCATTAATGGAATTCTATATACATATGTATATAAATTAATTAATTTTTATTCTCTTAGGCCTCCGAAGATAAGTTGGACAAACGAGGCAAAGAAGTTGACCAAAAAGACCACTTCACAATTGAAGCTATATCATAAAGGCCAACTGTGGCACCCTCGGTTTCGAAAAAATTTAAAAATCAGTGGAGTTCTGGTTAGGGATTCTCTCCCGATCACTATTAGAGAATGGAACAAGACCAAGAAGGTGTCTGAAAATCAGGTTGCGATAGGTACAAAAACACACTTTTTAACGACCATGGCACATTTCACTTTGCTGCATCTGGGATCGGAGTCTGAGAATGCTAAGCGAGGGCGCTAGTGAAGAAACTGGCTCTTAAGAAGATGGGGAACTTTTCCGGGGTAAAGAACCGGTTATGGGCAACTTATAAGGCCGAGAAGAAGCCTCAAGATTCTAGAACTATCTATCGGCAGGAGCATAATTGGGAAGAATTTGTGAAGTACAAAGAATCAGAGGAGGCTGTGAACCTGTCCAAGAAAAACAAGAAGAATGCAAGCGAGAAGAAATATCACCATCATACGGGGCGAGGGGCTACGAAGTAGCCATGCCCAAGTGGGATGCACAAGAGGCCGAGATGGAGCGGAATGGGATCACTCCACGCGAGGAGGATGGGACATTAGGGCTCGAAATTGGTTCCTCGCGCATGGCTGTGAGTATGACATGAAGACAGGGAACATTGTTGAAAGTGACAGCAGGGTTAGGGTACCCAGGGAAAAATGGATTGAAGTGACGAAAAAAGGCGGAAAAACTAAAGTTTGCTCCCGATAGAGAGAAAGACTTGCTGACGCTTGTCCTCGGTGAGAAGGGAGGACGAACAAGAGGCTTCGGCCCTAGTGTTCCGTGGTCGCTTGGGTTTCGGCCGAGAGCTTATAGAAGCCGAGCGAGAGCTAAACAACGCGAGCTGCAGTGCGAATATAGGATAGCCGAGTTCCAACGCGACTTGACCAGCAGCAGGGGATTCAGCAGCAGCAACTGGAGATAAATGAACTAAAGGGACAGCGCGAGCGAGATAATACCGCCGGCATATCTCAGCAGCGAGACAGCAGCGTTGCCGACTCGGAGGTGGCACCGCCTTTGAAGATGATAGATGGCGGTCCTGGCGACCCCATGGATGGAATCAAGGAGCAAACACCTTGTGATCTCCATGACGTGTTCAGGAACGTATCTGTTAAGGTGGCGGTCGGCTATGTCTTACCTGCATTTGGAGCTGAAGGTGAGCGGGCATGGCATGGCAATGAGATTCCAACTGGCTATGCTCGTGTCGGGGTGGATTCAGTTGTACGTCGTGGGAGACATTGCAGCTCGATATCCTGGAGGTGATGGAGGTTACTCGAGAGTGTTAGGAGAAATCATTCTCTGGAAAGAAGAACATCAAGCTGCCGAGCTGGGTAGCCCCCTAGTACCAGTCGTCCCCAGTCACCATCACCTCCTCCGGGTGATCGCAGGCCACCATCACCATCACCTCCTCCGGGTGATCGCAGGCCACCATCACCTCCTCTACTCACATGTCGACACCATCACCCCATGGGTACGACGTCGACCACGACATCCGTAGTCCATCTCCATCTCAGCGCCGCCCCTCCGCCTCACTCCACTCGCCCGGCCGGAAGCGATTCAAGAGTCCTACCGCAAGTTGTCGCCCTCCCAAGAGTACCAAAGGTTCCTCCCCGTCCTTGGGATCTTACCGTCGAGAAATGCGACACTGTAAACACAACTATGATCATTTCCATAAGCCAAAACCTCCAGCGCCCGAGCCATACAGAGAAGCAAAAAGCATATGCTACTTCTTTTCTAAACACACCATCGCAATATGACTTGCACGAGAAAAATACTATACACGCCACCTTATGAGGAATTGATGACAAGGCTAAGAAGAAGAAGGAGGATGACGAGGCTAAGAAGAAGGAGGATGGCAAGGCTAAGGAGAAGGATAGTGCTAGCACGAGCAAATCATCAGCCGTGAAGAAGACAAGTGCACCCCTCAAGGCGCCCAAGCAGACGACAAAAGGCAAAAAAAGAAAGGGAGTTTCCCAGCTCGGAGAACAGGCCAAACAATCGATCCCAGCACTCAGTGTTTGATGTTCCCAAGCTGTACCGGGAACATGGTGAAGGTTTCAATATGGAAGAAGCTGAGGCGCTAGCGGCTTCGATGTCTGTACCGTGCTGAGTGCCGCAGATGTTGCACTACCCTTTGCTGACATAGCTCCTACATTTGTCTACGGGGCCGACTTGGTCAGAGAGAGCGGCTGCATAAAATGCCAACGCATATGCGAAATTTGCATCATTGGTACCTTGATGCGTGCAAGGAGAACTAAAGGTACATCGTGGCGAAGATCCCACGTGAATATTACTACCGAAAGGAGGAGATCCATATTGAGATGAATGAACTTGGCAGTTATTCAATTTAGAAGCCCTCGACAAATCTCTCATGAGCTGCTATTGCTTGTAAGTTGTTAACTACATCTAAATTCATTTTCATTCAGTTCATGTTCGTTTTCATTGCATATACTCATTATATCTTATGTGTTCTCTTATGCAGACTGAAGATCAGTGAATGCAAAAGTAATAATATTATCAATATTGTGGTTTGTTGACCCAGATAAAGTACATGTTCAAACGGTAAAGCATAGCGCGTCAGATACGGGGGGAAACCTACTAAGGTTTGGGGAGCAAAATTTCTGTGATTCAATCTGTTTCCTTACAACTACGAGTGAGAGTCTTAATGATCTTTTATGCATATTCAGTTTTGCTTACTCGATGTTAAGTGTAATTCCTGACGTATATACATAAACATGTGCATTCCATTGGATTCTACTAGACATTCAACTTGATAAGGGAATAGTTGAAGTAAGGGACCCAATGGTAGAGGCCTGGACGGGTTCCGCGACTGCCGAAGTTGCTCCAAGTGTAATTTCCTTCATCGCCGCTATATCTTTCGTGAGATATCAATTAATTATCCACTCATTCAATCATTCTTTGCCAGGCAGGACTTGGAAAGCTTTCAAGAAAACATTAAGGGCACAGGGAAGCTAACATTTACTCCCGTACCATGCGCACAGCCACAAGGAGACGAATCTATGTGGATACTACGTTTGCGAGTCCATTCGCATGTTAACCACCGAGAAGCGTATAATAAATTCAACGTAAGCAATAACATTCACAACTTTATTTATTTTCGTCAATATTTCGTTATCAACATTGATATAGTCATACTCATCATCTCATTTTCCTATATAGGTCGACCATGCGGCACACTGAACCAAAGGAACACCTACTAGGAATTGCGGAGGAAGTGGCGGTTTGCTTAGAGAAGTAATAGACAACAACGCTTGTTTAGTCCAAATAGGCGCTCTCCCTCCCGAAGTTTAATTAGTCCCGGTAGTCGTGAGCTCATGTATATATATGTAAGGGGAATCGACTTTTGTTTCCAATATTTGGTTGATCAATCTATATATAAATGAACGTGTGTACAACTAGTAGTACAAATAATATATGCAACTTTTATTTCGAATAAAAGGGGGCGTGGCGGGGGCGGGGGTGGGGGCTGCATCCTCAAACCTAAAGCAGCAGGTTTGCGGCACGTAGAGGACCTTTTGGCGGGTGGTAATACCGCCCACGACAAAAGGGTCTGACGCGCGCCGTACCACCGACCATATGTCGCGGGTGGTAAGAGACCCGCGACAAAAGGTAGACCTTTTATCGCGCCTTCGTTGTCGCGGCTGGCGCACGCGACAAAGGGGCTTACCACCCGCGACATTAGGCCTCTTCTCCACTAGTGATGATTGATCCAGTTGTACATGAATTACTACCGAAGGTAGCATCTTATGTAGGATCAGGAGAATGCAGAAAAGTTGGACCCTTAATCTATACGAATCAAGTCTATATGATTTTTAATATGCTATAGCTTAGGCTCTAAGCTATTCTTTCTTTTTCTCAGAAACCGTGACATCAAGCACCCACTCCGTAATCGCATCCATTCACTTTAGCATTATCAAGTCAAATATATTGCTGGTCTATTTTGGTTTAGTGAGAGAAAATGAGACATTACATGTACTCAATTCAAAATGAAATGTTTACCTTTATATACTACTAGGTGGATACGCGCGCTTCGCCACTCCGCCTACCAGGCGTTGCCGCATGAGTCATGACACATGTAGGGTGACACATGTATCGGCGGTTGCATCTGCATGTAAGACTTGTTAGTGCGGCAATTTGATGGGGCATGTAGTTGCAAAATGATGGGTGGTGTGATCTGTTTGGGCACCAAGACCGATGTGCGGGAGATTTCATGGACGGGCCGGTCGTTTCAGCATGTGGACGAACCGTCCATACGTGTTACGTGCGTGACAGTTGGGGCCTGCAAATAGTATGGGTGTGGTGTTTTGGTTGCTACATGCATAGCTTTATGTATGGAAAAAGATTCGATTGCATTATATAAGGGTGTCATTGCCTTATCCAAGTCAGCTATGGTAATGTCCCCATCCTCATTGTGCAAGAAAGACTAAACCTAATGTATGCTCTAGTGCCTAGAGCCCATTGTTCTCAAGAGATGACTTAGTGAATGTTCCTCACGTCTCTCTCATCCATCACAGCCAAAGATGGCCACACCTATTGCTAACCACAGAGCAGTCAGTAAACATGTTATTTTAAACTTACAATCATATTTAATTACATAGAGGTTAGGAAATTACATTCTCATGGTCTTTTAAGAAAAGATGAGTAAACATTTTAGCAAGATATAGTAAGGTGCCCATGCGTTGCTACAACACCATAATTTGGGGATGCTACTATTGATTTTTCAGTTTAATTATTTGCAAAAAAATTATGTCCATTTAGTGGTATTGTTTCACTTGCAAAACAAATAGATGATGTTTTCACATTTTAGAGAAATATACATTATTATTGGTACAAAAATTGATTTGGCTATTAATTCTTTATAAACACGCAATGAAAAACAATAAAAATAAATTATGATAACATAGGATTTATGTTGCTGGTGGAAATTTCTTTCCATAGAAGGCATAGAGACAATGAACCTCCTTAATTTTGACGAAGACAAAACACTCCGTTTGTAAGTTTACCATTCCTGTCATATGCCTCATTCAACGATAAGCATCTCAAGGCTTCAACCCCCACCCACCCACACACACAAAGGTTTCTGCACCCCAGTTCTAATAAATCATCCAGCAATCAGAATGACTGTGTACTACTGAAATGTAGTACTCCTAAAATTACAAATGTCAGCAAAATTTTTGAAGGAAGTCCCTGTGTTATTATTATTACATCAAATCATCAAACGTGTAGCGAACTTTCTGACTACCTGACCATCTTTTGTAATGTAAAACCATTGCCACGACCAGTGAAGAATTAACCATGCAAATATGAGCTATTTGGCATCTCATTTGAAAAAAAACAGAACATGATAGAATTTTTTTGAAATGGGAGCATCGCATCGACCTCTGCATCAATAGATGCATACAGCCTTCAGAACATGATAGAATACACCACTGGTAAAGGTGGAAAGAAAGACTACTAAAGTTCCCTGCAAAAATGCAACCAGCACTCCATATGTCAATAGCTTCTGAATACTGCATAGAACAAGCGATTTAGCATATTGAATTCAACATCTAAACCTTTTTAAGAGTTGAGGGACCAGGTTTTAGTTCATAACTGACATAGTGGAGACCCCATGGAACAACACCATTGGTAGTGAAACCTTATACAATTTGTGCTTTGTGAGAAATAATTATCTTCTTTGATTACTACTAAGAAGGCTGGCACGGCGGCACACAGCGTCCCGTTTAGTGATTCCGAGGTGAAGAAACGGAGCTCCAATCCTAGATGGTATATCAAATCATTTGTTACAATCATATAGAGGTAAGTAATACTCTGCCTATTCTCACCAGCCATTTTACGAAGGGTAACACTTTTACAAAATCCGGAGGGGATCCTAGTTCACCTGATTGATCTTCAAAGAAAAGCCACCAAAATGATATAGTGGCAGACCCAGCACATGATGCAAGTAAATAATCATCAAAACAGATTGTGGATGTATTTCTACTGCAGAAAAAAGATGACAACAGACTGCTTGGCCGTGTATCGATCATGGTGAGAGTTAACAGACACTAATCAATCTCGACATACCAGTCTCATACAACCAAACGCCATAAGATTTACTTTCAACCCTAAACCCACCATGATCGATGATGACTCATCCCGGCGATTTTTGCTCTTTACGTTGTAGATCACAAAACTTTTTTCTTGTCTTTGAGTCCATCTAGCACAACGGATTCGGGAAAAACATCGCCCATGGTCGTGCGGTACGTGGTAGATGAGTATTTTTTGGTGCATGGGGCAAGTCAACCCAAATTGACACCCCGCGGACTGTGGGACCCTGATAGTAGCGTCTTTGGCGTTGTTTTTTGGTCGCGTCCTCCGTTTTGACCTTGTTGATGTTTCCCGATCTGACTGTTTATGCTTCTGGCTGATGGGTCCCAGCACCAACCTCTCTGAAAAAAAAATGTTTCCTTTTTTTTTACCCATAATTTTCGGCTAATTGACTTTTTCATTCGATCCTCTATCGCCTTGTTAATATGGAGGGACGATGGTGGCTGATAGGTCTAATATGCTAGCTTCTTTGAACAATAAATATTTCCCTTCTTGGATTTATTTTTTACCCGTGATTTGTACCTACTTGATTTTTCTTTCGATCCTCTGTCGCCTTGTTAATGTTGAGGGACGCTTTTGGCCGATAGGTCCTAGATGTCAGTCTCTCTACACAATAAATATTTCCTTTCTTGAATTTAACATGTGATTTCTGGCTACTTGATTTTTTTGTTTCGATCCCCTATCATCTTGTTAACCTTGAGGACGGTGATAAAAATAAATGTTTCTTCTAGATTTAGTTTTTACCCATGATTTCTGACTACCGGATTTTTTTCTTTCGACCTGGCCCCTACCGCTTTTTTAACGTTGAGGGATGGGGCAGGCTGATGGTCCCTGTGTCTCTGTACAACAAACTTGAGATATCATTGACGAGGGATCGCCCTGCCAATGTCTACGCATTGTAGACTTGGAATTTGGGAGAGAGCGACGATGGAGATTCCGGGAGCGAGATTGGGCACACGATATACCCAGCTTCGGATCCCCTCGGTGGAGGATCCCTACGTGCTGCTAGCAATCTAGTATATGATCATAAGTATGTTTACAGGGAGCCGCCGAGCGGAGCTATGTTGTCTATCTGTTGTCCCCCTCTCTATTGGGTTATTGGGTGCCCTGGCTAGCTTTATATATGCAACCAGCCTAGAGTTTTACAAGAGTCCTAGTCGACTACTTCGGGTTGCCTTCTTGGGCCTTCTCCATATTGGACCGAGACAGGTATACTAATAATGGGTACCCGAAGGGTATGCCCATGACAGTAGCCCCCGATGTCTAGGGATGTCGAAGACTTAGTAGGACTCAATAGTAATCATCTCCGAAGTCGAAGAAATACAAGAGGCCATTGATCCGGAAAATACATCGGTCAATGTCGTAGATCATGTGTAGCATAGATGATGTCGATGATTCTCGGGTTATTTTTCATCGCGACAGCGTCCTGATGGGAGTAGCCCCCGACTCTATGGGAAGGTGCTTGCACCTGGGCATAGACTCAAGTTGTACTACTCGATGAAGAACTTGACTATATTGCTAGCCGCAGTTTTTCTTTTTATCGACTCCTGCTGGAGGACTTGATATAATTGTCGACTCCTGTTGGAGGACTTGATAAAATCCATGTGCTCCCGATGGGAGTAAGCTCCACTTGAGTCGCAGACTCGAGTTGAGTCTACAAACTTTGATATATTTACTTTCAAGACAAAACTGAAGTTCTAACCCAGAATGCTAGGTAACAACTTTGTTATCTTTATTTGACATCTATATTATACAGGGATATTGGTAAATGAGGCTGGTTCATCTGACGGATAAGGTACCCGTTAATTGCTTTTGTGGCAAATCCGCATAAAACTACTTCAAGTTCAAGTCCCTGGACTCGAACCTGGGATACTGGCGTAATTCAGGACGTGCCGCTTTAGGACTTATCGAAAACTAAATTCCAGCTAAATTATTGGGTACCAACACGTCCACTGGGATTTTCTTCACATTTGTTGACATGGATAAAGTGGGAGAGCGCATTCGGGTGCGATGCCACGCCACACAGGACGGATCCTGGGGTCTTACCTTCGTGACCCTTTTACCGGTCACGGCATTCAGAGTTTTTACCGTGGTGGACACGCTCTGAGAATATATTGTCTAGTGCCTTTGTTCGGCTGATGGAACGACCCATTTTTCGGGTTCTTCTATATTTTTCTCGGGCATGATGAGATAGCCGAATGTATTGGGTTCTTCGATATTGTCGTTGAGTACACCGCCGGTGCTCTCGATCAGAATAAATGACAAGTCAATGGACCTGAAGATTTTTCCACCTCTTTTTTTTTGGGTTCCTCCTTGAAGAAAATTTCGTCGGGACCTCCTTGAAGAAAATTTCGTCGGGTCCTCCTTGAAGAAAATTTCGTCGGGTCCTCCTTCAAGAAAATTTCATCAGGTCCTCCTTCAAGAAAATTTCGTCGGATCCTCCTTCAAGAAAATTTCGTCGAGTCCTCCTTGAAGAAAATTTCGTCGGGTCCTCCTTGAAAAAAAATTCGTCGAGTTCCTCTTAAAGAAAATTTCTTCGTGTTCCTCTTTGGAAAAAATTTCGTCGGGTTCCTCCTTGGAGAACCTTTCGTCGGGTTCCTCTTTGGAGAAAATTCGTCGAGTTCCTCTTGAAGCAAATTTCGTCGGGTTCCTCTTTGGAAAAAATTCCGTCGGGTTCCTCCTTGGAGAACATTTCGTCGGGTTCCTCTTTGTAAAAACTTTTGTCGGGTTCCTCCTTGGAGAACATTTCGTCAGGTTCCTCTTTGGAAAAATTTCGTCGGGTTCCTCCTTGGAGAATATTTCGTCGGGTTCCTCTTTGGAGAAAATTTCGTCGGGTTCCTCCTTGAGAAAAATTTCTTCGGGTCCTTCTTGAAGAGAATTTCATCGGGTTCGTCCTTGAAGAAAATTTTGTCGAGTTCCTCCTTGAGTAAAATTTCGTCGGGTTCCTTGCAGAATTTTTTATCGAGTTCTTCGTTGATGTAGATTTTCCTTGGCGCAGTTTTTCTTTTGTCAACCTGAGATGTAGAGTGAATTTGTACAGCACAGCCCCCGAGTGTCGGGTGCAGCGAAAGTAAATGATAATCAACTTTGTGTAAATTAAGGAAACACTTAGCTTATTGGTTACGACGGATTCGACGTGGAGGTATGTCGTACAACTGAGTCGATGAATTCTTCGAGTACAGCGAAGAAATCGAGCCGAAGTAAAAACTACGAAATAGCAAAAGTGGATGCCGCCAAAATTGTTGATGAAGAAATAGTCGAGCCCCCGAGCGCTGCTGGGGTGATGTCATGATTTTTGCTTATACGGCGTGTCGCAGTTGTGACCTGGGGCAAAGTCGTTGTCGAGACCCCGAGTGTTGCTGAAAATGTTGCGTCGAAGTAGTGGCCGCCTAGAATATTATATTGTAGCTATGCTCAGGGGCGAAGTCGTTGTCGAGCCCCCGAGTGTTGGCTCCGTGGATATGTAACATGTTATTGACTTCCGTTAGAAAATTCGATGAAATTGTCGACCCCATTGAAGCTGAAGCCATTTGAATATTAAGCTATTGAAGATTACGCCATGAGAGATAAAGTCATTGAAGATGAATCCAATCATGAAATATTTGAGTTGAATCCATATTAAAGATTACGCTATTAAATATGAAGCATATATTGAAGATGAATCCGCTGATATCATAGAGGATGAATCCATTGACCTGAAGAAAACACATCCAGTAATAACCGTAGAAGATGAATCCATTGACCCGGAAAAACATCGGGTGGTATTAAATATGAATCCATATAGATGAATCCAAATAAAATAAATTCACTGGCCCGAAAAAAATAAATCAAGTAATAATCATAGATGATAAATCCACTGGATTGTGACCCGGAAATGCGTTGGGTAGTATTATATTAGAGGAAACCAATGATAACCTTATATGATGAATCCGGCGAAGACAAAATCCAGTAAGCCAAAGAAGATGAATTCACTGAGCCGAAGAAGATAATTTCACTAAGCCGAACAAAATAAATCCACTGAGCCGAAGGAGATATATCCAGAGTCGAAGAAAAATAAATCCATTGGTGTATTTGCGGTAAAGATGTAATGGCGCAGCCCCTAGTGCCAGGTGTATTTGCTGTAATATTGCAATGGCACAGCCCCCGAATATTCGGATATGGCGAAAGTAAATAAATAATTGAATCTTGGAGGAAGAGGAAAACTTAGCTTTTTATCGGGTGCGGCGAAGCCGATATGGACGCAAGTCGTGCCTCGGACGTAGTCTGTAGTTAGACGGCGCCTAGCCGGAAGTAGTAGATGTGGCCGACATAGTCGATGAAGAGGACGCAACCGATGAAACAGAGACATGCCCCGTTTTAGCCGAAAGTTGTTGACCCGGCGGAACGCAGTCGATGAAGTGGATCCACGATGTGTGAGCCCCTGAGCGTGCCGATGTAGAGGACATAGTCGATGAAGAAGGATACAACCGATGTGGTGAATCCGTGATTTTGAGTCCACCACGGGCGAGCCCCCGAGTGTGGCAAATAAGTGGTGGGTCAAGTCGCTCAGCATGGCGAGTCGTTGACGCCGAGTCCGCGGCGGATGGGCCTCCCGAGTATGACGAACCCGTGATACGTCTCCAACGTATCTATAATTTCTTATAGTCCATGCTAGTTTTATGCCAATAGCTACATGTTTTATATGCACTTTATATCATATTATGGCATGTATTGGACTAACCTATTAACAAGATGCCACAATGCCGGTTTCATTATTATGTCTTTTATTGCGAAAGAGCCCAAAAGCAAAGTGCTCGGAAAAATCCAAAAATTACGAAATTTTATTTCGCGGAAGACCCACGAGCTAAGGGTTAGGCCAGAGGAGGCCCACGGCCTCCTACCCATCCACTCGTAGCCGAGGAGGGCGGCAGCGCCGCCCTATGGGTGGGCCCTCGGGCACCCTGCGCCTCCTTTCGCCTATAATAAGCTCCGCCCGAAAGCCTAGGGGGATGGACGATTTCTCCGGAAGAGTTCCGTAGCTCCGCCACCACCAAAGACCCTAATTCGGGGGACAGAATTCTTTGTTTCGGCACCCTGCCGGGACAGGGAATTGCCCTCGGAGCCATCTCCATCGGCACCATCGCCATCTTCATCGCTGTTGCTGTCTCCCATGATGAGGAGGGAGTAGTTCTCCCCGAGGCTGAGGGCCTACCGGCTATGTGGTTCATCTCTCTCCCATGGTGTGATCTTTATGTGATCATGAGCTTTGTAATCTAGTTGAATATGTAGATGTTACTCTTGTCTATTATGCACTCTAGAGGTTACTTTAATATGAACTCCGGAGTCACTCTCCACGGTGTGATGGTGACAGTGTGTGCATCGTGTGTGATTCCTTTATGACGTTGTGGAGCTTGTTTACTCGGCTTGAGGTGTGCTTTTGCAGCCCTACACAATGAATGGTGTTTGTTATCCAACAAGAGAGTGTTTGAGAGTAGCATTTATTTATTCAATTATGTGATCATTGTTGAGAGTGTCCACTAGTGAAAGTATGATCCCTAGGCCTTGTTTCTAAGCATTGAAACAGCGTTTCCAACAAGTTCTGCTACATGTTTGCTTGCTGCCATTTTTATTTCAGATTGCAATTGCTACTTATAATCATCCATATTACTTGTATTTCACTATCTCTTCGTCGAACTAGTGCACCTATACATCGACAAGTGTATTAGGTGTGTTGGGACACAAGAGACTTCTTGTATCTTAATTGCAGGGTTGCTTGAGAGGATATCTTTGACCTCTACCTCCTGAGTTCGATAAACCTTGGGTGATTCAATTAAGGGAAACTTCCGTTGTTCTACGAACCTCTGCTCTTGGAGGCCAAACACTATCTATAGGAATAGAAGTGCGTATACATCAAGCTATTTTCTGGCGCTTGTCTTGCAGGAGAGTAAAAGGTATTTGCATCCTCGACTACTAAGCTATTTCCTAGCAGCACTGGGCAAGATCGAAGCCATTTCCTTTAGATTCTCAATTATATCTTTTGTTTCTTGTTTTTATTTCAGTTAGTCTTAATGGAAAACAACAAAATTAGAGATCTTTATGAAATTTATATTGAATTAGGACATGATGCTTTTGAAGAGAAAATTAAAAAACCTATGGAAGTTTGTCTGCATAATAGTGGTAGTAATGTTATTAGTATAAATTTTTTGACACCATTATTTTTAATGCTATGGAAAAACCCAAGCTTGGGGAAGCTAGTTTATATAAAAATAATCTTTTTTGCTCCTCAGCTTTGGATGAAGTATTTTGCCTTGATAATGCTTTGTCTCCAATATGTGGTAATTCGAATGATGCTTGTGATATTCCAAATCCACATGTTGAAAGTATTCCTTTTAAAATACCTATAAAAATTGTTGAAAGGATTATGATTGATCGGTATGTAGGGGATGGATCAGTCCATCCAAGTGTTCACTTGTCTAAACTTACAGAATTTTGTGAGTTATTTGAGATTGCAGGTTTATCAAGAGAAAATGTTATGAGGAAACTATTTCCATTGTCACTTAAGGACAAGGCAAAGGAATGGTATAGGCTACTGGATGAACAACCATCGAATTGGAAACAGCTTGAATCTCTCTTTTACTCTAAATTTTATCTCTTCATGAAGTGCATCTAGATAGGAATCGCATTTATAATTTTTACCCTCATGATGGAGAAAGCATTGCTCAAGCTTGGGGAAGACTAAAAACATTAATACTCAAATGTCCTAACCATGAGCTTTGAGGAAATAATTGATACGTCTCCAACGTATCTATAATTTCTTATGTTCCATGCTAGTTTTATGACAATGCCTACATGTTTTATTCATACTTTATAATGTTTTATGCATTTTCAGGACTAACCTATTAACAAGATGCCACGGTGCCGGTCCTGTTTTCTCTGTTTTTTATTTCAGAAAAGTTAGTTTACAAATATTCTCGAATTGGACGAAACAAAGCCCACGGTCCTATCACGGAGTGTTCCAGAAGACAGAAGAAGAGTCGAGGAAGGGGGGAGGGCCCACACCATATGGCGGCGCGGTTGGGGCCCCGGCGCCGAGATGTGGAGGAGCCCCGTGCTCCCCCGATGTCGCCCTTCGCCTATATAATCCTCCAGATGCGAAAACCTAAAGAATCCAGTCACCCACCAAGGGTTCCACTTGCATAGGCACCCCAAATGGGCCTGAATATAATACCGGAGTTCTGAAGGCCTACTATCCGAAGAATAAGAAGATCGGGAGCCCAAGATACATTAAGGAAAGCTAGGGTTGTAATAGGAAGTGTTATTTGTAAATCGGCGGATGAGTTAGAAACATCAGGACTCTGTAACTTGTAATCAAAACCCTCGCTCCGCCTCCTATATAAGGGAGTCGAGGGACAAAAGAAAGGATCGAATCTCCGTCAACATAACCCTAGTTTTCATAATCGTCAGTACCAAACCTTCGAGATCTACTTGCCCTCTACTTCTAGCAAAACCCTAGTCTACAATCAGTAGGCATTGACAGTTAATCCTTTGTCAATTGGCGCGTCTGTGGGAATTAGAGGCTGCAAGGATCGATCTCGATGGCACGTTCAAGATCCTCGACTTCATCAACAGCAACACGATGGATCGAGGTAACAAGGGAAAAGCTGATCTATTCATTTTATTCCCCGCCCTCCCGTATGGATGCATGTGCCTATCTGGAGGAGCCCATCACCATGACGTTCGGAAAATTCGATTTGGCCAACAAGGAAGGATCCATCAGTCTAAGTTCCGATCTCGTCAATTTTCAGCGGCGATTTAACTTTTACCGAGTGACGAGGAGTTTTACCGCCATACTTCATGACAACAAGGCAAGCGGAAAGCTCGCAAGATCTTCACAACACATCCTTAAGTCGTCTGCGACTCCTTTATAAGCAACTCGACAGCTTCGGCACTTTCGAACTTCGACAAATCTGCTGCCATCGGAAAGGTCTTCACCACTCTATATGATGGTGTCACCAATCCTGATAAAATCAATGCACAAAATATCATCGGATCTATGTGGTAGAAGGCACATCAGACTCCAAACATCGTAGAGGCTTTGACAGTTGAAATCCGTCGTCGATCCCGCGATCTCAGACATGGCTTAGGCACTAAATATCCGGATCCTCAACTCGCGCAAAAGTACAGCTAAGAAGCGTGGGATAGGCCGCAAAGCCATAAGATGGTTCAGAACCTATGACCACCTACTGTACAAGAACTGCATATCAATAGACTTGCTCGAGTAAGCGAGAGAGTTGGAAAAAGCGGGCACATCACCGAATAGGAAAAACGGCTCACGCATCAAGCGGTGAGCAGATTTAAGTCGACAATCTAGAACTTCGGAACGGAGTCCACGAGAGAAGCTCGGAGGGGAAACAATGTCTCACAAAACATACCCGATGCAGAGAGAGGAAATATAATCAAAATCTCGACATGTCCTTTATGTCGATCGATGAAAGAGGAAATATCATCCCAAAAACGCCAGAGGGCAGGTTACATGGCAACACAAGCTTATATCTTGGCATCCAGACCACCTGTGGGGACCCGGGAGAACCATTGTTCAATATGGCGCTGGGCTGGGGTAGGAGTTATGGGAACCGGCGTTTGCAACAACGCCTCCGAAGAAAATCCTAGGCAAAAATAGTCCACGACCCACTGCATCAGTTCAAGACCCACCAAGAGCAAGTGGAGCAAGAAAGAGATGTTACGGGTCGACAGGACGCGACAAGAAAGGAGGGAGCATCAGCACTCGCCAGAGCTTGCCGACGAAGATATCGTGGACTCCCGTGCTTTACGAGAAAAGTTCGAAAAACTCGAGTCCCAAAAGGGTTCAAGTTACCCGAAAATTTCAAGAAGATCGACGGCCTGCAAGATCCGGAGGATTGGCTCGTGGATTATCTCGAGATGGTAAAGCTGATAGGAGGCCAGAGCAAAAGCCATGCAAAGTATCCAAGTTCACCCGAGTGGTGCCGCAAGATCTTGGATAAAGAAACCCCCTTAAATTCCATCGACAGGTGGGAGACCTTTGAGGACATCTTAAACAAACTTCAAAGTCATGTGCAGAAACACTGCATCGTTGGAAGAGGTAGGGGCATGCGAGCAAAACACGACAGTCGATGAGGAAGTATATACGGCGATGGAACATCATAAAGAGCTCGGCAGAGGATATATCTGACGAGAGGGCAATAGATGCGTTCGTGGCAGGAGTCCGCCGAGCAGATTTCATCGAGGACTTAGGGAGAACTAACCCTAAGACCATATCGGCACTCATGGAGATAGCCAATAAATGGGCAGATGGAGAAGGCGCAATATACAACAAGCGACACAGGTCGCCGGAAGAGGATCGTGGTCGAAATTTTCAAAATAGAGGCGATTTTCTCGCCGGTTTTACAACAACGACAACCGCCCGGCCATATATGGCGGCTAGTTTTGGGGGAAATCACGGAGGAAATAGTGAGATGATTATCAAAGGAGCAACGAGCAACAAAGCGACAATAGATGATTTTCGAGGCAACAGGCAAAATAGTGGACGAGGATTCAGGAACATATGTGTCTCCAGAGATGATGAACGGTCCGTGTCAAATGCACATTTACCTCGACAACAATGGAAAGAGGCAGTCCAGGACATCTCCCCGGGGAAAAGGCGCAATTTTCGGGGCAATGCTGAGCCGCGGGGAATCGCAAATACCCAAGCAAATAACAGAAATCCTCGGGAGCAGGAGTGAGATTCACTTGCTACCTCCTCCCGCAATTACGAAAGAAAATCGGCACCGATTGAGACGTATCACACATCCACCTCCATATGTTGACCCCAACTCTAACGGTGTGGTCTCGATGATTCGAGAAAGCTAGGCCGTCCAACGGGGACGCAGAAGGTAATATCTCGACAGGTGTTCATGAGAAGATGCCTCCACCAACGATCGAGTACCCTAAATTGGTCGGAGCAAGACATCGGCTTCACAATCGCAGACCATCCGCGGCAAGTCCCTCAACCAGGACAATCGGCACTCATCTTGCCCGTTGTAATATTTGGTTTTGACGTGTCAAAGAGTTCATAGATAGGCAGCTTAACAACCTACATGTATCGGATACATTGGGAAGATGAACATATCCCTAGCAAATCTGAAACCAGCTGACACACGTTTCCCATGGGATTACAACGGAGAAGCCAAGTTACCCATTGGGCAAGATCAACCTGGACGTTCAGTTCCGAAAAACTTCAGATAAATGCAGGTTTGAAGTGGTGGATTTCCCGTCACGGTATCATGCTTTGTTGGGACGACCAGCGTATGCAAGGTTCATCGGAGTGCCGCATTATACATATCTATTGTGGAGGTTGCCTGGGCCTAGGGACCTATCACAATCAAAGGAAGTTCCGCGTTATGCGATAAATGCGACAAGGATTTTCATCGACTATCAGCTTTCGGGATGTAGCGGTGTCACGGGCGCCAGTTCAGCAGTTATGACGTGTTACCGAGGAGGGTAGGAAGATCTTCTAAGGAGCCAACTTTCAATATAACCAAGGATTCAAAAGAGGTATAGATCCTGACAGATCCAAAGAAAACGACGTCATTCCGCAAACATGGATGTCGCATAGAAAGCGCTCGTCGAGTTCCTCCGTGAACGGAAAATCTTCGCATGGTGTCCAGTGAGCATGCCGGAGTACCCCAGGGAGCTTCATGAGCCTGCACCTCAATTTGGATCTCTCCTTGACCAGTCAAAGCAACCCAACTGCCGTTTTTGAACTAACCCCGCAAAGCCATGTTATCGAAAATAGATCGAAAGACGCTGTTTTCATCAGAGAAATATCTACGAAGCCACATGGGTAGCTAACCGAGTGATGGTGGCGAAGAAACACACAATAGTCCTTCGCATGTGCGTCGACTTCCAGTGTCTCAATAAACATTGTCCCAAGGATCGCTTTCCCCTCCCAAGGATCGATCAAATCATCGGCTCCACGGCAGGATGCGGACGTCTTTCCTTCTTGGACGCATGTGCAGTTATAACCGGATGATTAAAGAAAGAAAGATGAAGCCAAACGGCGTTCACATCACCTTATAGGCGTGTTTTGCTACAAAACAATGCCCTTTGAGTCTGGCAGAGCAACATGTCGGATGATGCGAAGTGCCTACTTAACCACAGAGATGGAAAAATGTACAAGTCTACATCGACGATGTAGTAATAACATCAAAGAAAGGGCCGACTTTGATCGAAGATTTGAAGAGAGCAACCCGACAACCTCGACAAGAAGTTCGCCTCAAATGAACTTGAGCAAAGTGCTCTTTTGGAGTTCCAGTTGGAGAACTTCTCGGGTTCTTAGTATCGGCAAGAGGGATTGAAGCTACGAAAAAATACAGCCATCGTTACTATGAGAAAGGCAACAAAGTTGAAAAGAAATACAACGACTAACGGGCGTCGCAGCTTTCGCGATTCGTCGCCGGTTAGGAAGAAAAGGCGGCTAGTTCTATGCATTGATCAAGCAAGGGGAAAAATTTCAATGGAGCGAGGAAGCAGAGCCAGGCTTTCAAGAGTCTCAAGCGAAGGCAATTTAGAAGCACCACCGATATTGGTGACTTAAAAGAAGAAAGAACCTCTCCCTATTGTACATTGCGGCCACACCTCGGGTGGTCAGCACGGCCCTAGTAGTCGAGAGAGAAAAAGAAGGCAAGCTTCATGGAGTTCAGAGGTCAGTTTTCATCAGCGAAGTACTGTCGCCGTCAAAACGGCGGTACCCGCAATATCAAAAGCTAGCATATGGAGTATTCACGACGGCAAGAAAATTGCGACACTATTTTTCGGCGCACCCGATAATAGTGGTCAATGAAGCTCCCTTGTCAAATATATTGAACAACCCGGAAGCTACGGGTCGTGTCTCCCTTTGGGGAATAGAACTTTCCCCTCGGGACATCACGTATATGAAAAAAGAAAAAGCAATAAAGTCGAGGTCTTACGAGGACCGCGAGTGGATGGAGCTACAAAACACGGGACCCCAGTTTATCGAGGACTTGGACCATGAACCGATGGGTCAAAAAGATTGGAAGGCGCTGGAGCGGGCGTGATATTAGTATCACCAGAGAAGACGACAAGTTGAAGTATGTTCTGCGGATGACGTTCCCAAGCGCATCTACAATGGAGCAGAATATGAAGCTCTCATACATGGGATGAAGATGGCGAAAGCTTGCGTTGCAACCGTGAAAATTTTCGGCGACTCACAATTGGTAGCACAACAAGTCATGAATCCAATGCGATGCGGTCAACGAAAGTATGATGGCATACAAGGAGGTGTACAAGAATTGGAGAAATTATTTGATGGTTGTGAGGTAAACCACATCAGCAGGATGAGCAACGATGAAAGCGCGGCGTTCTTAGCAAACATCGGGTCACAGCCTCGCGATTCACTCAGGTGTGTTACGGGAAGAGATTAGCGAGAGATCAACAAAGCCAGCAAAAACAAGAAGGAGAAAAAGAGAAACCTTCGAGTATCGCACGAAGGAGAGCGAGGAAGAAGAAGAGCAAGAGCTAGTCATGATGGTGCAACTTCCATGGATGTGACACATATCATATATCTTAGAGAAAACCATACCCGACGACGGTCGAAGCAAAGCTGAGCAATTAGGCGATCAAAACTGCGTGGTAAAGGGGCTATACAAACGATGTTTCGGGTGCTACAACGGTGTGTTAGAAGAAGGAAGGATCATCCTAAAGGACGTGCATGAAGGAATATGCGGGCATCACGCAAGTAGCCGAGCCATTGCGGCCCAAAGTCTTGAGGCAGGATTTTATTGGCTCACGGCAATCGAGGATGCGAAAAGGAAATAGTGCGAACCTGCGATGCGTGCCAAAGATTTGTGGCAAGACCTCACCACTCGCCAGCAGGAGAACTTATGCCAATCCCACTATCTTGGCCCTTTGCTCAATGGGAATTCTCGACATAGTGGGTAAATTACCTGGCTTAGCGGGGAGGATGTGAGTACTTGCTGGTGGTACATCGACCGGTTACCAGAAGTGGATAGGCGAAGCCCAATAAATTCACCAGATGGCGCGTCGGAATAAATTTTGTGAAGAGCATTGTCTTCGCCGGAGTACCTCACGCTTATCGTCACAGATAACGGCAATAACTTTACTTCCAAGGAGTTCAAAGCATATTGTGCGAAGTGGGCATAAAACTAAGTTTGGCGTCGCACATCCACGGACCAATGGTCAAGTCGAAAAAGCCAATGGCATCATCTGCCATGGCATCAAAACGTCTGTTGGGACCTTTAGAAAAAGCTAGGCATACTTGGCGAGAAGAGCTGCCCAGTGTTTTATGGAGTATCAGAACAACGCCAAATACGACTGACGTGAGAACGCCGTTCTTTTGGTCCTGAGGCTGAAGCGGTCTTGCCGATAGAAATAGAACCCGATTCTCCCCGAGTCGCAGAATATGACGAAGGAACCGTGAAAAGCTTTGGAGGATGATGTCGGCCCAGCGCTCGATGAAGCTCGAAACGAGGTCTGTCCACGAGTGTAAAATATGTGAGGACTGAAAAACTATCCCATGATCGACGATTACGTAGATCTTTCCAAGTGGGTGACCTGGTTCACGACTCAATCAAAAAGCCATGAAAAACTAGAGTCACCATGGCTTGGACCAACCATCGTCTGAAGTAATAGAAGGAGGAGCATACGGAATCAAAGACAAAGAAGACAGGGATTGACGAACCAAATCCTTGGAACGTAGCACACGCTCGGGGGGGCGTTTCTACGCCTAGATGTCGAAAAATATAGTCCTCCTTTGTAAAGCTACAATGTCCTGAAACGCCAGTTTTGGGCAGCACTCTTTTCCTTTTAGGGCACTGAGTGGGGCCGGGAAGGTTTTTAATGAGGCGGACTCGCGGTGCTGCAATATAATAAAGATAGTATCTTCTTCCCGACAAGACCAGGGGTTTTCCTCTCCAGGATACAATATATATATATAAACACAGTGTCGACAAACGCAAAAGAAGCATCTTGCCTTGGTAAAATACCTCCAAAACAAAGAGATATAGACAAAAATGATCAACAAAAAGCTCGGGGCTCGCACCCGCAAATAATGCAATGTATGTTATCTTGCCTTGGGACAACTCGCATTATAATAAACAAAGGACACTGCAATCGCCCGGGGGCTTGGCGATAAAAGTAAAATACAATGACTTTACAATATGGCTCGTTTATACAGGATACAAATTTCGGAATAAGTTTCGTCTCAAGGGTTTCCCAATATATTGTCTATGGTTAAGCGCCCGTTATTTACAGCGCGAGTACTATACTCGAGCGTAGCTACCCTTCCTGAAGAATTCGGAATCCCATCTAGGAGGATTCATCCATCATATCTTCGGCAACGGGGTAACAATGTCATCATATTTGCGAAGTTTTCTTTTTCTTCTTGATTTCATGTCCGTCCGTGCACGGGACAACACGTCTAATTTAGGGTAGCAAATTTTTATCATGATCATCGCAAACCTTTCGCCAGCTAGTTGAGCTCGTACAAAGCCGTGGATGCGAGGAGCATCTGAAATTTGTCCATCAACGCAGGGAGGGTCTGCATCTTAGTGCGAGGAAACATGGTACCATAAACCGAGAGACAAAGTCCTTGTACAGAAGTCAAGATACTCGCGAACCTGAAGTGCACGATCTTGAAATCTCACGATTTGGCGGGTCGGGTCGGGTGTACCCGGCAAGTCGACTCATGTTCACGTGCAAGCAAAGAGAACATTGGAACGAGCCTCAACACGTTCATCTTCAGTTGTAGTATCCAAAAAAGCACCTATTGTTTCTTAAAACAATTCAGTGGGCAATAAGGAGGCAAGCGGCAAAGGAAACGAAGAAGCGAGATAAAGACAATGAAACTTACCCGCCATATCAAGCTAGCATACGTGTGAGTGGAGCATGGAATTTTCTGAGATGTCAGCTCTGACTCGGCCATGACAGCGTCCTTCTCAGCTATGGCACCCGCGCTTGTTGGAGCATAATTTTCTCCCTTTGAGAAGATTCTCGAAGTACACTCCATAAGTATAAGCATTGCTTCTTCACAGGCTGAGTTGTACTCGAAGTTCTTTCAATTCTTCTATCAGATCCATACTCGAAGAATCATCAGGATTAACGAGGGGACGGAAGACTTCTTGAAAAGGATGAAGGAAAAACTTCGGGAGGATCAGGAATTGGAGAATAATTGTCAAAAATCAACTGAAAAATAGAAAACGTCGACATCAATCATTGGGACAAGTTTGACTTCCATTCATTCTTGTAGTATGTACATGTCTATTACAAAGGACCTCTACAAGACCTAATCATCGCCCGAGGAGCATTACGGCCAGCTCAGTACCAAAAGGAGGAGAGTAAAAACTAAAACAAAGCAAAAGAATATGAAACTAGACCTCCGGCCTTGATGAGGTGGGAGTCGAGGGGTGGCTTGATTCCGAGATATGCCAAGATTTTCTTCGTGTTGGGTTTTAGGCGCATGTCCAATGACCTCCACTGTTGCTCTACCCAGTTGGTGTGCTCCAACCTTCATCAATCAATAGTTTGTTGGCTGTATCGGCAACGGGAGCAGCAGTGCTTTCGGCTGACCAACCTTCATGTTTTCTTGGCACATTTTCAGCAAGGTCTTTTGATGAATTGAAGCTCTTGGCGAGGTCAAGGAAAGTTGCGGGTTCCTCTTTCTTTGGAAAAAAATAAGGAAAAAGCCGCGACAGCCCTGCTTTGGCCTGATCAATGCCTTGGCGTGCCTCTGATCCATGAACCTCGAGGAATGAGCGTCAAGAAGAGGATCATTGATGGGTTCTTCAAGTTGAAACTCTTGAGCTGGTCTAGCTGTCAAGAAAGAAAATTATTGAGCAACAAAAGAGCGCAGGGAAGGAAATACAAAAAATAATAAGTGGTACTTACCGACGATCGGCGACTTTGTGTCCTTAAGCGTTTAGGATCGCCTCTTCGACAGATTAGGCAGCCATGTGATCGCTGGTGAAGTTGTTGATGTAAACCTTTTCTAAGATCTTCAACACCAGCATCGATCTTGGCCTTGTCAGCTTCTGCCCTAGCTTCAGTAGCATCAAGCCTTTTTGCGAGCCTTTTCACTATGCTCTAAGCTGAGCAAGTGTGTTGGCACGCTCATTGACCTCCGTCTTTCTGACACAGAAGAAAATATAGTTAAAAACTTAGACAGCAAAGGAGCAAAAGGACAGAAGGCAAGAAGTAGCAAATGTACTTAGGTTTATTAGCATATTCACGGTGCCCAACAAATTGGGCACCAGATGCGAAGAAAGATCATGATCATGGGCTGTTAAACAAAGAGGACAAAGAGGGAAAATGGGGGTATGAGAAAAATATGATGATACACAGAAAACAAAAGGAAACATAAACAATGACAAAAAGTGAAGAACTTACATCCTCCTTGAGAAGGTTCGGAGCTACTCAATTGGAGAGTAGGTTACGCGATAATCTCCGTCCTTGCCGTTTTCGGTGGGCTCGGGGGCTTGTCGGAGGAGTCGCGGTGCCGACATTTTGTCGAGGAGGCCTTCTCCTTCAACTGGCGTCTCTAAGGCGACTAATGTATGTGACGTACTCGTTCGAGTAGCCCCATCAAGTTGGTAATACTTCTTCATCATCACTACGAGTACAAGTCGACAATATAAAGGCAAGATAGACAAAAAAATCTTCAAAGTAAAAAAAACAGGGAGATGGTTACTTACGAACTGATGAGAGTTCCGAGGTATGAATCATAAGCTGACTTCGGCAGGGGATTCACCGACTTTGGAGGTGCCGGAGTCTGCAACCTCATCCTTTTTCCTTTTGTTCTTTGGGAAAGCTACAGAAGGGAGATAAGGTACGGACTCGGTAGCCTCAGAATCAGCTTCTCTTTCAGAGGAAGCCGCGGATTTGTCAGAACCCGCAACTTCACTCTCAGGGGGAGAACCTTGATTGTCTTCGGCAACGATAGCTTGTTCTTCGACTTCTCCATCCTCAGGCAGAGGAGGAAGAGAAGCCATAGTAGGATGGTTCTGCAAACAAAACAGCGACAAAAGAAAAATTAGCGAGATATCAATACAGTGAGATGCAGGGAACATTTGGAACAAGATAAAAATTCGAGAAGACAAAATACCTCGGGAAGAGGATTGGTGGAGCTGTATGGTTCCACGTGGCAGGAGGAAGGAACAGGATCTTTCTTGTTTAAACGGGAAATTCTTCGAATCAGCTTCTCCAAGTCCTTTGCGGAAAGATCACTGGAGAGCCTATTAGTCGTTTTCACCCCGCATATGTCCAAGGGGATTTTTGCGAGCACAGAAAGAGGCTAATCCTAAGTAAGTAGGCAGTGATTTGAACACGAGAGAAAGCTCTTTGCCTCGATTATTTTGAAGCTGATGAATACGAGTAAAGTGCTTACCTTGGCCTTTTTCTCTTCTTCGGAAGCTTCAGCATCCGGGAGCGGCGGCGCTGAATTTTGGCATTTCCGTCGAAGGGACTATGTTGTGTTCCACGGAGTTGGCACTTTCTTCGTGAATGTAGAGAGCCATTTTTTGCACCACCCTTGGACGAATCGGGAAATTTGACGTCGAAGTAATCAACGTCAGTTCGAACACAGAAACAACGCCGCCTATGTTATAAGTGGCATTGCGGGAGGCATTGCGACGGAGAAGGAAAATACGTTTCCAAAGAGCCCAGTTAGGAGGGATTCCAAGGAAACATTCGCACAACGTGATAAAAATGGAAATGTGGAGGATGGAATTGGGGGTCAATTGGTGCAATTGAATCCCATAAACAAAAAGAAGGCCGCGGAGGAAATCGTGAATTGGGGCAGAAAGGCCGCGGATGAGGTGATCGACGAAACTAACTCGGTACTCCATTGGAGGGTTGGGATAGCTTTCTTCGCTGGGAAAGCGGATGGCATCTTCCTTCTTCATCAAGCCAAGCTTCTTCATCATGTTGAGGTCTTGGTTGGAGATTTTGGATCTCTCCCACTCAAGATCTTCGGCGGCCATCTCGGATTCTGGAGTGCTGTGGCGCGTGAGTCCCGTGCGTGGTGGCATCAAAAGCAGGGGACAAAGCAATGCTTGGTGGGAAGATCAAACGAGTTGGGCGCGGGGAAGTTTTTGCGGAGGGGAACAGATGTGCGGCGCGAACGAAGGACTGGACGGAGGTTGAAGAAGAGTTTATATAGGATTCGGACGAGAGCAGTGCACCGTTAGATTGAAGAAATCGTCTGGTGAAAAAGGATCTAAAGTAGATACAAGGGTAAAGGTATTTTTTGCTGGGAAGGAATGGAACAGGTGTTAAATAGTGCCAGAAAAACGGAGGACGTGTGTCCCCCACACACGACGTGTCAGCGTGGTGGAAACAATGGACCCACAAGGCAGAAAAATTCCAATTATTGATAGAGATGAAGAGAATTTGACAAGAGAATATGTCGACAAGAAAAAATAAAAAGAAGATTACAGGGTAAATCATTTGAATACTCTTGGAGCCTTTGATCAAATACAAGTTTTGCCCAAACGCTCAGGGGCTACTTTGGAAAAATAAAATTTCGAGTATGACAATATAGAAATGGCGAGAGCCTATGACCAAATCCAAAAATTTGTTCATAGCCTCGGGGGCTACTCCCATCGGGCGCTGGTCGCGCACCCGATAAATATAAAAATATCGAGAAGAGTTATAAATATAGCGGCAAAGGATACTAATCTGTGGAGCCTACACCCAAGCACAAGTTCTTAGCTGTAGCCTCCTCGGGGGCTATTCCCATCGGGAACGCTGATCGCGTGCCCGATGAATTTTTCAAAAATAGAGAAGCAGTGAGTATATATCGAGTTACACGGATAACTCTGCATATACTCCCATCGGGAAGAAAAAATAAAGTCATCAAATATGACTCGATAAATGTGCTATTCAAAGGCGAAAAGCACTCGACAATATATTCTCGAACGCCAAAGTTGCGATCAATTTCTGAATGCATAAATTCATGAAGATAAAACCAGATCAAATTCTTGAGCATTGGCATACTTGAGAACCTACTGCGCTCTGCTACTTTTTATCATTAATCACTTAGAGATCTGAAAGAAAAATCCCACTGGATAACGTTAATTAGTCAATTTGGTTGAGACTCGACGAATGGTAAGACCTTAAGCGCTTTTGTCAAGTTTACCAGTATCCACAAGGATCGTAATAAAGGAGACAGTCTTAGTAGGTTTTAGGATTGCCACTAGAAGCGGTTAACTGATGCGATCGATCGAGATGAACTAGCCCAACTACCATTATCCCTGTACAATATAGAATTTTATGTGAAGAAGCATAAATAAAGGCTCTCAAATAAATATAAACAATAAATTTTCCTTGACTCTACGATTCAAGCAAAAATCTGGAGACTCTGTTATAGGCACCCCAGACCAGAGCCTGCGAATAGTGCCGGGTTTCTTGAGCCTATATTCCGAAGAATAAGAAGATTAGGAGCCCAAGATACATTAAGAAAGCTAGGTTATGACAGGAAGTGTTGTTTGTAAATGCGGCGGGATGAGTTGAAACTAGTCCGGGACCTACGCAACTTGTACAAAGCAGGAAACCTCGGCTCCGCCTCCTATATAAGGGGAGTGGGGGACAAAAGGATCGAATCTCTTTGTCCAACGCAACTGCTTTCATAATCGTCGGTACTTTTTGCTAAACCTTCTCAGGATCTACTTGCCCTCTACTTCTAGCAAAACCTAGTCTACAATGCGCGGGTGACAAATCGTCAGCATCGGCAGGCGCCGCCGTCATCAGCGACAAGTTTCGGGGACGGAATCTGCATTCGACCGCATGAGACGGGGAATTGCCCAGGTCATCTCCATCGACACCACACGCCATCTTCATAGACGTATGAGCTCCCATGATGAGGAGGGAGTAGTTCTCCCCAAGGCTGAGGGCTTTACCGGTATCTCTCTCTCTTACATGGTGTGATCTTTATGTGATCATGAGCTCTGTTTAATCTAGTTGAATATGTAGATGTTACTCTTGTCTATTATGCACTCTAGAGTTACTTTAATATGAACTCAGGATTCTCCACGGTGTGATGGTGACAGTGTGCGCATCGTGTGTGATTCCTTTATTATACACCTATGAAGTATACCCACAACAGTAGCCCCCAGAGTTCTCCGAGATTCACCTCTTGTTTCCGCCAGAGTTCCTTTATTATACACTTATAGCTTCCGACAATCTTGATAACATGGGGAAACTTGAAGAACTCCAACTTAATATTTCTTCTTTCTTCCAACTCTTAGTCGGAAAATTCCCTTATTCTGCGGAACTTCATCCATCGAAAGTATTTTTTCAAATACATCTCCGGATTACTTCCCTGCAGAGATAACGGTCTTCAACTTCAAATTTTTACCCGGAACCTCAAAGGGTTCAAACGGTTCCGCCAATCTTGGCGCCATTTTCGGGCGATCTGAGCGGTATCTTATCCTTAGCCATTTTTACCACTAGGGTTTGCGACACGTGTCGACCATCCAACGGTGCGACGCTTGCGTTCCGACCACAGGATGCGGAGCACGAATCTCCTCCCCGCGGTCTATAAATATCCGCCGTTCACCCCATTCACCCCCATTCGCCCTCTTCTCTCCTCTCGCACAGCGCCGCCTCCGAGCTCTCCCTTCGCCGCACCGGAACCCACCGGAGCTTCGCCGGAGTCTTGCCGGAGTCGTCTCACCGCTGTGAAGTGTTCTTCGTGTTCTTAAGTCCGGCGAGCCATCGCAGCAAAAACTCGCCGCCGGCGACTTCAACCACCGCGGAAGCCATTCCGGTAAGCCCTCAAGCTTTTCCTTCTCGCCGTAGTTGGTAGGGATGAACTAGGCTTTTATCACATTGGATCCGGCTAAGTGTCAGTCTTTTTCGCTCATTAACTTTGTAGATGTCTTCGTCGACTCCACCTCCCTCTACCGAGCCGATCGCGGCGACCCCAATCTCTTCCACCCCTCCACTCTTTATCCCAGTGCAGCTGGAGCCCTCAAGGGATTCCGGCAAAAGCATCGAAGGGGCGTCTGCCAAGCCGGAAGACATCACGGGGGCAGAACAAATGGAGAAAAAAGCAGAAGAAGCTACCAAGAAATCAAAGGCTCGGAAACGAGATGACAAAGCCAAGGGAAAGTGGTGGCCCTGCTTCACTACGGAGATCGAGCTCCAGAACCTCGAGGCGGAGGTTTTCATAAAACCCGGATCCTGGCGGAGGGTTTCCGGCAAACTGAATCCCGCTCCCGAAGCCGGAGAGTGGGTGGCACTCATCAAGCGCGGATTCTCATTGCCGCCCAGCGATTTCTTTTCCGAAATCCTGAAGACATACGAGCTCCAGCCCCATCATATAGCTCCGAACAGGCCATCAGCAACCATGTAACATCCCAAATTTCAATAAAAGAAAAGAAGAAGAATTCCAGAGATTCAGAGCCAACAAAAACTTTTATTTTGCATATAGTGCCATGCATAGGACATGCATTGAGTGATATGCCATGATGATTGTTAATGTGTTATTGTGCTAAACCCTAAAACCCTAATGTGATCAAGTGAAGATCCCTAACCAAATAAATAAAAGAGAATGAAATCAAATAAGAAACCCTAAAACCCTCACATATGGTTTATGCCATTTTTACAAATATTGACCCTAGACCAATTTGGTCTTCACCATTAGTTGTATTACATTACTAAACACTTATTACAACTTTTGGAATCAAAGAAACACAAATCAAATCAAAATCAAACTCAAATGGTGATCACATATGATGATGGTCAAATCTGCCAATTATATTCTGGTCACTACTTTGAGCCCTTGTATCTCAAGTTTTTCAAACTAAACTTTCTCAATTCTTTGCATGTCATCCAATGTGAACAACTTTAGTAAAGACCACCATGCCAAATTCACTTTGGATAAAAATCTATGCTCATGTAAAATTAGGACTTTTTATTATATGGAACAATCTCAAACTTAGCCAAATTTGCAATTCTTTGATTTTCTAAATTCCACCACCACCTCTCATTCTCTCTGGTCATCTACAACTCAACCAACTCAACCACTCTCACTTTTTGAATCCATTTGAGCTCAACCAAGTTTGGGCAAAAATTGCAAAATTCAAATATGGAGAAATCCAAAACACTATTTGGAATAGTGTTGGCCCAACCCTACTGCCCCATCTCCACCCTACCTGTCCCCTGGTCCCCTCTCTTCCTCACACCACCACAGAAACCCTAGGAGGGCAAGCCCTAGCTTGCATGGCATGGCCATGCCGGCCCATGCTGGCCATGCCGTGCTCCCTCTCTTCTCCTTCACCCCCAGCCCTGGCCCTGGTGGCCACAAGCACCACCTCACTACACTAGCCACGCCTAGCACCGCCACGGCCATGGAGACCGTCGACAACCGCCGCAGGACGCGCGCCCAGATCGTCCCAGGATGCCGTTGGCATCGCACGTGCGCACGCCGTGGGCACCACTGGACACGCGCAGCACCGTCACCTCGCTTGACCCCTGCCCCCTCTCTCTGCACGTCGAGCATCGCCGTGACACCACGACGCCGCCAGACACGCGCGCGACCACGACCCTTCCCCGCCGCCGCCGGAGACGACGACAAAATCCCGCCACGGCCGCGGCAAACATGGAAGCAATGCGACCAAGTTTGGCACCGCCTAAGCTAGCTGTCGCCGCCAAACGGACCGCCATGATGCCCTGAACAGCGTTGCGTCCTTTCCTAGCCCTCTAGCTCGCCGGAGACGCCGCGCGCATGTCGATCTCACCCCTGCCCCGCAGCACCCTCGCCCATCTATAAATAGAGAGCTCCCCGAGCTCAACCCAGCACACCACCACCTTCTCCTCCCCTCTCTGCTTCTCCACGACCACGCCACACCACCAATCGACGCCGCCCCAATCGATCGATCGGAGCCGTGGAAGCCCTGGTGCAATCGCGGTTGATCCGGGCCTCCTCGAGTAGCGCCCATGCTTTGCGGGCTTCTTATCCATCGACAACCTGCCGCCTCGACCACCTTGTGGCTTACTTGGGACCTACGGTTAGCCCTCAGACCCCCTACCCAGGCAGCAGTGACTCCCTCTCTCGTCGTCGACGACGACGAGCGTGAGCCGTTGGATCGCGTTGTAATCCAACGCACCACACTGCCCCGTACCGCTTCGCCGTTAAAAAGCCACTGACGAGTGGAGCCCCCCTGTCAGGCAGCCCACGCGTGTGTGGACGCGTGGTGGGCTGGACGTGGGCCGTTTTAATCGTTTCAGCCCACTTAGTTTTCCCGCCGGCCCGTGAATTCAAATCCAGTTTAATTAATTCCTTTTCAAATTCAATATTGGCTCCAACTTTGAAAATCATTAGAATCTGTTTGGCTTGGACAAATTTAACAAATTTGATATTGTTGGAAAGCTAATAAAAAGATCTACAACATGCCACTGGTCTCATCTTGAGATTTGTTGTAGAAATAAAGTGATAAAAAGAACAAGGCAGGGAATTTTTCATATTCAAATAATTATTAAAAATCAACCAAAATAGATATTTAGTTAATTCCAACTCCAATAGGTCACATTTGACTTACACTAACTGTTTCGGAAATAAAATGGTGTGGTCACTTTGAATGATCATGCCCTAGTTCAATTAGTGGACAATATGGCTAAGTTTATTTAAGTGATATTGTCCAAAACTATTATGCCAATCATATGAAGTATGTTACTTCATTTAAATCTTGTCCCATGTGATTTCATGTGATGTTTGAACCCCTGGTCAAACACTCGTAGATGAAATACTTGGAGATTTAAATCATTTGTAGAATTATTAAATGGTACGAGGTGGTCTACCCTCATTTAAATCATTTTCTCAAATGATGATCATGAAGGGTTGACTTATGTCAATATAAAATTCATGTATGATTGTTGAGAAATTAAATCTTAAGAAGATTTCAATGAGAGGAAATTATTTCTCAAGAACCCTATGGAAACTATCATTTACATATGTAATAAGAAGGAATTAAATTCTCTCAAGCAACACCACAAATGCACCCTAATTATATTAATTGTGTGCCTAGAATAGTTTGTGTGAATATATGTGATGTTTGGAATAGCCAATAAATTTGTTGAGTGATTATACCTCGTTTTCAAATTTAGACGCTAGTACCGGAGAATACCAGGAAGAGGAAGGTTTGCTACCAAGAGGAGAAGGAGAACTTTGACCAATACCAAGGCAAGCTAACAACTTTGCAAGTTCTATGGTTGCCAGCTAATATTCTCTTACAAAAGGTGTAAGTTCTACCAAGAAAAAGGCACACTCATCTTTTCTTATGCTTCATGAACCCATCCCAAGTTTACTTTTCAAGTTTTCAATTGGAATGTTGAAGTTTCCTTTTATAGTTAACTTTGGTCTAAGTCTAGAATACTACAAGAGTATCAAACTTAGCCTAACTAGCATTACAAGTAGTTAGCACCCCTCATGACTAGATGCTAGTGCTAATATTAAAACATGACTACTCTAGATGGGAACATGTCACTTGAAATAAAATTGAAACTTTGGAATGATGATGCATTCCATTGAATGAATTTGAAAGTGAATATGACCAAGAAGATAGTGATTTTGATTAAAACTGATATTGGTTTGGATTCGATACCTTTCCAATTCTTGAGTAACCCCACAATACACTGATTATAGGTGGCTTTAGCTGGAAATTATGTATCTTAGTATGGGTTCCCTACGAACACACATCATAGGGGTTATGCCGAGATTGCCTCTTGTTGTTGAGAAATGATGTGAATTATGAGGTGAATGTACCTATGCTACGAATCCCTTCATGGGAGGCCAAGCTCATAGGAGAGGTGCCTTTTTTGTAAATGAAATGTTATGGTTGATGATCCACGTACTGTGTTACAATATTCAGGGTTATCCTGACGGATGAAATCAAATATTGTGGCACAATTGTGCAACCTCTGCAGATGTAAACCTATTCGAATAGCCGTGTCCACGGTTACGGACGGTTGGAAAGGCCATACAGTTTCCAGTGTCAGAATCTTGAAAATGTTGAATGGTGAATGGTGACTTGTTGTTGAATCACAACAGAGTTGTGGGAATGACACTAATGTTCCCACTTGAGTTAGTTAGCACATGAATAAGTCTTTATCAAATACTTGTGAACTAAAATTGGCTTTATGAAAATAAACTAGAGCTTAGCACCACTTACTAGAATTGCTAGCACTTACACTAGTATTAGTTTGCGAGTACTTAAAGTACTCACGGCTTTCTCCCTGGCTATTCAAATGGCGAGAGAAAATGAACAGAACTACCAAGGAGATGAACGACCAGGAGGACGCCTACGACAACTAGGAGTCTTCGGACGTCAAGTTGGCCTATGGACTAGAGAGTCCATTTTATCTTTACGCTTCCTCCTCTATGAACTTGTGTTTGTTCGTTGATCAATAGATCTACTTGTGTAATATGGATCATGTGATTCAAGTTGTAGGACATTATGGTTTTGTAATGAATGATGACCTATGATACTTAACTATTATGCACCGCAACAACAATATTCCTGGGATTCTGCGATGAATGACATAATAGGCATACAGAAACAAAAATCCGGGTGTTGACAAGTTGGTATCGGAGCCATTGTTTGACCTAAGGAGACCCTAGTTTAGAAGGGACGTCTGAAAAAGTTAGTTTCACAAAAACAAAAGAAATACTTGCAAAATTTTATACTCCTCTTTTCCTTTTGAGATCTTTCAAAAATGGTATGCCATGCTCTTCCTTATAAAACTACTTAAAATTTTGACACACTTGTTCACTCTCTAACTTGCTCATCCAATTCACTTTCAGATGGAGCCAACCAACGTCAAGTTTTACCAGCTCGGGAACGGCGGGGACTTGATCTTCGAGAGGAACCTTGACCGCCTGTCGGAGTACCTTGGGCGCCCCCACCGGTTCACGGTCGAGGTCAGCGACCGGCCTGGAGGAACCGGTGGGTTATCACCGCTGACTTGAGAGGCCAAGATGGAGCCTCCGCTCGAGGAGATCCTCTTTTCGCTTGGGGAAAGCAGGCCCCGGATGGGCCAGTTCGGACCATCGTGCTCTTCGGGAGCTTTCCAGGTACGTGCGGACGAACGTGGTAGCGTACTCGCGTCTCGCTTTTGCTCACCATGCAAGGGCGTGACTCCTTTGGAGCACCCATGGAGGTACATATGCACCCCCCAGCTGAGGCACCATGTGGACCATACGGACTACATGCTGTGCGACAGACCCAGAAGGAGCTAGATAACTCCCGTGGTTACACCAACCAGACTCACATGGCCTTGGCCTCACCATGCCGATGCCATCAAGATGCTCAACCAGGACCATAAGTCACTCCACTTGCAGCGTGCCAAGAAGGATGCTACCATAGTGCGCCTTCGGCCAAGATAGCAGCCTTGGAGATCACTGTCAAGGCCCAAGAGGACCAGCTGAGATAGATGGAGGATGACGATGGAGGCATCGACCTTCAGGGAGGAGGAGCCTTCCTGAGTGACGACGACAACTTTGAGCAGG